>CM053405.1:42717711-42964218 GCA_028644305.1 Xerus rutilus | reverse complement strand
TATGAGGCAAGTATCACCCTGATTCCAAAACCAGACAGAGACACATCAAAGAAAGAAAACTTCAGACCAATATCCCTGATGAACATAGATGCAAAAATTCTCAACAAAATTCTGGCAAATCGCATACAAAAACATATCAAAAATATAGTGCACCGTGATCTAGTGGGGTTCATCCCAGGGATGCAAGGTTGGTTCAACATACGGAAATCAATTAATGTAATACATCACATCAATAGACTTAAAGATAAGAATCATACGATTTTATCAATCGATGCAGAGAAGGCATTTGACAAAATACAACACCCTTTTATGCTCAAAACACTAGAAAAACTTGGGATAGAAGGAACATACCTCAACTTTGTAAAAGCTATCTATGCTAAACCCAAGGTCAACATCATCCTAAATGGAGAAAAATTGGAAGCATTCCCTCTGAAAACGGGAACTAGACAGGGATGCCCTCTCTCGCCACTGCTATTCCACATAGTCCTTGAAACACTAGCCAGAGCAATTAGACAGACAAAAGAAATTAAAGGGATACGAATCGGAAAAGAAGAACTCAAACTATCATTATTTGCGGACAACATGATTCTATAATTAGAGGATCCAAAAAATTCTAACAGAAAACTTTTAGAACTAATAAATGAATTCAGCAAAGTAGCAGGATATAAAATCAACAACCACAAATAAATTGCATTTCTATGCATCAGTGATAAACCCATTGAAATAGAAATTAGGAAAACTATCCCATTCACATTAGACTCAAAAAAAATAAAATACTTGGGAATCAATTTAACAAAAGAGGTGAAAGACCTCTACAATGCAAACTACAAGACACTGAAGAAAGAAATTGAAGAAGACCTTAGAAGATGGAATAATCTCCCATGCTCCTGGATAAGCAGAATCAATATTGTCAAAATGGCCATACTTCCCAAAGCGATATATAGATTCAATACAATCCCAATTAAAATCCCAACATCATTCCTTATAGAAACAGAAAAGTCATGAATTTCATGAATCATGAAATTCATTTGGAAGAATAAGAGACCCAGAATAGCTAAAGCAATCCTTAACAAGGAGAGTGAAGCAGGAGGCATCACAATACCTGACCTCAGATTATACTACAAAGCAATAGTAACAAAAACGGCATGGTTCTGGCACCAAAATATACATGTAGATCAATGGTATAGAATAGAAGACACAGAGACGAACCCACTTACATACAGTTATCTTATACTAGATAAAGGAGCCAAACACGTACACTGGAGAAAAGACAGGCTTTTCAACAAATGGTGCTGGGAAAACTGGAAATCCATATGCAGCAAAATGAAACTACATCCATATGCAGCAAAATGAAACTATCTCTCACTATGCACAAAATTCAACTCAAAGTGGATCAAGGACCTGGGAATCAGACCAGAGACCCAACGCCTAATAGAAGAAAAAATAGGCCCAAATCTTCATCATGTCAGGTTAGGACCATACTTCCTTAACAAGACTCCTATAGCACAAGAAGTAAAATCAAGAATCAACAAATGGGATGGATTCAAACTAAAAAGCTTCTTCTCAGCAAAAGAAATAATCAATGAAGTGAACAGAAAGCCGACATTCTGGGAACAAATCTTTGCTACACACACATCCAATAGAGCACTCATCTGCAGGATATATAAAGAACTCAAAACACTTAACACCAAAAAAACTAACAACCCAATCAATAAATGAGCCAAAGAGCTGAACACAAATTTCATAGAAGAAGATATACAATTCATCAACAGACATATGAAAAAATGTTCAACATCTTTAGCAATCAGAGAAATGCAAATCAAAACTACCCTAAGATTTCATGTCACACCAGTCAAAATGGCAATTATCAAGAATACAAACAACAATAAGTGTTGGCGAGGTTGTGGGGGAAAAGGCACGCTCATACATTGTTGGTGGAACTGCAAATTGGTACAACCAATCTGGAAAGCAGTATGGAGATTCCTTAGAAAACTCGGAATGGAACCACCATTTGAGCCTGTTATCCTACTCCTAGGTCTATACCCAGAAGACTTAAAAATAGTGTACTACAGTGCTGTAGCCACTTCAATGTTTATAGCAGCTCAATTCACAATAGCTGAACTGTGGAACCAACCACGATGCCCTTTGATAGATGACTGGATAAAGAAACTGTAGTATATATACACAATGGAATACTACTCAGCAATAAGAGAGAATAAAGTTATGACATTTGCAGGTAAATGGATGGAGTTGGAGAATATCATGCTAAGTGAAGTAAGCCAATCTCAGAAAACCAAATGCCGAATGTACTCGTTGATAACTGGATGCTGATCCATAATGCGGGGAAGGACATGGGAACAATGGTGGATCTCTGTTCACAGGGGTGTAAAGGGGGAGGGGGCATGGGGACAGCAAAGGTGGTGGAATATGATGGTCATAATAACCCTAACTTTATGTATGACTGCATATATGCTGTGATTCTATACAACTTACAACTAGAGAATTGATATGTTATCCTCTATCTATGTACAATGAATCAAAGTGCACTGTTAACATGTAAGCCTAAATAAAACAAATAAAAACAAAAACAAAAAAAAAGAAAGATGAAAAGTAGAATTACAGGCTACTACTGTATTGGAATTCCTCCAGCAGTTTGCTTATTTATTTATTTATTTATTTATTATAATGTTATTGTGTTTTTTATACCACTGAGCTACAGCCCCAGCCCCCTAGTTTATTTATTTTTAAATTTCTATTCTCTTCATGGTGTTTGTTATTTGTGCATGACAGATCAGGAAGGAGACATTGAGATCAGGGTGATCTCAGAAGATTAGAGCCCCGAGGTGCTGTTTCTCCTGGTATTTTGAGAGACGTAAGATCAGTAGAACCAGAATTTTAGTGACCTGAAGGAGGCTGTAGTTGGAACAAAGAGAGGAAGGGGAGAAAGAGGGTGGAATCTTAAGGTGAACTGAGATGCTTGTTTGGAGAAGAGAGAACAACCTGGAATTCATTCACATAGCTCAACTGAGGCAGTTCCGGGATTAGTTCTGGTCCCTTCTCCACTAGGTTGCCTGGGTAATCCTAACAAAATTCCACAGCTTAGAGGCCAGAAGTCCAAGATCAAGGTGGCAACAGGACTGGTTTCCTCCAATGCCTCAGTCCTTGGCCTGCAGATGATCCGGCTGCCCTCTCGCAGTCTCTTCCCCTCATGCACAATTACCCTGGAGTCTCTCTTTCTATAAGGACATGGGTCACACTAGATTAGGATCCACAGTTTAACAGTTTTAACAGCCTCAGTTTAACTTAATCATCTCTTTGAAACTCCTATCTCCAAAAGCAGTCAAATGGATTAGCACCTGGCTTATAACCTCATGTTATCTCAATTGCCTCTTTGAAGACACTCTCTCTAACCAGGCACGGTGGCACACACCTGTAAATCCAAGGGTTGGGGAAGCTGAGGCAGGAGGACTGTGAGTTTAAAGCCAGCCTCAGCAACTTAGTGAGGCTCTAAACAACTCATTGAGATTCTGTTTCTAAATAAATACAAAAAAGCCTGGGGATGTGGCTCAGTGGTTAAGTGCCCTTGAGTTTAATCCCCAGTACCAAAAAGATTTTAAAAATAAAATGAAGACGGCATTTCCAAATACAGTCGCTGAGGTCCTGGGTGTTGAGACTTCAGCATATGAATTTGGAGGTGCACTATTCAGCTCCTACCACTTTCCAAATGTTATTTTTTTAAATGCAAGGACAGGTGGTACATCTGTGGTAGACACATGCTGGCTGTCTCCTAAGCCTTAGCTGAAAGGAAGAAGAAAAAGAGGTGAGCATTACCTTCCTTGGAATATATGAGGCACTAAAAATGGAAAGGGCCCAATTTCATTTTGATTGAACCAGTTTTTAAATTTTTTAATGAGAATTTCAGATATACACAAAGGGTCAAGAACAGCACAATAAGCTCCTATATGTTCATCCACTGGGTTGGTTCAACAGTTGTTATGATTTTGAGTCTCCTACTTGATCCACCCTCTCCTTTCTTCTTTTTTTCTCTGTACTTTGCTGAGGTTTTTTGTTTTAATCCTTCGTGTTGTGTCATTTTATCTGGTGTTTCTTAAATGTGTTTAGTTATGCATCTCTTAAAATATAAACTTTCTTATGTAAACATAATACCTTTCTCATGCCTAATAGAATTAAGAATAATTTGCTCTCACTTTAATCCCAATTCAAATGTCCGCCATCTCAAAAACTTATAGTTGATTATGTGAAACAGGGTCCAAACAAGAATATTACATTCAGTTGATAGTAGACCATCTATTTTGTGAGAACATTCTTTCTTTTCCAGAGAATGCATAGGATTTTCTTTCCAGAGAATGCACTTAGGATGTCTGTGAGGTGTGTGTTTCTTACTTGGAAATGGTCCTACATGCCAGAAATAAACTCTTCCTCTGATAGGTGGGCTTGGATGGAATTGCTCATTTCACAATGCCTTGGTGGGTGCAGCAGAATTACCTGGTTAGTGGTCAGCTTTACTAAACAGACAATTGCACATGCTTTTAAATAATATCTTGGTTTCTGTGAGTACTTATCACATTAGATTCTATAAGATCTCCTTTCATTCAAGATAACATTTCTCATGCATAATGCAGAAGAAACAGCCATCTTTATACGTTCTGGTTACTCTAAAGTTATTCACATACCATGCGGATTTCAGCTGCCCTCCCTGGACCCTCCTTTAAGATAAAAAGATAAACTTGGTTCAAAACCAATTCTACCACCCATTCAAGTTCAGAGTTTTTGCTGAGATTCCTGCCACTGTCCAATGCTAATGTCCTGAGGACCCCTCATGCTTGTGGTCACAGGGACTGCCTCTATTCCACGAACACATTCCAGACACAAAACTCAGCTCTTTCAGTTTTCATAAACCTCTATTCACATCCACCTGCATTTAATGAACTTTATCACTTTATTTAAGGGACCATGGCCATGGAGAGGGACTCTCCTCATATAGATCACAACCTTTTACCTCTTGTTGTTCTCTCTCTGGCCCTTTCTTCCTGACCACCCGCTTCCCCTCATTCTCTTTTCTCTCCTTTCCCTCTTATGAACATCACAGATTCCTCTCTATTTCAAACAGAGCAGTTTCATAACATTTTTTTCTAGTTTAAATATACTCTCAGGTCTCACCCACCATCTCATGTGGCTTGCTAAACTATTTCTTCAAATATACTCAGACTCTCTTTCAGAGGAATTCTGGGGAGTGCACGGTACCCTGCCTCATTAGAAGTAGATAACAGTCAGTATATATTTCTGGTGCAGTCCCTGTGTTCATCCTGAACCTCCAAAACATTGTGCTGGGGGCGTCTCTCTGAACCCCTTCCTCTAGCAGAGCAGAGCACCAGGAATGCGCCCACAACTACTTAGAAGGCAACATCAGGGCTGTACAAAGAGATGCCACCCACTCTAAAATGCATGTTTATTTTATTGAAATACAACACTCCTGGGTGCAAAAGCTTAGCACTTAGTTTTCCCATATACAACTCTCATCAGCCACAAAGCAGACCTGTAGCTGAAGTCGAAATATTTAAACCTGCCCTTTTCTGACACCCAAGTTTTCTTAACTCACAGTCAGTATTCTTGTGGCCAAGGAATTCTCATTTGCGACCGAGGGGGGGGGGGCTTCTCTGAATATTTGTGTCTCACCCAATTCTTCAGATCACAAAGGATAAATGGATACACTCTCTTTGAACTTGGCTTCGGGAGTATGTCCATCAATCCAAGCAATCCTGGCTGCCAGAGACTGCAGAATCCATCAACCTGGCCTCAATTCCAGCCCTGCATCTGAATCTGCTTACAATTCTTTTTTTCCCCCACTTGAGCAGGGATAGTCAAGTTTCTTTATGTTTCTTTTCCTTCATGTCCCTTCTGTCACTTGCCTTAGCCCCCAGTCCTCTTAAATTTGCACGTCCCTCCCTAGGACTCGAACACCAGATGGTATCCCATTATTTGACAAAAGCTCTCCAAAGGAGAGAATATTGACTCTGAATGTGAGTACACTTGAGCTATGCAGTATCTTCAACTCGTCTTAGCCACCTGAAGTGCAGAAATATACCTCGTGGAGCAAAAATGTGCACATAATGATTCCTGCAAGATGCCAACATCCTCACCAGAAGCCACAGAGTCACGAGCCCTTGACACTCAGTCCTTGAAATAAAAAAAAAATTGTAACATCTTAATTTTTCCCTGAGCCAGGAATTGGCTATTTTTGCTAGTTTTCCGAACTTCCTGTCAAGAAAATAAATCTTCTCTGTGACCCAGCATTCCCCTGGGTCTATTTGCAAAAGGATATTCTAATGGGTACAATATTTGAATACCACCACATTTCCATTATACCTGCCTCATTATCTTACATGAATCTATCTGTCCTTTGTTTGGAAATGTGCTTATTGTGAAGTCTGGTAAATCTCAGGTGAAAATCATAGATTTATGAGCTGTTCTCCAGTTCCTGTCTGCTCTTTCCTAAGGCCACAACCCCACAAGATCAGTCACTGGAACATGTTTTGGTGTCAACTTTGAAATTCTGCTTTTTAAGAACATTTCATAATGAAACCTTAGAAATAGCATGCGGAGGTTTTGCTGCTGACATACCCCAGAAGGTCACATGCTCTAATTCAGCTTTAAGGGACACTAATCATATTCAGCGTGTGAGTAGAGAGGCTTACAGTTGGAGATGACACCATCATTTGCATAGGATGTAAAAATGAAGGACCATTAATTTTATAGCATTAATTGAAGAGCAGAAGTGTTAGACCTCTATAATTATCTTCCGTGAATACATTTCAAAGACATCTCCACAAATGAGGCCTGTGCGTGTGAATGTGCGCAAGTAAAGACACAAAGAGCAAAGCGAGGGCTCCACTTTGTCCCCCTTCAAGATGCACAGATTAGTGTATCAAGTTAAAAGTTTAACTTAAATCTGAATTGCTTTCTCTGTGTGGAAACAAGAGGTGTGGATTCTAGGATCCCAGGAGGATATTTTGCCTAGAAAAGGGGACACCCAGCCTGCAAACCCCATTTCAGAACCACTGAGTTAGAAAAGAGGGGAGGTGGCAGCTCCAGGAGAAGGATCATATTCCCATATGTCCTCCAGCATCCCCACCAGGACCTGGTTCCCTGCTCCTAGAATATCCTTCCTACACTCTGCATTTACCAGTCCCATATAATGTCCCCACAGGCCAAACTCAGCTTAATGGCCATGAGTCCAAATAAGTGTTCACTCTGCAGTCCTAGTTACCACAGTGCTTCATACCCTAAAATCAGCATGGAAAGTAGCATTTCTAAAGATTTAAACAGAAGATCAAAGGAATCATTTGAGTGGCATTAGTTTTGTAGCCAAAAAAATCAAAGCAGAGTAAAAAGCATAATTTTTTTGGAGGGCGGAGATGGAGGGATGGGCAAGAAACAACCCCAAAGAGAAGCCAGCTCCATTGTCACATCACAACAACACCAGCATCAAAAGCAGCAGTCACACTCTTTATGGTCCACCTTTGTTTCTGTCTGAGAGGTGAGAGACAGATAGATGGGGCTCTGGGAACAGAGGGACAGGGCAAGAGTTGTCACGGCCCAAGGTTTAACAGCTACTTGGGATTTTGGGTAGTTATATTGACATGAAGGACTCATGCCTTTAAAAAATATGTGCTACCTCTGAACCTTAGAGTCCTACAGTCTCCCAGGGGTATAATTTAGGGTTCCTGTGGGGAAGGTTGGGAACCAACGGTGTAAATCAAGTGAGGCATTAGCTAATGAGGTAACATGATGCATATACTCAGTTTAAATGTCCCTGTCTCTGGAGGCCCTGCAGAAGTGATAACCATGATGGGAATTCCAGGTACCATTACACAGGTGGAGGCGGAACTTGGGAGCAAGGAGGGCTTTTAAGTCCTCACTCACTAGGGAACATGGTCTACCTCTGTGAGAAGTTTCTCTAGGTATAAGAGTTACTCAGGATGGTGATGGCTTCCCCCAAATCCTTTTATACCTCCCAGCTCAATTTGCTCCTCATTTCATGCTTCATTTATTTGGTTTGATTCTATATTCTTTTTCATTTTATGACTTTCTTGAGGTAGATTTTGTATACAATAAACCTTGTAGAGTTAAAGTGCACAGTTTGATGTGTTTGCATACACACATGCATTCGTATGAAATCAAGACACCGAATATTTGTTACATTCCAAAAGTTTTTCATGTTTCTTTGCAATTCCTCCCTCCTCCTACCCTTGGCCCCAGCAATCATTGATTTGTTTTCTGTCATTGCAGGTTAGTGGGCCTTTTCTGGAATTCTATATAAATGGAAACCTGCACCATGAAACCTTTAGTCAGGCTTCCCTCGATCAACTGTATTGTATTCCTTGGTACTCTGCTAGAGATATTGCCCTTCCCATGCTAGAAATAGCCTTATGCTCCAAGATGATCCATGATTTGACAAGATACTTATGTTACAAAATGAACATTAGGTTTTGTATATGATCTTGTTTCTGAGATGTTCAAGGAACTATATAGATTGGACACCCCACCTTATTGGTAATATATTTTTTTAAAAAGGAGTATGATTTTATTTTTTGAAAGATGTGCTAATTCTTATAGTTAGTTCTTATTCTGGGATTGAAATTCTGAGGATTTAAAGGAGCTTCTTTCAAAACACCTGGATGTGAAACATCCTGACTTCATTTTATTACTTCAATAAAAAAGCATGGCAACTTTTTGTGTGGAATGTAAACCTAGTTGGTGCAAGAGTGACGCACCTGTGAGTGAGGATGACTTACTTCTTTCTTGTTTTTCTAATAGCCCCAGAGTGGAGGGGATCAGAGGAAATGACCTCTAAGGACTTCTATTTCCCATGATTCATGTTAGGAGCTGAATGACTCACCCAAAGGTCACCATGGTAGCCACCTCTGAGGCTCAAGTCAGCTTAGATGTTTCAGGTGAGACCCCTCCAGTTGCAAGCATCAGAAACTTGACAAAAAGTAATGGAACTCAAACGCAAAAACAGACAAAGAAGGTTCAAGCAGCTGAAATTCCTGCAGTGGATTGAATGGGATCCAGGAGCTTAAACATGTCAGTATCCAGACTCTCTCTGCCTCACAGTTCTTCCTTTCTTTGTGTTGAGTATATTCTTGGGCAACTCTTTCTACATGGTGACCCCACAGCAACCCTGGGCATACATCCTGCCACCTCAGGTCCAGGAGCTCCTCCACTGAGCATCCCAACCAAAGCCTGAGTTTTAATACACTGACTTGGGTTGGGTGTCCACCCCAAAGCATGGTGATGGAATATTCTGGATGGTTCATGCTTCATTGTGCATTCACCTGTGGATGAAGACTAAGGGGGACTCAAGGACTGATGTGAGCAGAACCCCCTAAACCCAGTGAAATCAAAATACTATTACCAAAAGAAAGGGGAATAGATAATCAGACCATAACAAAAGGTTCCCACAAGAACTGTCATTTTCTTATTGCATTGTATAAAATTCCCATGGAGTCCCTAAGTATACATTTGCTCTATCTACCTTTTCCTCCTTAAGTATGGACTTGTGCCCAACATTTTTAAGAAATTATAAGCAAGATTATTCTATACTTCCAAGACTGGAAAAACATGATCTCTCACTCAAGAATGTCAAAGATCCAAATAAAAGTGCAGTAACATCACAGTGGGAATTTGGGTATCAGTGTACAGGGTACTTGACTTCCTCAGGACTTATTTGCCTCACATGTGCAATAGGAATAAATATTTCTATGCCTTCCAGATGTGAGGGTAAGGGTTCAATCAAATGATCTCTGAATATCCCAGATTCATCTGATTCTGTTCATTATTTCACTTCTACTGGCAGCTTGAAGTAATAGATCATTCAAAATAAAAGTCTCATTATAATTAAAAATGGGAGATATCTTCATGTGGAATGGACATTGTTCATGCTTTGAACATCTTTCATATTTTAAGGCACTTCCTCGCCTTGTGAATCTGCTATTCTCTAAATTGAAGCTGAACATTTAGTTTCCAGCTTCTTCTACAAGCGAGAGCACGGTTATCTGATCAGGACCTAAAATCAAGCACACTTTTATGAGATTTAGAAGAGAGTGATGTGAAGAAAGAAATATTGAATAGGCTTTCTGGTGGGGACAGTGGTGAAGAGATGGCCATTTTTCAGACTAAGTGTGACAAAGGTTGTAGTGAAGGTGTCCTGACCCCAGTATCAGCCAAGTGAGCTACAATGCTGTGCTAGCAGCAGTCACAGGAGGGTTTGTAGTGTCATTTAGACATTGTTTATGGTTCCATATTCTTTCTATCAATTTTTCTGTCTCTCTGTGAACTGCTTTCATATGGCTAATACATTATACATCGGCACATATTAGCTAAAAATAGGCTCTATTGTTTGTAACTAAGAACACCTTGACCAATAAGTATTTGATCTCAAGAGGAGATTCAGGTCACAAATCCATAAAGAAATGGACACCAGATATTGGTTTTCTCTCTCTCTCTCTCTCTCTCTCTCTTTTTTTTTTTTTTGGTTCAGAAGACAGTGAAAAACCCAGCTAGCTTTTAAGACTGGATATTAGTACAGGATTTTAAATATCCTCCTATGGTTACCTGGGATTGGCATCCTATGAATGTAAGACCTGGGGGATACAGTATTTAGAGGAAGTCAAACAATATGAGTGACACTAACTTTTCAAGGTTACTGCATTGGAGAGCTTAAATTCTCTCAGGCCATGACAATAAGAGAAAGAGGGACCTCCTAGTCTGGTGTTAAACTATCCCTTTCACATAGGGAAAGCTCAAGCTCAGCTAAAGCCCAAGCTTAATCCTGATGAGTTGCCAAATTACAGTGTCAATTGAAATCATAGCCTCATCCAGTCTGTCAGAATTAGGGCATGACTAATAGGGAAGAAAGAGACTTTGAGACTTTAAATCAAGGATATATAAAAAGCTTCCAGAGACTCAGAGAATCCTGAATTCCCATTGGCCTTATCACCTAGTCCATCATCGAGAAGCAACAGAACTTATAGGATGGTGAAAACATCTATTGAAGTTCCAGAAATGGTGTCAGCTGGGCAGCAATGCCTTGTAAGTCTGGGTGGTCTCTGTAGGGTGTGGTACATTCTCTGAACCATGAGACATTTCTGGTACTCATTTTCCTTCTGTAACCAAAGTGCATGAGATTCAGAAATAAAGGGTAAAAGTAGGAAGGATGCTTCTCAACATTGCCTCTAGTAATGCTACTCCAATTGTCTTGCTTTTGATCTTTGCACTTCTGAGTACTGCCAACTTAAAGGTCTTAGTTCCCAAGGGAAGAATGTTGCCCTATGAACAGGGAATATTTCCACTGACCTGGAAATAAGACCCCTTCTTGCTAAGAAGAGACTATTTTGGATTCTTCACATCACTGGAAAATCAGGCAATAAAGGGGCTTTCAGTGTTGACTGAGGCACTTGTTTCTGATTAACCAGGATAAATAGAGCTGGTTCTACTATTTTATACAAGAGGGATTTCAGGAACCCAGGAGACTCTTCCAAGTACCTTCGTGAATTGCCACGTCTGGTAGTAGAAATCAGTGGGAGAGTAACCACACACCAGAAAGACCATAAAGAGGTACTCCATGAATGAAGGTTGTAAAAGTCACATCTTGGCTCATACTGGTTCTGGAGGCAAAAAGAGCATGGCACAGTTGTGGAGGAAAGGTGTCATAAAAACCATCCACGTCCATATGGCCACTTGCAGAAATGTCAGCACAAGCACTCATTTTTATTCCTATACACACACTGACTGTTCTTCCTTTTTCTTCTTTTCCTGCTTCTCTCCCATTTTATAGGTTACATGAACAGGTACAGACTAGTGCCTGGGTCACAAAACTTCAAGACAGGACTGACTGAAGAAGGAGAGCCTTCCACTGGTGGAAATCAAAGAGGCTCCACCTTGTCCTCCTTTAGAGGAGAAGGTGAGTGCACTTCTCAATTGTGCAAGGAATAATTACATGACGTTAGTAGAAGCATTCTGTTCTTGTTATTGTAGTTGTTTAGGATTTTCATATAGAAGAAGAATGATGAGCCAGCCAAAAACTAGGTGTACTGTGCATCCTTGATGTAGATCACCACTAACCTTTTGAACATCCTTTCAGCATTTGAGAGATCTTCCACTCTCCCAAGGTAGAGGTTAGACAGTGGCTTTCCCAAGTGTCACTGCCATGGGACTAGAGGTGCTACGTATTTCATTTTGAAAGAAAAAATTATGAAAACAAGTGAAGCTATAAGGAATGCATTCAGGTCAGGGAGGCTGAGACTCACCCATCTCTCGGAGGCAACAGAGGGAGGTCCTGGCGATGGTATCCTAGTCCATGTTGGCATGAAGAGTTGCCTGCCACATTTGCCCCATGGTGCGGTCTGGCAATGTAGCCTGGGCACTTTTTCTATCTGCACATCCTCCTAGCTTGATTCCATGGCCTTCTAGAAATTCTTTGAGACATCACAAATTCCATACCAAACTGCTTCAACTAGCTAGAGTGGGTTTGTTGTTTGCAACAAAGGACACTCACTGATCTCCAAAGAAGCTTCTCCTGTCTGTCACAGCCAGTACTAAAGAGCACAAAGAAGGGAATCTTCTTTTTCTGCAGATGTTGCCATATCCCAAATGTCCCCTGCTCAAAACTCTGAATACACATCAGGTAAAAGGAAGTGGTTCAACTTAAACAATTCTTTACACAAAGGGACATTAGCACAGCTGTGGTTTGCTGAGAAAACTTATGAGTGGCCCATAAAGGGAAAGCCCATCTGTTTGGGGACACTAAATCTGCTTGTAGTCCACAGGATATCACACACCCAAAGCAGGGACTCTAACTGCGAAGCCTAATTCTATAGACAAATTGTATTTGCCCCTTATGGCAGCCTAGTGGGATACAGCGCCGTGTGCAGGGGACTGTTCATTGGATTAGTTCATGGCTGTTATATGTTAACAGGTTTGCAATGTGGTTTTACTAAATCTAAGTTTCATATTGGCATTGAAGAAAATTCTGAAACAGCTTATCCCAAAAGAACACAGAATATATTTTCATTTCAAAATTTGAGGAAAGTCCTTTAAAGGGACATCAAGCTTTGTAGACAACAAGTATTTTTAATAAGCCAGAACTCTAAGCATGCTTAATTAAGTTGTCACCTATAAGACATTCATAACAATTGTGAATTTTTTTTTGTAATTTGTATTTTTAAAGTCATGGGACTGGATGGATGCTAGCAAAGTCATCCAGTCCCTCAAAACTCATGTCATCCTGGGTTACTAAACTAAAAATGATGAAAATTATCAAAAGGATAGTTTGCCCCCTAACTACTCGCACATACACTCTCTCTTTCCTTTATAGCCCATTTTAGTACAAATGCCCAGCATCCCCCTGCTTTGCTGATACCATATGGTGTTGATGTAGGTTTATTTAGGCTCTGTGTTATCTGGGGAACTGAAAATTGACTGGGGAGTTAGGCAAACTCTTATCTCCTGCTGGCTTCTTTGCTTGCTTATGCTGCACTTTAAATAAATCACTCAACCTCTGAGCCTCTGTTTTCCCATTTAGAGAATGGGATCCGTGATGTCTACTTTGCAGGTTCTTAGGAAGCGGGGAAGAGGCAAGGTTTGGCTGCTTTCTGGAAGGCAGGAGCCACTCCAAGTGCAGTAGTGGTGTCACTGAGAAGGTAGCAAGAGCCTGCAAGAAAGACACTGGCTCTTCCTCCTTGCATCCCTCAGAGCCCAAAACCAAGTGCTTGTCTTTTTTGTATTTCCCTCTAGAGAATCTCCTTGCTATTTCTCTGGTATTAATTGATGGTGTTCTCCCATATTCTGAATTTTCAAGGGGAGGAAGTGCTACCTGCTATGACATTGTCTGTTTCCTTTTTTATTTATTTTGTTTGTTTCCTCAGGGGAAGTGAGAAGGAGAGACCTTGACTTCGGGGTTAATTTTACAGGTTGCTAAGCGCCATGCACAGAATGGTCAGGTTGATCTCCACCTGCTTGCCTTCTCCACAGAGCTTTCCTTGCAGGAGATGTTTGGGCCAGAGATGAAGAATGCATCTTCTCTCGTCCTGATGAGTTTGCCTGGGAAGAATGATGCCACCTATATTCGTGCAAGCAAAATTTCTGTATCAAAGAAGCCCAACCATACAGTGACCTTCTGAGAATGTTCTTGGGTAGTAGTCCTGACATGAATAGGCCAGAAGAGTGGCTGGCTCTTCTTCAGTGATTGGAGACCCAGATTCCTTCCATCCTGGTGTTCTGTCATCCCAAGTACAATTCTGCTCAACTCATATGGTGAACCATCACTTTGGTCAATATGGGAGGTGGGAAACTTCAGTACGTTGAACTGTTTGGGTGGAGTCCCCAAATTAAGAGCACCTAGCAGTCTTGCAGGAGTCCAGTGCTCCTATGTGCAGCATTCAGCCACTTTTTTGTCAGTTTTCCAACTCTTATTGGCTGTTACAGTGAGATGAGGTTGCAAAAATATTCAGCAATGCTGAGTCTACACCAGCAGGAATATTCAGTTACTGCCCCTTGAGCAGTCTGTTTTAATGAGAACTACAACAGTTTCCAGTTTTCAGCCATGTTCAGGTGCCCTTGGACAGCTGCCCTTCAGGCCCACCTTTGCCCACCACTGATTGTCCTTGTCCCTCAACCCAGCTCCCTGGAGGGTGGAGATGAGTACGTGATCCCTGCCAGGAGGGGTTCTGGCTCTGGTGACAACTTAATTAAGCATGCTTAGAATTCTGGCTTATTAAAAATATTTCTTGTCTGGCTCTGGTGGGGGATACCATGAGTGAAGGGTGGCCACAGCAGTGGTGATAAGTGCTCTCAGTAGGAGTGATGGGGAGAGCCATGAGCAAATAGAGAAGGGGCACTTTCTTAGGAAGAAGTTGCAAGGTTTCCCAAGGAGAAGGGGCATCTCATCAGCATAAGGAATTTTTTCAGGGTAGGTTATGGACCTATTTTTGTTGTAGAAAAGATCAGTCACAGCCAAAATGAAGGGAAGTTCATATATGTGTGGTCCCAGATCCACCAGCATCAGGTTCATGTGGGATGTCAATTAAAATCATAGAATCTTGGTCCCCATCTTATATTTGCTGAATCATAATCCCAAGTAACCCCATGAGCCTACTCACATTCAAGGCATTCTCAAAGTGACGCTGATGCCTACTAGATACTTAAATGTCAGTAGTGGCAACATCTTCGGACTGAGAACCATATAATAGGACTACCACCCCTAGGGACACAAAAGCAGTTTCATGTGCTGACGGATGCTGATGGGGAGGGTAGGAAAGCCCTAATCCTTGGCATGGTAATTAGGGATCTCTGACTCTCTGTGCAAACTTTGATCCTGAGAAACAATTGCTGCGATTCCTTCCCCACAGATGCAAACACAGAAAAGTCTGGTTAAAGAAGATAAGGGAAACTATCCCTCCTCTGGGTAGGCCATGGACTCTCAGGGAGCCTGTTCACAGGATGAGGATGTGATAGGACTGATGCTGTAGAAACAGATCATACTCCAGGTCAGGAAAATTGGAGCTGAGAACATGGAGTGGTAGGCTACAACAATACATTGCACCTTCTGGCATTTTTTATTTGTTTGTCTTTTAACTAAATAAACTCAATATTCATCCTGTGGCTTAGAAAGTTGACACTGACAAGGGCAGAAACATTTTGATTGGTGCATCTGCAGTCTGCCTGCACCGAAGAAAGGTCAAAGTGCTCCTCTTGGCTGGCCAGGCTTGGAATCAGTAAACAGTATCTGTGAGATTGGAAGGCATCACGTGTTAAGACTGCTGAAGCCCGGAAGAGACCAGTCTAAGAGCAGAATTCTCTCTTGCAGCAGAAATCAAGTCACCTGCATTTCTGCTGGGGTGATTGCTTTTATGTATTTTCCCTGTAGGTGGGTGGTTTTAGCATACATGCTGTAATTTTCCTTGGCTGAGTACCGAAAGCTGGTGGGGGGCAGACCCAGGAATAGAACCTAACCTTCTAACCGCAGCCAACTACCCCCAAACTGCCCAGCTGCCACATACCACGAGTGACCTTTTCCTAAGACGTAGGAGGCCAGAAACAACTGGGAGGCTTTCCAGAATATAGTTCTTCCCTGTATGTGATATTCACTACACTCAGAACCTGGTTTGGACTGAGAAAATTCTTTAGGCTCCTGTATCAGGGCCGTTAGTTATTAAAAAATAAATAAGTAACCCTCTAAATTGCAGTGACTTGACACAATGAAAGTTTCTTCCTCCTGTAACAGTTCAGTGCAGTGCAGGTGTTCTTGGTTGTCTATTGCTGGGGTGGGAAAGGGCTCTGCCTCCTGCAGTCACTTAAAGACTCAGCATGATAGGGCCTCACTGCTTTCAACCCTTGACTTCCAAGGTCACTAGGGGTATTCCCCAGCCAGTCAGAAGGGATGTATGGAGGATGGCAGTTTTGAAGTGCAGGCCAGGAAGTACTACACCCTACTGCAATGAAACCACTTCCATGGTCACACCTAACTAAAAGAGAGGTTAGGAAATAAAGGTTAGGAAATAAAGGAGAAACAAGTTATAGTAAGCAAATTCCCGAAATCTGTGGACCAAAATGGGGGAGCTTCCAGGAATAGTTGTAGAAGCAAGGAAACTCAGACCAAGGACTTCACTTCTTATCTGCCTTTTCTAATTGATTCATAGGCTACCTATTTCACGAGTGTCTTTTAAGCTCTTGTTGTATATCAGGTACTGTGCGAAATCCTTTGAGGAAATTTGAGGCATACAAAACTTTGTCCCTACCTCCAAGAGTTCACAGAAAAATGGGAGAAATGTTCAAAAACAGTAACAAAGTATGAAGTAAATGCTGTAATAGAGAAGTATATGAAGAATTATACAAGCACACAGGGTGGTTCACCTTCAAGAGAATTAAAGAACTTTCCAGAACAAAACAGAGGAGAAAGGCAATTTTAGATAAAAAATAGCACTGGGACTCATAAAGTTATGAAAGAATAGGGAGTATTCAGAAAGTGGAATTTGGTGTACTCAATGAGTAAATCAAAGAGTGAGGAGAGAGAGAGGAGGGAGGCAAAGGTGGAAAGATGGGTTGGAACTAGATTTTAAAAGGCCATGTAAACCTGCAGAATATTTTGAGCATTTACCCTTAAGCCAATGATTTTCCCTTTTTCTAATTATTTTCTCCTTCACTTTTCACTGGTAGCTGGTTCAAATGTGTCCTGTCTCTGAGTATTCTGGAATGAAGCTGTAGGTATGACTGGACTCAGGAGTTGGGTTCTCTCCATTGTAGGCTGTGTGTGGAATTAAAGCCTCAGGTTCCACATCACAGCATGATGGCAAAAGCAGACCTGGCCCTGTATCTTCTCAGGCTCAGATTCAACTGTTCAGCAAAGATCTGGCATGTCATTGATTTAAGGAGACCCTCATATCCCAATTCCTAAACAACATTTATCCTGTTTCTAGCCAAGTGTCAGATTCATGCTGTACTTCTGATTTTTGAGTACTAGAGAGATGCTTGCCCCAAAAGAAACTAAGGTACACTTACCAGCTGATGAGTGAATGGACACTTATGCAAGAATAAAGTCCACTACCCAGAATTCCCCTAGACAGACTCTCCAGTCAAACTGGCCTACTGCCAGGGCCTCAAAATATGACTTGGACTTTCTAACACATATACTTTATTAATCCACATGGCTTTTTGGATTTTTCATAGCTGGTTCAAATCCTATCTTCTTTTAAAATTAAGCGGAAAAAATTCAAATCCATTTCCTTCATGATGGCCTGATGGGTTCACTCCTTCCTGCAAATGATTATAACACGTTTTATCTATACAACTCTTTTTTTTTTAAATATTTTTTTAGTTGTAGATGGACACAATGTCTTTATTTTTTTTATTGCTTTGTATGTGGTGCTGAGGATCGAACCCCGGGCCCCACGCATGTGGGGCAAGCGTCCTACCACTGAGCTACAATCCCAGCCCATCTATACAACTCTTAAGGAAACAAATGTTCTGTACCTCCAACTGCTTGCTAACTGTTAATGAGTACAGTTTTTCTGTCCAGCTTGACTCTCTAAATTCCTTGAGGGAAAAGATGATATACTTCTTTATCTTCTCTTGATACTTAATTCATATTGCACTCAATTTACATGTTCATGTCTCACCTTGTTCTAAAATGAATTTAAGGTAGCTTGCAAAAATGCATATGTACCCAGCAGCTTGGGAGGCTGACACAGGAAAATCACAAGTTCAAAGCCAGCCTCAGCAACAACAAGGCGCTAAGCAACTTGGTGAGACCCTGTCTCTAAATAAAAATGCCAGAAATAGGGCTGGGGATGTGTTTCAGTGGTTGAGTGCCTCTGAGTTCAATTCCTGGTACCACTCTCCCACCAAAAAAAAAAAAAAAAAAAACCTGCATATGTACTACCAAGTAGAACAGAACTAAAAAATAAGTGAGTGAGATTCTTTGGGGAATCCAGTTACTCCACAAGAAGTTTGATGGCTGTGAGACTGCCATGCTGTGAGGAAGCTAAACTAATCCCATGGAGAGTGAGCTGTCAGCCTCTTTCTTCCAACTATTTTTGTTCCTGCACCAGACATATGACTAAAAAAGCAGTTTCTGACATTCCAGACCAAGCAAAGGCCAACGGAGAAGAACAGAGGAATCTGGCCAATAGCCAGAAGTTAGAACCCAGAAATATGAAACAGCCCAACTTTCCCTGATATATCCAGCACATCTAAGCCATTCTTGTGGAGGCCTCAAACATGATGGGGTAGACACAAATCCCCCAACATACCCTGATCATTCTTGAGGTGATTTAGAAAGTCTCATTCCAGGCACTTTGCTAGGCTTAGAGGGACATGCAAAGATGATAAACTTTGCTTCTAATCTTCACAGAATACATAAACCATTTTTTTTCTACTGATATTGCCCAGACTAGATTTAATGTAGCCCAAAACCTGGAAATGGTGTGCAGACAGAGCTCCTGGAGCAGCCATCTAGTTCTGGCTTGAGAAGAAAAAGGCTTTCCTAATACTCAGATAGGAAGATATTCCTCAGTTTTTTTCTTATCTCCACTCTCTCATACCTAAACGTCCAAGCAGTTCCATGGTAGAAATAGTACAGGGGCTCACAGGAGCCAAAAATCTGAGGGCAGGTTATCTTCCTTTCTGATCAGTGGATTTATAGCACAAAAAGTGTGACAACTATTCATGCTTTCTTTTCTTTATCTGGACCTGGGCACAGCTGCAAGAAGTTTGTAAGAGAGTGGGGTAAATAAGGCCCATTCTTCTGACTAGAAGATTAAAAAGAGGATCCCAGGCCAATGGAAAGTATCAAGGAGATCACAAAAAGAGAAAGGCCAGAGGATGATCCCACAATTGGTTTATGAACTCCTGAACTCACTCTTGAACTATAACATGTGAATTTGACCCTAGAGAGCACATCAGAGCCTGAGAGAACTGAATTATGGGGTAAAACACTACTGAGGTCTCAGAGTAGCCAATGGATGGCATACATACAGGACAGATATAAATGGCACTGCAAGAACTTTGAAATCAAAATTGACTTTGGAATCAGGGCCCTCTAAAACTGGACTATCTGGCCTAAACTCGCCCATGGAAATTGTTTATTAAAACAAAAATACCAACATTCTCCACAGGATTTCAAAAAGATCCACAGTTTCAGAACAATATACTTAAGGAGTTCAGGACACAATCCACAAAATTACTCAGCATATAAAAAGCTGAGAAAATTCCATTCAATTCACATGATGTCAATCAATAGATGTCAATGATAAGATTACAAAGATTTTATGCAGCTATCACAAAAATACACCAAAAGGGAAAATGAAACTCTCAAAGTGAATAAAAACATAAATATCCTCCAAAAAGAAATAGGAAATATAAGCCTAGTGCAGTAGCCCAGGCCTATAATCCCAACAACTCAAGACTGACACAGGAGGATCGCAAGTTCAAGGCCAACCTCAGTGACTTAACAAGACCCTGTCTCAAAATAAAAAGGGCTGGAGATGTAGCACCCCTAGGTTTGATCCCCAGTCACACATGCACGCACATGTGCACGCATACAAATGGATAATATAAAGAAAAACCAAATTGAAAATTTCAGGTTAAAAAAACCTGAAATTTTAATACTCACTAAATGGGCTCAAGAGCAGAATGGAAATGGAAGAAGAAATAATGAATGGTGAATAGTGAGCTAGAAGTTAGATCAATATAGAAATTATCTAATTTGCAAATCAGTGAGAGGGAAAAAAAGACTGTGGAAAAAATAAGAATAGGCCTCAGGAACCATGTTATAATATCTAAACAAGTAATATTCTTGTCATCAGAGCTTTCAAAGGAGAGGAGAGAGAATGCAGTGGAGAAAAAATATTAGAAAAAATGGCTGAAAATCGCACAATTTAGTGAAAAAGACAAGTCTACAGATTCAAGGAGTTCAGCAAACACAAATAAGATATATTTCTTTACAAGTGTATGCCCAGGGGTTGGGGTTGTGGCTCAGCAGTTGAGCACTTGTCTCGCATGTGTGAGGTACTGGGTTAGATCCTCAGCACCACATAAAATAAAATAAAGATATTGTGTTCATCTACAACCAAAAAAAAGAGGGGGGGCATGCTCAGACACATCATAATAAAACTACTGAAAAGAAAATATCTCCACAGTAGCCAGAGAAATGACCGTACATTTCTTGTCAAAAACTAGAGAGGCCAGAATGAAGGGGCACAAGTTTTAAAATAATGAAAGAAAAACTTTCAAGCACGAATTTTTATCCAAAAGGAATATGCTTCAAGAATGAAGGTGAAATAAATAAATTTTCAGATAAAAGAAATCTGGAGAATTTGTTACTAAAAGACCTACTGTAAAAAAAAGAAAAATGTTAAAAAGCATTTTTTTCAGATAGAAAAGGAAGGGTACCATAAGAAAACTTTCCAGATAAGGAATGAATAAAGAACAACAGACATGGTAAATATCTCAGTAAATATAATAGATTATTACCCTTTGGGGGTTTTCAATATATGTAGATACAATACACAAGCAACTGCCATATAAACAGGTGAAGGCATAAGGGCCTATATAGCAATAGGGTTTCTGTATTCCACTTGAAGTGATAAAATATTGATTCTAAGTAGACTGTGAAAGGCTAAATATGTATAATGTAATTACTGAAAAACAGACACATGGTAAAAGAAAAGTACAAATATCTCTCCTGATGTTTGACACAAAAACTACAATAAAAGTAAATCAAATTATGTAATAAGTAAAAAAAATGACATGCAAAAATCAATCATTTTTCATTTGTTGGCAATATACAATTGGAAATAAAATTTTTAAAGCAATGCCATTTACAATATCTCAAACTAATAAAATACTCAGGTATAAATTTAACAAAACATTTGCAGGATCTGTATGCTAAAAACTATAAAACTCTGATGCATGAAAATAAAGAAACCTGAATGGTTAGAAAGATATACTATATCAATGGAAAGAGTCACAATATTAAAGATGGCAATTCTCCCCAAATGAATTGACAGATATTGTGTAATTCTAGTCAAAATCCAAACAGGAAACTTGTAGATATAAACAAGCTATGTCTAAAATTCATAAGAAAAGGCAACGGAACTAAAGAAAAGCCAAAATGATTTTGAAAATGAATTGAGGTGGGAGAAATATACCACCTGATTTCAACAATTACTATAAAATTATGGTAATCATATAGTCTGTAATTGTTGAAGGAATAAACACATAATTCAATGAACCAAAACAGAGAGTTCAGATAGAGAGCCATATAAATATACCAATTGTTGAAAAATGCACAGATATTCAATGGAGAAACATAATAATTTCAATTAATAATGTTGAAATTATTGGGTGACCACATACAAAAAGTAAAAATAAAAAAGAATCTTGAGATAAACCTCACAACCTCAAGGTTTATTCAAAAATTAACTCAAAATGGACCACAGATCTAAATCTAAAACATTTTAAAATTAAAATGTTGAAAGAAAATATAGGAGAAAATTTCCATGAACCACACTTGAGCAAAGCATTTTTGACATCCCAAGAAAAGTATAAATATACAATCAAAAATTAATAAATTAGACTAATCAAAATTTAAAACTTCAGCAAAAATGCTGTTGAGAGTGAAAACACAAGCTATGATGAGAATATTTTCAAATCACATATCTGACACAGAACTTGTGTTAAACATACATAAGTAATTTTCAAAACTCAACAACAAATAATTAAAAACAAACAATTAGAAAGTAGACAAAGACTTTAACAAACAATTCACCTTTGAGGAAGATGCAAACTAAAACCCTATGTTATTGTTTGGATCTGGAATGTGTTCCAAAGGCTCATGTGGAAAAGTTGGGTCCCCAATGTAACAATGTTCAAAGGAGAGGTTTGGGAAGTAATTGGATCATGAGGGCTCTAACTTCATCTAGGGTTAATCCACTGGTGGATTCATAGCTGAGTGGACTATTGAGAGATGGAGGAAACTGTAGGTGAGGAGGGACTTAGTTGAAGGGAGTGTGTTTTTGGAGGTGTGCCCTTGGGACTATATTTTGTCCCCAGCCTCTTCTCTCTTTGCTTCCCAGCAGTCATGAGGTGAACAGCTCCACTCTACCATCCCCTCACCACCATGATGCTCTGCCTTACTATAGGCCCCTAACAGTGGAGCCAACAGACCATGGACTGAAATTTCTGAAACCATGAACCAAAATAAATCTTTCCTCCTTTAAGATGATTTTCTCAGGTATTTTGTCACAATGACAAAAATCCGACTAATACACCATGACAAACCA
This sequence comes from Xerus rutilus, assembly GCA_028644305.1. NCBI lineage: Eukaryota > Metazoa > Chordata > Mammalia > Rodentia > Sciuridae > Xerus > Xerus rutilus. The sequence goes on along the minus strand of CM053405.1, from coordinate 42,941,356 downwards.
CAGCACATCTATGAGAATGGTTTAGAAGTACAATGTCAAGTGCTAGTGAGGATGAGAAGCAACTGAATCTCACACATTGTTGGTAGGAAAGTAAATTACCATAGCCACTCTGGAAAACAGTTTGGCAATTCTTACAAGAGTCAACCTACATGTACTGCATGTGCCAGGCATATTATTCTAAATATACTTCAATAGATTAATTACTAAAGAGAGGTACATCTTTACAAAGGATATTATTCAGTCATAAAAAGGAACAGATGTAGATAAACCTCAAAGACATGTTAAGTGAAAAGAACCAATCTGTAAAGTTGACATACTGTATGAATCTATGTATGTGATATTCTTGACAAGACAAATCAAGGTGGTAGAGAACATGTCAGTGATGCCATTGGTTTGGGTAGGGGGAAGGGCATGATGACAGAGAGAAAGCACAAGGGAACTTTTTGGGGTGAGACACCTGCTCTGTATCTTGATAGTGGTGGTGGTTACATAAATCAGTACATGGATTAAAACTCACAGACCTGTACACCAAGGTAAATTTACATTATGTTAATTTTTAAATAACATTTTAAAAGAGTAAGATGAAAAATATTACACCTAGACAAGCATCTATAATCAAAAAAAAAAAAAGGAAAAACCAGAGAGCATGAAGGGACAGGCGACTTGAGAATTCTATGAGAGAAACAAATTTCGCTTTTGACATATCCAGAGTGTGACTATGAAGGGACCCAGTAGCCTGTACCAGGCTGTTGTCTTTTCTAAGGGCCTTGCCCAACTACAAACTGCAAATTTTTACATACTGAAAGCTGCTGTTTGAATGGATGGAGGGATGTGTATGCTGACAGCTTAATGTGGATATTAACTATCTATCTTTCTTTCTTTCTTTCTTTTTTTTGGTACTGGGGATTGAATCCAGGGGTGCTTTACCAATGAGCTGTATCCCCAGTCCTTTCTATTTGTTATATTGAGACAGGGTCTTACTAAGTTGTCAAGTGTTTTGCAAAGTTGCTGAGGCTGGCCTTGAACTTGGGATCTTCCTGTCTCAGCATCGCTGTAGCTGGGATTACAGGATGAACTATTTCCTAAAGAGGAAGTCGGAGGTATTGACTGACCTCCATCCTGTGTGAACACTATCCATCTCTGCCATCCCTGTTGAACCAGGTGACACACTTCATCTTGACCTTGTTCTTTATACACCTAAAACAGTTTCATGTGCTACCTCTTTCAAATATAACCTCTGTGAAAGCTGGAGTAGGTATTGTTTTCATTTTGTGAAGGAAGAAAAAAAGACTTCATTCTATGAAGTTATGAGATTGGCTAAGGTCAAGTAGCTGGGAAAAATCCACAGATGGGGACTCAGAATGTCTGGTTTATTCTCTTTGTTCACTCATTCATGCATTCATCTAAACACCTTTATCAAGTGCCTACTGTATGACAGGGACTGTGCTCTCCAATCATTTAAATCCCATCTGATAGAAAATACATAGACACATGCATTCAGAATAAGGTGTTAAGTGATAAAGGCCCTAGGTGTGGCAAGAACCATAAGGGACACTAGGATCACACTAGTTTTCAAGAGATCAGGGAAGACCTCTCAGAAGAGAAGGACTTTGATCTGGTTATTGAAAGTGGGAGAGAATTTGAGATTAAGGGAAGGACATCATCCAAATACAAAGTCTGTGTGGTGTCTGGTCTCTCAGATAGCCCCTAGCGATTGTTGCTTCTTGCTACTCGTGTCCTGTGGAGTTTATTTCCACATTGAATCAGAGAAATAGAATATGGCAGAGGTGGCAGTGACGTGTGACTTGCACCTTTTCTCTTGAATCATTCATTCTGGGAGAAGTCAGCTGCCATGTCATGGGGTCTCTCTCAAGCTATCCTGTGGAGAGGTCTACTTGCAGACGAACTGAGCCCTCTTGCCTAGAGCCAGCATGGACTTGACATCCACATGAATGAGCCACCTTGGGAGTGAACCCTCAGGGCTCAGTTAAGTTTTCAGGTGACTATGAATCTCACAAGATGTCACAGTGCAACCCTATGAGATGACCCAAGCCAAAACCATTCAACCGAGTTGTTACACAAATTCCTGACCACAGAAACCATGAGAGATGAATAATTGTTGTAGCTTCAAGCTACTGAGTTTTGGGGTGATTTTTACACAGCATTAGGTAACAGTGAAATATATAAGCCAACTTGCAGAAAAAAAGCAAACATAAGACAAACTTAGAAAACAGACTTCTCAGACCAGGAAGGTGAAGGTTCCAGCAAACTGGGCATGAGATAGAAAAGACATGTACAGAGGTAATGGCAGAAAGATTGAGAAAAATAGACAGAGGGAAAGGTGTCTTGGAGAAAGAATTCCCTGAATACCCTGGGGATTCTATTTCTGAACAATTAGCGGTTATTTCTGGTAATATTAATGATTCTGCTGTTAGCATCCCAAATATCTTAGGTAGTGCCGAGTGAGTGGTTTTCTTTGTACCTTACTTTTTGTGCTGACAAATATGGCCTAGTCACTCACCATACTAATTTCTCTTTCTTCTACACACAACACTAAAGCACATTTTTAACTTTCTTTCCCTTTTGGTATGTTTGTGTGGTTGCAATCTGGAATATAAGCAACAGTGGTGTGCAGCACTTCCCATAACCCATAAAATCTCCCACATAATCCTTTATTCTGTCTCTTCACCCTTGTGCTGACTCCCTGCAGGGGATGGGAGGACCTCCAGACTGGTAGATCAATAAGGTAAAAGATCATGGGTCTCCAAATTATCTCACAGAATGGCCACCTGCAAAGTAGCTGCATTCAGCAATTATGTGAACAAGAAATAACACCTGTAATCCCAGTAGTTTGGGAGGCTGAGGCAGGAGGATTGCAAGTTCAAAGCCAGCCTCAGCAAAAGCAAGGTGCTAAGCAACTCAGTGAGACCCTGTCTCTAAATAAAATACAAAATAGGGCTGGGGTTGTGGCTCAGCGGTCGAGTGCCTCTGAGCTCAATCCCCGGTACCCCCACCCCCCAAAAAAAGACAAAAATTTCTATTATATGAAAAAAATAAATAAGTGGAGTTATTGGGATAGTATAAAATAAGTGCTGAGAAAATTGAGATGGAACAAAGAGTGTGCCCAGCACACACACATGTGCATGGGATCCTGGGTAGAGTCTTGTGAGAGATGAGCCACAGCATCATAATCTGAGCTTTCTAGTAGCCAATGCAAAAATGGAAACATGATCAGTGACATGATTTAAAGAGACCATGACATTTTTAAAAGGAAGAAAGGAAAGAGTTAGACTTTTTTTCCAACTTTTGGAAAAAAGTAGAAGCATGACTACTTCCAATAATGAAATTAAACAGAAGTTTTCCCACTAAGTCCTCATAAAAGACACCACGTAATATAGTGAACAGTGTCCTCAAAAAAAAAAAATCCTAGCAGCCAATACAACAAATTTTATAATTCTGTTTCTTATTATATCCTTCAATGAAGGATAAAAATAAGTGATAAAACAACATAATAAAATCATGGGTGAAAAGCACAATATTTTGTGGCTGAATTAGTTCTCTGTTAGTCTAATAAAAAATGTAAATAAATTGTGAATCTCTTAGATAATCCACCTCAATTAGTAATAGATGTTTGGCAAATATATTTTGGTTAATCGATTCACTAGCAATTATGTATGCTTTTGAGGGTGGGAAAATGAAGATAGGACAGGAGGCCACATATCCTGGGGTGACTGCCCTATGCCTCTGCATTACCTGTCCAACCCCACCTGGCTACTTGGGGCTGCCAGGGTGTTTCCCCAGCCCCTGTGTTACTGTGTTTTCTCTCAGTGCATTTTCTTGGGGGCAGTGTAATTAGGAATACTGATTAGAGAATAAGGAAGAATAATAGAGTGTAAATACAAATGCAAAATGTCATTATGATATGCTTGCAAAGCCAATAATTACCACTCTTGCTTATCATGCAAATCACTATTCATATTTTTATTTAAACTACAACTATGTTTTGTTATTTGACACAAAACGCTTTTGAGAAAGACCTAACATCTGCCCACAATTGGATTCCTTTCCAAGCATTCCTTGGAAGAAGAGGAAAAGGAAAAGGACATCAAGAGGGCAATTTAAGGGCTGGGATTGTAGCTCAGCGGTAGAGCGCTTGCCTCGCATGCGTGAGGCCCTGGGTTCGATCCTCAGCACCACATACAAAGCAATAGAATAAAGACATTGTGTCCATCTACAACTAAAAAAAAAATTTAAAAAAAAAAAAAAAAAAAAAAAAAAGAGGGCAATTTAATGCTTGTAGTTAAAACCTTGAAAAGGACCCATTGTGAGGGGGAAAAGCCCAAGAGGGTGAATTATGAAACATGCACAATAATTTCTGGTTGTCCTGGTAAAGCAAATGTAGAGATTTGTCTCTAAAGTGAGAAGCTTCAAAATTGGTCTTTTACAAAATTAAAAAGGTTATATAACATACTGGGAAATCAAGGGTCTTTTGAAGAACAGGCAAGATTTGAGAATGGCTGGGGAAGAGAGGATGGAAGTCAATATAGGAGATCTCTGGGCCCACAGACCTGGAAGACTGATTTAGTAACAGTGGTTGGTGAATATTGCCAGTTTTATTGAGCACTGAAAGAAAAGTAGAGAAATCTGTTCCTTGGTGGCTGGTGGAAATGGTATCGTAATAGTAGTTTGTAATCTTTGGATACAGGATGTGGCAGGAGGAGGATGAGTGGAATTAAATGCATTTAAAATATGAGATGTTCACCATGTATAGCGATCGCCATTTAGATTCCCCCAGAGTCAGGCAAACTAGCTGTGGATCTGACAACAAGATAGATAAATTATTATCCTGAAAACTCAAAATCTGGCAAGAGCTGGAGAATTCCAGCGGTAATGACAGAAACAGGTCAGGCTCGAATTGAGCCAGAGCTAAGTAACAAATATTTCTAGTACTTTATGCAAAACACTATTCAACCTTTCTTCTTTCAGTTCAGTGAAGCTCAGAAACAATAAGAAACAGTATTTATATGACTTTGGAGGGATTTAGGAGGGCCACAAGGATGCCTGAAATCAGGAGAATCAATGAGTGAAGATGGATTTATGTCAGTATTCTTTTAACTGCTGCTGTAATCTTAGACTTCAGGTTCTGCCTTCAGAGTGACATAAACCTAATCACCTTTCCCAGCCTTGGAAATATTTCTCCTCCTTCAAACTCCAAGGTGACTTCTAACTCCATCTCCTAAGCTGTTCTGTTCACTCCCAAGACAACACTAAATGTTTCCTGCCCCACAGATATGCAGGCACCTACATTGCCTACTCAGCATTAATTCTGTCTTTTTCTTTAGACAAAACCCCGGATTTGCTTGGCAAGTCATCCTCTTCCACCTGGCTACATGCTTCTCTGGACAAGTCACGGCAATCCCATTCCTCTTGTCTGTCCTTGCTTAGGAATAATCCTGTTCTACTGTTCCATGCACTAAGATGTGAGGAGGAATCCATTGGGGAATTCCAAGAAAGCATTTCTAGCTTTGAAGAGGAGACCCATGGGGGAGAAGAGACACTCTGCTGTCATGGCTACGTGTGCTTGCAACTGGGCTACCAATCTTGCAAGGATACAAGTCTAGGAAATGTCAACTGAATAACAATAGCAGAGTAAAAAGGTTGAAAGAACCACCGCCTTTGATGTCATCAGGGCCACTGAATTAGCCAACTGGAGCTCTCTCCATATTAGGACTTTAAATAATCTCATCGTTTAAGCAATTTTGACTTGAGTTTTCTACTACTTGCAGCTGAAATTATGACAACTGACAAAATACATATTTGTGTACTTATACTCATGGCATACCACAGTAAACATATTTGTTATTACCCACAGAACTGGCAATATACCAAGTGCCAGTGAATGATGGCTCCCTAAAGAGATAAATGCATGGATGGAAACGAAGATATGCTACATCTTAATCTAGTTGCATTCTCCAGCTCTGCCAATTGCATCGCTATCCACCCAGGTGTGTAAACCAGAGCTCCCTTCTAGATTCCTCTCCATTTCTCTCTTCCCCTAGCCAATCCATCTTCATGTTCTGTTCATTCTGCCTTCTAGACACTTTCCAGATTCACGTATTTTCATCTCCCTCTCCATTTCGTTTGAAGCTACTGTTTCTTAACGGCACTGCTACAGTAACCTCTATCTAGCTTCCCAGTCTTTTAAAAATCTGTTCTCTGTACTGCAGTCAAGGGGAATCTTTTCAAAATGCTGAATTCCCCACTTCCCCTTCCATATTTGATTAAAGGATAAAGAAGATCATTCTGAGATTCATAAGATGCCCATAAGGCTTGCATGGTCTGTGCTTCCTACCCTTTTAGTCTACCTCTTGTCCTTGATGCCTCACAGGACAAGTCTGCTATTGATTTCTTGAATGTGCCTTGCTTTGCTTATGTTATTCTGTATGCTTAGTAGAGTCTTCCCACCAGAATCCCTACACAATCACACAGCCTGTGCATTTCAACCTCCATTTTCCAGTTCAGTCTTGCCTTTCCCAATTGGCTGGTTCTCCCTGCTGTACCCTTTGCTCGTGCTGAGTACCTCTCAGCTGGAATGATAGTCCAAATTGGGACACTTGAAAGTGGCTGAGAGTGCTATTAATAATTACACTGGAACACATATTAACAGAGATTGTCCTGGGCTAAGAATGTTTGGTTATCCTTTTCTTTGTACTTAACATATTGTATTTTTTTTTTTAAATGTTGTTTTTTTTTTTTTAAATATTTTTAGTTGTAGATGGACACAATGTTTTTTTTTTGTTTTTTTTTTTAATTTTATTGCTTTATATGTGGTGCTGAGGATCGAACCCAGGGCCTCACGCATGCGAGGCAAGCGCTCTACCGCTGAGCTACAATCCCAGCCCCAACATATTGTATTTTTTGTTCATTAGTTTATTCATTAGCATCTGCTTCCCTTACATGTCTATGTGGGCAGGGACTGTGTCTTTCTTTCAGATCACCACCATAATCTCCATGCCAAGCCTGTTCAATAACAGACAAAAATAATTCTTGGAAGAATATAAGAATGAATTAATATGATAACTCAATTCACATTTTTCTTCTCTTTTTTAAAAATTTTTTTCCTTAGACTAGTATTAATATAATGCTATGCACTATTCTGACTCTTTTTTTGTTTTGTTTTGTCTTTAAAACCATTTTATTTCTGTACTCAGGAAAATAAGAGTCGTCCTTTTGTAACATCCAGTCCTTCAAATGGAGTCGAAACCGTTGCAGAAGTCTGGGTCTCTCACAACCCTAACAGCAAGAATTTTGGTGATTTTTATGACTATAATAGTGACTGCTGGGATTGGAAAATTTCCCCAAAAGCTCGGTTTGTCTCTGAGTATGGATATCAGTCCTAGCCTTCCTTCAGTACGTTAAAGATGGTAAGCCACCATTTATTTGATTTCTGATGATTCAGGAGAGCAGATCATAGGCATATGTTGCTTCTGATCAGTGAGTGCCTCAGAGGGTCAAATGAAATCTACTTCTTATTTAAACAAAAGTTTAGGAAGAAGATGGAAGAAAACTTTTTTCCTTTAACTTTTGGAGAGGCAAATTCTTATAATCATTTTGGAGATTATAAATTTTCTGTATTTTAATTTTTGTTTATTTTTTGTGTAATTTTTCAAATTTTCCTCCATGTTTTTATTGGTGGAAAATGGAAAGGAAAATAATCAGGGAGGGGTATTAATTGTAAAAAAATGGTGGGATTTGTTGTTACATATTCATTTTAATTATGTTTCTTTTTTTCATATTTAATTTATTTATTCATTCTATTTAGGCTTACATGATAACAGAGTGCAATTTGATTCTGACTCCTTATTTTTTAATATCTGATCATTTGGCACAGAATTGCTTTATAAGTAACTGATGTAGTCAACAAGTGTCTAGTGAACATCTAATATGTGCTGAGCATAATTCTAGGGATTCAAGAGATAAAACAGCAAACAAGACACAGTTCCTGCCCTTGAGGAACAGTTCCATGAGGGAGGTACCTGAAGTCTACTAGGATTATAGATCCATCTCTGTCCCATGAATGCCTCACCATTCAGGGCCTATTGTGGACCTGAAAGAAACAGTGTGACTTTTTCTCATTTCTTTCTCAGTTTTGTCATTTTCCCTAGTTCAGTTCCAAGATCAGTGCCCTGATGTTTCCCATTTCTTAGTAAAAACCTAGTTCCAGGAAACATTTGAATACTTTGTGGTAATTTCAGATTTTTTAATATATTAAAAATGATATTAATGCATATGAACTTGTGAGAAATAAATGGAAATCTCAAGGTGCCTGAAATTAAGAGCTATAGGCATAGGATCTGACCACAAAAGTTTCATCATTGGTGGTTTATCAAATTCAGTAATAGCTAATAGTATGGGATTTAATACACATTCAGGCCAGATATGAGGCCATGGGTCACAGGGATATAGCATCAGTAATTAGGGACATTGAACAAAGGATCTGCCCACCTTAAGAGGGAGAAGCCATGGAAAAGGAAAACATCTATTTCTAGAGAAATGAAAATCACAGGCCTTGGCCTCATGTTGTGTTAAAGTTAGAATGCATGCTTCTATAGTGGTTTAGGAACTGTCAAGATGAGTAATTTATATAAAAATTAATCCTGGGACAATTTTATCACTGAAGTACCTGGTAGCAGTGAACAGAAAGTCATTATGGAGTGAAACTTCCACAGCCTAGGTCAAACAGGACTTTCACAGGAAGTTTCCTATTGAAGATAACCTCATAATCCAAGATATAGGCAGAAACCCAGAAATATGTGATAACTGAAGTATTATCTGAAAAAGATGATAGTGATGTCTTGAGCAGAATCTTCTGGAAACAGATTCTGAGATGGAAATTTGCCTGTAGGAGATTTTCTGGAGAATGCTGTAAGGAATACCTTTGAGGAAATTAAAGAAGTAAGGATCAGTCAAGAGAAGCTACAGTGCTACAGTCACAACAGATGCCTTAGCTTAGCCTATAGGGATCTCTGGAGCTAAGATGGCTCTTCAGATTGTCCCAAATTGAGACCATCCAGCTAGGCCTTTATGCCTCAACATTAATCAGTCATTAGAACACACTGACCCTGGGAAGAAGCCATAAACTTGGAAACGATGGTTCTCTTTGGCCAAAAACAATTTCTAGAGAGACCCAGAAGTGGTCATCAGCAACCAATGCACATGGCAGCAGGGAAATGAGTGCTCTGGTCTTGAAAATGTGGATGGGTGGGAGGTGGGGACTCTGAGAAGCACAGAACAGCACCCTCTAAGTTTACTCCCTTAAACAGTTCATTTCCATTTACTTTTACATTTTGTCATTTGTCCCATCTAGGAAGAGCATCACCAGTTTTCTGGTTGTTCTCAATTCCTGATCAATCTTATGTAAGTAAACACAATGCAGAAACAATACCTGTTCCCTCAACTAGTTTCAAGAGCATAGTTAATTTTCATCATCTCTTTCCTACATTACCCAATCTAGACTCTCTTCACTTTTAGCAAGTACATTTTATGGTCTTCAGTAGCTTAACTGGTAGAAACTCTAAGGATCTAAGCCTCTGATCAACATGTCCTTTGGAGGCTGTGTTGATGGTACCTATCCATTAACCATCTACATCAGGTGGCAGAGTAACAAGATATGTCTCAATGATTCATTAGAGTATTGGACATATTATTCCTTTTCTTCATTATGTAATGACAGTTGGATGTTCTCCTGAAGATCAGTGTCAATTATCCTTGTAAGGAAGGTGTATCTTCCCTTTCCTTCTCGCCTCTTGAGATGAGGAGCCCTGAGAAACCTAGTGATGGCCCTAGTTCAGAGTAAAATGGGACTCTTACCATATCCCCCTGTGGAGCCTTCACCCTCTGAGAATCAGAACTTCTATTACAGAGCCGAAAGTTTCCAGGACAGGAAACACAAATTTTACAAGCAGATTACTGTGAGTAATACTAAGATAAAAAGACAGAAAACAGGAACAAGTAGTTAAGAAACAGGTTGACTAGAAAGTGAAAGTTCAACACATATGTAATATGAAATATTTATTTTTTGAACGAACACTGCAAAAAAGGTGAGGGATAATAAATAAGCAAAGTGAAAATATGGAATGTTAAAAGCAGCCAATACGATGATAGAAATAAAACCACATGTACACAATCACAATAAATATAAATGGACTAACATTCAAGTCAGAGATATTCTGATTGGGTTATTAAATTCGCATGTATAAAAGACATATATCTAAAACATAATGGCATGGAAGGCTGAATTAAAGTATGAAAAACTTAAAAGGCAAATTTTCACCTAAAGAAAACCATTGTGTTACCTTTATCAAACAAATTATTCTGTAAGGCAGAACACCATTTTATGACTAAAGAAGATTATTTGAAAAATATTTACCAGGGCCAGGCACAGTGGTGCACACCTGTAATCCCAGCAGCTCAGGAGGCTGAGGCAGGAGGATTGCAAGTTCAAAGCCAGCCTCAGCAACGGTGAGGTGCTAAGCAACTCAGTGAGACCCCATTTCTAAATAAAATACAAAATTGAGCCAGGGATGTGGCTTGGTAGTTGAGTGCCCCTGAGTTCAATCTTTGGTACTCCTCCAAAAAAATAAAAATATTTACCAAGAATATGTATAGTTTTAAATATATATGCACTTAATAACATAGACTCAAAATATATAAATTCAGGAGTTGGTAGCAACCCATCAAAGTGCTACCTCCCATGTGAATTTTGTCCTTTCACAAGGCTTGCTACCTTAAAAGGGGATAAAAGATTTAATTTAGAGAGTGGTTGTTGGATTGATGTAATCTTTATTCAGAAGCAAGGTTAATTTATAAATATACTCTGGAAAGTGAATAAATAGATCTTTTTTATCTTGTTAAGTTTGTTTTTCAAGTACAGCTGTGTTTATGAAGTTGAATTTTTTGCTTACTGAATCTAGGAAGTAAATTCACTAAATGAATTGTGGAATCGAGCTGAACTTTCATAAAGAAATATGAAACCTCTGCCAGTTGTCAAAGATTCAGGAACCATGGTATACTTTCTAGGTGAGTTTCCTTTAAAACCAAAATACTTTTTAAGAACTTAGGATTGGCTGACAGTTCTGTAACAGAGTCAAATTCTGGAAATAAAGAGGATTTTTTTAAATGTTGTTTGTTTTATCTTTTTAGTTTATGTTTTTATTATCTGTTTTGTTTTTTCCTCAACCAGAAAGGTTTTTCTTTAATTAAAGTAAATGTCACTGGCATGGCCCATGCAATCACACTCTCAATCAGAAAGGTCTTCCCCGTGGATTAAAGTTCTAAGAGAGCACATAACTCTAGCTTTCAATGTCTATTTGCCAAGCCAGACAATCCTCTCCTGGATGCAGGTTCTTCCTCTTCCTTATGTCTCTGTGGTTTTCTCACACATTCTTCCTTTTCCTTTCTCAAATGAAAGTGAAATTGAATAAATTAATCAGGGCTTAAATCAAACAGGATTTCCTAACTGGTAATGCCATGGCAGGATGAAGGGGTGGAGAGAGACCAGTGGGAGGGAGAGAAAGAAAGGGAGAGAGAACTGAGTACTGAGGCTTTTTGCAGAGGGAGTAGCCTTGGGAAGGGAGTGATAGATAGGCTCTTGATGGCCTTGCTAAAGGGGAGATTTGGCTGCTAAATTTGACCTTGCTCCCAAGTAATTGATGAGATGTAACATTATCATCAGAATGATGGTAATGAGCTATAGATGCAGACTCTCTGCCTGTGGAGATTACAGACAAAATAGACTGTAAGGCAAAACGCATTATTCAGGCTAAAGAGACTCATTACAGAAATTCCTGTTAGGAAAGCTTTGGTGAAGTTATTTGATTACCATAGCTCAGTTCCACATCTGAAGAGCAGAAAAATTCAATGGGGAAAAAAATGTGCCCTTCAGTAGACTCAGTAGTGACGTCAGTGCCCCAAGTCTCTTACCCTATCATCATGGAGAGCTGCATTTCACTCTTCCCTCAAAATCAGGTTCAACATCAAGTTCATTACCAGACTCATCTTAGCTACCCTTCTAGTGCTGCTTCTCTTATGCTTGAAAATGCCAAATGTTTTTCTAGTGATTTTAGGATAAATGAACTTCATTTCTACTTTCTTTGCATTCTTTCTTGAGAATTTTTCTTTGAAGGAGATTCTTGTGTTTTTAGTCACAGGTATTTCATTTTGCAGCGAAGGCATCTCATTTCTGATCTGCCATTTTTCTTGTTAAATGAGATTTCAGTCATGCACATTTGAAAAATTCTGTTTCTGGAACTTTGGTTTACCCTTGCAAATGTTCTCACTGAATCTGGACACAATTTTTCATTGTTCTCTGTGTGTGTGTGGGGGGGGGCAGCTGCCTTTCTATGGGTGTATACATTTTATTGATTTATGGTAATAGATGACCAGTCTGTACTCTTCTGTCATTTACAGATTGACCTCCTTAGTTGAGGTTTTTTAAAAAGAGGCACACAAGGTATAAGCACAGATAACCTTGTAAATTCAAAGGCTGGTTCTACTGAGTTAAAATTCTATACCATTCAGGTGCTGGATCTTGACACAAATGGAAATTTAAACCTGCAGCTTAGTGCTTCATGTCTCACACTGTGAATGGTTGTGACAAATCTGAATTTATGGACCTAAGTTGGTGACATCTTTCTTTTTAGACCAGTGGCCTTCAAATTGTGGTGTGCATTCAAATAATGTAGCAAGCTGATTAAAAATGCAGAGTTTTGGACCCTCACCCTAGACATTGATTGCAGAGTTCTAGGGAGCTAAGATCTACATTTTCAAAAGCTCTGTGAGGGTGATTCTGATGCAGATCATACTTCAACCTCCATGAAAGAGACTGAGAATGAGGAAAGCATCACTAGACAGTCAACTGGACCTTGATGTTGACAGAAGCTGGCCTGGCTGTGACAGCTGGACCCTGTGTTTTCCTGGTGGACTTAGACAATTTCACTGAACATCAGCATCACACAAGGCCACTCTGACCATGAAGAATCAAGACAAAAACAAGACCACTCACTATCAATCTGAACTGAGACAAAAACAAGAAGCAAAATTTCAAACAGCACCTTCTCTCAGCAAAGATGAGGGACTAATGTTACTTTGCCAATTATAGTTCTATCTGTGTGCTATCCTGGCCTCCTTGTAGATAACATCTATTGAAATACACTATCATAGAATTGCTCCTCACATCGTCCGACTCAGAGAAAAGCCCTGCTTCCTAAATCTTCCCTAAGATCACTGAACACAAGCCCCATCCTACTAGAGATCTTTCTAATACCACCTTGCTGAGATACCTCCATTCTTCCCCATGGAGTGCTCTCTCTTTTACTGCAACAGGAAATATACCTAACTAGCTCAACGACAGGTGGAGACATTGACAGATCTCACCAGCTAGACCAGTGCTTTCCATTCTTCCTCTGTCCCTAAGTGTGCTGACTATAACTACAAAGCCACTCAGGGATCTTACAGTATTCCTGGGTATTTCTTCTCTGTGCTGTGGAAATGTATGAGTACTTACTCTATCAGTCACGATCCACATAGGACAGTACACACAATGTGGGTCATCAGGTTCAGGTAATTTGTAAAGTCATTGTCAATAACAGATGATGAAGCACTAGGGACTAGCAACAGCAGGGAGCTGTCACTACTTCTAGCCCTGAAAGAACAAGAGCAAGGAGAGGTTACCAAAGACCAGAGAGAGTCACAAAGAGGGCCACCCAATAGGAGCTGTGGCCTTCAGAACAAGTATGTGGCCCCTGCTCACTGACCAGCCAGCAAGGCTGGGGCAGGGGAACAAATGCCTTGATTATGCTCTTTTTCCTCCTTTTGATATCCTATCCAAAATCTCTGTGGAAGACAAATGAAGTTGGAATGTGTAGTGAATTCTTATGATTCTACTTTACCTCAGAGTCAGTTTTGAATACAGGTCTAATTTTCTCATGCCAGAAGCAGGGTTTAGTCTCCCTTGACATTGTGTTTATTTCTTCACTTCCTCTCAGGTCCTCAATGTGCTTGCTCCAGATGTCTGCCTCATACAATAGCCTTGCAGGGACCATCCCATTCTGGGAAATCTGGACATAACCTACTTGACTTGCTCCATTGACCCTCATCCCACATGGACTGTGCAGATATGCCACAGTGACCACCTCTCGGTCACAGCATGATTCCATGGAATTCATTCTGGCTTCTTCTAAACACACCAATCAGAACTCCCCAAGGAAAAACTGCTTGGGTAATGCCCTGGACCCCAATAAGACCCACAGGTCTGCTCCCATCCCTACTGGCTGAGTACTTATGTCCGAAGGGCCGCCCCCTTCCCCTTGGCCCTGGGAGGCACACTGCCCTTTTCTCGCAGAGATCTATAAGTAATGAAACTGCTTCTGTTGGTTCATGTGTTTTCTTGCGCTGCCTCTGCTGTGTCTGACCTGACTGACACATTTGAACCCAGCTTCTCTCCAGGTCATTGCTCCCCTAGAGTGTAGCTCACTTGGTAGGAATAAGCTGGACACAAATCAGACAAGAGCCAACAAGGGCATCTGCCATCATAAATAAGTTTCCTGTAAGAGGGACAAGTCAGACACTTAGGCATCAGGCCAACTGTCAGAACAAAGATTTAGCCTGTGAAAGGCATATTTGGAACATCCACTTCTTCTGGAACCTATCTGTCTCATAGCCACTCTACAAAGAAGGTCTCAAAACCAAATTAGAGGAAAACACAACAGAGGGCAAGAAAGTCCATTATGCAGTTTATATAATCAGCCTCCAGAGATGCAGAGCAGGGTGGAACCTGAGGGGCAAATGCAGAATAAACAGGGCACTTATCAAGAGTCTTTTTGCGTATTTGTAAATCTATTTATAACACATTCCATGTAGATACTACTACTGTTATCAGGTATTTTATAAATCCACAAAACTCAAGTACAAAACAGAGAGTACTTGCTCCTAACTAAATGAAGTGGAATGTTTGACTGAGTAACACCAACAATATTAGTAGACAAATGTTCGTGATTGTTGTGTGCCAGGTATCGCTTTAAGCACTTTACATCTATTGTATTAGTTTCTTCTTGCTGCTGTAACAAATTCCCCTGAATTTAGTTACTTTAAAAAAAATTTTTTTCTCTTACTGTTCTGAAGGCAAAAATACAAAATGGGTCTTATAAGGACTAAAATTAAAGTGTTGGCAGGGCTGCATTCCTTCAGATTAGGCCATAGAGGAGAACGTTTCCTGCCTTTTCCATCTTCTAGAGGCTGCCTACATCCCACGGCTCACATCCCTTCCCAGAAATTGCCCTACTCCAATTCTTACTCCTCCTTCTTGACTCTCACTCTCCTGCTTTTCTCTTTCACTTAAAAGAATCCTTGTCACTACATCTGAAAAATACACCTTATAATAATACACCTTGTATTCTCTTGTCTCCAAATATTAACTAATCAAACCTGCAAATTCTGTTTTCCAAGTAGGGTGAAACAGTCACAGCTTCCAAGACTAGGATGTGTATTTCCTAAAAACAAGGACATTCTCCTATATAACTACAATATAACTATCACCATTAGTAAATGCATGTTGGAGTTACTACTGTCTAATCCTCAGATCCCATTCAAGCTTTAACCATTGGCCCCAATTTGCCCTTTGTAGTGAAAGAATCCAGTTCCAAATCATACACTGTCATTAAGCGTCACGCTTCCTTAGTCTACTTCCGTCCGGAAACAATCCTCCATCTCTCCTTGACTTCCATGACCTGAACCATTTTGATGACTGATAGCCCATTATTTTGTGAAATATTCCTTAATTTGAATTTGTCCAGTGTTTCCTCATTCTTTTATTTAGAAATTTCAGACAAGCGAGGTGATGCTGTGATCCTTCCCATGCATTTTGTCAGGTGTCACATAATTTTTATTTATCTGACTATAAATAAATATTCAACTCAGATCACTTCATTAAGGTAGAAACACAAAGACTTTTTCTATAGAGCTACTATTTTTCCTTCATTGTTAATAATAAATAATTTGTGAGGAGATATTTTGAAACTATTTACATACCCTGTTCCTCATCAAATTTCAATCCATTTTTATTATCTCTATAATGATTTTATTCATGAGTTGTAATTTAGTAATATAATCATTTTGGTGCTTAAACTGTCACCAGTTTTGCAGTAGGATCCCTCTTAAGCTGGCTGCATGCATCCTCTTCATTCTTCAAGTTCTTCCTTTCCTCTGGGCCACAAGAAGATGCTTCAGGCACATGTTGTACTTTCCATGTCCCAAACCTGGAATTGGCCATTTCTCTAAAGAATCTTGACTCCTTTTAGTGGGGAATGATATTAGAAACCAAGATGGGGCACCAGCTATAATCAGAACTATTGATTCTTAGGGTAGATGAAGCTAAGAAACACGTTGCATCTATATTTCTCTATTTATATCCCAAATCATGGTCACACTGGTCGCATCTACTCCAAACCAATGCCACAAAGTTTATTCTAGTTTTCCGTATTGTGGAAGGAGACGTTATTTTGCTTATTTCATGTATGAACTCATTTATATAATCCCTATACTAATCTTAGGATTTAGATTTAAAAAATTGCCAGTCTAATGTCCCATCATCCCCGCACAATACTGTGTGCATTTCAAATAGCTCAGGGTGGGGCTGGGGTTTTCTTTGTAGTCTACTTGCAATTTTTTAGTAAGTTTGTGATTGTTTCAAAATATTAATAGGTTTATGTTTAAAAAAACACTCTTTATATCAATAAGCTATGAAGTACAATAACGTCCATAGTGCTCCTGGTAGTCTGGATGAGATGAAGATGTTGCTGTAATTGGATGTTGAATATCCCCTAAAGGTCCATGCATTAAAGGCTTGGTCCCCAGGGTGGAGCTATTGAGAGGTGGTAGAACCTTTAGGATGTGGGATCTATGGAGGTGCTTAGGTAATTAGGGATTTGTCCTTGAAGGGGACTGTGAGACCCCAGCCCTTTTCTCTTCCTCTTTGGCTTCCAGCCATGTGATAAGCACTTTGCTCTGCCTCAGGCTCCTTGTCATCGCCATCCAGCACAAAGCAGCAAGTCTACCTGATCATGGACCCAAACCTCCAAAATTGTGAGCCAAAGTAAACCTGTTCTCCTTATAAGTTGATTATCTCACGCATTTCATAATAGTGATGGAAAGTGACTCGTATGAGTGCTGATTGTCTTCCAAATCAGAGAAAAAAAAACAAAGGGAAAAATAGAATTTTAATCTCAGAAAGGTAGGAGCTAAGAAAGGTGATTCTTGTGGCCTTGTCTTTAACACCCTAATCTGGAGATTCTAAATTGCAGTCTTCAACCGGTCACCTCATGTGTCATTTACACATGGACATCCAACAGCCATCCAGGGTTCCACTTAGAAGCTGAAGGAGCCTGATTAGCCAAGCAGCCATCTCACCTGGGAAACAGCCCGGCAGTGTGGCAGAACACCTTGGCCCAACAGTAATAACTGGCTTCTTCAGCCCCTCAGTGAGAGAAAAACAGAATAAGTGTAGTGACACATTTGGATCTTAGAGATTCACCTGTCCAAGTCTCCTACTTTACAAAGAAACCTAAACAGAAAGTGGTTCAAGGTTTGACAAATTTCACAGCTATTGAGTGACAGGACCCAGAAAACCTTGCATTCCCATCACAGCTGTGATGGCATTCCAGAATTTACTTGTGTGCATGACTTTGGCAAGTTAGCAATATACTTTTTGCAGTGGAAGGCCTCTTTGTCCCAGGTGATTAGGGGTAGGAGGTGTTTGGCTTATTAATAAAGTCAGTCAACATAGGGAAATCATAAAAGGCCAAATATAAATACCTTAAACATTTTATTGGATAGAAGGTTTGTCTTTGGGACGTGATCTCTGTCTTTCCTGCTTTAACTTCAGTCCTGATTCATCTCTGATTCTCACTGTTTCTTTAAAGAGTTAGAACTTAAAGATATTCATCAAACAATATTAGTGCAGAAATATTCTAGATTTTAATTTTTTTCCTGTTCCTCCTTTGTAGTTTGGATGTTGACTCATACGAGTCACTCTCCATCACTATTATGAAATATGTGAGATAATCAGCTTACAAGGAGAACAGGTTTACTTTGGCTCACAATTTGGGGATTTTGGTCCATCATCAGATAGACTTGCTGCTTTGTGCTGGATGGCACAATTCTTTGTCCTATCCTCATTTTATTCAATGTATGGCTAGTGTCTCAGTTGTACTTTTTGCAAAATGAGATATCCAGCTATGTTTTCTCTGCCTCAACTCAGGAATTAGCCTGTTCTCCAGAAGTCTTGGCTTATTTTAGTGGGGAATGGTGTTAGAAACTGACATTGAACATAGGTATACTCACTGCAGTTGGATTGCTGCTATTCCTACATCCTCGAGGCAAACAGAGCTAAGCAATGTCTGTTCCTATATATTTCTCTATCTATTTATATATTTTGAAAACTAGGAGTCATACTGATGCCTCTAATTCCAAATTAGCCCACAAAGGTCTAACTTCTTCCTGTTCCATATTTGAAATTCCCTTCTCCAGCCATGAACAAACTTGCTTGTATTATCCTTAACAGATTTACTTATTTGATCAACACTCCTGTATGTAACCAATTCATTTCCTCTACCACCTCCTTATCTTGTGAACTCTGTCTCCCACACCCAACCACCTCTCTTCATGGATAATCTCCAAACCTTAAGTGGGCTCTGACACCCCATGCTGGGTCACCTTCACCCAGGATGCCGTCTTCATTCTACTAGCCTCTGACTCAACATGCTACATCGTCCCCTTCTCCATCCATATCTTCCTCAATCTGTTTGGGCTTCAATTCCCCACACTGGGCCAATTCCCTGCATGCACACATGGATTGCCTTGCCTAAGCTCTGGTACCCTCTGCCAGGCAGCCCAGCCACTCAGGCTCTGGCACCTCTGCTACCCCGTCTGGGCCACCATGGCTTCCCTGCTTCTTTTGGAGTAGATGTCAACCTATCCTTTACTTCCTGAGGGCTTTAGGACTGAATTGTTCAGGAAGGAAAGGGCACAAGGAGTATAAATACTCCTTTTTTTGGTCTACAGTATCTTCTCTGACACAATGAAGATAATCAATAGGGCAAATAAACAGAAGAAAATGTATGCATTCTCCCAGTGATGTCTCACATCTTGACCTATAATATGCAGAGGATTATTTCCATAATTATTTATCCGCAAAAGTGTGTCATCCCCAAAAGACACTATTTATTCAATCCAAACACTCTCAGCATCCAAATATTTGTTATTGTTAAGATAACCAGTTGATAGACACTATCTCTTATTTCTTTTCATTCTATTCCTTCAGTGCAAAGGCCTTACCTAATCCATCTCACAGTATTTAGCTCTTTATGTATCTTGGTTAGACTTATAAAGCTGGCACACATTGTACAATTCAAACAGAAGAAGCTTGGGCATGAGACCGACATGCATTCAAATCTCTCTGATTTACCAGCTCTGTGAATCTGGTCAACTTAGTAAGCTTCTTCTGCCTCAGTTTCTTTAACTGTAAAATGGGTGGCAATATCTACCCTTCAGTTTGTCAGAAGAGTTAAATATTGTACGTACACACACATACACACACACCATGTAGTAAAATGCTCTCTAAATGTCCATTATTATCACTTCTACATCCTTCTCAAAGCCTCATGTGTGGTTGTGTGCACACATGTGCACATGCATGTATCTGCCAGGTTCTCTGTTCATTCTTTTCCCTTGAAACCTGAGGCCCCATGAAAAACTTTTGGCATGTAAAAACTGATCAATAACAACAGTTCTAAAGATCAAGCCAATTAGCTAATGTCTCATTGAATTTTAAATAAATTTATCACCTACTTTTCTCAGAAGTCTTTGACCGCATGAGCATTCCCTGGACTTCCCTGATGGATTTCATCTTGCCAGTTTCAGAACTGTCCTCTGGTCTCCAGCATTATCACAATGTGCTGCCATTATAGCCAACTCAAGGAAGGCAGAAGCATCATTTCTGAACATCTGCCTCGTTCTGCACTCAATTCCCAAGAGTTTGCCCTACCACCTACTCTTAGGAAAGTCCTCCCTTTTTCCAGTTTGTTTACCTCACTATTCTCAACTCTGCATTGTGAGATTCCCTGTTCCCTCCCTGTTTCAAAGACCATTCCAAGAGAAGTAGAACTAGAAGACCTGTAAAGAGTTTATTGGTCCTGTCTGCCCCAGTTCTTTGGAAAAATCTATATTTGCTGCTGTATAAAACTATTCTGTGGTATCCTGCATTTCAGTCTTGTCTTTGAACCACTTGTGCTGAAATAATACTTTTCCTTGGTTATTTTATTGTAATTTTATAGTGTAGAACGCTTCCTCTGATTATACCAAAGCCTCGTGCAGAGTGAAGTATAGCACCTCTCTTGCATGATGAGCTGGAAATTGTTATCCTTGCCCCCATGACACCAGAGTAAAATGGGAAACTGCACTTGTCTAATCATGAGAGTACGGACCATAGAAGAGGAGAATAGAATTGTTTCCTTTTTAGGGGGTTTAATTAAAATCATTACTTAAAAATAAGCATCGTGACGACATCATGATTGAGCTATTTTCAAAGGGTGGAACACCTAGGAGAATTTCTGGTTCCACGAGAAAACATCTCTCGGTTTACGCATGTATGTTTGCTGGTTTCAAAACATTAAAAAGAAATCTGTCAGTCCTCTGGTAATGGTGGCACTGATTATTTCACATGGTCTAAAAGTGAAAAGCATATCAAATAATTTAATATTTTACAATATTTTAGAGGGTCATTATAAGATACTCTCTTTTTCTCAGCAAGGATTAAATAACCACATCTATGTTTTTTATTGCTGATTTCTACGATTAAAGCAAGTACATATAAGTTGAGCTGATTGCAATATAAAGAATTATTCTCTTGGGTCCTACTTGTATCCATTCTCTTTCTACATTTAAGAAAACCCATTTATCAATGACTCTGCAGTAGCACCAGGACTTAGCATGCGCATATTATCTTCTCATATTCCCTCGTAGTCTTCCAAAATCACGTGTGTGCGTGTGGGTATGTATACACCCGCCTACACTCACAAACATATACACATGCAAGCACTTATAATGGCATCCAAACATATTTACCCATAATTATATTCTAGGCACTTTCTCAAACACAGATATTTTTGCATTCATTTGTGGAACCTGCGAAGAATCCATGCTAATGTTTGGAGTCTTAAAGCAAACTGTAATCTTATAAACAGCGAGGTGAACCTCAGAGGCAGGAGTCTTTTGATATGCAGCATAAGTGAAATGCTGCATAATATAAAATGATGGCGCTATTAATCCTACGGCACTAGTGGTGCCCAGCCCCCCCTTCACTATTGATACCAACACCATTGTCTCTGGCTTTAAACTTCATCAGTATGCAAACGGAGTGTCACTATGATGGGTGGTAACTTGGTTGGATGCACTTTCTACATTTCTGGCAAATGAGTATAATTATTTTCAGAGCTGCGGGCAACTCATGCATGTTTTATCCCCCATCTGGACCGGCACGGTACACAATAGTGATAAAAGATGATGTTCCCCCTTGGATGTTCACAGGCCATCATCGACACAGTCCTGATGAAATGGCCATGTATCCCCTAGCAGTTCTATATCTGCCACAGCTTGACAACAAAATTATTTCCCCATAGTACTAAAACACTTCAAATATTCAAGCCCTCTGTGCATATATTTGTGTTTTGAAGCATTCAGCGTTAACATAATGTGGTAATTTATAAACTGACAAATTAACTATGCAGAAATCACAGAGAGGCCTTATGAGGTCTGCAAAGCAGCAGAAAAGAAAGCAGAAGCTTTTTGCGCTCTGTAATAATAATAATCCTATCAACTGTCGCAGATTGCCCGGCCTCCCATTGTTACAGCCCAGCCGCTTGCTCCAGAGCTTGCTTACAGTAGGCGATTCCGCCTGCCCGCCCACCAGAGGTGCCTGCCTCAGACAACACCAGCCACCAGCCACGAGACTGGCTGGGGCTGCACAGGGCCATCCCTCTCCAGGTCTGGGTCTAACAGGCAAAAGGGCACCAGGACACCAGTTTAAAAAAAAAAATGCAAGTTGCTCATATTGATCTCTTAGGGTCAGAAAGGGATGTGTAGAACAGAATCTGGGAAATGCAAGGTTTGCCTTGAAGACAGGAAGTGCATTTAGGACTCGCAAAAGCAATTGCAGCAAAACTGAGATCATTCACGTGAAAGGAGGATCGGCCTTCTTTGTTTTGTGGTTATAAAATCATTTTAATGATTAAAATCCATCATCTTGCTAGCCCACTCTAGCAAATGCTGGCAATCCTTACAGGCCCACTATTGATCCTCAGGCAGACAACTAAAAAGAGGCTGCATTCATCACAGGACGCAAAAGAGCGCATCTTCACTTTTATTGTTTTAGCTTAATTCTCTTTCAGATGAATTAAAGACTAATTTTGCTAGACCAAGGGGAGAGTCTGTGCATCTTTTGCTGCCCCCATCTGTTTAGTATGTGGATTCTTAGAAGGCAGGAGTAATTTTTTGAGGCAAGCATGTATTTACAAATTCCTTATAAAAACACCGAACATTCCTTCATGATATGCCAAGCCAGCCCTGCTTCCTTCCTCCCCCTCTGCACTCTGTTCTCCACTCACCTCCCCCAATCACCCCACCCATCCACACAGGCCCACTTGCTATCTTGCAGATTCACACATGCATGCTACACACACACACACACACACACACATCGTCCTTTAAATGGTATGTACCATGCAACGAGGCCTACCAAACATCAGACACTCTTTATCAGCAGTTGTGCCAGGGTCTCCATGGCAACAGTATAATAGATTTGCCCTTATTCAATCCCAGAGGCCACATTGAAGCGCAATGCAAAATTTGCTGGGGCCTGAATTCCTTTCAAGCCATGGCTCATGTGTCAGGAAACAAGTCAATGCACAGACAGCACTGCACATAAAGATGGAAAGGAACCTTTTCTCTCCACTGCTGTTTGCTCACAGTGACATTCAGAAGCCCAGACTCTTCTAGATCTCATTTCTGTCTCGTTTTCTAGTTATTAATTCACTTCTTTGGGTGGAGAGGCGAGTGGGGGAGGGGAACATCATGCTTTGCAATAATAAACCGCCAACAAAAGTGCAAAGCCAGCTGCATAAAAACGAAGTGTGTGTGCATCCCAGCCTCCAAGGTTACATAGGATTCAATATGGCTGAAGCCCACCACAGCTGCAGACTCAATGCAGGGGGCTGATGCATCTCAGTGATGGGCAGGACTGAGCAGCCCCGCCAACCTCCTTGACCCAAACTGGAGTGGCATTTTGTGATACTCAAGTAACCATCCCCAGGGGAGAAGAGGCAGAAGAATGGACATGTGCCCTCTTGTCTTAGAGCCAATCTCAGCAGGCAGGAGGAATTCCCGGGAGCTCACACCTGAAGTACACTGTGGCTAAAACAAGCACAGCTTAAAAGTTAAACAATCATTTGTTTCAGGTTTATTTTAATCATTAGCTTTGGGACTTCCAAGATGATTACTTTGTGGGTTAATTATTTTCTGTGCTGTGGCTTTCCAAACCTAATTGCTCAACTTCATTATTGTACATAGTGATCCATAGCCGGTTCCTAAAATTACCTGTCCAAATATTTTCGCTTTTGATTATCACTGAGAATTTGCTATTTTTCTCCCTGAGTTGAAACTTTGCATAAATGACTTGGTTGGGAGATGCTTGTGTGATTTTGAAGATTAAACTGGAGATATCACTGGACAGGTGCTAGAACTCAATTAGCACTACTATCAGGATTTGGAAGGAGACTCTTATACTGCTTTGCACCGGTAAAATCTGATTAACCTCAGGCCAGTGGTTTTCATAAAAATCACCTAGAGTATTGTTAAAACACACGTTCTTAAGCCCTGTCCCCACAGATTCTGATTCAGCGGGTCAGAGCCAGGGAACCAGGGATTTGCTTTTCCAGCAAGTTCATTGGTGATGTCAGTGCCCCTGTCCAAAGACCATACTGTGAGGACCACCAATGGGGGCCAGTCTCCATGAGCAAAAGTTTCTCAAGCACTGGGTGCAATTTATTTTGACTGTTTTCCATAACTTCACCTTGTGTTCTTCTTGAGAATATTTATCGTCCTAATATAATTAGCCTCTTCTCCAGTGGATCAGATCTATAATTTTCCCTAGCTTCTGGTACACAGAGAAAATAAAAGCCATAGAAAGAAGAGAGAAATGTGAGAGAATAAGGTGTACCTTTAGGACTAGCACTGTGCCTGCCATATATTAAGATTTGATCAATAGTCTTTGGATGAATGTGAGTAAACATGATAGAATTTCAAGGCTTCTGTATTTCAGGAAGGAGACCTTGAGAACGTATAAATGTTCCATATTTTTTTTACATCAAAATATATTCAAATGTCTTATACTGGTTTTATAAAGTGGCACATGGATTTTCGTGGGAGATGGAGAGTAGTAATGCTTTAAATTCTTCTATGAAGCTGGAACCATAGAATGAATCACTGTAGAAAGCAAAATCTTTTTTAATTAAAAACATAGGCACATGGCAGTAGCATGCACCTGTAATCCCAGCCACTCAGGAGGCTGAGGCAGGAGAATCACTTGAGCCCAGGAGCTTGAGGCCAGCCTGAGCCATCTAATGATACCCCTATCTGAATTAATTAATTAATTAATTATTAAAACAACATCACTCTCATGGTTTTGGTTTTTATAAGTTGGGGATTTCTTCAAGTGGAAAATATTGCATTTTCATTTTAAGAACCACCAACTTCTTACCGAACAAAATAAAAGTGTGCATTTCTGCCCAACATTTAAAATCTGAAACCATAATCTACCTCTCTTAATTTCCTGTGCCTGCCAAGTTGATCCTAAAGTCTGGGTCATTTTAATAATCCATCTTAACAACAACAAAAACTTGAGCCCATGTGACATAACACTAACTTAAGATGAATCTCTTTGCTTTGATCAGGGTTTCATTGCTGGTATAAAGAAAGTGACCCACTAGCAGATGACACCTGGGGATAGGCTGAGGGCAATGTAAGCTGTGGACTGTTGTGATCTGCTTTGTGAATTACCTAAGCTGGGGGCTTCCTGACAGGCAACTCGCAATGTTTTTCAGCACACTTGACAGCACACCTTCAGTTCTTAGGTTTTTCTTTCCAGAACAAGGCCAAGCATCCCAGGGCAGCCTCCTCCCTCTAGGTAGGCACTACCTGTGCCTTGGCTACCCTTCCAGCTGGAGAAGAACTGTGAGGACAAAAGCTCATCTCTCTTCTCTATGCTTCCCCTGGCTTCAGCCTTCAATTATCCCACAGGGACTGGCAATAAATGAAATTCCCTTAAAATAAACCCAAATACACAGAATGGTAGAACTTAAATGAGATCTTCCTGCTTCCTATGCCAGAGAAAAATATTAAGGCTCAGACAAGGTAGATACCAAGATCATGCAAATAGTCAGAGGGGAAGTTAGCCCAGACCTAGACTCCACTGAAGTTGCTATGCGCCACCCTGGCGCGCTCTGCCCTCCCAGGAAAGGTGGCTATCACTGCTGGAGGAAGAGATGGCCCCTTCCAGACTCATCACCAAACCACAGACTATCTGAAGGAAAAGATGAATGCAGAGAGCTATCAATAACTTTCAATTCAACAGATATTTATTGAGCACCTGCTATGTACCTGGTGCTGCACTGTGCTCTGACTGCACCAGAGTGGATATGACATGGCAGTTTATTACAAGGTGGTTACAACCAGGAAAATCTGTTTTTTATCACTTTACAATAGCCATTTTTCTGTAATACTTTGCAAAATGGGATATGCCCCAATGTGTCCGAAGCCACAGATTCAACTGATTGTCACTTCCTGAAGTTCCCATTTTCCTTGATTATAATTACTATATTCCTTTGTTTTCATGACATATTTTTCTTATTCATATTCTGAGCTTTGGATATCTGGGATGGATTCCATTCAAATGGAAAATGGGTGCTTATCCTTTTATGTTCTGGTATAGATTGAGCTCTGTCTTAGAATGATATTGAAGAATTGAGGTACTACAGGGATTAAAAATGTTCTCCTTAAGGCTCAGTATTTCAGAGTACCACACAATATATCAATTTTAGGTGCTTTTTAAAAAGATGAACAAGAAGTCAAAACAGTCTGCCCTTTGTGAGGAGCCGCGTCCGGATTCACTTCACCTTGTACTTTCTGCGCCTCTGCATGTGGGATACTTCGAGGAGACTCTGGTTTGTATTACACAGTTTTCATAAGTGTCCAGGTCAGGAGGATAAAGTGTCTGAAGGAAGAGCATGATGCTGAGCATTCCGATTAGAATCTGAACTCAAGCTGGGCGCGGTGGCACACACCTGTAATCCCAGCAATTTGGGAGGCTGAGACAGGAGAATCGCGAGTTTAAAGCCAGCTTTAACAACAGTGAGGTGCTAAGCAACTCATTGAGACCCTGTCTCTACATAAAACACAAAATAGGGCTGGGGATGTGGCTCAGAGGTCCAGTACCCCTGAATTCAATCCCTAGTACCAAAAAACACAAAAGAATCTGAACTTGAAAACTGTGAAGCACAGATACCTTAGGATGAACCGACTCGTTTTGATGTCATGAACATCCTAGAAGAATTTCCTTTGCACTCGACTGTTCCAACTGCCGCTAAACTCTTGGCTCTTTCAATCCCAAGGAAAGCTGGTCTGTCACTTCCGGCTGTGTTTCTGTGGTTTGGCGCCTTGCCCCTGGCCTCTGTTCTTTGGGGCCAGCACAGAGTTTGGATCCTGCCTTTCCCCTCTGTCCTGCCACCTGTCCAGCCTCTAGTGGGCTGGAATGGTCAGCAGACAGTGCCTTTCTGGCCAAGTGGAACCAAGGTTCTGTGCATGGTTTTTTCACGGGGGCCACACTGCCATCCTCCTAGCTGCCTCATCAGGACACGCATCAACAGCTGTGAGAGGTTTCCCATCCTGGCCAGAATGAAAGGAGGGCCTGGAGAGGCTTCTCGGAGCATCAGTTCACAGGTCATGGCAACCAGCCAAACAATACTTGATTATTCAGCGGGCTCCAGTTCATTTTCCTCTGCTCCTCCCCCACGGTTACCCTTGAGAGAAAACTAATTTGCAGAAAAATAGCCCCTGCCCGCTAACTTCTCCCAAATGTATGCTGACCCCGAACTCTTGTCTCGGTGGGTCCTTATTCTCCTGGTCAGTGCTGGAGAGTTCTGAAAAGCTGTCTTCTCCTTTAAAAAAAACCTCCCCCAACCCACTCAGCTCCTCAGCCTGGGAGATGCTTTCTTTTCCTCCTATTCTTTGCTTCTCTTTTTAACGTGTGTGCTGAAATTGGCACTTTCTCTTTTCAGTTCACTCCCTTCCTAGTATTAATGCAGGCGGCAACAGAGAAATGTGCGCAATTTTTCCAGTCTCTGCACCCAGCGAGCCCATGGGTGATGGATGCAATGTAACCCGCTCTCCCTTACATATCACTGTTTAAGTGAAGCGCCCCAGCCGCCTGGTGATGCATGGTGTTCTCCAAAGCACCCGGCGCACACGGGGAGCCCAGGCTGCCTCCACCGTTGTCTGCGTAAATAATGGGGCTAATGGCATTTGGTGCAAATGAGACTCCTATAGAACACATCGGGCTTGTTTATCTCATTATTATTTCTCTTTGTCAAGAAGCTTTCTTTCTCTTCTCTCTAGGGCTTCCCCAGTGTGGTCTGCCTTGGTTATGGGGGGAGGAGGGAAGGTCTCCGGGAGTTCAAGATTTTGTAACTAATATTGAACGCCAGGGAGAATGGATGCCAAGGTCAGGTTAAGAATAAAGAAAATTGATTTGGAGGGCAGGGTCATGATGTGAAAGGCCTGAATGCTGCCAAAATATTTTCATTATCGCTGGTTTTGTTATGGAAAAGACCAGGTCCTGTGTACGAAGGCCAGGAGGAGAGAGAGAGGAGTCTTGGAGAAAACATGGAAATCAGAATTCTGTGATTTATTGGGTTTGGGCTTCCCTAGTTTCTTTGCCTTGCATTTGCCAGGCAAAGTAAGTGGATGGGCATTGAAAATGAAGCTTTGCCCTCCCAGAACGGAGCAGTTGCAGTGCTGGGCTTAGACTGAACTGACTCTTCCCACACACACATCCCAAGCTGGAGACAAGTTCTTTCAGTTCTATTTGCAGGAATAAGCTATTTCATGCATCACTGTGATTCTGCTTTTCACCCATGCCTACAACATATCTACAACGCAGGCCTGTATATTTTAACAAAATCCTGTTATTATTGGAGCTCTGACCCGATTTTGTTTCTATATTCTGAAGCAGAAAAGACTCCAGTGGCATGAAATTAGCAACACATTCTGCTAGTGTGTTAATTGTGTGAGAGTTTTTGGCAGGAGACTCTCCTAGCACAACACAGAATTTATTTTTTATTTAAATATGGTAGCGACTTCATATTGTGTTTAAGGAGAGGCACCATGACTTAAACCACTTGGGATTTACTGTACATTCAAGAAAAGAAAAAAAAAATCTGCCTAATGCAGTGGTGCGGAAGGAATTATGTAATTTTTCTTTTTTTCTTTTTACTTAGCAGGGAAGCTGCTAGTGTTGATTTCTAATTCTATATGAGAAATTAGCATTCTCACACAGCGGTTTGAGATGTCCTTGGGCCCCAGTGTGGTATCAAAATGCAGTTCTATCTGGTCAGGAGCAAATTTCCTGCACTGATAAAAGCAAAGACACTTGACAAGCAGAAAGTCAAAAATCTCCCAGGCTGGACTAGCTATTCTTTTCTACTGGACAGCCCTTCTGAATCCCCCAAAGACCAGAAGTGACATGACACAAACATGGCTGGGCCCATAATGTGGAAGGGGAGCAAGTCTCAGAAAGAGGGAGAGTGGGCAGACATGCCAAGAGACTAATCCTACAAAAGAGGGTGGACTCCTGCCCTTATCTTAGGGACAGGAGGCATCTCTGAATGAAGACAAGGGCAGACCGCCTTTACCTGAATGGCTTGTGGAAGGCATTGGGTCTGGTTCGCTTGTGTGGTCTTGCTCATACTCTAGCCATATCCCAGATACGTCAGCAGCAGTCATACTTCCTCCCCTCTGCTTAATGAGATTCTTGCCCATCTCTTCTCCTTACACTTCCCTCCCTTGTCCATCTGAGAGGCTCTAAGCTGCTCTTGCTGGTGGCTTGCTGTCCCCTCCCTTCACTGTGTGGCTCAGCACAGCAATTCAAAGCAGTGCAGGCTCCGTCCCTGGTAACATCACTTCAGTAACAAGTCTTCCTCCAAAATAATAAGCCATGGTCTGAGTCTGACTCATGCTGTACTCCAGAGAGATAGAACAGGACTCAAATCCAGCCCCCTTGCTGTGCACCTCTGGGAAGTCTGGTTTCTTCCAGACTGCCCAGGGTCTGGTTTCTGCATCTGTGAAGGAGGCAACACTTTAGTCAAGAATTAAACAAGGTGATGGATGTAGAGCTCTCAACCCCGGGGCTGGCCCGCGGCCCCGTGAGGTCCCTTTGCTTCCTGACCCCACAGTCATGGCAGTCACATCTATTGAATCCACATTAGGGGCCAGCCTCCATGCTAAGCTAGGCGTGAACAGAGATGTCCCCAGAGGGTACCATGGAGTACATACAACACCTCATTTAATCCTCACATCCTCAAAGGGGCAGAATTTTAGTTCTTCTCCTGCAAACAGGAAATCTGAGGCTAAGCAAGGGAAACCACACTGTGAAGGGCAAGCTAGGTTTTCACCTTGATTTGTCTGATTCCAAAGACTCCTCTTTTAACTCAGTGCTTCTTTGCCAGGGCTATCTGGGGAGCTTTTAAAACATTGATACCAAGACCCCTGCCCAAGAACAATTGAATGGAGGTGGGGTTGAGTATAAGTAACCTTTAAAAGTTCACAGGAGGAATCCAATCTGAGGCCCAGCAAGAGATGAAACTCCTGTCTTAATTAGGTACCACTGTCTAGCCCTCGACTACTGCCCAGCCCCACAGACTAGGGCTTCTTTACTAACAGAGGAATTTCAAATGTTGTCTGCTCAGTAATAATCACACCAGTGTTTACCACCAGTGAAGGAGCTACCGTGTGCTCCTTATTATCCCAGATCCTCAGAGTAGGCATGCAGGGATGAAGGAAGTCAGTGTTCCTGGTTCAGAGAACTTGCATGAATAGCTTAGCGCCTGGTACATATAAGCCCTCAGCTGACAGGCTTGTGATGTCATCTTCATCATGTCTTGAGTCCTCACAGAATCCTCCCCACACCTTGACTCCTGTTTCCTGGAACCTGTCCACTTCTGGCCATCCTGGCTACCACTCCCTTCTCCTGAATTCCTATCATCTCTCACCTGGACAGCAGCCCTTGGCCTCTCACAACTTCCTGCATCCAACCTCAGCCTCCTCCAATCCACTTTCTACACAACACTCAGGGTGATCTTTTCAAAACACAAATATTTTACTCACCCTGCCTGCAAGATGGCAGTACCTGTCAGGGCTACAATACAGAGTTGGTAGGTTGGGCCCTTCCTAGGAGCACCCAGTGCAGGAGCCAAAGATGCTAACATCCTCTCCTGGCCATGCTTACCATGGAACCAGGCTGGAAAACTGCTTGGGCCCTGAGGATGGAGTGTCTATTTGTGCTTTATGGCCCCAGAGCCTCTGTGATTTTTTCTGAAGGAGGCACGTCCTTTCCTGATTCACACAAAGGCTTGAACTTAACAGCAGCTGCCCTGACACTGAACTTGCCTCACTGAGTCATTGTGTTAGATGAAGGTGAAAATTTAAATAAAACGGAGGCTCCCTGGGGGAGTTAGAATTTGAGCCCATGCTGTCAGTTTCTCAAGCTCCCATCTTAACCCCTGTGTTTTCCTTGGAATGCAGAAAAGTGGTGCTCTCCAGGGGGAATCTGCAGATGGACAACTCCTTCGGCAGGCCAGCTGGGGGCCAAAGGTGCCATCCCTCCCTTGCAGGCCAAAGGAGGCCAGCCAAAGCCAGCCATTTGTTCTCCTTGCCTTCTCATCTGGGTAAGGCTTCCATTTCTTTGACCTTCAAAAAAAGGGGGGGGGTTGGGGTTATGGCGCAGTGGTAGCGTGCTCGCCTAGCATGCGTGAGGCACTGTGTTCGAACCTCAGCACCACATAAAAATAAAATAAAGACATTCTGTCCACCTACAACTAAAAAAATAAATAAATATTTTAAAAAAAAGGGGGGTGTGTGTGATAGAACTTTTGATGAGGCAATCTCCCTCAGCAGAGAAGGATTTAGGTGACGGGAATGGTTACATTGGCATCTGACCTCCATTTCAAGTAGATTCATCTCAGGCTGTCTACTAGATAGGTGAGATAGAGATAAGGAAAATAAGATTTTAATGCGATAATCTATGATTGTTCTTCTCTATCAGATCATTGCTTTGCTGACTTCGGACTGAATGCTGGGCACAGCATTTTAGAACTAGAAGATCCCTTAGAAATAATCTCATCCAATCATTGGCCTCTGAGAGCCCCTTTAAAGATGAGAGTCTGCCAGGTGCAGTGGTACAGGCCTGTAATCCCAGCTTTTGGGGAGCTAAGGCAAGAGGATTACAAATTTGAGGCCAGCCCGGGCAACTTAGTGAGATTCTGTCTCAAAATAAAAATAAAAAGGGCTGGGGATGTATCTCAGTAGTTACGTGTCCCTGGGTTTAATCTCGAATACCACAAAATAAATAAGAGGGTCTTCACACAAGCTTTTAATATTCATGAGCTCCACTGGATGCTAAATTGTCACAGACTCACTGTGACATCCCATTTCTTTGCCTTTGACTAGAACTTTAGTAACTTAACAGGTGAAAGCTTAGGGTATCCCATGCTAAGTTCTTGCTTGCAGTTCTACATCTTTAATTAATAAAAATGAAAACAAAATAACTATGACCCCAAATCCCACTCAGAGTCCATGGCAGATTCCTAATTCCCAGACCAGGGTTTATTTCCACCATACCATCCTGTCATTTCTTTGACACTTATGTCAATGATGAATTCTGTTTAATAATTAGTTTCAAATCACCAAGTTTGTATTTTGGTGCAATAAATTCTTTGTTCAATTTTCATTTTAAAGAAAACCATAGCTACTGTGAATTTAAAACCAGATCACTTGCCATAAAAAGAAATTAATGCCATGAAAACAAAGCATTGTGATCGAATTCCAGCTAACCCCAGTAGCCTACCAGGGCTCTTAAAATGAGCCCTGTTCACTTTCTGTTAAGGAAAGAAGGTGGGAGAGATTAGGAAGTGTTTGAGAGGTGTTAAAGGAAAATTGGCACCAAACTGAGGCTCTCTCTAGACTTATTCAGAATATGGAAGGGTAATAAAAAAGGGAATACTTTCCTTACAAAAATCATTTCATATCCCTGCTGCCTTCAACCCATGAGAGAAATACCATGTTACAGAGGCCATAAAACAAGTCAGAAATGGAGCCACAGCTCCCATTCATTATCTTTCTCTTCTCTGGTTTGGACAAGGACACGCCCCTTTTTCCTCTTGGATGGACCATTACTACTTCTCCTCCTTGTCTTGTTGATTGCTTCATCTCCTTTTGCTCCCTACCATTACCAGGGTCCTGTCTCTTCTCTACTGGGTCTAAGTCCTGGGGTTCCCAGCTGGATGGTGAGGGGCTTGAGACCCTGAAGATAGAGGAGGGAGTGGGGTGAGAAAGAGGGGGTGATGGTGATGGTGCTGTTTAGAGCCCACCGTTCTCTACTGGGTTTTTGAATTCCCACTCAATAATCCAGGCTGGTTTAGCCCTATGTGTTCCTTCTTATTTCCATTGTTCTATGAGAATTCAAGGGAACCCGTAAGGCTAATATTTACATCCTGATAAAGCACCCAGCCCCTTCCTCCCGTAGCCCTCCTGCCCTTTCCCCCTGTTCCTCCATAATAAGCAGGATGCACCAGTCTTGTCCTTTATAGGTTTCCTCTGTCCTCCTTTCCTCCTCATTCATAATTTGCAACATATTTGGTCATTTGATGATGCAGGGTAGGTAGTTTATTTAATTACCCAACATTTTCTAACCCGTTCATGACCCTACCCAGCTGAAGTTTGGAAACTCAATCATCCAAAGCCATACAGATCATGGTTATAGATACCAGGCCTCCTTGCACTCCACTCTCTCAATCAGCTCCTCCTGCTCTCAGTGTTCCTTGTGTTTAAATACTAAAACTCCAATTATCTGGAACTCTTTTATCCAGAAATTTTGCTATCTCAATGGAGGTCATGTGACTGGATGTGTTTCATTTACTTTGAAAACTGGCTCCCCTGAAGCCCTGCTTCTCTGGGCTAACTCAATGCTTGCAATTCTTCCCATCAGTAGGGCCTTGGGGATCCCAATGCCATTTCCTTGCTGTTCCGCCTCTGCTGTAGAACAGCTCCAGTTGCAGTCTTCCTTCTGTGGTGGAGACACATGCCACGTTATCTGAGTCCTACAGTTGTTACACTGTCTTTGTTCCTGATTCCCTTTTAAAATCCACATTAAAAAAATAATAATTGGACTTTTAAAGCTTCCTATGGAATCCTGAAGCAGCAGAGCCAAAGGGAAAGGATGCTGTCTTAAAATGAGGGCCTGTGCTCTTGGCTTGATTTTGCAGTTGTGTATGATGTCAAGCAAGTCCTCAAAACCCCATGCATGTCTGTTTCTGAAACAGCCAGTTGGGGATCATAGTATCCAGACTACCTTGCTACATGATATTCTGTGGATAATAGAGAGTATAGCTATAGAAAAGTTTTGGGGGGAAGTAGCCTTTTAATAATTAATCTAAGCAGAAAATCATTCACAATAAATAATAGAGAGGGTTCTTAATAATTATTTTTATAATATCTCACATTTGGCAAAGAATAAGATTGAGGAATATTAAAAGGAAATCGGCACCAGATTGAGGCTTTCTCTAGGCAATAAAAAATGCTGGTTCCTTACAAATGAGCACCCTCACTCTGTGCATCCTTTTCCCAAAATAGAAAGATCACTGTTTCTTTTCAAAGTTCCCATTACTGAACTCTTGATTACATATTTATTTCCTGCATAGGGCAAAAAGAATCTCTTCATGAAAATTTTACCTGCTTGCTTGTCCTACTGCAACTCAATTTATCTGACACTTGCCAAGCACCTAGTATGGTAAAGTCACATGTCAGTCACCTGGGGTTACAAAAATAAATTCAAGATCTTTGCAAGTAGTGGGAGACCTAAGACATGTTCTACAAATGAAAGGTCAAGTGCAATGTTGGATTTTTAAAGATAGAGATACTTCCAGTGTTGGCTAAGATGGAAAAATGGGAACCAGACCTACCTTCCCTCCTGGGACAACCAAAATAATGAACAGAATATATGAAACAACAGTTTTCAAGACACTGGATATGAGGCAGAAAAAAACAGTAACTCCCAAGAGACAGGAAACCAACAATTGCCCCTACAAAATAGGCCCTGCCAAGTTCATTGCCTTAAGAGAGTTTCCAGGCCCCTGTGCAAGGCTCCAGGCCTAGGAGTCCCATGGGGAAAGATGGAAATGAGATGATTGCTGGAGACTATGATGGCTAGATTTGCAAGACACAGCACTGAAGAGGAGAGGGCTTCCCACAGTAAGAACACCAGAGATCTTCAGAGGATTTCCCTTGAACATTCAACAAAGAAGTCATCAACAAATGCATGTGAAAAGCCTTTGCAATGAAGAAATTACCATCCCTCAAAACTAAAGGGAATAAGACTACACAGAGTGCCTGCTTCCACCAGCCAGACTGGAAAACCTCAGAATCTGTGGGGCACTGAGTAGAGTAGTCAGAATGTGCTTTTCTCAG
This sequence comes from Xerus rutilus, assembly GCA_028644305.1. Taxonomy (NCBI): domain Eukaryota; kingdom Metazoa; phylum Chordata; class Mammalia; order Rodentia; family Sciuridae; genus Xerus; species Xerus rutilus. The sequence goes on along the minus strand of CM053405.1, from coordinate 42,906,457 downwards.
CAGTGAAAATAATTCACCCTAGACTAAACACAGCTCTGGGTTCCATCTAACAAATGCTAAAAACAAGACCCAAAAGGAGCAAACTCTTTATAAGCAACTTAACTGCATCCCAGAACAAAGCTCAGGAATATTTATAGGAATACAAAAATAGCCAGTACCCAACAAAGTAAAATTCACAAAATATGGCATTCAGTAAAAAATTACCAGATATTCAAGGAAGCAGGAAAATATGACCAATAATAAAGAGAAATATCATCCAACCAAAACCATTCCAGGACCGACACAGATGTTAGAATTAACAGACAAGCATATTCAAATAATTACTGTAACTGTATTTCATGTGGCTATCAAGTGAAGTACAGACATGGAAAATATTTAAAAACTCAAATTGAACTTCTTGTAATGAAATCTCAATTTTTAAGATAAAAATTACACTGTGTGGTAGATTGGACATTGTGGGGAAAAAAGTTGAAAAACTTTAAGACATAGCAGCAGATATTATTCTCAATTAAATACAAAGAGAAAAATGAATGAAAATAAAAGAAGTGAGACTCACTGACTGTGGAACAACAAATGGCCCAATAGTCATGTAATTGGCGTCCATGAGGAGAGTAGAAAGGGGGCTAGGAACACAATTGAAGCTCAGGTACAAGAACCTTAAAGAAAGGTAAACTAAATAAAATGATAAACAAATTGTCCAAAACCAATGAAGAGAAAAATCTAAAAAGCAGCGATAGCAAAGAGCCACATGATGTACAGAGGAATGACAACAACAAAACAGCAGCCGTTGCTGACCAGGAACAGTGCAGAGGAGATGACGGGGATTGAGACCTTTGACAACGAAAGACAGTCAACCTTGAATTCTACATCCAGTAGGCATAACTTTCAGGAAGGAAGAAAAGACTTTTTAGACAAAAAAGAAAGAATCTCCTGATGAGAAAATTCATTTAAAAAAAGGAGAGAAGCAGATGTAATCGATTATAAGTTTTCTAAGTTATGTGTGAAGAACAGTATAACAAAGAGTTTTGACTAAGAAGAAAACAAAGAACATAAAATGGAATCATAGAAAATACTCAATCTAAAAGAAGGCAGAAAGAGAGGCAATAAAGAACCAATAACTGGAAAAATGGGGAAAAATAACAAGATGATAGATTTAAATATAACTATATGGATAATAACATTAAGAGATCTAAATGCCAAAATTAATAGGTCGAAGTTAGCAGATTGAAGCTAAGACCCAACCATATGCTGCCTACAGGAAACCCATTTTTAACTGGGCACAGTGGTGTACACCTGTAATCCCAGTGACTCAAGAGGCTGAGGTAGAAAAATCACAAGTTCAAGGCTAACCTGGACAATTTAACAAGATCCCATCTCAAGACAAAAATAAAAGGGGCTTGGGATGAAATTCAGTGGCAGGGAATTCCTGGGTTCAATCTCCAGTACCACAAAAAAATTTTTTTAAATATATATGGTGGGGGGGCTGGGACTGTAGCCCAGCGGTAGAGCGCTTGCCTTGCATGCGTAAGGCACTGGGTTCAATCCTCAGCACCACATAAAAAACAAATAAATAAAATAAAGATATTGTGTCCATCTACAACTAAAAAAATATTTAAAATATATATATATATGGTGGGGGGTGGAGAATATCCCACTTTGGGGAAGAATTGGCTTCTCAATGATATTTAGTTTTCTAACCCATGAACACAATGTATCTCTCCATTTATTTAGGTTTTTAAATTTTCTTTCAACAATTTTCTTTGTACAGATCTTGCACTACTTTGTCAGATTTATCTCTATGTATTCCATATTTCTGATGTTATTGCAATTTTAATTTCCAAGTCTTTATTCTTAGTAAATAGAAATACAATTTATCATATTGGTCTTGTATCCTACAACATCACTAAGCTCTATTATTCTAGTGGCCTTATGACTGCAAGATTTTCTACACAGAAGATCTGTAAATAAAGACAGTTTTGCTTTTTCCTTTCAACTTTGAGTGCCTTTTATTTCTTTTTCTTGCCTTATTGCACTATCTAGAACTCCAGCACAATCTTGAACAGAAAAGGCATTCTTGTTTCTGATCTTTAAGGGATAACATTCTGCTTTTTACCATTAAACATTTTGTTAGGTAAATTCTATCCTCTGGAACAATACAAGATGAGCCCACCCTCCTTCAAATGAAAGCATACTTATGTATCTATTATGTGCTATGTACTGGGAGTAAAGCAATGAAACAGGCAGAAATCTCTGTCCATCATGGAGCTGATGGGGCAGACGGGCAATAGACAAGATGAATTAGTAAAATACAAGGTATTTTAGATGGTGAAAAGTGCTAGTGGAAAAGGGAAATGAAGTTATTAGGGAGCTTCATGAGATGTTAGATATTTTGGTCTGGAAAAGCTAATGAGAATTTCACTGAGTCATTTCTTTTTTCTGACCATTCATTCTATCATTTCTCATGTGCACTATTGCAATAGCTTCCTACCTGGTCTCCTTGCCTGTGGGCATGTCCTGATCCAATTCTTTCTCCACACTCCTGCCAAAGTGTTTTGTTAGTGGAGCCCCATTTCTTACAGGATAAAATCCAAATTCCCTCCAAGACTGTAACATTCCTTTTATGAGCTTACCCTTATCTTTCTAGCCTTATCTGTCCCCCCACCCTGAAAAAAACACTTGCTGTTTTTTAAATACACTCCACTCTTTTGAGCCTCTGAGCATTTACCTCAATTGTTCCCTATGCCTTTTCCCCATCATGTGCACCTAACAAATCCTTAAGTCCTTTTTAAATCATTTAAGTCTTACCATAAGCACTATCTCTAGGAAAAATGTCTCTGACCCTTTCAGGAAGAGCTAAACCTCCTTTTTTTGGTTCCTGGGCAATCCACATATACAGAAAGTATGGCACTGAGTTCCAGTACTGACTGGTCGTGGTCTATTTCTTTTTGTCAGTCTTACTGGACAGTGAGTACCCTGAAAGAGCAACTAGTCTATGCATCTTTTATTTCCCTAGCACTTTTTCTGCTACATAGAGATCATTACACATTTTTTGATAGAAAAGATAGATAGATGGATAGAAGAAAAGAAATGCCTGACTTCATTTGAAGACATGTTGGTGTCCTAGGTATCTGGCTTATCATGGTTCCTTGAATAACTGCTGAATCCACACACACACTCCTAATGTAGTTGGATCAATACAGTATCTAGTTGGACAATGACCTTCCTTCATCTGGGCACTTTTTAAAATTAATTCAGTACAAATTTCATTAAATCCTTTGGGAAATGTGCCATATTTTGAGCTTTTATCGAATTTGTGCTCAACTGAGACTTCCAAGTCTTTCTCACTGATGTAAAGCCAAGCCTCACCACCAACCCATGCTGACCAGTCTTTCCCCACATGCTGGATAAAACTTTTATCCCTGCTCAACTCTTCTCATTTTTGTCCCAACGTATCCCCACTTACAGACATTTTTTTAATTTGTCCTTTTGTTTCATTAGAGTTGTTGCCAATTAAAATTGTAATTATAGCCACCAAGATACCGGGAGTGGTACCATAGCTCTAGCAATGAAGCTCAAGGCTGCTGCAGAGGGATGTAAAGATGTTACACAGGAAGTTTTAGAACGTGCTCATGTTCCTGCCCTGTGGGAGCCATTTCAGCTAAAACCTAATCTGAAAGTACTCTTCTCAACAAAAGTAGCCGATTTTCAAATCTTGTTTTAATCATTAGAGTGGAAAAAAATACAGAACAAAGAGATAGGATACAGCTGCCGCTGATCAGACCACAGAACACTCAAATTAGAGCAAGAAAGAGCAAATCTGCAGTCAGATACCAACACCAAGAAGTCACTCCCAGGACTTAGAATCGGAGGAAGTAACCTCCTTTAAACAAACTTAGAAAAGGTGATGCTTAAAGCAAATTCTTTTGGGGCTGAGGTTGTGGCTCAGTGGTAGAGCACTTGCCTGGCATGTGTGAGGCACTAGGTTCGATCCTCAGCACTACATAAAAATAAATAAATAAATAAATAAATAAGAAGGTATCGTGTCCATCTACAACTAAAAAGCTTTAATAAAAAAAAGGCAAACTCTTAGTAATGTCTTAACCAAAAATTGAAAATATACACGTGGGATATGGATTGCTTCCAATATGCAAGAATTACTCACTCAGGATGCTCCAGTTAATGGAGGTTAATGTTGGTATTCATGGTAAATTCAAAAAGTCAGAACATCATTCACATACAGAGCCTGTCACACCTATACTTCACCAAGAACTGGAATTTCCTCTGCTTTCTAATTGCTCCCTCTTCTTTTTTAAAATTTATTTATTTTTATTTTTTAAAATAGCCGAATGCATTTCAAATCACAGTACACATATGGAACACAATTTTCCATTTCTCTGGTTGTAAACAAGGTAGAATCACACCATTCATGTCTTCATACATGTACCTAGGGTAGTGATATCCATCTCATTCCACCATCTTTCCTACCCCCGTGCCCCCTCCCTTCCCCTCCCTCCCCTTGGCCCTATCCAAAGTTCCTCCATTTCTCCCATGCTCCCCACTCCCACTCCCATTATGGATCAGAATCCACTAATCAGAGAGAACATTCGGTTGTGGCTCTTTCCTAAGACTTCCATTGCTTCCCCACTTTTGGTCCGCCACTTTCTCCCTATCTGTCTCTCAATATCATTTGTCACAGACGAGCTCATGTCAACTCTCAGACAGGTTTATCAAGTCTGCTTGGCAAGGTTCTACAACTACAGGACAGACTATGTTGAAAATAAGGACTAGAATTTAATTGTAAGGGTGGCAAGCCTGCAAAGACCACTGAATGCACAGCCTCAACAAGTCTCCTTCCAAAATTGAAATTCCTGATAAGGAAGGAATAGGATCCTGAGGCCTGATATGGGGACATACAGATAAGCTAACCTGAAAATAATAAGCCAGATTTCTAAACCTTCTGGACTCAAAGAAAAAACCTATCTCCCCAAGTATAGAGTAGGACAGATTCCCTTTATGTGATGACACTGCAAAGATCTCATCTCAGCAGTTGCTTTATAAGCCCACGCTGGTGATCCTCAAGATTTGACTTTGTCCTCTCCTTAGTAGCAATAACTAGGGTTAGAGCTCAACACATCCTGATCCAAAAATTAAATGCCTGCTCCTTCAAACCAAAAGATTTGCAAATCCTTGCAAAGAGGCATTGGTAGAAACCAGGAAAACACATGTAAGAACACGCCTTGAGTGATTGGATAAGGGAGGACTGAGTACAAGATGGATGGGGAGAATCAGTTGATAAGGCAGCCTTCTTGACTAAGGATTTAACATCCTGGTGAAAACTTCTGGGCCAGTGCTAACACATTGCTGGAGTAACTCCTTGAAGCTTACACACCAGAGTAAGGTAGTATTGCTCAAATGACTTCAGCAAAGCATCAAGGAAGGGTCAATGGGAGATGGAAGTGTTACAATGAATTTGTCAGTGAGATCGGAGAATTCACCTTCTTTCTACATTCCCTTAGCAAGTTCCAGAGCATATTGCAGTGATGAAAATAATAGGAACTGATGAAGAGAGCACTGGCATTTTTTGAGAAACTCCAGGGTTTGTGGTCCCTACAAACTGGGGTTGATAGTAGGAGATACTACCATGGGACTAGACTCTTTAGCATCAATAATGATGATAAGATTCTAAAATGTCAGAGGCCAAGTGGCAATTCTTAAATGACAGGAACAAAATATTGATGATTACTGTACTTGGAAGATACCCAGGCACCTGTGGCACTGATCAAAAGACCAGGGAATTCTCAGTGCTGAGAAAGATAGACAGTCAACTCAGGTGGTACTTGACTTGAAGGGTTGGGGAAAAAATAAAATCTGGCACAAGCATACCCAAAAGTTGATCCAATGGTCCATGGACAATAGGTGATTATTTCTACATCCCCCAAATGAATAATTCGGAAGGTAAAGTAGCCAGTAGAATCCTCCCATTGTTTCCCTGACCTATTGAATGAAACTATTAGGGTAGGGTAGGCCAAGTGGGAGTCTCTGAAACTATCTAACCTCAAATTCATCAACAAAAGGTAATACTTGAGTCAACACCATATTCAGAAAAAGTGGTGCCCTCATCAAACTCAAAGTATATCAGATCATATTCTCCAGCATATTTCTATATATGACCCTTGAAAGTAATAAACTAACAGACCATGGTGGATGAGAGTGTACTACTATAATCTCAACCAAGAGGTAGGCTCAATCTTAGCTGCTGAGTTAGACATGGTATCGTTATTGAAACAGACCAACTCAGCCTCTGGCACTCGGTATGCTGCTATTGATCTAGTGAATATATTCTTTTCAACTTCTCATCAATAAACAGGATCAAAAGCAGGTCTCCTTTAAGTGGAAAGGACGTCAGTTCACATTGATAGTCTTGCCAAAGGCTACAAGAAGCCTCTTGTGCAATATCACAAAGTAGTCTGCAGGGATCTTAATTGTCCTAATATTCCATAGTCATGTGGGATATGCTGGAACACTAACAAGATCACATCTTGAAAACTGAGCACAGCAAGCAGAAGTAGCAACTTATATCCTAGAAGGTGAGAAGGAAACCCTCGCAAAGATTCCTCAGTTTATCTCATCAATGAGACTTTTAGGAGTCCAGTGATCTGAGGCACAATGGTACAATAACTTTGAGGTAAAGGATGAGATGTTAGATCTAATGCCCTAAGGTATCCATTTTTATGGAATAAACCAATTCCTCTTATATACATCTAGAATGGTATTAGTAATGTACTAAACTTGGGACAACTGAGAAAATAATTATTCAAACAGTTTTTATCTTCTGTGGTTCAAATGAAGAATTCCATCTGAGGAAGGCTGACTAGAGCCTAAATTAGGAAAATACAAATGCCTGAGAGTGACTCAAACTGGGCTGGAACCTTTTAGAGTCATCTTTACTTACTGAGTTAGCAGTAAAAAGCCTAACCAGATTGCAGGAGATGGGATGTGGACCTCTTCTCTTTATGGAAAGAGTATCAAAAGTTTTTTAGGTGTTATAAGACAAAACAACAAAATACTCTTAGCAATTAGAGATAGCATAAACCACTCTTGGAGAGATTACTAGTGCCTGAGTTGGATAACTTGAAGGCCAGGTTCAGTGAGAATGACCAGAACACCAATTCATGGCCCCTCTATGTGGCTTAGACCCACAGTATGATAGCTTCAGGGTAGTTGGAAGAGCAAGTTTCCATTGACCAAGGAAGAAGATGCACAGCCTTTTAGGATCTAACCTTAGAAGTCAGATAGTGTTATCTAATCTTCTACCATACTTTATTAACTGATTCCAAGAGAAGAAACATGGACCCCTTCTCTTGATGGAAGGAGCATCAAAGAATGTTCAGGTATTTTAAAACAACTGAAAATCTTTAGACTGGCCAAATTATACTGTTAAATTATGTGCATGTATGAATATGTAACAACAAATCTCATCCTTATGTAAAGCTATAATGCACCAGTGTTTGTGAAAAAAAAATTTTTTGTGAAAGTTTTGTGACTTTTAACTTTAAAAATCCCAAACAGCAAATACCACTCTTGGAAAGATTGCTCTAGGCTATTTATTGGGTGACTTGAAAGGTAAGAAGATCTGCAACATATCTGGGCTGTGACAAAAGTTGGCTACATCACTCAGGCTATATGACTAGTGGGCCTAATGGTTTTTGCTGTTTATTGTAAATGAAGATGCTGTGTGTATGAAGTCTCTGTTGAGCCCAATTTGGTGAGCTGCAGCATAGGCCCTGTGGTTCCAGAGTTAGGCCTTCCTTCTATAGAAGAAAACTACATGCCATTTGAAAATCAGCTCCTTCCTGAGCCCTGATAAAGATGGGTCTTCTGCCCATGGTACATCAAGTGACTGCATGGCTGAAGCTACTCATTTCAAGCTAGATGTTACCAGGTCCACAATGTTGATCACAATGTTGAGCAGGCAGAGCAATAATCCATCATATGATGGAAATGATCTAGAAGAGATCAAAGGGGTACAACTAAGTCCTGTCTGCCCCAGATTCCTGTGTTCTTTCCTTCTCTACCTCAGTTCATACCTGAGACCTGATAATCCTCATAACCAATAAAAAGGAACAAAACTCAATCTTAGTTCATAGGTTGACTTGACAATTGGTGATAGTGAAAAGTGGGTTACCACCAGACTATAGCCCCTTTCACATGTGGCCCTAAAGGACAGTGAAGGTCACTCTTTCCAGCAACCAGTGCACTTGCTTATTCTCTGTGTAGGGAGGGAAAATTGACATCAGACGAGGGTACACCTTGGCCCATTGCACTGGTGAATGGCTGGCTTGCTGGATGGATCAGAAGCCTCAAAGAAGCAAACTCCAAGTGTAAGTGTGGAGAAATTCATGCCAATGTGGATGGACCTGTGGTAAAGGACACATAGCACACGATGGATCTTTGTTTCCCATCAAAGCCAACCTTCCCTGCAAGCGCAACACTGAAAATCTAGGTGACAAGATGTCCCACCAACCAGGCTTTCTCCGTAGCTGCTCCAGGATGTGCATTACAAAAGGGAGATGAGCAAGGATAGAGGTTCTGCATGTGCTTGATCCCAACAGCGCAAGTGCCATCTCACCAAGACCAGTCTAGCATCTATGTACTGAATGTCTCACTGTCACTGGAGACACTGACATGGAAGTCACATGACGTGTGCTGCAATATGGCACATATTCCTAAAGAAGCCAGTCTGTTGGTGGTAGGCTTTTTACACCAGAGGCCCTCTATCCTGAGGGATTTGTGATAGGTTCTCACCTATTTGGATATGAGTTGGCCTTTCTTGCCCTGATGACTCCACACAGCATACCATCAACTAAACCCTTCTGACATATTTGCACAACTTTTGACCAATTTGTGCCAGGAATTTGGAGCCAGAAGCCAGGAAACCTTCCTCCCTCCCATTCCTAGGAAAGACAGTCCTAAAATATAGTCTCTACAGTTCTTCAGGGGTCCAAGCAGTATGGAGCTCCATTTGACCACCATAGGAACCAGAGGCTGGTTCAATAAAGCACCTGAGGCTGGCTTTCCCTCCTTTCATATCTGTCACTCTCCCATTCCTGGTGTCCATATTTTCCAAAATACAGGACCCAGGCTAAGATACTATCCCATCTATGCCTATTCACAAAACATGCTTTTTCTGTACAGTGAGAGATCCATGTGTTGTAGTTCAAGCAATCTCTACATACATCAGCATCAGTACACATACAATAATCAGGTTCTGCTTAGGTCTTATGGAGGCTTTGGGAGGATTCTACTCATGGCTATGTCATCCATCACACTGGTCTGCAGGTAGCTGTGCAGCTGATGCCCTGCACAGGAGGACCTGGTCAAAGGGTAAGTGGCGGCTTCATTCACCAAGCAGAGCACCCAACACAAGCTGCATCTGTCCAGAGGAAAGTGTGCCTATTCCCAATTTATAAAAGGGACTGTCAACTCACTAAGTTATGACCAGAGAGGCCCTTCCACAAGAGGAAGTCACAGTTTCTCATCACTAGAAAATCATCCTATCTGGGGACCAGAAAATGTCCAGTATGCACCCACAATCCCATCTCAGTTTTTGTTTTGTTTTAATACCAGGGATTGAACCCAGGGCACTTACCCACTGAGCCACATCCCCCATCCCTTTTTATACTTTATTTTATACTTTATTTATATTGCTAAGTTGCTAAGGGTCTCAATAAATTGCTGAGGCTGGCTTTGAACTTGTGATCCTCCTGCTTCAGCCTCCTGAGCCACTGGGATTATAGGCATGTACCATGGCACCTGCCTTTCATCTTAGCTTTTAATAGCCCCACATTTAATTCAAAGCTGAGAGCATTTCTTGATTAGTTAAAGACTGAACACAGCTCAGCATCTATTTTTAAAGTCCTTAGGTCCAGAACTAGTGAAAAATCATGTATTTCTTAAGTTGGAAAGAATTTTAGAAATGGTCTGAAATTTAGGCCAACCCCTCCATTTGACAGATGATGAAACAGAGTCCAGAATCACTTCTGCATCACCTCCTGCCCTCACTAGGCCAGATGCCAGGGTCCAGCCAGGGTACTGCCTGGCAACATCACTGATCCAGCTCAGTTTCAGGTGAAGAGCTGCTGTAACAGACCAAATGAAAGGAACTTTACAAAGATGAGGAAAGTGAGAAAAGAAAGCAGTGTCGTGCCAACTTAAATCTTACACTTTCCACTGTGTGCGATGCTTTTGGAGGAGTTTGTGCTGTCTATGAACATTAGGCAACTTCCTTTGACTTCAGTTACTAGGCATCTGTGAATCTGAGGTCATGTGGTTGCATTCACATTATTTCAATGTATATTGAATACCAGGTCAAAAACAGAGAGAAACAAAAAGAGATATAAAAAGAAAAGAGATTTGTTGGATGGCCATTTGATTGTTGTGTTTTCAACAAGCCACGGACATTACTTTGGGGCCTTTTGACTCACTGGTGACACAGCTTTCAGCGTGTTCTGTTGTAGGTGGTAATTGATCATATTTCACTCCAGAATGAAAGACAAGACTGACAAAAAAATCTAGTTATAAAGCCTCTGGCTAAGAGTAAGCCAAGAAAAAGATGCAGGTGAGCTTGTTTCCAAGAAATGAAATAAAGAACACGAGGGATCACGCTGTGGCCCAGGCTTAAAGAAATCTTGAATTCTCATCTCTGCTGTCAGTCACCTCTACGTGTCATGCTGGCTTTTCCTCATTATCTTGCCCAGGTGACTGCTCCTGACTTTTCATAGGTTAGGAGATTAAGTAATGATGGCGATGTGTTTGACATCTTCCAAGCAAGGAAGGAGTCTGTCCCATCTTCCCCTTTGACCCAGAATATGGAACTGAGCTCCGGCAATTGCACTTGGGCACTTTTTCCATGACTGCATACAGTGCACATTTTGAAAACTGAGGACCCACCTGGGTGATATAGGTCCCAAAGTTCCCCTTACAACACTTTTCTCCATCTGATATCTAGGATTATAAGATGGACAAGCATCAACACACCTGCCTCTGTCTGAGGGTACCTACTGCCAGGATCTGTACTCTTCCTTGTGGCTGGAGATGCCAGCAAGTGACCCTGGAGAGGGTGAAGTTTAAAGGATGCATAGTATTTACACAGGTTGTCACCTGGGCCATGGGGCGGGGCAGAGGGCCCAAAGTATGAGGGATTCATTTTGCATTTTATGCAAGCAGAGGTCAATCCTATCTCTCTGCTTCTCTCTGTAGCAGGGAGAGAATGAAAGGGGGTGCTCTTTTTCATGCAATGCCAGGTAATGGTTGAGAGTCACATCCAGTAACCCCATTTCCTGATTAGAGTCCCAGCCCTGCTGCTTATCAGCTGTGTGACTTGAGGTAAATACCTTCATGTCTCTGGGCCTTGGCTTTCTTGCATGGGAACCAGAGACAAGAATAACTGACACTTTTTGACTATTTGCCATGTGCCACACCCAGTTCAGAACCCTTACTTATATTTATTCATTTTATCTTCATAATGATGCCATGAGGTAGATACTGTTATTGTCCCCATTTTGGAGATGAGAAAACGGAGTCGCATGATTGGGAAATGGTAGGAGCAGCATTCAAAATCAGGAAGTCTGGCTCCATTACCCATGGTCTCAGCTTCTTCATAGAGTGATTGACAGTGCCACTCTCTTCACAGGGTTGTGTGAGAACTGAATGAGGTAATGATGTTGAGTGCTTAGAGCAAGTAGCACCTGCCCATGTGCACAATGTGCTCCTCCATCATCTGGGGCAGGTAATGAGGATCCTGAAGTGCAAGAGGCAGGGGAGTGGGGATGGAACAGCAGGAAAGGGCAAGGTGGATTGGGGATGGCTTGGCTCTGCCTTCCGCTGGCGACCCCCTCCTTCCCCCAAGCAGCAGGGATGAAATTATGAGCGTCCATCCATTTTATCTCTATATAAAATTCCACAAAGAAATTCTGCACTCAATTTGGACCAGGAGAGCTCTGATCTCATCCCCACACTTCTGAAACTCTGAGCACAGGCAGAAAAACCACATCATTCAGCTCCCATTGCCCCCAACAGACTCTTCTTTCTGTCTCAGTTTCCTGACCCCTTTCCTCCAGGGCGCTGACCCAGTGTTCTGCTCCTCATGTTTTCTGCTCATCCCCTTTGTCAGGCCCATTTTCTGGCCTCCTGTGCCTCAGGCTGTGCACCAGGAAGCTGATCCCAAGAGAATGCGTCCCAGATCTCTGGCCACCTGCCTCCTGGTTGGACCTGGAGGTTTTCTGCTTCACTGGTATCTGACCAAGGCTGTGACCTTTTACCTCTGAGGCACCCATCTGGGGTACCCCTCCACAATTCCTGGTGACTCTATTTCTTCCTTGGGGTGGTCATGGCTTTCCACTGTTGCTGGTGCATAGGAAACTTTGTCACCCTGTTCCTCTGTCACCCTCACAGCACTGTAAGCCATGTCTCCATCCGTTGTTCTTCATTCGCACCATCTGGACGATTCAGGTCCCTGCCAGGACCGTGGCTGATTCCCCTACATGCATGAGGATTGCTTTACCCATGAGGCCCCAAAGTAAAGCTCCATCTTTTCCATTAATTATCATTATAAAAGTTAATCTGCTTGAAAATGCTGAGTAGTTCATTTTAACATTTATTGACATTAAAATTAGAAGTGATTGATGAGCATGAAAAAGAAAACAAGTATCACACATTATTCAGCGCACAAAATAACCCCTCTTTTACCATGGGCATTTTTTCTTATCACAAAAAGATCACATTATCTCTACTATTATTTACTACATAATGAAGCTTAAATATATTATGAACAATTTTCTCCATCAACAAATGTAAATATAAATATTCAACATCAATGAATTTACTTCTACTACTTCTAAATCAAAATTCTTAACGGCTACATCGTATTCTGTTCACACCTATGCCACAGTTAGTCAGTCTTCTATGAAGTCACATTTACATAGATTCCAAATTTTTCCCTGTTATCCATACTACTGCAATAAATCTCCTTGTGCAATATAAAAATACTTGAAAATATAGCACGATCCACTCTGTCTTCTGAAAGCAAAGACTGCACATATGCAGTAGCATCAGGGTCACCCTTCTCAAGAGATAGTACCAGTCTTCCCTGCCTCCCACTGAAGGTGTGAGGTTCAACTGAGAAAATGTGTATGTAAGGTTTTTATACACTGTAAAGTGTGGGGTTGGTTATTGGACTGCAATCTTGTTCTTTCACAACAAACCCACAAGGCAAGTGCGGTGGATATATCCTCAAGGCACATTGTGCTAACAATTTTGCCAGACATAAAAGAATGGAAGTCTTACTTTGAGGCTTTTATATATTTATTTCTCTTTAGCACAACAAAGAATTGTGTGTTGAAAAGCAGCCTTCCTGTACAAGAGTAAACTACCAGCTGACAGTCTGTCCTATCTGCTTGGTGCAAGTTAATTCTTTGTGTCCCTTCTAGAGGACCACTGCCAACAATTGAAAGAATTTGAGTTGCTTGAAAGGTCACTGTGGCTCTGAAGTCCCTGACTGCCAACATTGGTGACTCCAACTCCAAAAGCTGATTAGCCATAATGACTACTTTCTGTTCCTTTCTTGATAGTCTCTTCTAAAAAGCACTTTAGATAACTGCTTGATTTTTAAAAATTGAGCAGTAGTTTAGTTTTTTTAATGGGAATTTTCATGTCATGCAAAGAAGCTACATTGACATCTCACATGAAAACTATCCCATCACTCAGAAGCCACCCATTTTGGATGAATTCTTGATTCGCCTTCTATGAATCTAAGTTCACGAAGTTTTCTCTGCTCTTGCTAAATACTATTAACATGTCAAAGCACAGTTTCCTGGAGCAAGAGTCTTACAGAATTTTCAATTCTTAATGAGAGGCACCAGACACTTTTTAAAATCTGACTTGAGTCATGCTTAATGCTATTTGTTAACTAGTGTGAAAAGAAAAGCCTTCTTACCTGTGTGAGGGTGGTTGTGTTCTTCCAGGGTAGATAGTGTTCTGGGGCATGGTATTCTATCTGGTTGCTTATTTTCTATTGCAGTTCAGTTTTACCATGAAAATTCAATAAAGGGGACATAAACCTACTTTAAAATGTCAAGAAGGTTTTTACTTTAAATCCCCATGAATTAAGAAATGGCACAAAGCCTTCTCTTGGACTCTTCTCAACTACTTGATCATTTCTCTCTCTTCTGTAAAGAATAGAAAGGGGAAGCAGGGCTTGCCTGGTGTTTATAAGCCACATGTAACTTTCCTTCACAGCACAAAGGGCCCAGGACTTGTTTTCTGTGTAAGGCAAGGAAGCACCTGCCACCCAGTGAGAGCAGCCTTATCCAGGGGTGCTGGCAAGGAAAGATGTGCAGGTCTTGCAGAGAGATACCGAAATTGCTTTGGTTTCCTTCCTTCCTTATTTTCTCTCTGTAGATGTTTTACTGTTTCCATGGGTTGATTCATTTCTATCACCCCACTACTCCCACTTTTTTTTTTTTTTTACAGTTGTGTGTTCAACCAAAGAAAACAAGAAACACGATTATGATAGAACCGGAGGGGATAAAAGACCCAAAACCACCATGTCTGAGGTCCATGAGAGTCCTTGATTAATTTTCACTTTCATCATTTAGTTCTGAGCTTAGCCTATTTCAGTTAATATGCAAATAATAATAATTATGATTGTGACTGGGTTTCCTTGCAGCTTTAGAAAAACTGGACCAGTTCAAGTCTCTTTTTACCATGATGGATTCCTAGAAGGCAAGAACTGTAACTCCATGAGCATGAGGTCCCCCACACCACAGCCATGGACCTTGTCACATAGCAATTCCTAAAATAGGAATGTTGGTAGATTTTAGAGAAAAGCCAGTTAACCTAATTGTAGGCAAAATTGTCCATCCCTCTGTTTGTCTGTCTTGTCTTTTCTTGCATATTCTCCTATGCATCTCAGATGTTTGAAATACTGATTCTGGAAAAATAATCAACTAGCAAAGAGTTATAAGGAGTAGGAAACTCAAGAAGTCTAGTTGAAACAAACAAAAACACCAGCATGATAACTGTGCAAAAAAATACTGGTAGAAATTCAAAATTGGGGAAATTAGAATAATATACTGGGAAAGATCAGGAAAGGCTAACTATGGGAACACAGAAATGAGCTGAGCCTTAAGTAGATAGGAAAGATGGATGGGACTGTAAAGTGGATGGGGGAAGGAAGATGTGGTATTCGTGGAGTACAGGTTGGTGGCAGTGCAGAGGGAAGTTTGAATACATATATTAAAAAGATGGTGAGTCTGACTAGAAAAATGTTTGTGGAGGGGCAATAGCACCTAGGGGAACCATGTTAGGAACCAGTTAGCCCAATGAAGAAAAGCCCAAGGGACTTGGACTTCATCAGAACAACAGAGTCACTGCACATTTGAGAGCAGGAAAGTAGCATGGGAAAACATGCCTTTAAAATGACACTGATGAGCCGGGCACGGTGGCGCATGCCTATGGTCCCAGCACTTTGGGAGTCTGAGACAGGAGAATCAGGAGTTCAAAGCCAGTCTCAGCAAAGGCAAGGCACTAAGCAACTCAGTGAGACCCTGTCTCTACATAAAACACAAAATAGGGCTGGGGATGTGGCTCAGTGGTTGAGTACCCCTGAGTTCAATCCCTGGTACCAAAAATAAAAAGACACTGATGACCAAGATGAGTGTCAGAGGTCCTGACCAGTCTAGCTATGAGGCCACAGGACCTGCAAGAGGGAGGTAGCTGTGGTCACAGGGAAGGTATAAGTGGATGCCCACTGCTAAGGAAAGTAAATGGAACACTAGGGGTTGTCCAGGGTCCCCTCAAGAAACATCTGGCAAAGAAAGCCTTTTCTCTTTCTCTAAGAATTCCATTTCACTCCCCTACTTTGCCCTTGACAGTCTGATAAGCTATGCTGTGCTACAATGTTAAGGGTAGATTATGACTTAAAGTGGGTGCAAGATAACACAAAATTGCACAGTGATGAGGAATGTGAAGCAGGAGGCACACTGTGAGAAATAACTTCTCATCAAACACCCTCAATACATATCTAGGAACACAGTTTTCCATAGTAAAAAGTTAAAAAAAATTGAGCATTCAGGAGTTTGGAGGGAGAGTCACACAATAAGACATTTACTCCAAACTTTTCTTCAAGTCGTGGCACTTGGGTCGTGGTTGATTGTTATGACATCAAGAGAAAGTGAGTTAGCTAGGATTAAGTGTCATTATTCTGCCTTTCAAATTACCTAGATTGCTCAGGTTCATTGCCTCTCCCACATCTGGACTCCAGGAATGAGTCACTTAAAGAGGCACCCCCAAGCAGGAGCTTCTGTTCTTTGTGGTTGCTCTCTGCAGTGACTCTCTACTTGGACAACCTGATAAACAAAATCATGGAAGAAAACAAGAGTAGCTAAAGCAGTCATTCAAATGTTCACAGGTTTAGGGTCATCAAGAAACTGGACCTGGCCAAAATGACCTCAGGCATCTGCCAAGAAAAAGAGGCTTGCTTCTAAGAATGTTTTCTCCAGCTTCCGTGTTTCCTTCCATGACAGGCGTCAGTGGTGTGACAATTAGGTGTGGTGGGTGGGCACTTCTGTGGGCTGGCAGCCTATTTTAACTTCCAACTGTGGGAGTGAGCTCTAACTCTGTGCTAAAATTAGGGGAATCTAGCAACTCCTGTGGTTATTTCAATCAGTTCCCACTTATTGAGTAGCAGCAGCACAGTTAAGTAATAACATGGTAACCTTGCCAAGACATAAATGAAATGCTGAGTGGTGCCCAGTTGGATCTGAAGTTGCTTCAATGATCTAAGTGGAGAGCTAAACCAACAAAAGGGCTGCTGGCACCTCTGAGGGAGGGGAAGCCAGGGACATGGACAGAATCCCTGGATGGAGCAGCTCTTCTGATGCAGGGGGAAATCTTAAGGGAGCAGGAGTTGATTGGGCTAGCAATCAAAATATTACTAAAGAAGTGCCAAGAGCCCCCATGGTCAGGAAGGTTTGGTTTGATCTTGCCTCTCAGAGAGGGCACACTGGCCCTGCCAGAGGAGCCCACTGCCAGAGCCAGGGCCTCCAACAAGAACTTGGCCCCTGGTGCTTGAGCTCACAGTGCAGTAATGAAGGTAATGATGGTGCAGATAGGCAGCTTCCATAGCCACACTGTGAAGAATGTTGCTCTGACTGGCTCTGCATCAACAGGAAGATTTTTTCCAGCTGAGAGAACAAGAGGCCATGATGCCAGCTCCTCATTCAGACCAGGCAGCTGAGGTGAGTAGAAGATGCCAAGGAGCAGGGCAGAACCAGAGCCATGGAGGAAGGTTCTGTAAGCATGCCTGGAGCACCAAGGGGCTGTCCATCCTGAGATCATCCTTGTTGGGTTGGAGTTAGAGTCATAGGAAGGTGAGCAACAGGGAGATGCAAGGTGGCAAAGGTCATCAATAGCTAAAGACTGATCACTCAAGTTTGGGGACTGTGCAGGGTCTTTCAATTCGCGTTCCCTACTCTTCTTTTTTTTTTGTACCGGGGATTGAACTCAGGGGTACTCGACCACTGAGCCACATCCCCAGTCCTATTTTTTGTGTTTTATGTAGAGACAGGGTCTCACTGAGTTGCTTAGTGCCTTGCCATTGCTGAGGCTGGCTTTGAACTCACGATTCTCCACTCTCAGCCTTCCATAGTGCTAGCATTACAGGCGTGTGCCACTGCGCCCAGCTCCCTATTCTTCTTACTGGCCATTTTCTGCTGGATAGTTATAACCTGGGTTCAAGTTCAACTTAAACTCAAGGGGCAGGGTTTACAGAGGGCAGGAGACAGGATTATTGGTGGCCATGATAAATGTCTGCCCACCACACCATTATCATTTAGCCTATCTGAGAACCGGAATAAGTAGCCCCTGGCACTGCATCTCACAGTGGTGTCAAATCTGGCAGCACTTACCATGGGGGCTCTTGGAACTTTTATAAAACACTAATACTGGATCCTACCCTGGAGATTCTTTTTTTTTTTTTTTTTTTTTTATTTATTTATTTATTTTTTTTTATTTAAATGCATTTCAAGTCATAGTACATAACCAGATCTCTGTTTTTCCATTTCTCTGATTGCAAATCAAATAAAGTCTCAACATTAGAGTCTTCATAGATGTGTCAGGGGTAGTAAAGACCATCTCAAATAACCATCATTACTATGCCCATTTCCCTTACCTTCCTCCCCCCTCCCCCAACCTAATTTAATTGGTCTCAGATGGGCCAAGGTGTCATCATTTGTATATCTCCCCCATGTGATTCCAATGAGCCAGCAAGGTTGGCACACTGATTTGGTCTCTCCGGCAAAGGTCAAGTAAGTGGGGAGACTGAGGCTTTGGCTAACAGAAAGCATGGCACAAGGTCTGGGGGCTTCCAGGTGGAAAGGAAGCATGTTAGAGGTCATCAAAAGGGCCTCCCCTCCCGATACCTGAGTGTGTACTCACATCCACACCATCAACCACAAGGACAGCTGCCTTAACCTTGAAACCCCTTCAGCCCCATCCACACTAGGGTCAGGCAGCTCACAGAGGGACACAGCTGACTGCCCTGAAGTTACCTATGCTGAACCAATTTTGGTGATCTCTTCTTATTCTTATCCTTTTAGTAAAAAACATGGAGAAAATACTACAGACTGTCAAAAAATATCTGAGCACCAGCTGTATTATTGGATGGAAGCTTTGATCCTATTACACTGTCAACAATGAAGTATGTTCAGGTCTCAGCAGTTCTGAGCTCACCTTCTGTCTCTCTGCCCCTAAAAACTCACCTACCCAGTCTCCTGTTTCCTGTACACCATGGCATGTTTCATATCCTAACAGTCCCAAAGGAATAGAGTTTAACGTGTTACTTTGAGTTTTGTTTTAACAATTACCTGCACAGCCTTATCCTGAAATCAGGACTATACAGAAAAATGAGTAGCTTCTGTAGAACAAATGAATGTTTCCATTCAACAAATATTCTGTGCCAGGACATGCTAGATTCCAGAGGATTTAATGATGGGGCAGAGGTAGCCACTGTTCCTCCCTCACAGGAGGACCTGAGAGCCCTTGACTGGGTCTGACCTTGACTGAGCATTGGAATACTTTCCCTTGAAGAAGTGAGGCTTGAGCTGAGGAGGAAGGGGAGAGGAAGCATCAGTATGTGAGGGATGGATCTGGAAGAGTAGCCCAGGCAGAGGAAGGAGCACAGGGAGTGAGCATGTATGCAGGAGAAAACGAAAGATGAGCTATATGGAGGGACAGCGTTCCAGCGAGAGGGCATGACAGTGCAGAGGCTCTGGGGTGGAAGCAGCAATCCTGCTTGCGGTGTTCCAGGAACACTAGGAGGTAGTGTAGCTGGAGGGGAGCCTCCAGGGTTGGGTCAGCCAGAGAGATCATCCCTTGGGAATGGATGGTTATGATAGCAGAGAGGGAACAGGACCCGGATCCCAGGCACCCATAAGTCACAATAAGTCTTCAGAGTCCATGTTGCAATGGGAAACCAGTATCTGTAACAGAGGTGGTTAAGTGCTGAGGGAAAATACATGAGGTTAAAGGTTAAAGAGACACTAGAAGGCTGGGAAGGTTACTTAAAACCCACAGCCAGAAAATCCTGTCTGAATTCTCTGACAGGAAGTGACCTCAGGGCTGAGTCTTGAACAATCTGAAGCAGCAACCATGCAGACTTCTGGGGGAAACCAGTTCCAGGAAGAGAAAATAGTGTTAAAGTGGGGATAAGCATGACATATCCTGCAAAGAGCAAGGAGGTCAGAGTGGCTGGAGCACGGGATCAAAGGGACGAGAAGGACAGAAGCAGCCTGGGGAAGCATACAGGCCAGACGGAGGCCCCTGGAGGCCAGAGCCAGGAACTTGGCTTTTATTCTAAATGCATTGGGAAGGTTTGGAGGATTGTAAATGGAACAGTGGCATGGTATTTGTCTTAGTGGGATTGTTCTGGTTGCTGTGTTGGGAATAGACAAGAGTGGGGAAGAAGTGGAAGCAGGGAGGCCAGAGAGGAGGCCATCGCACTAAGGCCAAAAATGGCCGTTGCCTCGACTTGACTAGGTTCAGAACCTATTTTGGAAGCAGAACTGGCAGTACACACTGATAAACTGGATATGGAGGTGGGGAAAGGGAGAAATCAGGATGTTTCTGTTTCTGTTATGATTGCTCTTGGTTCATTCATTGAGGGAACTGGTTGAAAACCCTGTGGATTTGGGGTGTTTGCTCCTGACTAAGAAGAGTACAGAGCTCAGGCAGAGCCTTAGGTAGGGCTGGGTGAGGGGCCACAGCCTGAGGATGGTGAGACGCATAGGAAGAATGAGACAGCCCTGAGAGCAAGGAGAGGAAAGAAAGTAGTGTGGCTTCCTGAGGAGAATGGCTTGGGGAGAACCTGTGAGAGAAGACCAGTTATGCTCCCTGGATTATTATTTCTTTAATTCTGAAGCTATAAAAGTCCTAAAAAAAACACATAGGATAAAAACTTCTTGATGTTGGTTTTGGCAATGATTTCTTGAATATGATCCCCAAAAGCTAAAATAGATGAGTAGACTACATCAAACTAAAAGAAAAAAACAACAAACTCCTGCATATTATTATTTTATTATTTATTATTATTATTTCTTTCATTCTCCCTTATTCCCCTACTAATATTCATCAGCTCTAGCTACGAACTAATCATCTCCAACTGACATTGACTGACAAACACTTAAACTCACTATAAGCTTTAAATTAGACTATTTTTCAATACTCTTTATGCCAGTAGCCCTATTTGTTACCTGATCAATTATACATGGAAATTGGCTTTGCATCTGTGTATATGTACAGGTCTAGGAACGTTAGGTCCTGTATAATACATACAACTTCTACCACAGTCAGGATACAAAACAATTCCATTGGCAAAAAAAAAAAAAAAAACCCTCCCTCATGATATGATATCCTGTGATCTGTTCTCCATTACTATTGTTTTGTCTTTTTGAGACAGCCATACAAATTGAATCATACTGTATATAATCTTTCAAGACTAGATTCTTTCACTCAAAACACCTCTCAAATGCCTCTGAGATTCATCCAAGTTGTTGCTTTTTATTGATGAGTAAATATTCCAGTGTATGAAAGTATCACAGTTTGTTTATCCATTCATCCATTGAAGGACATTTGGGTTACTTCCAGGTTTGGGCAATTATGAAGTGAGCTGCTAAAAATATTCATGTATAAGCTTTTGTAAGAACATAAGTTTTCATCTCTCTAGGGTAAATATCCAGGAGTGGGATTGCTATGTTTTAGGCTAAGTGTATGTTTAACTTTATAAGAAACTTTCAAACTTCCAGAATGGCTATTCCACTTTACTTTTCCACCTGCAATGGATACAAGTTCAATTTGTTCTGCAACATCACCAGCATTTTGTGTTTTCAGCCTTTTTCTTTTATTTCAGCCATTCTAATAGGTGTGTGAGGGTACCCAGTTATGGGTTTAGATTTCCTTTTATGTATCTCATATAAGTGGAATCAGACAATATTTTTCCTTCTATAACCTAGCTTATGTCACTTAGCATAATGTCCTTCATTTATACTGTTGACATAACAGAATTGTCTTCTTTTTTTTAAGCCTGAATAAGATCCCATTGTGTATTCATACCACATTTTCTTTATCTGTCCATCTATTGATGAACATTTAGGTCGTTTCCACACCTTGGCTATAGTGAACAAAGCTGCAGTAACATAGGGATATAGATCTCTTGTCAAGATCCTTATATCAATTCTCTTGGATATATATACCCAGAACTGGGTTTACTGAGTAATCTATCTATTAGCTTATTTTTAGTTTTTTGAAAAACCTTCATATTGTTTTCCATAGCAGCTACAATATTTTGCAATCTTACCAACAGTATAAAAGGGTTCCAAGTCTTGCACATCCTCACCAGCATTTGCTATCTCCTGTCTTTTGGTAATAACCATCTTAACGGATATAAGATGATATCCCATTATAGTTTTGATTTGTATTTTCCTGATAATTAGTGATATTGAATACTTTCAAATACCTGTTGGCTATTTGTTTGTCTTCTTTTGATAAAAGTATTCATGTCTATTGCTCATTTTTAATTGAGTTACTTGGGGGTTTTGTTTGTTTTGCTATTGAGTTGTAGGAGTTCCTTATATATTTTAGATATTAATCGTTATCAAATATATGGTTTACAAATATTCTCTCCCATTCTGTAGATTGCCTTTTCACTCTATGTCCTTTGTTATGCAGGAGTTTGTTGTTTTTTTCTTTTAGTTTGATGTAGTCTACTCATCTATTTTAGCTTTTGGGGATCATATTCAAGAAATCATTGCCAAAACCAACATCAAGAAGTTTTTATCCTATGTGTTTTTTTAGGAATTTTATAGCTTCAGGTCTTTAAGTCTTTATTCAATTGTGTGTTAATTTTTGTGTCTGATATAAGACAAAGGTTCAATATCCTTCTTTTGCATATAGATATCCAGTTTTCCCAATACATTAAAAAATTCATACATCATGATGGAGTAGGACTTATCTCTGGAACACAAGGATAGTTCAAGATATGCAAATTAATTAATGTGATACATCATATTAACAGAATGAAGGATATAAAACACAATTATCTCCATCAATACAGAAAAAACTTTTGAAAATTCATGATAAAAACCATCAACAATGTAGGTACAGAAGGAATTCACTTCAATGAAATAATGCCATATATGAAATCACACAACTAAATCATAGTCAATGATGAAAACTAAAAACCTTTCTAAGATTAAGAACAAGAGAAGGATGCCCACTTTTCCCATTTCTTCAATTCAGTGTAGGACTGGATGTCCTACCAAAGCAATGAAGCAAGAACAAGAAGGAAAAATCATTCAAATAGGAAGGGAAGAAGTAAAATTATCTCTGTTTGCAGATGGTGTGATCTTATATATAGAATATGTAGGACAAAGACTCCACCAAAAAAAAAAAAATTAAAACTAGTAAATAAATCCAGTGAAGTTGCAGAATACAAAAATAACATACAAAAACCAGTTCCATTTCTATACACTAGCAATAACCTTTTCAAAAAGTAAATTAACATTCCATTTATACTAATACCAAAAGGAATAAAATATTTAGTAATAAACTTAACCAAGGAGATGAAAATTTGCACACTAAAACCCACCAAACACTTAAGAAATAAATTTTAAAAGATGCAAATAAAAGCCAGGCGTGGGGGCTCACGCTTGTAATCCCAGAACTTTGGGAGGCTGAGACAGGAGAATCACGAGTTCAAAGCCAGCCTTAGCAATGGTGAGGCGCTAAGCAACTCAGTGAGACTCTTTCTCTACATAAAACAAAATAGGGCTGGGAATGTGGCTCAGTGGTTGAGTACCCCTGAGTTCAATCCCCGGTACCAAAAACAAAACAAAACAAAAAAAGATGCAAATAAAAGGAAGGACATCTACATTCATGGATTGGAAGATTTAAAATTGTTAAGACTGTCATACTACACAAAGCTATCTATATATGCAATGCACTTCTTAACAAAATCTCAATGGCATTTTTTGCAGAAAAGAAAAAAATGTTCCTAAATTCATAAAGAACTCCACAAGACTCCAAATATACAAATCAATCTTAACAAAAGAAGAATAAAGCTGAAGATATCATATTTCAAAATACATTGCAAAACTAGAGTAATTTAAACAATATGGCATGGAAACATTTTTATATATTTACATAATAAATATATGTAAATAAATATAAATAAGCATTTTATATGTTTATATATATGGACCAATAGAACAAAATAAAGAGCACAGAAGTAAATCTATGGATAAACCACCAACTGATCTGCAGTAACAGTGCCAAGAATACACAAAGGGGAAAGAATGGTCTTTATATAGATGTTTTTTAAAATCTGCATGTCTTTACCTACAAAAATCCTTGCAGGGATTTTGATGGAAATTTTGTTACATCTATAGATCCATTTAATTGATCTTTTTACAAGTTTTTTATTGAGTTTTTTTTAGTCCAAGGAAAGGGCATGTTTATTTACTTAGATCTTGGTTGATTTCTTTCATTATCATTTCGTAGTTTTTGACCAATAGACCCTGTACAAGTTTGTTACATTTATAGCCCAATATGTCACTTTTCAGCAATTTTATGATGCTTCTCTAAAATTTTGGTTTATATTTGTAAATGACTAGTATATGAAATACAATTGAGTTTTTGTGCTTATCTTGTGTCTTGAAACTCACTTATTGATACTAGAAAGTTTTTATTTTTTTGTAAAGTCCTAGCAATTTTCTTCATAGATATATTGCCAATGAATAGGTGCTATTTTATTTCTTCCTGTCCAATTCATATGACTCATTTCTTTCTATTGCTTTATTATTCTTGGTCATTCTTGGTTGTGGTGGGGGGGGATTGTCATCATTAACATTTATTATTTTGAAGTGTCTTCTCCAATTTCTGATTATCTGAGAGTTTTTGTCATAAATACATGTTGAATTTTATAACATGATCTTTCTGCAGCAGATGAAATGAACATGTGACTTGAGTTCTTTAATGTTAATATTGTGGATTGTTCTTGGTCATGGTATAATTTTTTTATATAATTTTTTATATTGCTAGATTTGACTTGTTAACATTTTGTTGAAGAGTTTTTTGTCTATTAACGTATACTATCGATCTGAAGTCATTTTCTTTTTTTTTTAATTTTTTTTTTTTAGTTGTAGATGGACACATTGTCTTTATTTTATTGGTTTGTATGTGGTGCTGAGGATCGAACCCAGGGCCTCACGCTTGCAAGGCAAGCGTTCTACCGCTGAGCTACAATCCCAGCCCCTGAAGTCATTTTCGTAGTTTCTTTTTATTTGCATTATTTTTGTGTTGTCTTATTTTTATGTATTATCTTTTCTGGAACGTATCCTTGTAAGATTCAGATAAAGTAGTGTTTAGAGGGAAATGTATAGCATTAAATGATTACAGAAAGAATGCTAGAAAAGAATAAATGCTTCAAATCAATAATCTAAACTTCCACCTTAAAAACTTAAAAAAGAAAAGCAAAATAAACCAAAGTAAGCAGAAAATAAGTACAAACTTAACTAAATAAAGCAGGATCTAATTGATATCAAGTTTAGGTTGGTCTCATGAGTTGGTAAGTGTTCCAACATATTCCATTTTCTGGAAGACATTTTGTAGAGTTAGTCTAATTTCTTCTTTAAATGTTTCGGAGAATTAACCAGTGAAATCATATGAACCCAGGAAATTTCTTTTTCAGAATAATTTTAGCTACAGATTCAATTTAATACTTATATTACAGTTTAGGTTATCTTAGGTTATCTATTTCATCTTGGTGAGTTTTTTTTTTTAAGTTTTTTAGTTGTAGATGGACACAATATCTTTATTTATTTATTTTTTATGTGGTGCTGAGGATCAAACCCAGTGCCTCATATGCGCAAGGCAAGTGCTCTACCACTGAGCTACAGCCCCAGCCCCTCATCTTGGTGAATTTTGTTAGTTTGGACTTTTCAAGTGATTTCTAAATTTTGTTGTTGTTGTTTATTTTTTTTGTTTGAGGGTTGGTTGTATTTGTTTGTTTGGTTGGTTGTTTTGTACCAAGGATTGAACCTAAGGTGCTTAACCACTGAGACACAGATACATCTCCAACACTTTTTATATTTTATTAGTTACTAAGGGCCTTAAGTTTAACTGAAGCTGGCTTTGAACTTGGAATCCTCCTGCCTCAGCATCCTGAGCCACTGGGATTATGAGCATTTGCCATCACATCCAACTTGAACAGCTCTTTTAATATGTTGGATTTACATGCAAAGAATTGCTTTTTAGCATTCCCTGATGATTTTTTTAACTGCCTATAGGATCTATAGTAATATCTTCTCTTTCATTTCTTGATATTAGTAAGTGAATCTCTCTCTTTCTCATTTCTCTCCCCTCCCTTCCTCCCCCTTCCTTCCCCTTCCTCTCTCTCTCCCTTTCTCCATCATTTGCTAGAGACTTACAAGTTTTAATGATTTTTGTAAAGAATAAACTTTTGGCTCCCTTTTTCCCTCTGTTATTTTTCTGTCTTTCAATTCATTGATTTCTGCTCTCTATTGCTTCTTTTGTTCCCACTGCAGCCATTTATGGGATTGCTTGCAAACTGGGGTATAAGGGAACAGGGGAAAATATAAAAGAAATGGTGTGGTTTTGCATTCTTTCTGAGTTAGGAGTCTCCTTTCCAACTCCTTGAACAAGCTTCTCCTTAGCTCTCTTCTCCCTGATGCCCACTTCTGGCTTTCAGGCTGCTTTGAGTTCAGGATGGGAGAGCTCAAGGAGAAAAAAATGGTAAATTTGGCTCTAGTTTATTAATACTCCAAATTATGATATTTTTCCTCAATTTGCTCACTATTTACTTTTGAAGTCTTCATACAGTCTGTCTAGGTTTTATAGCTATAGTCATTCAGAGCCACCAGGTGAAGTGTGTTTCTTTCATACAGGGTCGTCTCCTCTTCCATCACTACTGTCTTTATCAACAGCTCATCTCTATGAGTCCCATAAGGATCCTCTGCATAAAGACTCTGAATCATGTACAGCCAGAGGAATGAGAAGTTGTTCTCCATTTGTGTACTATATGTCAAAATGCATTCTACTGTACAATTAATTAATTAATTAATTTTTTAAAAAGAAAACAAAATTGGCACACCCAGGAGTAGAAAGATCCCAGCTCTCTAAGAAGTATTTTTTTCCTTCAGAGACCAATTCCTGCTACATAAGAATTGGGAGTTTGTTCCAAAGAATAAAATACTTAGGGTACTCAATGACTTTAGTCTTGGAGCATCAGGTTCAAATGTGGCCCAGGTTGTCCTAAAGGTCTTTGGAGGGTTTCATGACAAGCCATGACTGATGATTTGTGAGATGACTGGATTTTTCCTAAAGGAAAACTGAGGTTGCAAGATCATGCATAAACCCCATGCTTTTTTCAAATGCTAGGTTAATTCATTCCACATTTCCAGTATTCTCAGAATTCAAGCTCAACTTGAACTGAGCCTCCACATCATCGCCATCATTAAGTGTGGTACTAATTCTCCCAGTGCAGCTGGAAAGTAGAGCCACAGTTGGAATAGCCTTGTGGGCTCTATGGAGAGGTGAATGGGGAAGAAGCCTGACATCCCATGAAGAACTCATCCTTTTCCTACACGCCTGCCTGAGCTAAAGGAGCCTTCTATGACTATACAAGGGCCTATCTTTTTAATATATTTTAAAATTAAAGTGAATGTGGAAATGGGGAGGGTGGGTAGCTCAAATTGAATGGTCATTGTGCACCAGGCTGGTTATCTCACCATTTGTTATATAATAAAGGAGGATCAGATAAACACAGGCCTAACCTCTGCCTCCATTGATAATGTAAATCTTCCCTTGTATCATTTGTCTTTCCTTCAGGCTGGATACAAAAGGCATAGAAATGAACAATTCATGCCTAAACACCGGAGAGCTTGAAAGCATACGTCAGATGTTTATTCTAGGTCATCATTAAGGGGTTGAGCGAATTTGCTTATAAACACCAGCTATTCCTATTCGTCAGTGGGGAGCTGGAGAGACAGTGGTTTTTGCAGCATGGAAATGGCTCTTTTAAAGACACATTGCAACTTTTCTGCCATGCACAGTAAGTTATATAGATAAGTCTTTTTATAGGATATGAAATGTTGTCTCCTGAGCAGTGCAAAGCATAATATGCTCTAGAAACAATGCTTTCACTTGTGCAAATGTCATTTTTCATTACCCGCTGCGTGGGAGCTTGCTAGAGATTGAAAGGAAAGCAGAGTTGTCCCTCCCACAGACGGTCAGGCACTTCCTGACACACGAAGCAAAGACCTCCATGGGAGCCCCAGGAGGTCTCCCCAGCAGCTTCCCCCACAATGAAGTGTGCAGTGCCAAGCCCTTGAAGAATGTTCAGTCTGTTCAGCCCATCCATCTCCACTGCCCTCATTCTCAGCTGAGGGTTTTGTGGGTTGCTGTTGTTGTTTCTTCCACCCAGTCCAACCGAAGGCCACTAAAGAAAAAGTGCCAAGACAAACAGAACGAGAGCCTTGGGGACCTGGTAATGGGTACAGAGTGTGAGTGTGGTAATCATTCTTTTGATTTGTGCTCAGATATGTTTTCTATTTGCTTTCACACGGAATGCACATTTTCCCCCTGGATTGCAAATAATCTGAACCAGGGCAAAACCATTACAAAGTGGCCTTTCAAGCATCATGTCTGTCTTAGAACTCAATGACTGATCAGACATTTAAATATGGAAACAGGGAATTCGAGTAAATTGCATTGACATGGTTTAAAAAAAAAAAAAACAACCCTCTCAGAGTTGTTTAATCTTTGCTTTCTCTCTTCGTTTCTCTGTCTCTCTGTCTCTCTCTCTCTCTCTGTCTCTCGTCTCTTTTTAAAAAGAATTCTTCATTTTCCCTTTTGACTTGTTCCCATTTCAATGCCAGGTCTTTTTGTTTCATTGGTTGGTTGGTTTGGGGTGCCAGGAACTAAATCCAGAACCTTCCTCATGCTTAGCATGTGCTCTATCACTGAGTCACACCCCCAGCTCAATGATTTGGTTTATCCACAAAGGTAAAATCAAAGAAGTTACTTTTGCATCATTCCTAACAAATAGAGCAAGAAAAGTAGATGAAGTGGAACTCTCAATGTCACCAGTGACTGGGAATCTCTGCCCTTTTTCTGAGACCTTAGTTCCTGAAGTAATCGACATCTTCTTACCAGCTATCAGTATCTGCTGACCAGCCTCTTTTTGAAGTCGATCACAACAAAGAAAAAAGTCCACGTGGAATGAGTGCTTCAGCAGACTGTCCGCCATCCCCACAGAGATAGGATGAAGAGCTCAGTTGGGAAATAAAGCTGAATGTGCTCTCACTGCACCAGGCGAGGCCCTCCTCTGGTGGAGGCCCTGACAGCAGTCAGGCAAAGACATCCTACCACAAGCTCTGAGTCCCAGGTTAATGTCAAGTGCTGATTTTTCTTTTAGTTACTCAAGGATCAAAGGAAAATTATTCAATAAAAAGGAACTTAAAGGGGACTTCTGTGCCCACATAAACCTTAATCAAAAACACTTGTTCAAATGCAACTTTCTTGACCTGCCTTTTCATATTGTCTTTCTAGTTCTTACACACATTTGGGATTAAAATAAGGACTTTCTTCCTCACAATTCAACGTTCCCTTTCCTTTTAGCTGACCAGAATTTCACAAAGATGACATGACAGTGTGTTGCTAAGGAACTAAAGACTATGTCACAATTTAGCATCCTGATGAAGAAGAGGAAGTACTTTTCAACAGATTGGATACTGAGCACAAGTAAGCTGTGTGTGTGTGTGTGTGTGTTAAAACTGATAAGAGAGAAACAAGAGCGTACCGACTAAGATGTGGTTTATGAGCTGCCTCTTCCATATGAGCTATTCTAATAACTTCCAATTGCCCCTAACTTGTAAGGATACCACTCATGCACTTGAACTTTTCACTTCAGCCTGTTTTGCTCCCCTCTTTCAGATCCTCGTGCCTTCACACGGTCGTGTCAAAGACTTATCATGCTATGACCTTAGTCACATCCTCCTTTAAAAAGAGTCAAGCATAAACTTCACAAAGTCTCTAATATTTTAGTTGTGCAGCAGGGAGACTGGAACATGAAATTCCTCCCACTTGTAGCACACCCACATCAATGCTTCTCTCAAATCTATTTATCTTAGTCACGACCCAGAGCATGAATAGAATGTGGTAAATGTTCCCTGTATTCTGTGTGCCTGAGCACGGGGAAAAGTTAGAATTTATACAGTTGTAATTTCTAGGGAGAAGTGCAATAACTTCTCAGGGTTTTTGTTGCTGTTGTTGTTGTTGTTTTAATAGAATTCTCTAAGAAGCAGAACATTCCAAATGTGTCCTCTGTTTTGTTTGGGCACCATTACAAAAGATCTCTGCATCTCAGTTTGGTTCTCCCATTATTTGTATTGCCGATTTTGTGATTGTTGGATTAAGAAAAATGGGGGAAATCTAATGGTAGATGATCCCACGAATGAATGGTACACACACAATAATAGATAAGTACATGCCATGAATAAAAGAGGAAATGGATATATGCAGAAGAGGAAACAGTGATCCTTTGAAAACTGAAGATAAGAGTTTAGTTACTTATATAGCAAAGTACAGGAAGATGTGATCTGAATTTGATTGAAAGGAAGTAAACTTCGGTGGTCAAATCTTTGGGTGCTGGGCCAACATTTTGCTTGCCCTCTGTCTGTCTCTACTGCAGTGCAGGGCAATTCAGAGTAATGCATGTTTACTCTGCCTAATTGAGGAGGTTGAACGCTAATGAGTTTTTTGAACACTGCAAAGAAGAATGTTGCATGTGAAAGGGAAACCAAAGGGTACATGGAAATGAAAAAACAAAATGTCCTGGGAATGTGGGAAAGTTCATTCTGATGGGCTGGGAGAAGTCCAAACAAAATAAGTTTTAGAAAGAGGTGATGTGGTTAAAAGACACAAGCTCACCCAAGGTAGAACTGAGCTATAAATGTCGTTTGACCCTGACCTCCCATAAAGGATACATGCATGCGTTGACAAGCAAACAAACTCACAGCATGTCACTTGATTCTGCCCATTATGCATGCTACATGGAATTTCTGTCTGTGTTCACCCTAAAAGTATAAAGACTACACACAATCAGAATAAAAAGCAAGAGGTACTTCAAAAAAAGAAAAAAATCTGTGCCTTTGGGGCATTTGGACATAGTAACAAAAAACATCAAAGAGACACATGGGAATGCTTAAGCAAAGGGTTCTGAGTGCCTTTGGCCAAACATGATACAGAAGAGATGAGTAATCAGGGAAGGCCTCTCTGAAAAGGAGATGCTTGTTCTGATCAACAAAGCATATGGGGATTCAAGAGAAAGAAGTGGTGCCCTTGGGCTAGGGAACAGTATAAGGAAAGGCAAGAAGGTTGGAATGGCCCTGAGATGACTGGGAATATTCTAATCATCTGTTGGTGTATAGGAAACTACCTCACACTTGGTGGTTTAAAACAAACATTGTATTTTGCTCCCAATTTCTGTGTCTCAGTAATTCTGAAAGGGCTCCACAGGGTGGTTTATCTTGGATCTACAGGCTTCCGCTGGGGTTGGAGGGGACATTTCCAGCATGGCTTCTTCACTCATAAGTTTAAGTGCTTGGAGCCTGTGGTTGGTGTGTGTTTCTGTCTCTCTCTCTCCCCCTCCCCCCTTAGGGTTCCAAGAGAGTGTTCCCAGGGGCACAGGCCAAAGTTGCAAGGGTTCCTATGACCTACATTTGGAAGATCCAAACATCACTTCTACTGCTCTCTAATGTTACAGCGGGACACAAGGGCCAACCACATTCAAGCGAATGGAAGTTGGACTCTATCTATCAATGGAAAAAAATTGTGAAAAATGTGTAACCAACTTTAATCTACCACAGGGAGCAATGAACAAAGCAGCATGGTTTAAGTAAATGGTCAGTGCTAGAGAGCAGGGGCAATCATCAGAGCGAGAGACAGATGAGCACAGAGGCTTTGAAGGCAAGGTTGAGAGACTGAACACATAAGGAACAATACCTTTTTCTCTGGGCATAGTCTCTTGTGGAACTGCTCTCAGCTAGATGAAAGAGAGCAGCGTGATCTTCCAGAGTTCCCAGGCATTGGACTAGGTAGAACTGGACACTGCCATTCCCATCAGAATCTTTCAGACAACAGACTCTCCAGTCAAGGCACATGTGGTTGTGAAGAACAGAAACTCATTCGAGCCAGTTCAGAGAAATCAAGACCTATTTAGAAATATAATGGACAAGCATAAGAGCATCCCAAGAATGAGAGGAGCTGGGTCCCAGGAAGTTTGACGAGCCTGATACCACAGACCCCAGAACCAAAGATCCTATCAGGAGCCTGAGGTTTCCCCCTCATTGCTGGCGTTGAGCTCTTATTTGTCTTCACAGACAAGCTTTCTCCACTGACTCATCAGGGCATAGACTGAAAATGGCTGCCCCAGGATTCCATGACCTTTGCTTCCTATATGACTGATACATCTTTCATTCCAAGCACCTGACATTATCTGCTTTCAGACTGTCTCTTGACTTGTATTCTGGAGAGGGGACATCAAGTTGGGATCAACCAGTCTATAGACTGGTTCCCTTGAGTTCAATGTCCACTCAGGGTACAATGAATGATGGCTGCAGAGGAGCCTGAATATTTAAAGGAAAGTATTGTTGCCTAGCTCCTACTGCCATCGGTTAGAGAGTATAAGTGAGAAACAATTCAAAAGAAAACTGTAGGATAGCTAAGAGACAAGAAAGAGAGAGCACATTAAAAATATGCCATCCCAGCACTGGGATAAGGACAGAACAGCTTTGTCCCCAAGTCATTCTTCATTCACATTCCAAACCTCTTCCCTGATGGAGTCAGACCCATTTCCTATTGAACTTGTCCTGGCAGCCTTGATGTATGAAGCAGTAAAGTAATGGACAGTAATGGAGAGTATCGAAGCATCCTTTCTTATCTGGCTCTCACAGAGGATCTTAATGCTTATAATAGTATTGGGGGGTATTGGCTCTTTCTACATAATTTTCCAGCATATATGTCCATACCCACGTCATGAGGGAAAGATGGATGGCATAAGTGTATTTGCCTCAGTAATTGCAATGAAAATTATTAATTTAAAAAATGAGTAAGAAAACAAATCCCAGTTGGAGAAAAGTATTAATGGCACTTCATGCTCTCATAGAAAAATGCAAATCAGGATTTTCCCTTTCCCTAATTAGCAGGCATAAATCAGGATAAATTTTAAATTGATGAGAGCTCTTTCAACACCCGAGAAAGACATTGACCTCCTTATGGTAAAGGTAAGTATGAAGTACATTAAAATCACCATGTCCTCGGTAATCAAGTTTACCTCTACAATAACTTTGGACTATGACTTTCCTTCAGAAATGCTGTCTGCTCAAAATTCTCCAAACAGCAACACTGAATGGAATTCTGCTTGGGTAGGAGAAATGTGGCTGGGCAGTCAAAATCAATTTGTTCTTGTGATTGACATCAGGGCCTGTGTGTCAGCCAAGCTCTCATACCATCTGTGCTCTGATTATGATCAATAGGTATTTGTGATATGCCCAGGAAATGTGCTGTTTGATTACTTTTATATGGAGAGGAGACAAAAATGTCTCAACCACATGTGAGAGGAGACAAAAATGTCTCAACCTAGAGTCTCCTGATGTGGATGTAGAAGCTGGTTGATGAATTATTAGAATATAGAGTTTGCACTGATAAACTTTTGAACTTTCATTGAACTTGTAGATTAAGAATAGGCAGTTTTTCCAAGAGGAAAATTCACCAGACAACCAACAATTTTTCTTTCACATATTTAAGCGAGATGTTCGATCTGGTAAGGAAATAATAGTAATTTATGTCTTTGATAATTGAGAAGGATTATAGTTCTATACACAGAAAAAGCAACCATCACCCAGGCCCTCTGAGTCACAAAGCCATTAAAGAAGACGCTTCCAGCCTAAAAGCTGATGAAATCTCCGGATTTGGAGGGTGGTATTTTCCAAGAGGGAGTTAAGAAAGAGGAAAGAAATCCCCATGTACTTGTAAAATTAGGGCCCCCATCTCTGCGTTCCTTCCAAACAACCATGATGATGCTTTTCAGATACAGCTTGATATTCCACTCTAAAAGTGAAGCATGCATACAGAATTGCTTCTCTTTGTGCACCTAGCTCCCCTTCTGCTCCTACCACGCCCACCTACATACACATTGCCTGCCCTGACCTTCAGTGGGAGGTGACACTCCAGCAGCAAAGGCAAAGCTGCCTCCTTCAATCTGCAGAGACCCATCATTCTACAAACATCATTTGTCCTGTAATCTGTAGGAACAGCCTGGAGGAGATTAAAGGTTAAGAGGAAAGATTGCTGACCAGCTGGAAGCAGGTATTTGGTACTATCAACTCACTACAAGAAATTATTTTACTGATAAAACAGTGTCAGCTGAGATCAGATTCCTGAGAGATGGGATTCACTAATTTTGTTGCTATGACACTGAACAGCTTGTATTAAGAATACACACAGGTTTGTGGCTCTTTGGCTTGGTTGGTACAATGCACCAGAGACTTCAACTAAATGCTAGCCACTCGACAGCTCAGTTGCTCTTATTAATGATAAATCCCGTCACCTTCTTTCCAAGATCTCTTTACTATAATGTTTCTGCTTCCCTGGAATTCAATTCGAGTCAGCCCTACATTCTTTTTAAGCATGCACCTTGCTCGATGCTTAAAAATGAGGACACAATCCTAACACAGTGTGTTAATAGCTGATGTTTAAAGCACCACAGGTGTTATAGTGTAAGGCTAAGAAACAGCCAATAAAAACAAGGAACATGGTCTCAAAGAGACTAGAGATGGAGCCAGCTCCACTTGGGGGACCCAAAGTAAGCTATCTTGATCACAAGGAATGGAGATTTATTCAAGTTTTCAAAAGTAATGGGGGATTAGAAGATATTATAAGAATCTATAATCTAGTAGTGCAAAGGAATTTAGGTCTAGGATCCCATCATTAGAAACTTAGGTCTTAGGATGGCATTATTCACTCCATATTTTTCTCTAATGGCATCTCTGCCACAGGGGCATATTTACCCTCTCCTCTCATCTCTACTGACTTGGCTTACTCAAAGCCAAGTATGTTTTCTCACACCTGTGGTTTGCATATCACCCATCATGACTTTGACTCTGTCTACTGGTATTTTAGCTTTAGCAATTACTGCTAACTGCCCTATTTGAATTTGTAAAATAAAGAAAGATAATTTAATTGCCACTGCTTAAATTTCATGGACCACATTCAGCTTATTGGCCAGCCACCAGGTGGGTTATTCTAATGTTGATCACCCAACCATAGACCAATCCTCTATAGTCAACAAGATCAGGTCAAGGAGTATCAGCAGGGGCATGTCAATTTATAAAGGGTCTGGCAGGTGTTCTTTTTTTTTATTAATTAATTAATTTATTTAAATACATTTCAAGTCATAGTACATATATAGAGCTCAATTTTTCCATCTCTCTGATTGCAAACCAGATAGAGTCACATCATTTGTGTCTTCATACATGCACCTAGGGTAGTGATTCAACCATCTTTACTACACCATTCCCCCTTACCTCCCCCCCACCTCCTCACTGCCCCATCCAGGGTTCCTCCATTTCTCCTATGTTCCCCATTCCCACCCGCCCTTATGTATCAGCATCCACTAATCAGAGAGAACATTTGGCATTTGGGTTTTTGGCATTGGCTTACTTCACTTAGCATAATGTTCTCCAATTCCATCCATTTACCTGTAAATGCCATAATTTTATTCTCTTTTATTGCTGAATAATATTCCATCGTGTATATGTACCATAGTTTCTTTATCCATTCATCTATTGAAGGGCATCTGGGTTGCTTCCACAGTTTAGCAATTGTGAATTGTGCTGCTATAAACATGGAAGTGGCTGCGTCACTGTAGTATGCTGTTTTTAAATCTTTAGAGTATAGGCTGAGGAGTGGAATAGCTGGATCAAATGGTGGTTCCATTCCAAGTTTTTTAAGGAATCTCCATACTGCTTTCCAGATTGGTTGCACCAGTTTGCAGTCCCACCAGCAATGTTTGAATGTGTCTTTTTTACCACATCCTCGCCAGCACTTATTGTTGCTTATATTCTGGATAGCTGCCATTCTGACTGGGGTGAGATGAAATCTGAGAGTAGTTTTGATATGCATTTCTCTAATGGCTAGAGATGTTGAACATTTCTTCATATATTTGTTTATTGATTGTATATCTTCTTCTGAGAGGTTTCTATTCAGTTCCTTAGCCCATTTAGTGATTGGGTTGTTTCATTGCCTGACTGGTCCATGGGATAACTAGGCAAGGTTCCATGGAGGTGTTAACACTTGAGATGATCATACAAGGAATCCAGCAATGGATAAGCAAAATCTGGAGGAAAGGTGAAAATAACAGCCCAGGCAAAAACCAAAAATAGGAAAGTAGGGAGTCTATTTGTATTTTCATTTGGCTAGAATAGCACTTCCCAAACTGTGTGCATGTGAATCATCTGGAGATCACCCGAAGAACTGGAAGAACTGCAGGTCCCTATTCATAGGTCCTGAGTGGGCCTGAGATTCTGCATCATTAACAAGTTCCGAAATGACACCCACATGTTGCGACAAACTTTGAGTACTAGGGCCAGAACAAAGAGTATGTCAAAGCCTTGAATGCCAGGCTAAGAAAGTAGCACTTATTCTACCTCAGTAAGAAAGCAGCAGCTCTGGGAAAATGACATAATCAAAGTGGTGTTAAAGGACCATTGATTTAGCAATGCTTTGCAGGATAAATGAGAAGAGAATTGGAAGAATAGCCACTTAGCAATCGTAAAGCCCAGGAAGAAGGGATGATCACAATGGGAGAGAAAAAGAAGAGACATAGATGATAAGATATATAGCCAACTGAACATGCCTTCCCCCTGCCCTTACCCAAGCCTGCTGCAGTTGACAAGAAGAGCCACTTCCTCAGGCTTTGTCTGCTGACATCTTTCTATGTCCCTTTGAGGGTGTCTGCTTTTCATTTCAAATCACATCTTAAGATATATCCTCTCTTTTACCTCTAACCCTTAATTTCATTCTCTCTGCCTAACTGCATTTGCTATTGTGTGCAACTTGCTGCATGATTTAACTATATTATAACCATGTAACTGTGTTATTTGGCTATTATTTCATTGTGTACCAGTAACCAAATTCAGTAACTATATTTGTTCTGCTGAGGAGTTTTGTAGCAAGCATATCTGAAGGGCACTAGGCAATGAAGTAAAGTCTATTACCGCCTTTATCACCATCAGGAAAATGATCTGTTTGTTTGCAGTTCACTGAAGTACATAGCAAAGAAATTGAAAGAGAGCTTAGGGAGTGTCTGAGTGAAGTCCAGATATGGAGATGGATGGAAATTCTAAATACAATGCTGTGTTCAAGATCCCCAAATAAAATGGCTAAGCCGATATGCGGCAGAGAAGTTTCCAGATCATGTGTGGACAGGGAAAAAGAAGTAGGGGAGACAGATACTATATTGGAATTCAGAGCCTCTATTATTATCCAGCTTGCCCAGTCTATACTATACATTTAAAACCAAGCCAAAGATAAGCTTGGTGTTAAATACAAATCCCCATTGAAATTTTCTTAAGGCTAAAGGCTTGATAATATCCTGAGATTATGGATATAAATGAAGAAATCTGTGCTTACCTACTGGATTGTTCGTGCCATTTTGAGGTCAAACCCCTGATAGCTAAACTGGTTTTCCAAGGCTCCTGAGCATTGAATCATTTATCCATCAAGCAGGACTCTTAATCCAATCCTTTCCCTTCTACTTGAATGGGATTTTGTGCACACATGTATGCTCATAGCTCAAAAAACTAAACCATTGTTGCTGATAAAAACAAACAAAAACCAAAACAAAACAGCAATCGTACTTGGTCCTGGACAAAGAAAAAGAGAGAGAAAGAAAAAGGAGCTGTCCAACCCTGGGGACTAGAGCTAGTTTGACTGCACAAGAACATAATCAGAGTCAGGAACACAATGGTGGAAACAGTCCCAAAGGAAATCAAGATTAAGATGCACACTTTGGCCTCTTCCTACAAGCGCCAACCTCCCAAGCCCACAGGTCATTTTGTTTGACAATGTCACATCGATTCCCATTTTTTACAATGTGCTCTTAACTTTGGAATCTTAATGTGCTGGTTGGAATTAGCTGCTTCTTTGGAGAAGAGTCTGATCTTAACTATGTTCCCCTTTCTGGTTTGTTGGAGGCACTGGCAAGATGTCTTGTTACTCTGCTGAATGAAAACTCAAAAAGAAAGAAATTTTATACATATATACACCCATAAAGCTACATGTATTTTATATACATACACACATGCATATATGCTTGTTTGTGTATATATGAAAATATATATGTATATGTATACCTGTGTGCATGTGCTTATAAAACTGCACATGTGGCATGTCCTTACAGGACACTGGAAAACTGAGTTAAAGAAAACGTGGATTCCCAAAAATTATCCCAAGATCAATAAGAAATGAGATTTCCCATGTGCAGTGAAGGTAATTGTAATGGATCAGACACTCTGTCCCATTCTTAGAAGGAAAGCAGAGTTGCCACCAGGAAGCTACAGGAAAGAAGGGGAAGGCTTCAGAAGAGTGTGTGAACCTGTGGGACTTAGTGGGCAGAGAAGGAAACTCAGACATTGTCAGGCCCTCAGCTTCACTCTATGGTGGAACTTGGGAATCTGGACACATTTCAAAAGTCTCAATGGTGGCAGGGAGCAGAGTGGGGTGAAGGGAAGAATAGCCTGCCATGCTGATAATCTCTGTTATCACAGGGATTTCCTCCAAGGGCAATCAGGAAGGAAATACTCCAGTGCCACAAATTCTACATCTTGCTTCTTCTGTGCCACCTTTTGCCAGACCAATCACACCAGAAGTAAGAACCATCTTCATTTTAAGAAACATCCTTCTCAGAGAGGTTAAGTGACTGGTCTGTGATCTCATAGCTATTAAGAGTCTCCAACAGAATGAAGTCCAGCCTGTTCTGATACAGATTGGCACATGATCTTTTTTCCCTGTCTCCAGAGCAGGGTTTTCAACAGCAATGTGGCTCCCTGGTGGGCCCTGTCCTCTGGACTATGGGCAGGACACTAGGTTCAAACCTCCTAGAGGAGGTGGATCTCACTTGGTACTTGCTGGCCAAGGTTGCATCCTGTCCTTCCCTGCAATGCCCCCGGCTAGACCAATCATCATGAAACCTACTCCTGGATGCCAACATCACCAGCAAATACCTACTGCACCTGTGAAGACAGGTGGGCTGAGACTGACAGGCCAAGTGTAGATGCCAGTTAGAGTATTTTTAATGTCATGAGAATAATAGTGAAAACTCCTGGAGGACAGAATCGTATTTCAATGGCCCCATGTGTTTTGAGAAAAATTCCCTGAGTAAAGTTACTATAGAAAAATCAAAATGGGGCTGGGGTTGTAGCTCAATGGTAGAGCGTTTGCCTAGCATATGTGAGGCACTGGGTGTAATACTCAGCACCACATAAAAATAAAAGAAAATAAAGGTTTTGTGTCCATCTACAACTTCAAAGAAAGTATGTCAAAATATACTCTATTGTCATATATGTCTACAAAGAACAAAAATTTTAAAAAGAATAAAAATGATGACAAAGAGACATTTCCCAAGTGGGGTGGAGATTCGGTGGCATTAGGGAGAGCTGTGGGTATTGGGGAGCAACTCAAACCCAATAGAAGTCTGTGAGTTGAGGTAGAGAAGATTTAGAGATATGCGAGGCACCAGCCAGAAGTTTGATCCACACTGAAGAAAACAGGTGGGAGGCTTCTGGGAGAGCTGGGGGTTCAGGACAGCACAGAAATGGCTGCTCAGGAAATGCTCAGATATGGAGGCAGCTGTTTTACCCAGAAGCCAGCAGGAAACAGCCTGGCTGCCAAACAGGGGAGCTCCTTTGGCTATGGTCTTCCATAGCCAAAGGTCAAATGCAGAGATGTGGTGGGAAGATGTAAAGGAAGCTGTGAACTCACTCACTCAACTTCCATTCCAAACACCTCCTGGGACCTCCTGTGCTGCCCACTTTGGAAATGAGAAATGAAGCTTCAAGCTTCCATTGTTCCTTTGCAGCTGGGGTTCCTCCACCCAGATGTTCACTCTGGAGACCAGGTAAGTGGGTGAGAGGCAGGGCACGAGCTCTTGACTCTGCTGGCCATGAGAGACAGTGGCCCTGCCGTGGACGTGGGGACTCGGTGTTCTCAAGCACATTAGATATAGGATCATTCTGAGAACAGGAATCATTTCTAGAAGCTCCAACTTGAGCTGCATGTCTAGCCTTTCCAAAACTCTGTAGACCACTTAATACCTGACTCATGATCCCCTCCTGTTTCAATGAGCTGCAGTGATTCCTATTATCTCAGCACAGGTAGTGGCAGGCCTGGCCACTACCAAATTTATCCATTTGGGTAAATGGATCATGTTTTGAATCTCCACTTCCATGTGACAAAATTATTTTCAGTGGTAATCAGTAATTCTTCTTCTTCTCATGATTCATTCCTTAGCTTTAAACACAATAATTTTAAAAGAAGAAAATTTTAATTTTGAAGATATTATTCAAATTCAGGCAACCATCTCATGTATGAACTAAAATCTGCATTTACTAAGTTTTAAACACAAATTTGAATTCCAAGTGGTCCTATGGAATGACAGGATTAAATTGTGTGAGATTTTTGTGTCCTGGCTTTGCAATCACAGCACCATCACCCTGTATCAATTGTTCAAGGGCCGGCATCCCTAGTGCCACAGGGGCTGCAGACACACACAAGGCTTGATGCCAGCTTGAACCATCTCGAACCACTCTTCTGCACTTGGAGTTCTGATTAACTTTCACATAGAAAATATTTATTAAAGGATAAGTAATAAAATATGCACATCTGAAGTATGTGTATACATCTGCATATGCACATATGTATATCTGAATATACGTATATGTTAACATGTATATAAACATATTTAAGTATATAATTAAAATTCAACAGTCACCACAGCAATTGTTTAGAAAGTGAACCAAAAAAGAAATGGGGGGAGGATTATTTTATCACTGACATTGTTTAGAATTGCTGGCCTGGGGATAATAAAAAGCAGACTGACTTACAGTCGATTTTATTATTGGTTTTAAATCCTCTGCAGATGATGCAGTCCTGGAGCGCATGCACGGGGGAGGCCTCTGGTGCTGCAGAGCCCCAGGCTGGGCCTGAGCCCACCCTAAACCTGAGATGAAGCAGTGAGGTGACCTGAGACACCAGGTGGCTCAGCCTAATCCCCTCGTGATTCCTGATTCCGCAGGTTCCCCAACACTGCTGAAGCATAAAGACTCCCTCGCACTTGCCTTTGGTGATGAGGAACTGAGAGCCCAAAACTGTGGAAACCACGGTTCTCAGTGGTGGAGTGACTCACCCACCCCACGTGATGGAAATGTGTACTTCAGCACAATTGAAAGTCATTTCACTTCATGAGGGCACCCACAAATAGTTGAACCTGTAAATGTTAACTCTGCCAGTGCCAAAATTCTACCTTAACCTACACCCTTGGAGCCCTCTTTGGCCAGGCCCAGGAACTGCTGGAAAGAAGGCCTCCAGCAAAGGCAGGCTGCCCTGGCAAGGCCATGACACAGAGCACAACCTGTAATGACAGAGCCATCTCTCGTCCCCTCTGAGCCCTGGCTGCTTTGATACATCGAAGTTTTTTTTGAGGTCAAAGGCTAAATTTGTGTTTGGTGTTCCTCAAGGTACCCAAGTGGGACAAGTCTGAAGAAGACTAATTCCCTAGCTCTGGGGTGAGTTGAACTTATCCTTTCGCCTCTAAATGAGGAGCTTTTAACATAAAGGTACAGACTCACAGAGGGTGGCCAAAAACAAAGCAATTTTCTAATACCAGCTTCCAAGGTCCTATGGGAATCTAGGGAGAATGTCTCCCAAGACAAATAGGAAAGCAGTACTCACCACCACACTGGAAGAGAGCACTGCACACTGGGGGACAAGATGCAGGGGGGCAGCATCAGACTGGCACCCACAGAGCCTCAGAAGACCACGACCTTCCCCTAGGACAGAGAACAGCAGGCCCTATGTCCATCAGCAGCTCCCAAAGAATTTCCCAGCAATAAGGGCTGCATGGCAGTCTTCTTGCCTGGCACTGCCTGGCAGGGTGCTACCAGCACCCCATCCTGCAGGACCAGTGCATGTCATCCCACCCTTACATGGAGTGGTCAGGCAGGAGGGGCACAGCAGTCTAGCCTCATGGCTGATGCCTGGGTATCTGGAAGCAGGAGGACATGCATTGCTAATATAGCACTGGCACCTAGAGAGATCGCTGTATTACTGTCAAGTGATGTCAGGCAGCCTTATATCTAAGGACCATGGGCCTTAATTACTCCAGGGAACAGCCTGGTAGCCAAACAAAGAAAGGCTTGTTACAAAGGCCCCTTTGTTGAAAGGGCCTTTGTCCCAGGGAGGGGATGGCTCCTGGCACCCCTTACCAGTCCCCAGCCCCACGTGGGGAGGTCATACAAGTCTAACCAACCCTTGGATATTTCAGAAGACCTATCATCAAGTCCCAGCTGGCTCGGGTTTGCTGGCTGTGGGATCTAGTAAATCACAGATCCTTTCAAAGCCCCCATTTTTTTCTCTATAGAATGGAAATAATAGATGTGAATTTCACCCTCTTTTCCCCAGTGCCCAGGCAGAGCACCCCAGGGGTGCTGGAGGTGTGGGGCACCCTTGACCCATACTCTTGCACTGCTGAGCAGTATTTATGCCCCACTCTGGCAGGCAAAATCAATGTGCCCCACCCTCAATCATCCCACATACAGTAAACACACATGTAATAAGAAAAAGAATGTGTTTGTGCTGGATATTTCTCCTCTTTCCTTCCCAAGACTCAAACACCCTGTCAGAAGTGAGAGGAAGAAACTCACCTCCCACCCGGAAGGCCGTCAAGAACAGCTACTCCTAGAGATGGAGCAGCAGGCTGCACCCAAGCTGGGCCAAACCAACACTCCCACTCTGAACCTGGAATTGGAGCATGAGGCAGAGGCTCAAGGATGAAGGAAACTCCTGGTGATGCTGGTGCAGTGGAGAAGCCCAGGCAGTGAGGAGGGCCTTAGGCA
This sequence comes from Xerus rutilus, assembly GCA_028644305.1. Taxonomy (NCBI): domain Eukaryota; kingdom Metazoa; phylum Chordata; class Mammalia; order Rodentia; family Sciuridae; genus Xerus; species Xerus rutilus. The sequence goes on along the minus strand of CM053405.1, from coordinate 42,863,654 downwards.
CATTCCTCACAGCCTGTCCTGGGGGTGGGAGTGGGGGCTGGACTACTGCTTCCCAACCCCTTGCTGCCTTTCTGAGCTTGGTTTTCCAACCTCCTGCCAATTCTGTAAGCTACAGAATTGACTTCCAGTACATTATTTCTCTGCTTACGTGAACCAGCCTTAGAGTCTATTGTTTACCACCAAGAGTTCTGCCTGATACTGTGAAAGAGTCAGGAGGAAGTCACCCAAAATCCACAGAATTTTTTTTGTTAAATATGCTTATTCAAATATATTTATCGTAGCTTCACTTAGAACTGTGAAAACTGGAAACAGCTTAGAGCTGATAATAGTGAAATGGTTAAATGAACTCTGATTCCTTTGCTTGGAAAAGTACGCAATTAGAGTAATGGGTACAAAGATGATAGGGTGACAAGAGAGGCCCCTGAGAGATGGACTGACGAGGGGACACAGGACAAGAAATTGTATATATAAGGTATTTAACCACTTCCCCCAACCTAGCCAAGAATATAAGTTCCCTAAGGAGCTAGACTTTTATCTTTCTTGTTCAGGGTTTCAGCTAGCCCCTGGCCACAGTAGGCATTCAACTAATATTTGTGGAATGAATGAATGAATAGATGCACCATACACAAGGGAGGTGTGGGGAAACACTTTTAAACACTATTCATGACTATTACGGGCTAGTCAGAATTTCTAAAGTCTTTGTTTCTCTTCTCAGTTTCCAACTTTTTCCATCATGCACTTTTATTCATCTTTCTGAGAAGAAAAAAAGAGTCTTTCTTAGTCCAAACTACTGGTAGGTGACCCAACTTCCCCTAATATTTATGGACTCTCTCCATAGACCTAGGATGCAACCAAGCAGGGTGATAAGGGACACTTGCTCCCCTTGCCAAGTGGAAATGCTCAGCCAGAGCAATCCATTAAGGGGTCTGGCTCTGCAGTGGAGTAAACATCGCCTTCTTGTGGGCAGTGAGTGCTGAGTGACCTTCACAGCCCACAGCCGGAGCCTGCAGCAAGAGTCTGTCCAGGGCAATGCAGTGTCGCCAGGCGCCCAGGCCAAGTCAAAGGCCACCCAGCCCTCCTGTCATCTCTTCTTGTCATCATGGGTTTTGTCACTAGTCTATGCATACCACAGAGTCTGAATAATGGCAGATTCCATCGCCAGAAGGAGTTCAAAAGAATCGACTGCCCCATCAGATTGGTATTCAGCGGAGGCTGCCACCAGCTTAGCAAGTGGGCTCCTGTCCCACCTCCGAATGACTAAGCAGGGACGTGGAGGAGTCAGCACTCTACTGAAGTCAGGAGGTCGGCTTCGTGCAGCCCTGAACTCTAGCAGCAGGAAAGGAAAGAGGATTTTAACCAGCCAGGTGAGCCATAAGGAAATGGAAGCTGCTGGCTGTGAATACCTGCTAAGACCACCATCTCCAGACCACCACTAGACTGTACTCACTCTCTCTCTTTTTCTCTCTCTCTTTCTCCCCTCCCCCCTTTTTCCATACACACACACACACACATGCATGTTTTCATTATGATAAAATCAATAAATCACGCAAAGGGAAAAACTGGACATAGAGAAAAGGAGACACACACAAAAGCACACACCTGCAAAGGCTCCGGTTCACTAATTTCATACCCGTTTCTTTCCTGCAGCCATCGCTTACCCTTCTCCTGTCAAAACATGCTCTGTCCTGGTTTGATTCAACCCAGGGCTATGAGACCCAGGATCTAGGGCACACCCTACAGCATATGTGACTCTTTGTAAATGGGTGCCACAGTGCAACACCAGCTGGGTGGCAGCCTCCTCAAAGCTCCATTCCCAGCCATGCGGGGTCTCTTCTCCAAGCTCTGAAAGTACCCCTCCTTCCAATTCTGGGTTCCAGCTCTATGTGATCCCTCCTTCAAGCCGCTGACGTAATCACACCGAGGTCTGTGTTCTGCTCTGCTGAACCCTCCTCTAAGTAGCAAGTGTCTCACAACCCTGGCCTTTTGCTTTTGCTCCCTCAGCCTGTGGTGTAGTAACTGCTTTCACAGTAGCTGTCTCCGTTTTTAGCCTTTCTGATCTGCTAACACTGGTTTAATTAATTTCCTTTATTAAATTCTCTCTGTTAAAATAACTATCATGATCAACTCCTTACCTTAATAATGTTAACGTGATCGAAAGACTTTTTGGAGTAGCCTTAACAGTTTTGGTTTCCTTGGTTAGTTTCACTGTATTCAATTGAAATCAAAACTCATTTTATTCTCCAGTTATGCTCTAATTTTATAATCATCATATTTGTGTGTCTTCCTGATTGGCCTCTTACTGATATCACAAAAACTAGTAGGGAAAAAAGAAAAGTGTCAAGTGGAATCTGCTCATGAAGACAGGTTTCTGTGGCTTTGATGGAGTGATCCACCTCCTCCTCAGCCGGGGTGGGGAAGAGCTTTTCATCTGTCATGTTCAAATGGTACTTCTCAAAGAACCGTGTTCAAGACCTAATTGGAAGTTACCACCCACTAAGCTGTTCAAGTCATTGACCATTTCTCACTTAGATTCTAAGAAGTTTTATGTACAGTTAAACAGAAAAGGGACATGTGTCCTTTAAATAGCCAGGGGTTCCAGAAGAAAGCAAAGAAAGAAATTCTGAAGAAAGTGGGTCTCAGTAAGGAAAAGAAGACCCAACTGGAGAAGAGAATACCATAGAACAAATACACAGAAGGAATTAAGCAACTCAACTCTTCCTAGAGACCAAAGGGAGGCCACCACACTGGAAGTCAGGAGAGGGAGGACTATTAAAATCACAGGTGGTTGCAATAACCACATGTACATTCAGTGCTGAATTTCCAATCCCTATCTCCTTACTTTGGGAGCAATTAGTCTCGGGTGAAAAATTGCACTTCCAGCTAATTGCACCTGCAATTACCTACTTCCGGGTGCAATTAGCCACTTGAACCTAATTCTGAGTGTGCAAGTGTTTAATTGCATATGTGAGGAGGTGATTCCAGACACGGTTAGTTGTGCCCTCAGTCTTTGCACCTGCAACTAATTGTGACTAATAAAACAAGTCTTCATACAAGTCAGGTTGAAAGCACATATGGTGACCCTGTTTGGGGAACCAAGAATTGGATTGGTGGGGCTGATAGACGTACAAGGGGAACAAAGGGACAAATAGTTAAAATTGTCATTCTTTGGATGTATGATAACATTATCCACATCCTCTTTATACAGTCATGATCCTCCTGGGCTATGGAATATCAAGTCAGCTGATTAAAGGCAGTACCCTGCCTTGGCTGGCATAAATATTTGCAAAGACAGCAGTAACACTTCTGCTGACATTGAGGAACAGCTATAAGGTGAAGGTCAGAACTCCACTGCAGCCAAATCCCCATTTTTTGGTTTAACTCTGATGAGAATGGTTGAAACAGTCAAGTACCAGGTAATTATGGAATACCTATGGACTACTGTGTACTAAGTCATATAGTGAATTCAGAGATCAATAGACATGGCTCCTGTCAGTTCAATTTCCTGTCAGTTCCACAAATAATTATCAAATACCTACCATCTCCTTGGCATGTCAAAGTGCTCATGAGTTTATTGGGAAAATCCATTTATTCTGTCTTTCTACAAATATTTATCAATCAAGCCCTCATAGAACCCAGATTTAAGTTGGGAAGATAGATGTTAAATAACTATTTACTCAATTAATGTCCTCACTGCAGGGGCTTTGACAGTGCATGATTAAGGCCTGCCCTGAGCTGAACATTTAGGTTAGGATTCACCAAAGCATTTATGCCTGAGCTGAGATTTAAGATATAGCTAGAAAGAAGGATAGGCAGAGAGGGCCCCAGGCAGAGGGAACAAAGATGCAAAGACAGGAAGGAACATGCCAGCACTGAGAAGAGGAAGAAGGCCAGAGTCACTGGAGCAGAGTAAGAGGGAGAGGGCGTGAAGTTTATGCTATGAGCAGAGGAGGTCCTCCAAAGTACCCAAAACTTGCCCCAGGAGAAAACTGATGACCCCATCAAAATGAAGGGCATCGTGTGGTCTATCAACAGTAGCCAAGTGGGAGTGAGATATTTTTTGCCTCTTGCTCTTATCTTACCAATACCCACCTGGACCCTGGAAGAGCCGGAGAGAGATGAGGTAGAAGGAAGATCAAATGGCAAGCTAATCCCTCCTTCCCAACTGTACAATCCTGAGCTTCAGCTTAGGTCAGTAACTTTGATTTGGAGGTGAGATTGAAGTTTTGCAATAAACTGGACTGGAGCTTTAATACTTGAAACTAAATCTCATTATCAAAATTGTTCTAATAGTTGGGAGCAATGCAGAAAGCTATAGATGAGTGTGTGAGACATCTCTTAGGGATAGGACATAGGAACTCACCTGAGCGTGTTTGAAGGCTGAGTGGGAGAAACATTCAGTGAGTGAGGAAGGATGCATATAACCCAGCAGAGCTGAGGTCAGACGAGGCAGGAAGGGGCCAGTTGTGGTGGCGCATGCCTGTAATCCCAGTGGCTCGGGAGACTGAGGCAGGAGGATCGCGAGTTCAAAGCCAACCTGAGCAACTCAGTGAGACTCTGTGTCTAAATAAAATACAAAAAATGGCTGGGGATGTGACTCAGTGACTGAGTTCAAGCCCCAGTAGCCACCCCCCCCCAAAAAAAAGAAAAGGCAGGAAGTTTCCACAGAGATAAGAAGAATCTAGAAGATTTGGATGGAGATGAAGGACCAGACACTAAGAGGAGAATGAGGAGAACATGGGAGATGGAGGCCATTCTCTCCCAGGAACTTGGCTTGGCTGGAGTACTGGTGTAAGGTGTGAGAAATGAGTCAGGTAGGACAGGGGCTAAATCCCAGTGGAAGGGACACTTGAAAGACAGGAGTGGGAGTTAGGAGTCTTGGGTGTTGAATTGAGCCTCTCTTCCAGCAGCAAAATGACTTGGTTTCATCCTAAAATAAAGAGTTCATGTGATGACCTCCCATCCAAGGCTGAAATCATGTCTTATTTCCTCTCTTTCCTCTATGTGTGTTGTCTTGTGGGGCAGTGAGAAGTCATCATGGTGAGGACAGTCCCTTCTTTTCCCAGCTCCTTCCCTCATGCCTGAGCAACATGTGGCCTGTGTGGGTTGTCAAGTTTTGGAGGGAGAATAGTAGAATCTCCTCTTTTTCTACCATCTCTCCTTTGGCACAGACTGTTTGGACACCATCATTCATCAGCTGTTTCCACAACACCCAGGAGGACAGAGTTCACACTGTCCCCATAGTTAGGTTATGGTCATGCAGCTAGAGTCTCCACAAGAGACCCCTCTAACCTTCCACACCCTGTTCGCTCATTCTCCCCTCCCAATGCATGAGCCTGGGAATGAAGGATCCTGAGATGATGGAACCATAGGCTGGCAAGAAATCTGTGTCCCTCCTTGGAACTGGTCCACAAGGCCTGCCTCTGACCTCAGCATTGGCAGGAGAAAAAATGTCTTGGTAAAGCCTCTGGATGTGGGCATCAATGGTCACCGTAGCGCAGCCTCGCCCACCTTAACTCTCTCCCTCCCACTCCAGCATCCCTGACCCTCTCACTGCCTCCCTCTGCACTCTTCCCACAACTCCTTAGCTTCTGGCATCTTTTTGAAGCAGAGTATTCACAGTTCCAGCAAAGGTAGAGAAGGAAGACCCTCCCCAGGGAAGCCTCTGGCCCTGGATGCTCCCTCTTCCTGGAGTCGCTTCCTCCACACCTTCTCTCAGGTGGCTGCTGCCACCCAGGCACAGCACTCACCACCACAGCCTTCTCCTCTGATGCCTTTGAAATGCTCCTCAACTCCTAAAAAGTCTCCATTTCTTGTCTTTCTCCTTGTAGGATGTCCCACACAGGGGAAGGAGGGTTAGGTTTTGTGTGTTCCTGTTCCTCTAGTGCCAGTAAATGCTCTCACCTTCTCAATAAGGGATGGGTGAATGAAAAAATGGATGAATGAATGAGTGAGCGAATGTCAATATTCCCACCTCCAGGCCATCTAGTCCCTTTAGAGATGAGGATATTGACCCTTTTCCCAGAAAAGAGGAAACAGAAAAGCAGCAGAGGCAACTCCACTAGACTGGAATGCTGAACTTGGATGTGATTTATTCAAATGAAAACTCTGGGGGAATTGTTTCAGAGGGATCCATAAAACAAATGTCATTTTCACCTGGAGAACTCACCCAACCTTCTAACCAATTTCAAATATAGTTCTTTAATGCAGATTTGACAAATTTGAAATCTCTTACACAAAGCCATTTATCATCTAATGTGTGCCTGCCCTGCACCACAGTTTAAGTTATAGCTTTTTAATGGGGTAAAACATTTCTATAAAATCATCAAAATACCTTAAACCAAAACTGCCTATAAGAAATTGATGAGTTTCAAGCATTGATTCAGCCCCTGGAAACGTCACCCTTGCCATTGGCACCGTGGGCATTTCCAATAAAAGCAGCTAAGGAGGTATAATGAATATCTAATGAACCATTTTGAATGTCAATGTGGTTTCTCAAACTGGAAATAAATCAATGAGCCTTACAAAATGCATATTTTACTAGTATATTCATAAACAATAATCTTGTTTTTTTATCATTACTCGAGTGTCACTGTTTTCATAATGCAACTGAAGAATTTATTGTATACATCCATAGCCCAGAGCTTCAAGGGGGAGGGCAACTTAGTCCATGTGTGATTTTTACGATGTCCTTGTGTGTGAAAGCTTTGAGGGTCATAGAGTTGAACCAAAGCATTCCCCACCTAGTAGCAAACAGGGCATGAGAATACTAACTCATAAACAACATCATGGAAATGTCCATAAATACACCACCAGGAGAAGCCTCCATCAAGTACTGTGGGCTAAATAAAGAACACCATGATGATCCAGTCTCCCAGGCGTTGTAGCTGGCCCTCTGGGCTGGGTCAGCAGAGGCAGCCTGTATCATAGGACTGGAACAAGCTCCTCTGGTAATGGCCTAGTGTGTTCATCTCGCTCCTGCCAAGGGTTTAAGCTGTACTGTCCCACCCACTTCCTTAACTGGAAATGGGGTAGGTGCTTCTCCTCCTGTTGGCTCAGACTCTATGACCCAAAGCTGCCTCTCTATCTCAGTGACTTCCCTTCTAGAGGCCAAATATAACCATCCCTTTCCCAACTCACAAAAATTCCAGTCAGACTGCTGTACACAGTGACAGACGGCCAGAGAGCATCTCACCAGCCCAGCCCACAGCCAAAAATAACAGCCACTTGGTTAGTAGAGGCTGGGCGTTTGTTTTTTTTTTGTTTTTTTTTTTGGTTTTTTTTTTTTCTCCCCTATTGTTGAGACTTTTTTGGGAGTTACTTTTTTGGTTTTGTTTTGTTTTGTTTTGTTTTTGTCTGTGGAAAGTAAACCGAGTAAATGAAGACATTGCTACATCAACTTCCCACATGAGGCTCAGCGGTTTAGTTTATCTAGGGTGGGTCATGACCAGGAAGGTTTTCACCCCTGAAGTCTCCTCTGAGGCCTATACAAAAGGAGAGGCAGGCAAGTGTTTCTCCTCTCGGCTCTGTTCAGCACTGCTTCCTGCATGGCCAAGGTCATGCTGGGATCCGACCAGCAGGTTCCTCCCTCAGTCTAGCTGCAGGAAGTCTGGAGGAGGCCCTGCTACAGGTCAGGTGGAGACTGTTCTGTGCCCTTACCCATGATGCACCTGAGCTACAGACAGGCCTTGGGCTCCCAAACTGTCAGTTTAGTGTGAGTACTCAAATGACTTTAATTATTAATTTATTTCTTTAAAAGTAGACAGTGTTCAACAACAACTAAACCCACTTTTGATCTGCCTCATGTCACACAAGGCTCTTGTCAACCCCGTCTTTTTGCAGGCCAACACACACATCTTATTAAGTCTTACCTAGCGGGTGACATTAAAATGAAGCATGATAAAGAGATAGAGGCAGGGAAAGATGATTTTCTCCATGCCCTGTTTCCAAATGCAATGAATAATAAGCAATTTTGCAAAACTATAACCTTCAATTGTTGGAACATCTTTGCACTTTTGTTCTTCAAAGGCAGAATATATTCCAGCATTATGTTGCCACCTGAGAAATAAAAACATTCCCTCAATTTCTCCATGTGCAAACATATCACACAAATATATCTCATTTCTTGTCATGTTGTATGCTGTCCCAGAATCAATAAATAATTTATGCATTTATCAGCTCCCCTGTAAATGTGTATGTGTGTGTGTGCGCGCGCACACAGACACACACACCTATAATCTCTTATGTGCTAGTGTCAGAGATGTCTTCTATATTAACAGAAAAAAGCAACCTCTTGGGTATTTCTCTACCATTAAATTAACTTTGCATCTTATCCAACAAATGAGTGAAAAGTGATAACAAGTTCCTATTCTTGACAGGAAACTAAGTGCTGATCTGCAAAAGGCGTTATGCTAACAATTTCACATAGCATGTATTCTGAAATTGCTCTCCCCATCCCCAACCAGGAGGGTCTTTATTACTCCAGGACCACTTAGACTGTGTAGGAAACACAGCTCCCTAAGTTTCAACATGTTCTATTTAAGTTGCTTTTTCTTTGATTCCCCCTGGATATTTATCATGCTTGTCACTAAGAATGGCTTCAGAGCACCTAGCAGTGCCAAGCATGGCACCAGGTGCATGTGGTTGGCAGTCCTCACCTCCACTGCCGTCCACAGGCTCCAACTTGGATCTAAGCATGTCATCCTTCACACCCACATGGCAGCAGCATCTTGGGGTGATACTAACATGGGGACGAGCAGCAGGCACAGACTCAAGGACAGCAGCTGCTATGGGCAAAGTCACGTGACTGCACCTGGCACCTGCTCCTCTCTGTTATGCCACCTCTCCCCACCCATCTCCCCATTTGGAAGGCTTTTGTGTTTCACTGATGTAGTGAAAGAACCACAGGCATGACAGAATCTTAGAGGAAGGGATCATGAAGATAATCTTGTCTAACTTGCTCATTTTAAAGATAAGGAAATGGAAGCCCTCAAGGGTTGAGTTCCTGGGCCAAGCTCACACAGAGCAAAGATTGAAATTAAGTATAATATTTAACTCACTTTCAAGTGTTCTTGCCACTATATCAGTGGCTTCCTGACATTTGTTAGTATAATCCACGTGACCCACCACATAGACATATATGTAACCAACACAGACATTTCCCAAAACAGTACTTACCTTTACAATGTGACACATTTTTATATTTTCTATTATAATGTGTACATGTTAAAATATTCTGGAGCTTGCTTAGCAGCATGTACACTAAAGTTGGAACAATACAAAGAAGATTAGCAGAGCCTCTGCACAAAGATAACATGCAAATTTTTTCCACATTTTTTATGCATTTACCAAATGGTACTTTTCTTTCCAGGAATAATCTTTATAGGTATTCAATCCTATGGTTTACATTTCTCTTAATTAGATACATTTACTGTATATGTAGGAAGATGGGAGCTGGGTTAGATACAGCACAGGGTCCCTTCTAGTCCTAACCTCTCACATGCCTGATCTGGAACTATCTTACTGTCTAATTTGTCCTCAATCCTGAAAGGTAGAGTGATATAGGAGAGAGAACACCAGACATAAAGTCAAACCTAGCCTCTGGTCCTAGCACCACCAACTATGAAATTTATAAATTTAGGCGAGTATCCTCTAGGTTCTGTTATCTCATCAGCAAGATCTAGATGTTGTTAATTGTCAAAGTTCTGAGAAGTAAATGAAATAATGCATATTAAAGAAATAAAAAGCTCTATACACAAGTCTTGTCCTGGAATAGCAATGATGTTAAATTCTCACATTTCAAAGAAATACGGCGTCTCAAGATGTTTCTGGATTCTCATCAAAACACCTGCATAATGTATTATGAATAAATTTGGTAGAAGAAAGAAAAACTATGCCCTGAAACTGACTCATTTTTTAAAATACTTTTTGCAGGTGTTTGAAGAAGAGGGGTTGACCCTAAATCTTGAGGATATTCAGCCTCAAAAAAGTAGATGTTGTGTCCAGAGATGATGCTATGCCCTTGAAAGAGAACCATGATGAGTCTCGACTTGAAAAACATTCAGGAATGATTATGTCTAGTGAGTAGAAAGAATAAGAGCTGCGTAGACCTGCGAGAATAGTCTCAGAGGGCACGGGCACTTGGAGGCCCGAGGAACAAGCCAGGCTGAGCTAATGAAAGGGAGTTGCAGAGGCGCTCTGCGTGGTTCTCACTGCTCATGAAAAAAGCATCTTCCAGGAAGGGGCTAGCCTTGGTTTCAGGATATCCCTTCTTTGCACACGCTAATTTCAATTAATAACAATTACAAATTTTGAGATAGAAATTATTTGTTAAGACATTCAGAATGCCTGCTATGGCTTTGCCAGGAATGAAAGTTAGAAGGGCCCTTGCCAGCTGAGAAGGCTTTGCAAAGCCTGGGAGCCGCCGGTGTGAAGCCCTCATGGAGGTTTTGCAGCAGGGTGGGAGAGGCGTCGGCTGAGATGGGCGGAGCTGCAGTGCTGGGTTAGACAGCCCAGGTTGTCATGCAGATCCTAAAGAGGAGAAGGACCCCGGCATGGGCGGAGTGGGTGGAGGTGACATGGGCGGTGGCGTGTTCTGATTCCTAAAATAGTGCGTTATCACTATTCATGAACTGTTGCAGGATTCCTGTTGCTCACCAATAATCTCTGAGAAATCACTTGGAAAAAAAAAGCCTAAAGAAAAGGTTACGGGTTTCAGTTATGGGTTCCAGTTGACAAAGTCTATGAAGGTTACAGCCGTCATTGTCCATGCCTACAGATAACTTACTTTGTGTTTTTGAATGAAAAGACATTTGTATCTTCCTTTAAAAAAAAAAAAATGGCTATGCTCAACCTTCCAAGCAGAGAATCTGGAAACAGCACCTGTGGGGTGAAGGTGGTGAAGGGCAGGCCCTGCACAGGCCTAAGCAGCCCCTCTGCTCCCAAAGCCTCCCACATCTCCCCTGATCTTCCCTGGCACCTGCTCCACTGTACTTTATTGCAAGGGCTTTCCCCCGTGCCCTCTGGAAACTTCATTCCAAAGTGAGCAATCAGTTTGACCTTGGGAGGGGGGTCCCTTCTCTTCCTATTTCTGCTGGAGCAGGGCTCTCACCAGGACACAGCCAGTCCCACCCTACTTCTCCCCAGAGGAGGCACCTCATCCTCCCCTTCTCCCAGGGCCTGCAAAGGGACAATCTATATCCTCTTGCCTTCTGAGGGACCATTTCTCTACTACCTTCATGTAAATTCCCCCTTCTCTGCCTCGTGGCGTCTGCTTGCTCATCTCCAGCCTGGGTCTCGCCCTTGCGTGGTGATATGGTCTTTTCTATTCTAAGTCTTGCCGTGGTGTCCCCGGCACTTGCACATCCGGCACACTCCCTTCCACCCACCTTCAATCTCTCCCTTCCCTGGACTAACTTTGGAATCACCTGGAGTTGTGCCACTTAAAATATTTTCAATCTTTTCCTTTGCCCTCTGATCACAACTCACTCTCCTGCAATTCTTGTTCCCGTAAATCCTCTAAACTGACTATCAGTCTCCCTGAGCCCCTCTGCCTGCCATTCTTTCTGCATCCTCCGAGACCTCTCAGCTCCTTATGGTTTTGCTCCTTCCACTTCCAAGCTAGACTCAAGGGCCCAGCACTTCAACCACACTTTGGATGATATGCTAAACAAATGGCCTAGGCATTTGTTTCCTAATACGCATCCAACAGTGAAGTGAAAAACATAATGAAGCAACATATTCTCAACATTTATTTATTTATTCATAATTGCATTACTGGACTGATATTTTCTATATTTTAAAAGATATCACAAAAATGGAATGGCGTAAAGTGACCAAGATTGAAACAGGTGGATAAAATAAGTATTTTGGTATTCTCTGCCTATCCCCATTGGATCATCTCAGACAACCTCTGATGGTCTGAACACCCCAGTTTGGGAACCACAACCCTAAACCCTATCACTCTCTTCTCCCTGTGTCACATCTACCCTGAGAAGCCCTCCCTGGACCCATCTAACCATGTTCTCCACCAGGTGGTGGAATGGTGCCAGAAGAGATGTCCCAAGTAACCTCTCTGAACACGTTCTTCCAGTTCACAGAAATGTCACTGTTGGTCCTCAAGGGACAACAGGCAAACAATCAACAAGAAAACGTCTTTCATCTTCATCACAATGCCCAGCATTTGCCTGTGACACACAAACGTTCCATGCATCTGTTCTGTGCATATGTGGCACTTACATTCTGCTGACTGCATGGTCATCAAGACTAGAAGAACATAAAAGGGAAATATCAACATGTCAGGAAGTCCCTGCTGAGCACATGCTTAGATCAGAAGCTGAGAGAGGGTCACAACCATCCCAACACCCCTGGACTGTTATTGTGACCCAAATAATAGAGCTGACCTTTATAAGCCAGACATATCACCATGGGTTCCAACTCAAGTAGGCCAGGGGTAACTGAAATTACTTAACCAGGGCCATTTCCACACCTCATCTATTCTAGGATTGCTATGAAGGTGGAAATTAGAGCCCCTCCAGACAATCCTCTTTACCGAAATGCTTGCAGCAACTTTGGCTCAGGGCATAACTGTACCACCTATTTCCTTCAGATTCCCCCTCATGAAGGATCCATCTACTAGAGGGAAAAAATGAACAGAAGAGTGACATGTCTTAAAGGAGCAGCCTGAGGCAGACATAGTATAGACAAGGATTTAAGCCACCAGGTTAAGCCCTTAGGAGAGGTGCTGGTGATAATACAGGAGACTGCTTGTGACCCCAGGAGAAATGGAGGGAACACCTCTCTCTCCTCTCTCTCACACAGACACACATACCACAATGGCCACCTGGAGATGCAGCCCCAGGTAATAAGAGTCTATAGAGGACTCAAAACTGCTGCCACTGTCTTAGAGGATAGCGATGATTCCAGCAATATTTCTCCACTTCCTATCAGTTCTCTTTCTCCCCCTCCTCATCTACTGTTTCCTAACAACTGGTCCATGCATTGACTCTCTGCATCTTTCACTTACGGCCCATTATAAATGCAGATTCCTGGGTCTCATCCCAGATGGATTGAATCAGCAACTCTGAAACTGCCCAGGAATCTGCATTTAAACATTGTTTTGCCTGCTAAAGTTTAAGAAACATGAAAAAAAACAAAACAAACCAGCATCTCCTCTGTTCTTTTCAACCTTGTATCTTTAATCCATGGCCAATACTCTGCCCTCTGCCCTTCAGGAAGCACTGGACAGAAATAGGACCACCATGGTTGTCATCTTTCTGGGCTAAGAGGTATTCCCTTACTGTGCCTTGACTTTAATCTATGACAGCTTCTTACTTGATCCTCCTATATGCCCTTCCTGCTTCAATTTAGCCTATGTGCACAAGATGAAAACTGGGAAAGCCTGGGAACTCAATACACTGAATTCAAATAAAGTTGCCTAAAGGAAACCCAGTGAATTGGGTAGCTGATACTTGGTCTAATATTGATCCGTTTGGGGCCAAAGCCATCATCAACTAATAGGTCTCTACTGGTAGACTTATAAAGATTGCTAAACAAGAGATAGGAATAGTAAAGACATTTTGCCGTCTACCTATCTCCCAGGGTTGGGGTATGAGTTGGAAGTGACTCTGACCGTGAAGTATGCTAACTTCAGAGAAAATTCTCCTAACCATACGTCCACTCACAGAACTTCTGCAGCACCAGTCCCCATGCAGCTTTGGCGGGTGAGCTATTTTAGTATGAGAACAAGTAAAGTTATTGTTATCTCTGATCTGAATCAAGGATAAAAAGAAAAGGTGAGAAGGGGGAAGAGATTAAGAGAGAGAAGGAACAGAGCGAGATGCAGAAATACAGAAAAGCAGGAAGGACCTCAGATACCAAAAGAAAAGGAATCAGGTGCTCCTTACAATGAAGTCACTAAGGGCCCGTTTATAAATCAAAATCACCACGTGACTCCTCAGAAGCCATAGTAACAGTTACTCCCTTTGAATCTCACAGGATTCTAGAGGGACAAAGACAGCATGATTCATGTCAAAGAGCTTTGTAAATGGTGAGGTGTTTATCTCCCGGGTGTTGGTGTGGGATCCCCATCTGTGACCAAACAGCTACCACCTCTTCCCAACAGCCCCGCCCAAAGACTCTGCTTACCACAGGCCCAAAGGCAGCTTGAATAGTAAACCCTTTCCCATCAAGGAAAAACAATGAGACCTTCTTTCCAGGGCCTGGAGATTATCTGGTGAGCTTAACGAGGGTGCTATTTTAGCAAGAAACCGAAAATGAGGAAAGACTATGCCCTTGAAACGCTGTCTAGCTGTTTTAACAAACAGCCCAGTGGATGGTCAGAGTTCACTGGACACGGCTTGGGGGAGGTGGGGGGCAGGAAAGGGGAATGGGTATAGTAAAGATGGTTGATTGAGATCGTCATCACTACCCTTGGTGCATGTATGAAAACACAATTGGTGTAACTTTATCTGGTTTGCAACCAGAGAAATGGAAAAACTGAGCTCTATATATGTGCTATGACTTGAAATGCAATTAAATAAACTAATTTTTTAAAAAAAGAGTTCTACGTGTGTTAACATGTTTATGTATATTTATTTGGAGATCAGCAGAGCCCAAGCCACAGCTTCCTTCCTGCATCTGCTTTGTTAGCATTAAAAATTTGCTCCCATACACATCTTGAGCTCCTTCTGGGGCTCTCTTTCTCCTCTGAGACTGAGATGACAAGTTTACCCCACCACTTAATGTGTTGACAGTCTTCAGTTTCTATTGCTGACTCCCCGCTCTTCAATAAGCCTGACTAAAGGTGAGTGTATCACCAGAACCTGGCCACTAGAGGGAGGCAGAGAGCAACAAGGGCTAAACATTTCCCCAGAAAGAATGGCGTCCCTGACATCCATCTCTCTCCTTCAGCCCAGAAGCTACCAGGCTTCCTAGCACTTACCAATCCACTGAAACAAACATCTCACTTTCCTTAGTAAACTTATTTTCTTCTTTATCAAGTTTGGATAGAAAACAAAACGATTAATTTAAAAAGCAGTGCACAAGAACCTAAACATTATTTATGTCTCTAATTATCTCATTCTAGTGGGTATTTTAGTCCCTGTCTGGTCAGGACATTAATTATCTTCATAACTACAGCAAAAGTTAAATAATAAGCACCCAAGGCTACAGCACTACTGTAATGTGCAAGCTTAAATGAACTTATAAATTTTATTAATGGATGCTTTATACAACTCCATATATTATAAATCAAACAAGAAACCTATTTCTATCTTTTAAGGGTATGGTGAAAAAGCTTTAACATTATTGAAGATAATTTTTATTAAGTTTAAAACTCTCTCTTTTTTTTTTTTCAGTAATGAGACTGTTATGAGGATAATTTAATCTAGTTTGTCATGAGGCACCCTGGCTTGTTAAATAAGTTAATAAATGACTGTGCATTAATCAAAGTGACAAAGCTATGAAGAGCTAGGGATGGGAGACAATTCTGGTGATAGTATTAATTAGTATTTAATTAGAAACTTAGGGCCCATAAATAAAAAAAAATCATGGTAGAGACATTTATGCAAATTGCTTGGAGCCTGCAGAGGAGTTAGCTTTGCTTTAAAGAAACATGATTTTTTTTTTCCTAGCATACTGTACATCGCAGCACCTTGGCCACATCACGTGGCTTCGACGAGCTCTTCTTTTGTTTCCAATTTGTTCCAATTACAGGCCTGTAAACTTGAATCATTCTTTGGACTGTCTTGATTGAAATGTAGAGTTTCCATGATTTCTACTGGTGTTCTTTCTTTTCTTCTTAAAAAAGAAGAAATGTTTTAAAGACATCGAGAAAGAGTTTCAGATTCTTCTCCTGCTCTTTTAATTAAGATGTGTGCCACCATTTTCGAAGAACAATTGTGGATTCCATTTGGAACACAAACAATGCCTCCTTTGCCAATCCTGGTGCGCTGTAGCTGAGTTTTCTTTGTGATATTACATCGAAGATGGAGTAGGCAAAACTGTCATCATTTTTATGATAATCACAGCACTTTTACCTTTTCTCTCAATAGCATATTTTGATAAATGGGCAATTTTTGGTGGCCCAAAAGTATAATAACCATTTGCTTCTGAACGTCACCGCTCTCCTAAGGTACATGTCCCCCCTTTTCAACCTTTATTATTTGTTGCATTTATTCAAGAAAGGTTATCCACAGTAAAACTGCTTTTTCTATTCAACAGTCTATCTCTGTCATGGTTCATTTATGTGTGAGCATGACGGACTGAAACCCGTATTATCCACAGCTGACAAGTGTCAGGGCGACAGTTCAATCAGCCCTTCCTGGAGATGACGCCCAGGGCCCTGTGTTTGAAGTAGGACAATAAAGCAGGGGACACAATCAGGGGCAAACGGATCTAGTCCCTGTACATAAAGGGGATTCTGCCTAATAACACAGAGTGGGTTTTTTTTTTCTTCTGTCTCCAAACACATTAGTCCTTAAACAGTGACTTAGCCCTTAAGAAAACCTGTGACTGACATGAAAATGCTGAAGTTTTAACGTGGTTGGTTTATCCATAACCTCATGGGGCTGCTTCTTTGTGCACGCTGGTTTTGTCAAAGTCAGAAAAATAATGTATTCAGCGTCTGATCATTTTTAGGGAGCTGTTTGAATGGGATTTTAAGTCAGACATCCTGATGTTGACACAGGGATCATTTTCTTGTCCTTTTGTTTTACATTTGTGGAACAGATCATTTGCATCAGCTAATAAAATTAAAGCTCCAAAATGCATACAAAAGCCAGCTCCCTTCGGCAACCCTCCTCAATTCCCTCCACGAGCCAAGTAAGCAGAGTTGCCAGGCGTGTTTCTTTACATGATGTTTCTCTGAAACACAGACTACAGTGCAAATCCGTCTACAAAATTAGTGCTCTTTTGGCTTGGGTAGCACTTAGACACAAATGCATAGTAAAGCATTTCACTATAAATCCTGACAATCAACAGCAGAGCCAAAGTCGATAAAATGCTAATAACCCACAGTCTGCTCCTCAGAGGGACAGGGATACTGTTGCCATTGCTCTTTTTCAGCCTTCAAGTCTCCACAGACAACAACGGGCAAGGGGAGGTTGCTCACCTTCTTAGAAGGAGCTAGAACACTAAATGCTGCTACTAGGGAAGAAGCCAAAGACCCTCTACAGCATCATACTCGGTCCAAGCCAGAAGATACCGTCAAGAACATCAAACCCAACGTCTGTACCTTATGGTGAGACCTAGGCACATTTTGTGACTTCCAAGGTCAAAGAATTTGTAAATGGCAGCACCAGGATAAAATTAACAACCACAACAAAATCCTCTGCATTTTGCTTCTCTTTATCTAGCTTTACCAGGCAAAGCCAAGTTAGTTATGAGTGTCTGATGAAAAGCAGAGTCCAGATCAGACTGCGAGTAGTGGTGCCAGGAGCCACCAAACATGATTTAGGACAATTCCCTTGTGGAAGATTCTGGGAGTTCTAAGCAGTATGTTCTCTCTGTGCTGGTTATTCCCCCTCTACGCTGCACTGTCCCCATCCAACCATTGGCCTTGTTTTAGTCAGCTATTTTGCTGCTGTGACCAAAAGACCTGACAAGAACAATTAGAGGAGGAAAAATTTATTTGCAAGCTCACGGTTTCAGAGGTCCCAGTCCTTAGGTGACTGACTCCATTCCATGGGGCCTTAGGTGTGGTAAAACATCATGGCAGAAGTGTGTCATGGGGAGAAGCAGCTGGAAACATGGCACCAGGAAGCAGAGAGAGAGAGCTCCACTCAACAAGGACAAAATATATACCCCAAAGGCACACCCTCAGGGAACCACCTCCTCCAGCCATACACCTTACCTGTCTATAGTTCCCGTCCAGTTAATCCTATCAGTAGATTAATGCACTGATCAGATTAAGGGTCTCATAACCCAATCATTTCACCTCTAAACTCTCTTGCATTGTTTCAAATATTAGCTTTGGGGGGACACCTAATATCAAAACCAAAATGCCTGCCTTCTGCTCTGGGCCTGCAGACTACATCACCCAGGCTCCATCTGCTGCTGACTGCAGTTGGGTTCCAAATCAGGAGGAGGTACTGATGATCATCAGAGTGTGGAAGGAGAGGGTCACAGTGTGCCCTCCTGCCTTGCTCCTACTTTGAAGAGGCTGCATCCTTCCAGAACTCCACTTCTACCAGCAAGCCCCTCCTCCAGGACTCCAGCTGCCCCAGGACCCCTCATCAAGTTTTCTCCACTTGGCCCTGTAATCCTAGGGGCTAAAAGCACCCGCTGTTGCTAGATGTGGTGCCTCCATATCTCTTGTTTGTTCACCTAACCCTGCCCAGACTTCTGAAGGTAGCCCCTTCTTTAAAGTCTCCATCAGTACCCTCTCAGGTGGGCTTCACTTCCTGCTGGTACCCTGACGAAACATTGAGTTACTTAGTTTTCTAACTAAAATCCTTCCTATCTCTAGTCCAATAGTTCTTAACATTTTGGAATCCCACAGAGAATATGATGAAAGTTATGGGCTCTCTCCTCAGGGGAGGGAAATCACTTACACACGTATACACAAAGTTTTATATATTTGTAGAGTATCATGGACTTCTCAAGGTTATCTACAAAGTCCCTAGGGTACCCTCCGAACCCCCAGTATCTCTGCTAAATGAACCTTCCTCAAAGCCCATTTAGGAAGGTATTCCATTTGATCCTACCGTGTTCCTCCTTCAAAGCCTACTGGGGAGCCATGCCAACTACCCTGAGGGTGAGGCCAGACCCCTTAGCCCAGCACCTCAGATGCTTCTGACAGGTTCCTACTAAAACAGCTGAGGAGAGGGGATTTAACACAGGGGAGTGGTTGCCAGGTGTTGAAAGAGGTGAAGGGATAAAGGGATGGTAAAGCAATCCAAAGATTGGAGCCAACAGGAAACCACTACCTAGGGCTGGAGGGACAAAGGGAAGAGGTGAGAAGCCAAATTCATAGCATCCCTTAATGCCTGGAAAAAGACCAGACCCTGCCAGAGAGGCTGCCCAAAGCAGAAAGAAAGGACAAGACTCTCAGGCCTCCTCCTCTTACAGCTCTCCAATCCTCCACAGACCTCGCTACTCAGCAGCTAGGTGGTGTGGAAGCCTGCAGGGGTTGGGTGCCTTGAGGTCCAGGGCAGAGGGAAGGCTGTGAAGATGGACCTGAGATCAAACAGGCAAATGAGTCCACAAAAGCCTCCACAGCCTGGTCTCTCCTGCCATGGAGTCCTAATGGCACTTGGTTGCCCTGGGAGGTTCATTCTCCTATATCTATTGTGTACCAACCATGTGCCTGGCACTAATTTCAGGAGGAAGGAAAGCTGGGGAATTCTGCCCAAGAGCTGCAAATAAATATTCAAAATTAAAGCTGGCAAATTGTTCAAGCAGAAAAGTAGTGAGGGTGGTTAATTAGAGCAAAAGACCACAGAGGTTTTGCCAGGCTGGTCGGGCAATGATAACTCAAGCAGGACAAGGTCAGGAATCAACTGGGATAGGCAGAGAGAAACTTTGATGGCTTAATCAGAGATGTTGGAAAATATGATCAACAGATTTGGAAGAAACCAAGGAAACCACACCCTGGGCCTCTGCTCTAGCCGTAGAGGGGCCAGATGTACTGAGAGTGGTGGTCATACACGGAAATCCCCTAGGGAACTTTAAGAAAAATAAAGATGTAGGATCTTACCCACTGATGTGCTGAAGCCAGTTCTTAGCAGCTCACGAAAAACAGTAGTAAAATTTCTAGGAATTTTTAGTCAGTTGTTAAACATAGCCATCATTTAAAATTAGGTTATATAAGCTTACAATTAAATGTTGTATTAAAAATAAAGGGAACAAATACTCAAGACCTACCACTTCATAATATTTTTAATCCTCCCAAGCTTTTGAGGTTGTTTATTGCATCTGAATGGTGGAAACACTAAATAATGATGTGTTGTTACACATCTCTTCCCAACTCCAAGTTCAGTGCTACCACATTCATAGTTCATGGAATTGTTACACCATAGATATTAGCAGATGCTGTACAGCAGGGCTTGATTTATCACGTTGTTACATTGTCTAAATCAAGGGTTGGTAAACTGCATAGGGCACATAGCCCAAATCTAGCCAGCTGTCTTTTTTGTATTAGCCACAAATTTTTATATTCTTAAAGAATAATAAGAGAGAGAGAAGAGGAAGGGAAGGGAGGAGAGAGGAAGGAAAAGGAAGAAAACAGAGGAGAGGAGAGCAAAGAAAGTAGGAGAACATTTGCAGTCTGTATAGCATAAAATATTTAGCTGGGTCTTTATTAAGACTTGCCAACCTCTGGTCTAGACTTATGAAAGTGATGGAGAAAATGTTAATAACGTAAATGAAAAATTGTATTATGTCTATAACTGTTCATAGCACAGAAAATTGAGGAAATATTCTTCTAGTATTGACAACTATTACCCAATTTGTTAAAAAAAAAAATCTCTCACATCACTGATGAACAAAAGAGGTTCCAACATACATCTCTATTGTCTTACTCTCATCTTATTTGTTAACAGAGATGAAAATATCAACCGCATTCATATTGGAGATACACTCGTGAGTCAGTGACTGAACTTGACAGTAACCAAGCATTCATAGGACATTGTCAAATCATGGTTAAATTGCAGCCATGGGTTAACTACTCACACGAGAGTTCAACAAAAATCCCCAAAAAAATGTCATGTGGGAATCAACTAGCTGAAGATCATTTGGTGACAGAGTATTGTACTATATAGTTTATTACTATTTGTAAGTTGGGTGCTGGGTATCCTTTGTATCAGTACATTTCTAATAAATTTATGTGCATAAATACATGAGTATCTTTTCTTCCCTAGAGATCTAGTTATTAAACCTGTACCAGCACACTACTGACCTCACTGCCAGAGTCTTAATTTGTTGGTCTGGCATGTGACCTTGAGGAGTTTTTTAAACTTCCCCTATGTCATTCTAGTGTGTAGCCAATGTTGAGAACCTCTGGCTTAAGGGAAAGATCAAAGTACAGGGAACAGATTCCCCTTAAGATTTTGTTCTCTTTAATCAGAAAATCCACTTTAGTCAGAACCAAATGGCCTGGGGAGGGTGTGTGTGTGTTGGGGTGGGAGGATGGGGATTCCTCTAGGAAATGAATACACCTCACTGAGCTGACCCTTCTCCAGCTTCTCTTGAACAAAATTTTCCTGGAGCAGCCTTTTAACACAATCTCCTCGACCTGCCACTGTCATCTTCTCTCCCAGAGTTACTATCACTTTAACTCCACCAAAGGCCCCTACACTACTCCTGTCTCCTACCTGAAGCTTACCGACCCTCATATTCCAGATTAGCAGCTTGTCTTCGACTAGACCTTCCCAGCTGTGGCATCTCCCACCCTGGGATCCACTTACCCCTTGCTAAGAGAATCTTGATTTACTAGGACAGCACGAGGCCTTGCCAAATGCAGTTTCCAGGCTTCACTGGCAGCCAGGTTTGGCCCATGTGACACAGCTTTAGCTACCGAGACCTGAGTTGAGGTCTTCTGAGGTCTGGAGCAGAGCTTGTGCCTTCCTGAGGATGCGTTAGGAATGGCTGGGGTAGTCCCTCCCCAGTTCTCTGCAGTCAGAGGCAAAAGCCAATAAGCAAAGGATGGAAGAAGAGAAAAACAAAAGTGGGGGCTGAGGCCATCACAGAGCCACAACACCAGCCCCTGACTTCTTGCCTTGGCAATTCTTAATCTGTGTGAAAAATAATGCCCTAACTGTTCAAGCCTCTCCAGATTAGATATTATATTTTAAATATTTTTTGCAATGTTGATGGCCCTTTCTTTTATTCATTTATTTACATGCAGTGCTGAGAATCAAACACCGTGTCTCACACATGCCAGGCAAGCGCTCTACCATGGAGCCACAACCCCAGCCCCAGATTAGATAGTCTGTGGTTGCAACCAGGTGTAATTTTTATAGAGATGTTGGTCCAATGACCTCACAATGAGTGCCCCTCCTATGACGATACTCCTATACTTCTATGTTTATTCTGCTCTCCTGTGACACTTTCTACCATGTGAATCAGTCATAGCCCAGATATTGAATTATAAATCACTTATTTAAAATTTAGATGCATTTTGCTATATGATTGGACTCTTCCAGAAAATTCAGAGCAAAGATTTATAATAGTATGTCAACTCTTGGAATAATTAAGGTGATTAGAAACAAGATATAGAAAGATTTAGACCCATGTAGCTTCTTCAAAAAGAAATTAGCTCTCTAACAATCTTTCATATATAGAAAAGATAGAGTAGGGAATGATTCCCAGGAATTTGGCTTTTGCCCACAACTTATTTTTGAGACAGGAGGAGCGGGCGTTAAGTACAGCGTGAACTCTGTGGGTGCATGTGCTTGGATCAGAATGTAAAGGCCATGGAGCACGCAGAGGCCACATCTGAGAAGCACATGAGAAAGGAATCAGTGACAGCTGTGCACTGGGCTCAACAGACCACATTGGCAATAACGATTACATACACGGTTGCATTCTATTTTTGTATCACATTAACGGATATATTATTGGTAATTGTTCTTAATAGAATCACAGAAATGAGAGATGGAAATGCTACACGGTATGATGGAATGCCATTCCTTTACCATTGATCATTATAATAAGTCTGCTCAGTCATTACTTACAAACCATACTACTCCTTTGCCAATGAGGCAGACCGAAATGAGGAGATAAACAAAATTGGTTTCCTTGCTAAATGTGAAGCCTAAGTTTTAAGATATTTTGCTGAAGTTTTAAACTGATTGTCAATTAGTCAATGAGCTATGGCAGGCTGTGTATTTCTGGGTAATTAGTGTGTGTCTTAGGGGGGTTATTTGGCATGAGGCTGAGGGCAAAGTAATTTGTATCTCCCAGGAAGTGCAATAATTGCTTCAAGCTGAACTGCTTGGAAAGTGTATTAATTCTATTAGGAAACATTTATGTTATTTTATATGGCATCCTGTATATTCATGAAATGTACTCATAAGCCATGAATTATTCATCTTGGAGGTTTTACCATAAAAGTATGGTATCAATGATAACCAAGGAAAGTAGGAATGAGTTGCTTGTCCACTTAAACTCGTGAGTTGTCAGAAAAGGTGCACTTTGGGTGATGAAATCCATCTCAAGAACACTGGATCCTAGCAGGATGAAGAGGTGGTTTGGAGAAGTGTAAGATCAAAGGTAAATTCATTTGCTCAAAAACTAGCTTTTCAGGAAGACAGCAGGCCTTCTATTCTGAGTTTTCTATGCAGTCTGCCAGATAATATGATTGATCTTGGTACTTTGGGGCACTTGCTTTCCCAAGATTGTTCAGGAGGTTTAGGGAATGACAAAGTCAATCTTTCTCTCATGTGTTCAACAAATGTTTACAAATGATCGTTCAGGCAGACTAGTTATCCATTGTCACATAACAACTTATTCCAAATTAGCAGTTTACAACACACATTCATTATCTCATAGCTTGTAGGGGTCAGAAATCATGATTGGGCTAGCTAGGTCCTTACATTCTCTCACAAGGCCATAATCAATGGATCATCCCAGTCTGTGGTGTCCTCTGAAGGTTTTTCTGGGGAAGGATCCAATTGTAAGCTTAGCTGTAAGTCCTCAGATTCTTCAGGGCTGTTGTACTGAGAGTCCAAGTTCCTCAATGGATGTTGACCAGAGGCCACCCCTAATTCCTTGTCACATAGATCTTTCCAATACAGAAACAGTTTTTATCAAAGCTTGCAAGCCAAGAACACAAAAGACAGCCTGTTAACAAGGCAAAGGTCACAGTCATTTGAAACTTCATTACAGAAGTAACATTCTATCACCTCTGCCATAGTCTATCAATTCAAAGCAAATCTCTGTGCTCAGATTACACAGAAGGAGAGAGGATTACACCCACACATGAAACCCCAGAGTGGGCTCTTTAGGTCTGTCATGAAACCTGCCTACCATACTACCCTCTGCCTTCTTGGCTTCCTAGTCTACCAGCAGATCTGAAGTCTGACAGGGAGTCACAGCAGAGATTTAATTCAGGTGGGGTGAGCAAATGACATTTAATTTGAAGCCTCAATAATGAAGGAAAGTTAGGTACAAAGTTGGGGAAGGGCATGATATGCCAGAGAAATTGAACTAAGACCTGAGTGGCAGGGACAGTGACAAAGGGACAGGTATGACACAGTGAAGGTGGAAAAGTGGGCAAGGGCTAGATGGTGCTGGGTTGGAGGTCAGGGTAAGAAGGTGAATTTTATTCCAAGTACAAGTGGGAAGCCACTGGAGGGTTTCAGCACAGAGTGGCATGATCTAATTCACCCTAGCTTCTGCACAGACAATGAACTAGAAGCAGAGAGAGGAGACAGGAGCCCTCACTGGCAAGAAGGAGGTGGCGAGAACCCAGGCTAAGATGTCCAGGGAGATGTGGGGGAAAGGATGCACATGAGAAGTGCTTTAGAGCTTAATATCAGCATCCTCAGTGACAGCATGTGCACATAAAGTTGCCGGTGTCGTTACTTGCTCTGCTGTTTTGTCCATTTTTAAGAGAAATAAAGAGAAAACTGAAGAAGGGTTCCTGTAGCCATGGTGGGAAGAAGGGACAGACAGGGTAAGAGAGCCCAAGGGTGAGAAAAGGAAGCAGCAGGCAGGCAGGTGGAGAGCTGTCTGGAGGAAGGTGCACCCATCCCTGCGCTCCAGCTCCATCACCGCAGACACATCATTTCAGTTCCATGCATCTATTTCCTCTTCTATAAAAATACCTGCCTTCCAGGATTATGGAAAGAATTAAATTAAATAACCTCATGGAAAATTTCTGCATGGCTCATTCGTTCACTCTGTTTAGATCTCTACTTCACTGCCATGACCTCCCTGACCAGCCCAGCTGAAAGAACCTGCTCAGCACCTCCTGCCACCATAGTCTGCCTGCTAGAGCTGATCACCACCCATATCACTCTGTGTACCCCACATTCTCAGGGCCCAGAAGAGTTCCTGGCACACAGCTGTTCCTCAGTATTTGCTGCATGTTTCAGGGTGCAGTTGCTGAACAAGGACATCTTGTTCAGGCTGTCTCTAGTGTTTCCTGGTGTATCACAGACAATATGAAATAACCTGTGTGGGACACAAAGTAAGTCGCAGCAACTTGTGTATCAGAGTATAACTTGTTTAGGACCTCACGATGTACAAAAGTCTTCCCTTGACTCCCCTGTGTTAATCCTCCTAGCCAGTCCTTGAGATAGTGTCCTTGTGTACGGATAATGTGATCAAAGGGGAGGGTAATTAATAAACTTCTCCAAAGTCCAGAAACAGTGGACAATGGAAAGCAAACCAATATTTTGTTTTAGTATGAATTTACTTCCCAGCAGGGAAAAAGTAAAAATGTTCCTCCTTGTTCCCCAGCAGGTGTACCGGCCAGCAATCTGCTCGAGTCCTGCACCTGGCCCCTGCAGTCACCTCACCCTGTACGTCTCCATCTCCTGTGCTCACAGGCAGCTGCTGTACAGTTGCTGTGTGTGACACACACAAACGCACCCAACGGAATTGCTGGCAGGCAGACAGCCCGTGTTTGCTGTCCAGCCAGCTACACATTCCTGATTTCCTTCTGTCCTGTAGAGGAACTCACTTGTGCCTCACTGCATTGGTCCGTTGAGTTTGGTTGACCAACATAGACTCTTGGCCTTCACTTTGGCTCACATACACTCATCAAATGAGTACTGAGTGTCTGCTTAATGTCAAGCACTGTGTGCTGGGACTCAAGTGACCAAACAATGGACAAGGTCTCTGCCCTCAGGGAGTTTTCATCCAGAAGGAAAAGCAGACCTTAAGAACAAACCATGACTTAGTAACATTGTGGTGGGCACCATAAAGGACGAATACGGGCTGGCACAAGGGCACCAAAGGAGGGGCTATCTGGCCCAGCTTGGGGTTGGGGAAGGCTTCCCTGTGGAAGGGTCATTACCTGGACATGAAAGACAACTAGAGTCACTCAGACAAGAAGATAGAAGAACACCCCAGGCACAGAGAACTAGCTACAGAGCCTGAGACCTGAATGGGCTTCTAGAAACTGCAAAAGTGAAAACATGAACAGAGGAAGCAACAAAAGGCCTGGCATCAAGTGGTGAAGGAGAAGGAGCAGCAGCTAGGCGGAACCAGGCCCACCTCCGTTGCTCCTCCCTCTTCCCCCAGACAAGCAAGAACTACAGGCCACCACCTCGGTCTCACTGGATAGCTTTAGTAGAAACATAATGGCACAAATTTGTACCTAAAAAGATGCATAATTACCTCTCAGGCCTCGTCCAGAGAAAGTGTGTCACTTCTGTCTTTGGGATACAGAATGGGTCTGTGAGATGAGCCATTTGTGTCCGCTCAGCATTCACAGACTTGCAAATGTGGTTGAATGGATGCAATCTGTTTGTGGCTCCTTCCCAGGCAAATGCACCTTCTGCTCATGGCAGTGGGCTCTGATGCAATGTGTTTCTGGAAGCTTTCACCTGCGGTTGCTCTTCTTTCTCAGTTCCTCTAGATTAGTGGTTCTCGGTGAGGCATAGTGGAGGCTTCAGGGATGTTTCCAGTTGCTTCCATGATTGGGAAGCATGATTGCATTTATTGGGCAGAGACAGAGCTCTGGACCTTCTGCAAGTATGAGACAAAAAATTGTCCAGTGTCCCACACGAATTTAAAATCCCACCAGAGATGGACATAGGTGAAAACCCTACTCATAGTTTCCTGAGACTGGCACCTAACTATGTTTTGCACATAAACAGATTTTTTGCACAGTTTCTTTTATATACCCAATTGTCTAATAATGAAACTACAGTGGAAATTGGTGAAAGAAGTATTTTGTTTCCTTTAAAACTTTCCCTAGGGTTTGTTGTCCTTTCCAAATTTGCATCATGGAATTTGAATGACTCATAAGATACCTCTGCATAAATTTGTCTTTGAAACTGTCACAGTCACAATGATTACATATATATGTTGTATTTCGAAAAGTCAATTCTTAAGATAGTAATATTCAGTTAAATGTATTTCACTCCTCTTAAGTCTAAATGTATTCATTACAAGAAGAGCAAAGCGTCACGTGCTTCCTTATGCCTTAGTTTCTCGCTACTAGAGATTGGTCCACAGATCAGAAGCTCTCCAACATCATGGTGGAGCTTGCTAGAGGGAAGGATCTCCTTTCCAGACCCCCAAATCTGATTCTGCATTTCAATACTATCTCCAGAGGATTCATGTGCACATAAAAATTTGAGAAGTTCTCTTCTAGATCCTGTAGGCCTGAGCAATGGGAAAAGTATTCTTTTATTACAAATTACTTTCTTTCATTTCTCCTCTTTATTACCATTAGGACATTACATAAATTTTTTAGATTATATGTAAAGATGTATTATATTATCAATGAATTTCACCTCAAGAAATTAGTGGGAGTTATAGAATATATTTTAATGACGGAGGGTGTTGGGTCTGATAGGTTGAGAATACTGCCTCAGGATTCCCAGAATTCAATAGTTGTCTGTGAGGAACTGTGGAGTATCTAAATGAGAATAGAACATCAGGGTCAAATTTCTCTGGACTTGGCCATTTATAAACCCTAATGACTCCTAAATCTGTATCTCCAGCTACTAAATAACAATGTGCCTTGCCCTCAGAGCACCCTGGATATATCCCTGTCTTCTAATAAACATCGACTGCCTCACAGAATTAGTGTCCCACTGCTCCTACAAGGTCAAGCCACACTCACTGACTTATTCTAGAAACAACTGCAGATCCCCTCCTATGGGCAATGCAACCTTGCAAGACTGTGAGGAATGGAAGACAAAGCCCACCTGAAGGAACTTCCCGAGGAGAGCTGAGAGGTTCACCAACAGGAGGCAGAGCTGGAGAGTGGTGAGCGCACTGAGGGAGGCACAGACAGCAAGGGACGCCATGAGAGCATGAGAGAGACAGAGAGGACTTAAAGACAACGGAAAAGTCACTGAAAGTCAACCCAACCCTCTCTGGCTCCCTGACACAGCTATTTAAACCTTCTCCAGTCTCCTCAAACCTAGGTTGCTAGGCCATCAGTTGACCTTGTTTCCTTCTCAAAGTGAAATAAGTGACCAAGTGGGGACTCTGCAACTCCGGCCTCCCTCTCTCTGCACCTCACCAGCTCTTCCCCCTGCTCTTCTACTGTAGTGACCATGGCAGGGCTATCCTACTCCTAGACCAGGCCCCTGTGCGCCCCATCCCTGCATTCCACCACCTCCTCAGATGCCTCTGGACATCTATGGATCATTCCATCCCCTCCTCCCCCAGAAGGTCAACATCACCCGCACTTCAGTGTGTCCCAATAACTATCAAGCTCACCTTCCACTCACACTACCTGTTTCTTCCCTCCTTTTCAACCAAACTTATTTATTTTTTTATTTGTTCTAATTAGTTACACATGACAGTAGAATGCATTTTTTTTGACGCATCATACATAAATGGAGTGTAACTTCTCATTCTCTGGTTGTGCATGATGTAGAATCACCCATCATGTAGTCATATATGTACATAGGGCATTAATGTCCGGGGCATTCCACTAGGCTTCCTACCCCCACATCCCCTCCCCTCCCTTCAATCCCTCTGTTAAAAACAAAACGCATGCACTCTGTTCCCACCTCCTGACTCCTGCCCACTGCAACCAGCTTCTGCTCACACCACTCACAGAAGGTGCTTGCCCTCACCACCACCCACCAGCTTGCTACCAAGGCCATCTAACTCCTCTCTGCCTTCATGGCTCTTGAACTTTCAGTAGCATTTGCCACTGTGCACCAGTCTCTCAAAATAGTTTCTTCTCCGGATTAATATGACCCCATCCCCTGTCTGTCTTTCCCTGCCTTTCTGACCTCCCTCTCCTCCTTAGCCTCTCTATGGGCACCATCTTGGAAATGCTAGTATAACGTGCAGTTCTGTCCAAGGAGTTCCATCCAAGGCTCTCCTGTCTCTCATACACATTCTTTGGGCTTGGTCATTTACATTCTGTAATGACTCCCAAATCTATGTTCCAACCTAGTTCTCTCTTGTACAGACTTTAAGGAAATTCCACCTAAATGTTCCAAAGTGACCTCAAACTCAGAATATCCAAAGCTAAATTAATTCATCATCTCTCATACCAAGGAATGCTTTTCATTCCTTGACCTGTGTGTCAGTGAATAGCACCCACATTTCCCATCTGCCCAGGCTGGAATCTGGGGCCTCATCTTGGATTCTACCAAGTTATCACACCCAACCAGGCAGGCACTCATAAATGCATGCCTTATCCTGCAGCCAGAGTCACCTTGCCTGCCAGTGTGGTCACTTCGCCGCCATGGTCGGTCCCTTCATTGCCTCATGATAATCCAGCACAATGAACTTCCTTTCCTGATTCACTTCCTTCTGGTTTATTCTCCAACTTAGACAAGCTTGATCTTTCTACATTATAAATCTGATCAAGTTATTCTTGCCCCCACACTGCCAGAAGCTCTGATGAATATCTATTGCCAAAAGGGCCAAACCAAATATCCTAGTTAATAAAGCTGTGAAAGAAGAACATGGGGTACTCAGGATGACCAAAATATTGCTCAGAATGCCTGTAGTGCAGTGCTCTTCAAGGAGGGGTGGGGAAGGGACTGGAAGGGACATGGATCCAGTCAGGAAGGGCCTTGACTCCCCCCAGTAAGGAATCTAAACTCTGAGAGCAATGGAAAACACATTCTGGCAAAGTTTGAAGAGACTCTGCCTAGAGAGCCCTTTCGGAGCCTCACTTCACCTCGCCTCTGCCGCTCTGACTTCAACCTCAGCTGAAGCAGGCAGTTCAGTGGCAGTGCTGACTCCCCTTGACCAAGTCCAGCCACAAGTGTGACCCACCTCAAGCTGACACCATGTCCATTTCCTCTTTGTACCTCAGTGACTTCTCCAGGACAAAAACTGTCACCAGACTTGTAAAAATGCCATGAAGAATTACACACACACACACACACACACACACACACACACACACACTTCCCAACAGCTTCATGGTAAGTGAAATAAAAAAGGCAAGGCTGAGTTCCATTGGTCAAGCCTGGATTTCTGAGGAGATGAGGGTGCCACTGACAGAATCACAAGAAGCCTCACTGGGAGACAGAGGCAGCTGGGCATGATCAAGTCAGTGAGCAGAAGAAAGAGAAGGCAGGTGACCAAGTCATAGGACAGGTGCCAGTAACTCAGGGTGTTCAACCTGCAGGAGAGACAATGTGGGGAGGATACATGAGTACTCTTGGAGTGTGTGAATACCTGTCAGGAAGTGGAGTCCAGAAAAGAGAGGAGAGAGGAGTATGAGCAAAGGATGGAAAATCTCAAGCAGGTGGATTATGGCTCAGTCTAGCTAAGTGCTTTCTAATCCCTGTATTGACTGGAAGGAAGGGAGCTTTCCATCTGGATCCTGGGTCTTCTCTAACAGGACCTCCAGGAGGGGGTGGGTCCAATGCTGAATCCTAGAGGAGGCTGAGCTAAGTGAGGCAGTATCCAGCCCTGAGGGTCTAGAGCTCTGTGCTCCAGCCTCCATTTTCCTCCCTCTCATTCCTGATGTGCGGGGGCTGAGGTTGTGGCTCAGTAGCAGAGCGCTTGCCTCGCATGTGTGAGGCACTGGGTTCGATCCTCAGCACCACATAAAAATAAGTAAACAAAATAAAGACACTGTCCATGTATAACTAAAAATATTTAAAAAAGAAAACAAACTTCATTCCTGATGTGCCCGTCTTCACATTCATGGTACAGCCTCATCCCGACTTTGGCCTCAGAAGCAGCTGAGCAAGATAAGGGAAGTGGCGATGCTTGACCCCAAGGACCCTCCACTCATTGCCCTCTCTAGGGACCTCTGCTCTCCTACTTGCCTCCCTCCCCTTCTGGGCCTGCCTTCCCACTATGCCACCTCTCCAGCTTTCTACCCCTTCAAACATGCCTGACAACATGCCTTGCTCTCGGGGTCCAACAGTCTGATAAACTGAGCTGTGCTCTTGACTTTATTTGTACAGCTTGAGACAGACCAAAGAGCTAGGGTCCACTGGTCAGGTGGACTTTTGGCACCCCCTCAACATACCAGTATACCTTGTCCCCCTCATCTTCCTCACCCTGAAATCTTCATGAATCTTTTCCAGCAGTGATTCTTGGAAAGAATAAAGACTGCTTCTACCTTTGGAGTCAGACAATGTTGCTCAGCAATGTGGCCTCTCTTGTCCTTTTATGGACAAATAGAAAACTTTGGCCCTTGACTCAAAATATTTGTTAAGAAAGCAATTCTCTCTCTCCTCTCTCTCTCTCACTCACGCACACACAGAGAGAGAGAGAGAGAGAGAGAGAGAGAGAGAAACAGAGAGAGAGAGAGGTGGAAAGCACTGTCTTAAAAGCAAATTGGCAAATTCATGATCCAATCTTCTGGGACAAGTTTTTCTCTGAATGATCTCCAAACAGAGGGAAATCATTTCAGGTCCTTCATTCAAAAAATACTGTTTTTAAACACCTGCAGTGAACTGAGCACTAAAAGGGACAAAAAAGTAATTTCCCTTATCCTAGGAAACAGAGACACACACATAGAAAGTCAAGTGACAATACAGGCAACAGGTTAAGGTGAGGGCTACGTGGTTGGACAACCCAGTAGCCCTTAAACTCTGGTATACTTAAGAATTCTTGGGATATGGAGTCATTAAAAATGCAGATTCCTGGGCTCTACTCAGGAGATCCAATTTGCTAGGTCTCTGGTGAATCCCAGAAATCTGCATTTTCAATAAATTTTGCTGGTGGTTCACAAATCACCTTTGATGAGCACTAGTCTAGCCAGCAGTTCTCTGTGATGCTCAGACAGGAAGGGAAGCCTGCTGGGCAGCTCAGGGCAGAGCTCTTTTTGTGTTTAGATATTGAAAAGTTGACAAGGAATCTTTTTCATTCCTCCTCTGCATGGGAGTGTCTTGAAGGGGAGCCAACGCCTTGCCCTTATGCTGAGGATGTACGTTGGTGCTAGGAATAAAAATGAATACGTACAGCTAAGTTCAAGGCTGATGAAACCCGTTCATCTGAATCTGATTCAGGGCCTTTGGATGCTGAAAGGTAGTGTTATGACTCACTGAAGCTTTCACATCTATTGTTATTTTCCTGGGTGGCTTTGCCAAGGACCTTATAGATATCATTATTTTCAGATTACTGTTATTACACACATTCTTTTTGAATAAAATACTACTTTGTTTTTCTCTCCATAGAGCAAGACCAAGTTTCAGTTGTTTTCTTATCTTTTTACATTAAAAAACCTCAGCAATGAGGTCTTAGATGGAAGAAAAATTGGGGGCAAAGATACCCAGAGTGAAGGCTGACCTAATTGCTTTCCATGATCAGGAAGACAGGCGAGTACCAGTTCCCTGTACACATCCAGAAACTACGTTTAAACTGCATCATGGCAAAGAAAGTTTGATTTAAAGAAAAGGAGTTTCTGCAATTTAGCAAGAAGGAGTGATTGACGAATAACTCTATCCAGAAACTGACAGATTGTCAAAGCTGCCTGCTACCCCTGGGTCATTTCAGCCATGGAATTTCTGGCCCAGCGAGAGCAAAGGCATTGCTTTCTCCTTCAGTGGGTTTCTCTATAGAGTACTCAGAAAACAGAAATATCTGGAAGGTTTCGAAAGCCATGGGCGAACTACAGAATTTTGTGCATTGTGCCTGCATTGGGCTCTGTCTCTCTCTGCACAGCAGCTCTAGTCGTATGTAGTTATCAGGCTATTTGAGGCTCACTGGTGGGTGGCACTTTAATGAGCAGATTATAAATTAAAATTCAAAGGATATTTGATGTCAAAAGTTCTGCTGATCTGGGATGTGGCCTTAAAAACAGATGCTTAGCAGAGGTCAAGTACAGGGAAGATAACCTGCCTGATTTGCTTTGGCTTAAAACCCAGGTTTGTGCTGACCAACTAGTTCTGTAGGCTTAGCCTACAGAAGGTGGCTAGGTATACTACAGGATGCCCAGGTAAAGTCAGGTTTCATTCAAAAGAACAAATAACTTTCAATATACATATGCCCCATGCAGTATCTGCGATAGATGTATATTGAAAAATGTATTAAGAAGTTTATGCATAATAATAAAATTTATTTATAATTAGCTTTGCTGAAAGTCAAATTTAACTGAGCAGCTTTTAGTTATATTTGCAAAATTTGGCAACTCTATCTATCTGTACTTCCCTCGGCTCTTATTCAATGTCCAGACCCCCACTGAGCTTCTCAAAGTTGGATTTCTATGACTTTGGGCCATCCTGGTGGATAAGAGGACCCTGTAAGGTAGAACCCTCAGGCTAGTTATCCTTGCTTCCAGCAAGAATGTAGGTGGATACACAGTGATGCCCCACCTTATCCATGGAGGATATGTTCTAAGACCTCCCATGGATTCCTGAAAGTGTGGATAGTACCAGTCCTCCATATGCCATGTTTTTTATACATAGACAACTGTGATAAGTTTAACATATAAATTAAGAACAGTTAATGATTAACAACAGTAACAACTAATAACAAAATAGAACAATTGTAACAATCTATTGTAATAAACATTACGTAAACGTTTATGCTTTCTCTCAGGCTCTTTCTATACCTATGTCAAAATATCTTATTTTACTTTTACTTTTTCACTTCTAACAAATACTTTACAACCTCTCTTTGGCATATCCAATTGCTAACATCACTACTCTTGTGCTTTGGGGCCATTACTAAAAATAATAAGAATTACTTGAAAATAAGCACCATGATACTACAACAATCTGATAACCAAGAAGGCTACCAAGTGACTAACGGGCAGGTAGTATATATAGCATAGAAACACCAGACAAAGGGAGGGTGATTCATGTTCCAGGTGGCAATGGAGCAGGATGGTGTAAGATTTCATTATGCTACTCAGAACAGAGTACAATTTAAAACTTATGAATTATTTATTTCTGGAATTTTCCATTAATGTTTTCTGACTGTAGCTGACCACAAATACAAAAACAAAAACAAAATTATAGATGAGGGAACTATAGTATATTTATAAAAGCTCTCAATAGGGCAGGGCTGGCCTGACATAGAAGTTATTATGCAAAGCCAGATTCAAAGATCACCCTCTGTTCTACGGCCAGAAGGTCCTAAATTACAGCCCATAGCTTAGCCCAACATACTTCCTGTGTTCACCTTAAAAACTGAGTGCGCTTGGTTCTCCAGAGAAGACAATCTCCTAAAACATTTTTGAGCTTCTACTCCTGAGCTACAGCCTTGATCTCTAAGAGTACCCAGCTCACCAAAGCATCCCTTCAAGCCATGGCTTCTGACCCATGGTCCTGTTCACCCTGGCTCTGTGTAGTCCCAGAGGCCCTAGAATATTCATTTACCTGCTCACCCTTCTTCTCTTCCTTTATACAACCTTGGTAACATGACCTCAGATCTGGGCTACTTATACTGGGCACCAAATGGCTGTTGTTGGGATTAGCTCTGGATTCTGAACATGCCACCTCAGCCAGCCTGATTCCCAGATCCTCCTGGCCTGCTCACAGAAATATGGGACATTATAACTATTTAGCATCTACCCTTCTATACCATCTCCTGGAGCCACAAATTCTATGCTCTTCTAACATGTTACATGAATAGTGCTTCTCCCATTTCCCCCCAAAAAGTCAAGTATAGTCAAGTATGGTGGCACATACCCATAATCGTAGCTACTCAGGAGACTAAGGCAGGAGAATCACATGTTCAAAGCTAGCCTGAGCAACTAGCAAGACTCTGTCTCAAAATAAAATTTAAAGAAAGGGTTGGAGATGTAGCTCAGTGGGGTAACGCTTGCCTAGCATATGGGATGCCTTGGGTTTATTCCTCAGTATTGCCAAAACAGAAAAAAAAAAAAAAAAAAAAAAAAAAAACAGAGGTCCTTTAGTTAAGTTCAACCCCTATGTGCTAGTTGAGGATTTTGTGGCCATCCTATGTTTACATGATCTTCCCTTGGCCTTGGCAGCCGAGATATGATGGTGTACACGCACTGAAAGACCCTTCAGATATGTGGCAGTTCAGACTCCTCTTCTGCAGGCCCTCTGATGTGGGAGGCATCCCATCTAATGGTCTGTCCTCCTGGTAGGAGCCACCCCTGGCCCACAAACAGTTTGGGGTCTGGTCCCTGGACTCTCTCACACCCCATCTCTAAACACATCATCCACAAATAGATTAGGAATTCCTCAGGCAGCTGAGCTCTGCTTTAATAAAGGGATGAGATAAGGTCATCTCCCACCTTATTATCCTGAAAAAGCATAAACCTGCCAAGTTTAGGAGACCAAATCATCTTCTAAGCAGACAGCATCTCCTCTCTGACCCAGTTCTCTCTCAGAATCAGGGAATCCAGCTCCTCAGCAGCAACAGACAGGCTGTTGTTTCTGGGTGTTATTTTCCAGGGCTGAAGCCACAGTTGTCCTGTTTGGGCCTCTGCTTATTATTTAATTGTTTATCTTGACACACAGGTTTGTCCCAGAGGGAAATGCTTCAAAAGTGGTGTGGCATTGGCGGTATAGAAAGAAATGCAGCTCACTTCCCTCAGCCTCCCTCCTGCCGGACTCCTCCCAATTATTCTGCAGGCCTCTTTGCCCTGAGGGCAGTTTGCAGCTCCAGGGGACTGGAATTGGCTTTAAAAAAAAAAAATTCTTTCCTCTCTGTGCCCCATGTGAAGGGGTATTGTGTGCTCTCTAAATAATAAGCCTAGCTTTGTGTGACCTAACTGGACCAGGCCCTTTGAGAGATTTTTTAGTTGCAGAGAGCAATCAGCTGCACCCTAGGAAACCAAGAAGTTTCCAGACCAAGGAGAAAAGTCTGCGGCATCAAGACTTTTTTTCCATAAGTATTGTGAACTCATCCTGCCCGCCCCCCGCCACACACACTGGTGTTTAGCATAATTAGGTAAAAGTGAAACATAAGAATCCAAAGTTACATTTTGGATTGAATAAATAATAGTATTTAATCAGGTGCTCCCCCACCCCACTCCTTACCACCAAAATAACAAACAAGCAACAAATCGTCTTAGAGCACTTATTAGGTGCAAAGCATTGTCATCAATTGAGGTAATTAATTATTACATTTATTTATTTCCTACTCAGGATCCAGCAGTAGCTAGAAGCTCAAGGGTTAGAAAGAAGCAGAACAGATAGTCCTTGGCCTCTGGCTTACAACTCACTCAGAATCCAACGACCAGAATAAACCACTCCCAGACCAGAGTAAACCATCCTGCCAGTCATGGTGCTAGGGATTTACATGCACAGATTACCTCCTCCAATCACCTCAATAACCCTGTGAGGAAGACAGTCTGCCTCCATTTCACAGATGTGGAAACAGATCCAAGGAGTATGCATGTAGTACAGAGAACGATGCCTCCCTCCCTCAAAGGTCTAAAGTCTGAGATACTTTATCTCAGATGGTAAAGGGGGTTTTGCAGAGGTAGTTAAGGATGTGGAAGTGGGGAGATCATCTTGGATTATCTGGATGGGCCCAATGGAATCTCAGGGGCCCATATAAGAGGTAGGTAGGAGGTCACATCAGAGTGACAGAGATATGACAATGGGAACAGATTGGAGTGATATGGGACTACAAAGACAAGAAAAAGATTCTCTTCTAAAGCCCTCTGAAGACACTCAGCCCTCTGAACTATTTTGGGTTTCTGATCTGTAGGACTAGACATAAATTTGTATTATTTCGAGTCACTGAGTTTGTAGTAATTAGTTGCAGCAGTAATAGAAAACTAATCCACTGTGCTATTCACACCTGCCCCAACTACATTCCACAGCGGATTTAAGCTGGTCAGAGAAGCTTACTCCAAAGTGGTAGAGCCAGGCAGGGCTGCCATGATGTCTAACTGGCTCCTGAAGTTCTATCAGGCAGAGGCCCAAGAGCAGGATCCAAATCAAATCAATGAGTCCTTAAAGTCCATATGTTTTCTTCTTTGCTGGTCTACTACCTACAGATAAAATTTCAGGGCAAAACAAATGAAATGTTAGAAAATATTCCATAACATAACGGGTTTCATAAGTAATGAAGGAATTCAGGAAAAGAGCAAGTTCTGAAAAAGAGCTTCTGATGTGTGCTACAGTGATCAGAGAAGACCTGATGGAGCAGATACAACTTACCATGGGTCCTGCAGCATGAGTGGACTGGAGGTAGCACTAGAGGGAAACAGAAGGCCTTGCGATGGGGGAATGGCCTGATGTAAGAAATGTCTCTGCCATCAGAAAGGATAAACTGCCTTCCAAATCTGCATTTCCTCTCCTACCCTCAACCCATCCTCTCCCAGTGGATTTCATCAAATCTTCCAACCAAAGTTTTGGCAAAGGCCTTGGACAACATACTGTGTCCCTTACCCTATGGATGGCAAGTCCTGACCCAAAGAGGTATCACTTGTCTTTCCTTCCCGCAAATCAAGTCTCCCGTTCATTGCTCTTCAGTAATCACCAACAAAATTTTTCCAGTTCTTCTTAGTCCATGAGCATACTCTTTGTTGGTGGTCGGTTTGCTTCAGCATGTCCAAAGGAAGAAATTCGGGGTTAGAATTCCAGATTTCTACCTTGACAGGACAATTTTGTTAAATACAAGGTGTTAAGGTTTAGATATGAGGTCTCCCCTAAAAGACAAAAGTCTGACAAAAAGTCTTATATGTGTAAGACAATATAAGAAAGTGTAGAATCAAATGGTGGTTCCATTCCAAGTTTTTTAAGGGATCTCCACACTGCTTTTCAGATTGGTTGCACCAGTTTACAGTCCCACCAGCAATGTTTGAGTGTGCCTTTTTCACCACATCCTCGCCAGCACTTACTGTTGCTGGTATTTTGGATAGCTGCCATTCTGACTGGGGTGAGATGAAATCTGAGGGTAGTTTTGATTTGCATTTCTCTAATGGCTAGAGATATTGAACACTTCTTCATATATTTGTTTATTGATTGTATATCTTCTTCTGAGAGGTTTCTATTCAGCTCCTTAGCCCATTTATTGAATGGGTAGTTTGTTTTTTTGGTGTTAAGTTTTTTGAGTTCTTTATATATCCTGGAGATCAGTGCTCTAAGATTTAAAAACAGCATACTACAGTGACACAGCCACTTCGATGTTTATAACAGCACAATTCACCATCACAAAAGTATGGAAGCAACCCAGATGCCCTTCAATAGATGAATGGATAAAGAAACTGTGGTACATATACACAATGGAATACTATTCAGCAATAAAAGAGAATAAAATTATGGCATTTGCAAGTAAATGGATGGAATTGGAGAACATTATGCTAAGTGAAGAAAGCCAATACCAAAAAATCAAATGTCAAATGTTCTCTCTGATTAGTGAATGCTGATACATAAGAGGGGTGGGAATGGGGAACATAGGAGAAATGGAGGAACTCTGGATGGGGCAAGGGGAAGAGGGGGGAGGGAAAAGGGAAGGAGTATAGTAAAGATGGTTGAATGAGATGGTCATTGCTACCCTAGATGCATGAATGAAGACACAAATGGTGTGACTCTATCTGGTTTGCAACCAGAGAAATGGAAACATTGAGCTCTATATATGTACTATGACTTGAAATGCATTTAAATAAATTAATTTAAAAATAAATAAAACTTGAAGAAAAAAAAGAAAGTGTAGAGAAGAAATGGTTGGGTTATAAGAAGTTTAACCTAAGCAGTGCATTTATCCTCTGATAGGAATTAACTTGGTGGTAACTGTGAGTAGGTAGGGTGTGGCTGGAGGAGATGTGTCCATGGGGATATGCCCTTGGGGTTTATATTTTCTCCACAGATAAGAGTGTTCTCTCTCTTTCTCTCACTCTCTCTCCCTCCCTCTCTCCCTTCTTCCAGAATGTCATGTTGTGAGCTGCTTTCCTCTATCACACTCTTCTGCCATGATGTTCTGCCTTATCTCAAGCCCCAACAAATGGAGCCAGCTGTCTATAGACTGAGACTTCCGAAACTGTGAGCCCCAAAATAAAATTTTCATCTTCTAAAATTGTTCTTGTCAGGTCTTTTGGTCACAGCAGCAAAAAAGCTGACTAAAACAAAAGGACCATCAGTCCAGAGATACTCTTTTAAATTACCTTTAATTAATAACTAAGTAAATTTTGAGTGAAGCAGCTGAAGAATCTGGGTTCTCTTGTCACCTGCAACATGACATTGAGCAAAGTTTGTTACATCTTCTGCAAAATAAGACTTGGTCTTTGAATTCTCTCAGTCATTTGAGACCCTTTGGGCCATGGACAATAGAACCCTTATTCAAAGTGGTTTAAACTTTAGGAGAATGTATTATCCTGTGTAACAGAAAATTGAGTGGCAAGGTGGCTTAGAGGATGATTGATTCAGTGGCTCAGTGATGTCTTCAGGACATGGATTCTTTCTGTCTTTCTGTTCTTGCCACCTGAGTACCAGTTTATCCTCCTGTTGGCAGTAAGATGGCTGCTGTAGTTCTAGAGTCACATTCAGGCCTGAGGCAGCCCAAAGAAGAAAGAGAATCCT
The DNA here is from genome assembly GCA_028644305.1 of Xerus rutilus. NCBI lineage: Eukaryota > Metazoa > Chordata > Mammalia > Rodentia > Sciuridae > Xerus > Xerus rutilus. The sequence continues at coordinate 42,824,148 of CM053405.1, read as the reverse complement.
CTAGAAGACTTGCCCTCACATAGCACTGGCCATAACTGAGTCACAACTTGTGCATTTCTGAGTCAATTTCTGGAAATGAAACCCCCTCAGGACAGGGTGTTCCAGCCTTTCTTTCAGCAAACAGAGAATAACTAAAGAAAAGCACAATCCTGCAAGGGAAGAGAAGTTGCTCCTGGATGGAAAGGTATAGTGACATCTATTCTTTCAAAGGTTCCTTCCAGCTTCAAAGATGCCATAAATCAAAAGCCATGTGGTTGCCTAGTAGGTTTCAACCCAGACTGCCAATCTATATTCCTATGCAAAACCAAGCCCTGTGCTGTGCACCAGGGATATAGCAGTGGGCAAGAGCCATGGAGCCTCTGTGGAGCCCCCGGTCCAGTGGATGCTGACCACCCAAAACCAGACAATTAGCCTCATTGCTTCAGCCCTTGGAACTACTGATCTCCAACAGTTGTCCCAGAGGAAGTCTCAGAGTTTTGGCTGAATAGATAAATGAGAGAAATCTGCTGCTATTATTTTTTTTCAAGTTATATTTGAAAAGTTGACCAAATAACATCTCTGTTTCTCTACCCTCAAACAATCTAAAAAAACAATAACCTGATGATGTTACACAGTGAGAAGCAGGGTGATAGGTGGCAGTATTATGTTTTCTTAAAAGACAATACAACTTGGCTACTGGAGTTATTGACCTCACATTGACCATTGGCAGGTTGTGTCTGTTTAAACTCATTTTCAGAGTACTTCAATGAGAAATGACATTTTCCCCCTATTGTAGACTTGGTCCCTAGAGTCATTTCTTACAACCACAATGACTATTCTAAGGAAAGGAGAAAATAGAGACAGATGGATGTTTGATGGGGAATTTTACACTTCTCGTTAGTCTTTTTTGTGAGGCTCAGTGTGTTTGCTCAATTCCAATTACCTGTGTCTTTCTTCTCTGGCTGGATTAGTAGCTATTCAATTCAACCAAGGCATAGAACAGTGTCACTAAAATGATTGTTCTTCTCCCAGCAGGATACTTAGGTTTTGACTGAGTAATCAAACTCTGTACAAAATTTCACCAAGATATTTATTATATCAAGTAATGGGAATAGGAGGTATGTTTTGTTACATAATATATTGAAACAAGCTAAAAGAAATAGACAAAAATACCTTCCTTAAACATGAAAGCCACACTGCCCATCTTCTTTAGCATGTGTGGTGATAAATTTATGTCCCCCATCTCATGATAGTCTTACCAAATGACCATGAGAATAAGAAGTTATAAAGCAATAAGTATATCTGAGTGAAATAATATAGCATTTTTCAAGTTCTAATTTTTCTATCAAGTCATTACTGCCAGTTGAACTAGGGGTGAGGAGGGCATTTGGCTCTTAGGTTTGAATTTGCCATAGAAGAGTGGGCCTAGCCAGGACGCAGAAGTGAATTTCGTAAAACCTACAATAATAATTCAAGTCTCTCCATCAAGCTGCTCAGCCGACCTAACACAGATGTCACTGCCTCCTATGAGGTTCATTTCCACATCCCTTCCTTGGTGAGGCTGCTAGTGAGCAGAGAAAAGGTCAAAACAAGGAGAACAAGAGAGAAGAACCAAGAGGGAAACAAAGGCCTAGAATCTTCTACAAGCTATATAATTAATACCTGAAAATGGTGATCCTAACAGTAACCAAATGAGAGAATAGGCCAGATTTGTCCATTTCTTTCAGACTCCCATGTCAAGTCCTACGGGTATCCTATCTTACTCAGCATCTCGTTGAAATAGGAGAAGTACATTAATTTGGTAAAGACTTCTTATTTGATGTCCTTAAGATCTTACAGAGCATTGACATTTTTTACAACATCTTTTGTTTTCCTGCTGAGGTTCTCCCTTGGGTGGAAGGTCTCTAAAGTCCTTTGCCTTTCATTCTCTTAGGATCCATGCTATAATTCTTGATGTACTGGTTATAGTTCCAACAGAGAACAGGTGAAATAGCTCTAGAGTCAAACCCCACAAATAGATGGTTCCTTTATTCCTAGTAAATGCAACAACTTGAAGGTCTCCTGTGGCAATGGGTTGGTTTCTGCCTGAATGTGAAGGGATGTCAGAGTCAGCCGGCTAGAATTCAAGCCCAAAAGTTGGGCATCATGGAGTCTCTGCTCAATTTCAGCTGAAGGCCAATTGAATGTGTCATCTTCTAGCCACGCATTTGCTCCAGGGCATGCTGAAAAGATAAATGCTTGAGAAAATTGTGGGTAGACTGACCACATTCTTCAAGTGAAAACCTTGAACTACCAAGTACTTCAGTCCATCTGACATCTTATTAAAAATGCGTATTCCTGGATCCCATCCCTGGCACAATGATCAGCCCTGAAATCTGCCTTTTATACTTACTGAAGTTTGAGAACCACGTCCAGACTCTTGTTGTAACACTGATCCTGAGATCAGCAGCATCGGCATCACCCGAGAGCTTGTTAGAAATGTAGAATCCCAGGTCTCCCCATCCCAGACCTACAGAATTCAAATCCACATTTTAACAAAATCCCCGAACAATTACTTAAAGCTTGAAAAACATTTTGCTAGAATAGTCTTAAGCCGGGCACAGTGGCGCACGCCTGTAATCCCTGCACTTTGGGAGGCTGAGACAGGAGAATCCTGAGTTCAAAGCCAGCCTCAGCAACAGCGAGGCGCTAGACAACTCAGTGAGACCCTGTCTCTACATAAAACGCAAAATAGGGCTGGGGATGAGGCTCAGTGGTTGAGTGCCCCTGAGTTCAATCCCCAGTACCAAAAAAAAAAAAAATGAATAGTCTTGCTGGGAAGAGAGAGGTGCATGCAAGTAGCAAGAACAACGGGGAAAAAGACTTTTCTATCCCAATCTACATGTTAGAATCACTAAAGAACTTTTTAGCAATACTGACATCTAGGTCCTATTACAGACCAATTTAATCCAGCCTTCTGGAAATGGGGCCCAGGCCTCTATAAGTTTAAGGGCTCCACAGCTAATTTCAAAGTGCAGCCAGAATTGAGAATGACTGTTCTACTGAAGCAAAATTCAGAATCAAATCTTAAAGTCCTACATGCTGAGCATCTGGCCAAGTCCTGCTCTGTCCAAAAGCAATCAGACATTTGCCTCATAACAAGGGATTCCTAAAATATTTGCCCTTTTCTAAAACGAGTCAGCATCAGTCTTTTGAATGGCTACTCATTGTCCATGCCTCATAAACATATCCTGGGCCTCCACTGCCAGGAGCTGAAGAGCAGCGTTCCTAGTCCCTAGCTCAGGGCCTCCCCAGGATGGGATGTGGCTCTTTCTGAGGCAGCATTTCTCTTCATTTTCTCTGCCCCTGGGATTTGTGATTCTGGACAAGGCATATGCCTTTTCACCACGTCATTTTTCTCATTTGCAGAGGGAAAACACAGTGTCCATTGATTCCTTTGGTTAAGCTGACTGGTGCCCCTGGCTCATGTCCAGTGACTATTTCCCTGCAGCAGCTCTTAGCTGAGGACAAGCCAGGCAGGGAGATGGCTGCCCACTTAGAGCTCAAGCCCGCGTGCTCTTTGTCCTGTGAGCTTTCCAGATGCCAGCTCATTCAGCTGATTCACCTCAATGCAGGCAGTTCCAGCAGAAAGCCTTGGAACCAGTTTGAGAAAAGAAATACTAATGGAATCCTTTGACGTGTGTGTTTAGTGCAAGTCTGGGCTCCTGGAGAGCCAGGCTTTAGAAATGTTAAGGCCTTCTTTTCAGAAGACCTTCCTAATTAGCCAGATAAGCTCTCTGGAAATGTAGTGCATGCACTTACCACCTTTGTGTCTATAATTATTGAGGAAGTCTATATTTGTTTGTAACAGCTCGGTGGCCCATACTGTCACAGTCATCCTTCCCATCTTCTCTCTAAATATTGAGTGTTTGCTATGGGCCCAAGCAAGTCACCTTCATATTATCACTTTATCCTCATCACCATCTGGAGAGGTAAGTACCCTTATTATACCCATTGCATAGATGCAAAATCAAGATTTAAATAAGTAACTCACCCACAGTGAAACTGACAGAGACTGAGCTTCATCCATATGTCTATGATGTGATTTTAATATATGTGGCTACAAAAAGAGATCTCCTTTCCAACTTTAGGAAGTTTCTCAATCCCTTGCTTCGAGTCTCAGTGTTTCTAGAGGCAGTGTTCTCTGAACCAGATCTTCCTTCCTGACTGCCCTTGTTTGGAAATTGATTCTAGTGCACAGCAGGGTCAAAGGAATTCAGAACCAACAATGAAGGTGTAGGAGTAAAATTAGAAATGGACTTCATACTATATGCCAAAATAAATTTTATATGAATTAAAAATAAAACAATGGAAGCATAAGAAGAATATATAGTGAATAGTTAGAAAAATCCTGAAATAGAAAGGGACTTTACAGAATGACACCAAAGGCAGAAGCCAGGAGCTAAAATATTAAGAATTTTGACTGCACAGAATGTTAAAATATAAAAATGCTAAAAACAATTGACAAATTGGGGAAAATTGCAAAATGTATGAGAAAAAAGTTAATGTACTGAATATATAAAATGTTCCTACAAATCAGTAAGAAAAATAGGAGTACTCCAATTTAAAAATAGGCAAAGAGAGAATAAAAAGAAGACTAACATTTATGACTGATGAGGACAGAACTCTAGCAATAGACTTTTGCATTCTCTGCAGGTGGGAGTGTGAATTGACATAACCTTTTTACAGGTCGATTTGACAAAATGTAGTAAAACTTTTTAAAAATGCATGACACTTGACCCAGCCATTTTGAGGAATAGATCTTAAGGAAGTAATTAAGGACCTGCATAGTGACCCAGCAGGAGTATGACCCTGGAATGATGTGGGCCAAGGTTTAAAGAAAAAATGGCAACACCCTAAAAGACCAGTAAAGGAATGGCTGAAAATATCACACTACTCCCTGCAACAAAAGTACTGTATAATCATGAAAGAGATAGTATATTCGTTCAACTGTATTCATGGGAAGGATGCTCACGTGGAACAATATTCACAATACATTGCTCAGAAAAATAAAAAGCCAGTTACCCCAAAGAATAACTGTGTTTGTACTCAGGATACACAAGAAAGGTTTGTCTCTAGGTAATGAGAGTATGTTTGTTTGTTTTACTTTCTTCCTTTTGTATATTTGTATTTTTCATTAACTCTATAATAACACGTACTGCTTTTGCAGTATGAAACAAAAACACAATAGAACATATAGAAGAGGAAACATCACAGGATCCCAGTCTCATCACTGGGTAGCCTAAAGTGGGAGGGCTGGGATTTAGTCATAGCCTTGACCTACACCCTCCTGAGAGGAACCTCCCACCAGCACCTGCCAGAGGAACTGTCTTGCCCTGCCAGCAACCAGCCACGTGGGGGCCTGCCCTTCCAGGAGGCCAATCAAGCCATCAGCACCAGCTTTCTCCACCCTTCTTTACAGAGATCTGGGTTCCTACTCTGCACGGTGAGGACAGCGTGCGAGGGCAGAGCCCTAGGGATTGGTAGGAATCCATTTGCATCCAACCATTCCCAGAGAGGGGCCCAGGCTACCTGCGGCTACGGTACTCCCCTCCCCTCTGCTTGGGTTCACAGGGATTCGGGAAAGACCTGTACTCCCAGAGCACTGGTTCTTCCCTTGGGAACCCCAGGTGTCCCTACTCTGCATCAACGTTTTCTTGATTCTCCCGCAGGGTCGTACCCGGACACCAGCCAACTTTGGGTCCCCCAACTTCCTGAATTAGGAAAGCTGCGCTCAGCAGAGGCCCCGGGGCAGCCTCTGAGGCAGGCGTCGGGTGGGGACAAGCGAGAACCTCGGGATCTGCCGACGCGAGGGTACTGCCCTGGGTCCTCTCGTCTCCTCTTGGCCAACCACAGGATCTCGAATTCAGTGCAGTGACCAGGGCCGCTCAGATCGCGCTGCCTCCTCGGGGCCGAGGCTGCTAAGCCCCAGTTTCTGGGGAGCAGGGCTGCAGAGTCCAGGCAGAGGTGCAGCAGAGCCCAAGATCGCCGCGTCAAGTTGCTTCGGCGTTTCCACGCCCCGGACCGCAGGGCAGGGCTCGTAGCAGCAAAGCATCTGCCCCGCCCGCGTGACCGCCCGGGGCAGTGGAATGCGGAGCTGGAAGGGCCCGGCCAGCACCAGGCGGTCCGCGCTGGGGAGCCCGCGGGGAGAAACGGACTCAGGACTGGACTCAAGGAGGTGAAGGAGCTGCCTCGGAGCTGCCGAGCTCACGGAAGACCAGAAGTAGTTTACTAATAGAACAAATTTTAAGGGGATTTTTGAGACAGTAATAGCAGCAACATCCCAGAGAACGGCGCAGGGACGGAGGGTTGGATCGGGCTTTCGCACAGGAACTCAGATTTTGCAATAGCATTTGATTAAAAATAAAACATATTAATGTGGAAGGCTAGTCGCGTTCATAGGAAGGTAAAAATACAGTGGACTCCCCCACACCCCAGATGCTCCACCTGCCTGCTGTAATTACAGGGCTTCAGAGAGGAGGGGAAAACACGACAGAGAAATCTGCTTGCATATTTTTCTTCTATTGTGCTCGGCTCATTTGAATTATAATGTGTTGCAGGCCAGAGTAGGAAATTTTGTGCCTTGAATAATGAATCCCCCTGGAGCCCACGGTACCTGTACTTCTTTTTAGTGTCCACTGAGAATAACGTGTTCGACATTCAAGTGACAACACAGGATAGGATTTCAAAGCCCCGAAGCCCCAGAACGCTGCACACCCCGACGGCTCTCTGCCTGCCCTCTCTTTGCCTTCCAAAAGCGGAAAGCTCTTTCTTTACTTAAAATGTGTTCATCTTTCTCGCAGGTCCTGGATGTACCGCAGAAATACCGTACAAACAGGCAGCGGCTTTTTTTTTTTTTTTTTTTTTCTGAATCTGAGCTAGTCCGTTCCCGTACAAAGCTTCAAAGCTGCTAAGGTTCAAGAATACTGTCCAGATTTTTTTAAATGGAAAAGCTGGGCACAGAGAGGCTCCAGATCTTGTTCCCAGCCAAAGCAGGCTTTTCTGGTGTCAGAATCACTCAGCTGGGCTTAGGTGGGCTCTCCATAAGAAGGGTTAGTGAAGGTTCTGTTAGTTAAAATAGGCAAGGTTTAAGTCACAGAAGTATCCAAATCTTTGGATGCTCTGTGGTTCGGAAGAGCTGTTTGACAGAGGTTTTCAGTTAAGGGGCAAGTGAAGGAAAAAAAAAAAAAATAGAACAATCTCAAGATAAGAAAATGAAAGCTTTATAAAATGATAAAAGCAAGTGCCCTCACATTCAAAACTTTCAAGCAAGTTTTGTTTGTTTGAGTTTGGGCTTTTTTTAAGTGAGCATCCTTTCTGGTTTGATATAGATTCGGAAGTCTTTTTAAAAACAAATCACTTTTAACTAACAATATAAGGTATGTCTATATAATGCCAAAGAAACATTTTGGTTTGGTTTCTTAGGAAAATAAAGTTCTTTACTGATATTGAAGAATTTCCAGCATACATTAGAAGGTAAAGCAAATATACTACTATTTGTATAGGTCAAAAAAACAAAAGAAATACATAAATATATTTGACATTTCTATTTCTATTTCTATCTATCCATTTATCTGTATTTGTATAGACATAGATTATTCCCAAGTGGATATTGCTTTTGGGAGGGGATGGTTTAAGTGGGTAGAGAGACTGTTCTTGCTTTATGTTAAATCCTTTGTTTTTGTTCTTTGTGGTGCTGGGGATTGAACCCAGGGCCTCACACATGCTAGGCAAGGGCTCTACCACTGAGCTACACCCCCAGCCCTTTTGTTTTGTTTTAAAACAATGTGAATGAATTGTTTTAAACATTCAATGAAATGTAATGAATATCTAAGTCATTCCTGCTGTAATGCAGCCAAGTGAAGACTTGGTGACAAAGACAGGCTTAGGTATTGAAGCCACTCCTTCATCTTTTCATCATGACTGTTAGCCACTTCCCAAAGGAAGCTGTATGCAGTAGTTTTTGCCTCTGCCTGCCCTCTAGTTTAACATAGGTACCAACAGTCAGGGAAATGCCCCAAAAAGGGGATACAGGAAGAAACAGGAAAAAGAAGCAAGTCTAGGTTTTATCAGCAAGATAAAAAAGGGCAACTGGCTACACTTGTTCTTTCTGAGCTAAGACATTCCCCTTATGTTCTAAGAACTAATTTGGGACCTTTTGTAAGTCCCCACTTACTAACATTCTAAAAAAGCAGAGAACCCCAAACCTAGGAAAAACAAGAACTCTGCCAGACTTTTAGGGTCTGCCTAAACCATTTTGAAACAACCGTTTAGATTCTGCTGTGCCATTTTCAACAACCATAAAGGCAGGGAAATGAAGAATGTCATCTACATGGTCTGAGATGTTCCGAAAGAGCCCTACTTTTTAGCAGATCAACTCCACAGTCCACCTGATATTCAAGATACCCAGAGAATGAGACCAAAGAACCCAGCAGGGGATCATCCTCCAACTGAGGACCAACCTCCTCAAAGACAAGAGTGTAGAAACCTCTGGGACAGGCTGCTCCTGCCCAAATGAAACAAAACAAGCAAACATAAAAGTCTCTCTCTCCTTTTACCTGCTTTCTGATTACTGTTAACTGACCAAAACTTTTTTCCACTTAGAGCAACATTTGGTCAACTCAGCACTATTGACATTCTGCACCAGATAATTCTTTTTAACTGAACTATGTGCATTGTAGGATGTTTAGCCTCGATATTGGCTTGGCTTGTGTGTACTAAGGGCCAGTAGCATCCTTCCCCAAGTTGTGATAACCAACAGTGTCTTCAGACATTGCTAAATGTGTCCTGGGGAGGGGGCCAAATTGTTCCCAGTTAAGAACCATTTAATTCAAGGCCAGGCTAATACTTATAAGAGATGTAACAGTGTGTGTGTGTGTGTGTGTGTGTGTGTGTGTGTGTGTGTGTGTGTGTTGTGTTTAATAAAGTGGTGAAATATAAATAATATTTTAAAAAATCATTACCAGACAAATAAAAATAGAATAAAACATCAAAACTGTTATCATGCTGAGGTGCTGGGTCCATTGTCTCTGTTCAGCAAAGAATTGAAGAACAGTACCCAGAGATAGCAAGCAAGAAGTAGGTTTATAAGTCTATTGCAGAAGCAATAGAGATAGATTTCTCTGAAAGGAAGCCCCCACCTGCACCCCAGCTGGGAATCCAGTGAGAGAGTTTTGGCTTATTCTTTTTATGGTCTCTGGAATTTCCTCCTTTCCTATCTCCTCCTCTGTGCATGCACTCCTCACTATTATTGGTTGGTGCCCCTTCTGTCCATGCATGTTTTAGTTTTTCTCTTGGGTCCCTTGCTTAGGAGGAGCAGGAGGTTGGAAGTATCTGTCTGATTGGGTCCCCCGCTTGTGTCCATGAGTACTTTCATCAACCAAATGCAGACCTCTTCAGAAGACCCTCTCCATGCGCTCCTTTGTTCTGGCCCTGCCCGCAGTCTCCTCACCCACCATCTTTCCCTGACTGCCTAAGCCCTGCTACATCTCCCTCAAAACTGCGGAAGGGTAGTGGGTGGCCCAAAAAGCAACCATGCAGGTGTGTGTGTTTGCTGGGAATCAGAGAGATGGTAGGATCCGGGTAACAGTAAGATGTTTGGCGGGCTACATTCCTTTTACCCTGTTTACCCCTCCAACTTCACTCCCTGCTCTTCTCTACCCTGTTCTGTGCCTAGAGAAGTTGACCCTATGGACCTCATCTGCAGATGTTATCACAAGCATGTGCTTGGTCTGTGCGCACCAAGGGCCAATAGCATTCTTCCCCAAGTTGTGATAACCAACAGTGTCTGTCTGTCTGTCTGTCTCTCTCTCTCTGCCATTCTTTCTCTTTTTCTGTCTCTCTCTGTGCCCCCCCCATCCCACCCCCGTTTCTGGCTTTGATTTCATCAATGGAAGGAACTGGACAGTGGGGGTAGGGGTGGGAGGACAATGAGGTTGACTACTCTGGACTCCCTTGGCCAGATCATGGTGGGCTGGCTGTTTCACTGTTCCACAGGCCCATAGCCATTGGCTACATCAGGGAATCTCTCTGGCATGCAGAGACTGCTACCTGCTGTAGCCCTTCAAGCTTAGAAGTGGTAATGGATCCCAGGTGTTGCCACTGCACTGTACCTGGCTAGTTTCCCTAAATCCTGCCCACACTTTTATAAGCCATCACTTCATTAAAATCTCCTCTAATTATTCCATTTGAGGGTGCTATTTCCTATTTGACCCTAACTGATACAAATGAAATGAGTAGTCACTTAGTCTTGTCACTCTAGGACAAGATTGAGGAATTCTTGGGCCCTTTGACCAAACAGGCCAAAATGCCCTGAACAAGAGAGGGTAACCCTTCTCTCTGTACTTCTCTCCTGGAACCAAAGCCAGGCTTGAACTCTCCCTGGCTACTTGAAACAGGAGAAAGCGTATGCCCCCATACCAAGAGAGTACGTGGACATCCAGGCCACATCCAGCCTTCTCAAATAGCCATGATCAGGAACAAAAAAAAAGCACCCACAAGAGAGAAAAGTCCTCTTCCCCTAAGAGGTCACACTGTGTCTGTCCCCTTTATCATTTAAGCCACTAGGTTGTGACAAGCAAAATGACATCTTTATCCCTTTGAAAGTGCACTGCCTAGAAGATGAGAGCAAGTTAATGCCAAAATTCTTCTTCATGCATAGAGTGCCTGTCAATTCTAACATGACCAGAAGGAGAAGGAGAGTATGTGTGGCATGAGGAAAAGCTGGGGACCCTCTGTACTGGCCCCTGCTATCTGGTTTGGAGAAAGGGAGACCCACTGTCCCAGGCCTTGGCCACCAGGAGGTAGGAGGGAGCACAGTTCCCATGTGGTCTCTGCCCCAAGCTCCCAATGACGAGGAGGAATGAGCCCCAGCAGGAGCCAGCTCTGCATCTGGCAGTGATGCCTCTGGGCCAGGTCAGGACAACAACCTCAATTGTCCCTCCCCACAGTAGCTCTGCTGATCCTGGAGGAAAGAAAGCCATGGGGCCATTTGGACCAAGCTTCTGCAGGAAGAATGCTGCCCTTTCTCTGCAGCTCTGGATCCCAGAGTCATGGAATCAACAGCTCAGAAGCTGGCAGCCCCCTCTGAGGCCTGGGCAGCCTCCCCCATGGTCACATGGCCTAAGACACTCTGTTCTTTGTGACAGCTGCCTGGCTGGGTAGGCCAAGAATCTGCAGACAAAGATGCTTCAGGTGTCCTTGAACCCCCTGGAAATTGATGAGCGATTTCCCTTTGTTGGCGTCCCCAGCAAGCCCAACTCACCTGACCTCTAGGCCTCCCCATGACCTGAGGCTTGACTATTATTCACAGTAGAGACAGAGATGGCATCAGATTCAGGGCACAGGAGGGCAACACAAACGCCTTCAGGGTTTTGCCTCACGCAGCTAACGTCAGCGATGTTTTACAAAAACAAGACTGGAGGTCATGTCGCTTCTTGGATAAAAGGAACTTTGCTTCAGAGAAATTTGCTTGGTAAACAAAGCTAGAAAAATTGCCAGGATAGCTACCTTTGAGTTGCCCTGTATTTCCAGAACCGCCAGATACATCACTCACACTAGATCAGGGATCCAAGATCTGATCACTGAGCCCCTTGGGTCTCTGGTTGTCCACTCTGTCAGAACACAAAGGCTAGACTAAACATACTCACACTCTGTCCAACTCTACAGTCCACGCAGATTTAGGAACATCCTGTCTCTTAGCACTATGAAGGAGAAGTTAGCCAAGAAAGGAAAGGGGAAGCAGCGGAACTGAAGCCAGACTGCCTTGGTTGTACTAGTTACCTTCTGTGCATGCTGGGCAAGTCATTTCCTTTCCCTGTGCCTCAGTTTCTTCATCTGAAAAGTGGGGATAACTTTAGTTCCTGTTTCATAGGGTTGTCATGAGAATTAAATAAAACCACATGGGGGAAGTGTTTAGAACACACTCAGCACAGGATAGGCACACTGGTAGCACTTGCTGTCTTTACTGCTCTTTTCACTTTTACAGAAGGCCACCTGAGTCTTTTCCTGTCACCCATTCAGTCTTGCTAAAAGGAGTTTGGCAAACAGGTTCACACAGAGCAGGGAGTGATATTTTTCTGGAGGAATTGAAAAGAATGCCAACCTTGTTTCTTTCTCAGCTAGCATTCTGCTGTGCTGGGAGGGAGGGTTGGCAGGAGCTCTGGCCTTCTTTACAGAATTAAGCAGGACACCATCTCTTCCAGGCTGGGGAGAGAAATGAAGCACAGAGGCTCCACTGGAGCCATGGCCAAGGCTTTGCACAGACCCTGAGCCCATGCTAGACTCTCTGCCACCCACCACATCTACCAGCTCCTAGTAAGAACACCCTCCTCTCTACCATGTTCCAGATGGTTGCTCAAAGTAGTCACTGCCAGCAAGTCATCTCAGACCAGTTCCTGACACCCGGAAGCCACAGCCACAGCCAACTTCAACAGCATTGGAGCCTGCATGGAACCTGAGGAATCACCATCCCCGTGGACCAGGAAACCCACCACAGAGGACAAGACAGGTCTCCAGTTCTCTGGCAACAGAGTGAAAATGGCTTATGACCTTTGGATGCCAACCATTTAGGACCCCACCAACCAGTCAATAGCCAAATACCCCATCCACAAAGGCACGCTAGGTGAGTCACTGGCTATATCCTCTTGACCTCCCTAACCTCCTCCTACCCTTCCCTATGTGGCTCTACCCTTGTAAAAAGCACCTCTCAGGGGGCTGGGATTATGGCGCAGTGGTAGCGTGCTCGCCTAGCACGCATAAGGCACTGGGTTTGATCCTCAGCACCACATAAAAATAAAATAAAGATATTCTGTCACCTACAACTAAAAAATAAACATTTGAAAAAAAAAAAAAAAAAGCACTTCTCAGTGCCCATGCCCTCTGGTTTCTGGCGGGGTTTTCCAAAAGGAGGCAGCAACATGAGAACAAAGGTCCAGTGGGAGGCAAAGTCAGGCTATGTGTTTCCCTGGTCCCCACTTTCACTGTCATGCCGGGTCCCTTTATCAGAAGCTGAAGGCACAGCTCCTATCAGAAAGCCATTTCTCCAGCCTTCATCCCCTCCTCTTGATCCCTTGGGCCCTGGAAGTGAGTAGGACCCTTCCAGCCCTAGCCCCTGTTGTTTTCCCTCACCTAGCCCATGACTTTGTCAATAGCCCCTAACTCTCCTCAACCATTCCACTGGAACATGCCATCTGATTCCTGCAGGACTCTGAGCTAGGCTAAAGGCACCTCCCTCAATCAGCTTTACCTTCTCTTTCTTTTTTTCCCCCATTTTTGTACCATAAAAGTGTATATGTGTGTGTGTGTGTGTGTGTATAAAATACACACAAGCTATGAAGCCACCATTCATGTTAAAATTGTGAAGTGTTAGCACCTTGAACTGTTCTGTGTGTCTCACGGCCATCTCCCCATCACCAGAGGCATAAACGCAGGTGTTACACACATGGACACAATTCACCATAGCAGAGGGCTGGGGAAAACCAATGACCTTCCTTTCCTCCTGGTCAGCCCAGGGATCACCTCCTAGCTGTCCCAAGTCCCAGGAATGTTGTGGAGCCTGACAGCCATGCAGAGTTAGCACCTCTGTGGGCGGAATGTTCACTGCGACTGGGAGCACTGCGGTCATTCTGACCATTGCTTCTGCTTCCTAATGGGAAATGAGGACAGAATGCCACACACCCACAACTTGGGATAGCTTTCCTTCCTTCCTGCTGTGATGATCATTACTGTATGCAGCCCAGCAATTTGGCGCCTCAGCAACCAGACTCCTAGTAGGTGCCTGGGCTTGACCATTATAGGGGGATATTATGATCATGATTACAGGATGACTGAGCCGTCCAGCAAAGTGACCGGTAATTTGCAATCTAATGGCCATTCAGTAGTGGGTAATATTATGGACCTTACCCTGCAATTGTAAAACAACCAGCCCTCTCTAATGTAGCAGTTTTCCCATCAAAAATCCAGCCTTTGCTTTTGATTTCTGCTAATCAGTAGCTGTGCCAGTTTCGGCTTTAGATTTAGAAAAGCTAAACAAGGGAGCCTGAAATGATACACTCCTCTTTAGAGCCCCTGAATGGGAAGTTTAGGCAGTTTTGTCAAGTGGAAGTGGGTAGGGAAAAAAACAAGTGAAAGAAGCATCTGGAAGGCAATCTCATTTCTTAAAAGAGCAACAGAAACTGGCCCCTGAAGCTTTGCCAAGTATGTAAGGGTTGCCTGGAAATCTGGGAGACCAACAATGATAGGCATGAGGGATACAAACAGCACGTGCCCAGGCCTAGTTAGGTGCATACCACAGCCCATGCACCCTTGTGTGCATGCACACACATGTACACACACACACACACACAAGAATACAATTTTTCCTACTCCTACAGGGTTGCTTGCTGACAGACTTCCAGGTTAGAATTTGAGGGTCCCTCCTGCATGTTGTCCACAATTCTGCTTGAGGGCACAATCCAGTGCTATTTTTCCTGAGTTCAGCAGCCATAGTCCAGATAGAAAACAGTATGATCAGAGGCTCACACTTGGGTCACAGACTGCTGGGACTTCTTAGCTTTATGCCACTCCTCAAAACTATACAACATTGCCAGCAGGAACTCCTGGGTGCTCATGAATTCAAATCCATCACTAAGGACCAGCCTAATCTTGAGTGGTCAGCTCAGCCAAGCTGGCATGGAAAAGGGCAGGGAAAAGAATCAGTGATAAACTTGCTGCATGGCTAATGGCTTAGTTTTTCTGAACCTCAGTTTCCTCAGCTGTGAAACACTTTCCTGGTCTATCTCATAGCAGATGTCCTTCTAAACCTTCCTTTAAAACCTGGCATTAGCTCATGCCCAAGCAAGGAATTAGTGGGAGCAGGCAGTTGAGTAGTAATGGCTTCCAAGGCTGGTGGTGGGGGTACTTAGAGATGAAAGTTTCTTCCAGTTCTGGTTACAAACTATCCATGTGCTCAGAAAAGAAAAGCAGGAAGAGGGAATTGTGACCTGTGAGATTCAGCCCTGAGGTTCAGCTCCACCTTGGTTGTGTCCCTCCTTCTCTGACCTGCCCCACTCTGGGGCATGAGACCATTAAAGGCTTGCTCTAATGGAATAGAAACACAGAGCCCTGAAGGCAGATGAGTCAGGCCAAGAGACACAATGAACAAAATGGGATTCCAGCCATTCCTGGTCTCAGTGAAATCTAGATGAGGGCTGCTCACCTGCAATTAATTTAGAAGGGGCTTGTAATGAAGGTGTGAGGTAAAAAATAAAAAAAGACAGTTGGCAAATAGCTAAAGAAACAGAGAATGACCACACAAGAAGCCAGTCAGCTCACACAATCAACCAAGACTGGAAATTGCGATGAGCTTTGGGTTGACTCCTCCAAGTCCACTCCACCAGCGGTGAATCTAGACCAGCCAAGTTATCCCAATGGACATGTGACTAAAGGGGAAACTGCCAGGCATGAGAAGAGATTTTCTCCCTCTTAAGAGGAACGGATAGTCTTGCTTCCCACTTTGGACATCGACACAGCCACATGTGATTCCTGGAACAGCTGCAACCACCTTGCTAGAAGCCAGATGATGAAGTTGTTATCAAAGATGGCACAGGGGAAAAACACAGAGAATACAGGCACTTGCTGATGTCATTAGTCTAAGAAGCAACCAAGCCTGGTATCTATCCAGCATGGATCTTCAAGTTACATGAGATAATATGTGGACTCAAATCCCTTATTTGAGCCAATCTCAGTGAGGTTTTGTATTAGTTGCAGCTTAATGTTCCTTAACTGCTATTAGAAACCAAACCAAGGAAAATGGGAGCATTCAGACCCATAGCAGACTGAGTACCTACACATTGAGAGCTCTTTTCCACTGACACTTATAAACCCAGAAGCAACCCCCAAGCATCCTGGAGCAGCTGAGTCTCCAGACATGGAGTCCCCAGCTTCAACTGCCACTCAGAGTTGAGAGAGCCAGACCATTATAAAATCCATTCAAGGGCTTCTGGAACACAAATGTGCAGACCAGTTGGGCACTTCCTTCCACCTGGGGCCTCTCCTTAGCCTCTTCATCAGCAGGTCCCACAGCTGCCGGGCATCGAGGCTGACTCCAAATGGCTGACTCCATTGAGCCCCTCTCAGAATGGTATATCCCCTAACAGCTGGGGCTTTGGGGCATCTGTTCCCCTGGGAAGACTACTCATTCCAGAGCAGTGGACATGCACATTGACAGGCATGGTCTCAAACCCCCTACGTGGCATGCTGGGGACCGTAGAAAGGTCAAATTGAACATGATTTTGATGATGTCAGTATTGCTACTCTTGGTTTAAATGCCTCCTTGGTTCTTAGCCTATTTGTGATTGACATTCTTCCAATGGGAAGGGCAGTCCAACAAATATCAGTGATGACTTAAGCATCCTTCAGAGATGCACAGGATACCAAGAGCGGGAAAGCTTAAAAAGTACAACTCTTGGTTTTATAGGTGAATAAATGGAGGTCTAAGAAGATGAGAGAGTTGCTCATGGTGCCTCATAACCAGCAACTGAGGTAGGCTGGGGTCCAGGTCCTCTCACTCATGTCCAATGTTGTTTCTTTCCTGGGCTGTGACACAAAGTCAAGGTGAGGATGTTGAGAATGGGCTGTAATGCTTCAGAATGAACAGTACTACTTCCCAGAGGCCTCTGGGGATGAAGGTCATTTTTCAT
Source organism: Xerus rutilus (assembly GCA_028644305.1). Lineage (NCBI taxonomy): Eukaryota > Metazoa > Chordata > Mammalia > Rodentia > Sciuridae > Xerus > Xerus rutilus. Next base: position 42,807,451 of record CM053405.1, on the reverse strand, counting down.
GTAACCATTTTTTTAAATTACAAATCAGGAGCGGCAGTGTGGGTACATCATGCAGTTCAGTGGCCAACAGGAACTGATACAAGTGACAATTACACACTTGCTAATTTAAGAAAGAGGAAAAGGGGTTATTTGTCTGTGGGTAGATAGCCCAAGCAGCGAGAGTTGTATCAGTGTAGACTAAGACAGGGGGCATCTTGGTCTGTAGGCAGTTGTAGACTACAATCCCTTGAGGGAATTTTGCCCTGCACCCCACCCCAGGCCACTTCCATTGGAATCTCTGAGTGGGGACCAGACATTGGGACTTCTCAAAGCATCCCCAGGCTATTCTAAGATTCAGCTGAGAGACTACACATCTAGATGTAGGCAGTGTGGAGAGGAACACTCCAGCCAGTGGCTTCCCAGGAGAAGAAGGAAATGGCTCTTTCCAGGGTCTTTACATTTGTGACAAAGTGTTTTCTGACCAAAAAGAAACCTGGTGGGGACCACTTATGACCTGGAATGGGTCCTCTGTCAATTGCAGGTGAGAATTTGACTTGGAGAGGAATACGTACCTTCCTGGCATTGAAGGAGGGCATGTGGAGCCTGATACCAGCCCGTGGCGCAAACTTGTTCCTGCCTCCTGATATGTGAGAGAGGGTGAAGTTTGCACCTGAGATTCTATCACCCAGCATGGCATCACAGGACACCATGGGAAGGGGAGAGGAAAGTCTCTCAAAATGGACAGCCCTCACTACAGTCCCTCCTTCTCACCTTCTTCCTAATACCACGAGGAGCTACATAGAAGGGCAGTGCGACATGTGGACTGCTCTAATCCTGGAGTGCAGACCTGAAGAAGTCCAAGAAGAGCCCGGGTTCTAATATAGAGTTCAAGACAAACCTGCCACTTCAGTGTCGGGGTATAACTACAAATTTAGTTTTCCATGCCCAACTCCGGAAACTGATTGAGAAGGTCTGGGAGTTGCTTGTTTAATAAGCCCTGCAAGAGTCTTGCCCCTGTGGCGGCCAGCCAGTCCTTCCACAAGAAGTGACCTCAAGGCTCAGAGATCCACGTTGCTCTGCTTGGAAAGGCACAGCAGGGCAGAGTTGAAAGGCCATGAATTTGGTCCTTCTGATGGGTCTGGAATATTAGCTCCACCACTCACTGGTTGGAAGACTTTAGTGAGTCTCCTAACCCCTCTGCCAGAAACTCCACTATTAGAAATTTCCAAGAGGCACAGGCAGATTCCTCCACGGTGTATCATAGCCCCAGACTGGAAGCTGCCTAATATTCATCAGGGAGCAACCAGTCGTGAATTACAGCACTTGTGTGCTGTGCAGATTCTCAGAGGAGAACAGCTAAACAGCGGCTTTTGTGCATGATGCTGTAGAGAGTGAACAGAGCAAGGTTGGGCCATTTCTAACATCCTCACCCCCATACCCCTCCTGTCTCCTCAGTGGCCTCTTCTTTCTCCTTCAACCCTCACATCCAGGAGAAAGCCTCCACCCGGTAGACTCCTGGTCTCTACTGTCCAACCCACTGCCCTTCCATGACCACTGCACCATTCTGTGTGGAGGGAACCCGCCACAGGTCCCTGACAGCTCTCCCTGCTCCAGCCTCGCCCTTCCAGCCAGCCTTCCATGCAGATCTGATCTCCCTTCTCCCCTCCACATCCCAAGGCTGAGCAGGGCCTAGAAAGCCATTCCTGCCCCTGCTTACTTCTCCAGCCCCTCCGATGCCAAGTCCCATTCTCCCACCGCAGAACTTTCCATTCTTAAATGCATCACAGTTCCCCGCTGAACTCCAGACCTGCTGCTCCCTTCCCCGCTGCACTGCGATGCCTCGCCATAGCCACACGCTCTTCACTTGCCTATAGTGTCACTTCCTTCACAGCTTTCCCTGACTCCATGCCACCCTCTTGCCTCCCCATCACAGCAGGTTTCTTGCCTCTGTAATTGCTTGATTCTGTCTTCCTACCTTTCGGAGTTCCTGAAGGTCTGGAAGAGGAGTGCCTCAACCCAGCACTACCAGGAAGTAGATGCTGAATAAATATTTGCCCAGTGGATAAATAAAAGTGCTCACCACAATGTATTAAAAATTCTGTTACAGTTTGAATCTTGATCGTCTCTCAAGAGATATTCCCATGCGTTGAAGACTTGGTCCCCAGCCAATAGTACTATTGGGAGGTGGCTGAATCTTCAGGAGGCCTAGTGAAAAGAAGTTAGGTCACTGAGGGTGTGTCCTTGAAGGAGACATGGAGATCCAGCTCCTTTCCGTCTTCCTATTAACAGCTTCCTCTGCCTCATTCTCCCACCATGATGTTCTGCCTCACCACAGGCCCAAAAGCAACAGGCCAACCAACTAAGGACTGAAACCTCTGAAACTGTGAGCCAAAATAAACCTTTCCTCTTTTTAAGTTGAATTATCTGAGGTATTTTGTCCCAGTGATAGAAAGCTTTCTATCTAACACAGTCTCTGAGCTCATTGATGATGAATCATGTCCTCAGCAGGTGCTGAGGACAGAAAGCTGAATTGGATGGTGTCTGGAAGAAGAGGAAGTAAAAAAAAAATAGTCAAATGAGTTCAGGGAGGCATTCCTCTTGTTGCACATTCTACCACCCCAAGTGCTAATCCGAGGTGGAGGGATACAGAGCATCAAGTGACAGGAACTCAGAGCTCAGGAAGTGGGTTGAGAAAATGGGCAAGACCATCAAATCTGCCGACAAACTTCACCAGTCACCAAGTTCTCACTCAGAAAATCATAGACCACATTGAGAATACTTTTTTTTTTCAAGGAATGGCTATACCCTAAGAAAAATGTTATTTGTAGAAGAATACAGAGTGACCTGTCATTTGTTAGTGTTGAGGATCAGTGTTTTTCCAAGCACACTGAGATGCCATGCATGAACAGGTGCATCTTCTCCTTTTTAAATGCACTTTCCACAGTTTACAAACACATATTTTGTTATGCTTATTAAATATCCATCACTAACCTTTAATCCCAGAGTAAGGACAAGGATAATATCTTTTAAATCCCAGTGCCCTGCATAGTATTTTAATGCATGTTCAACAAATACTTTTTTAATGAATAAATAAATAACACATGGAGAATACAGTCTGGAAGCTCACTCATCATTGGAAAAATACTATGCATCAGAGGAAAATGCCAGCATGACAAAGCCATGAATCCAAAGACAAGGAAAATAAGGCTCAGGGATAAATCAAGGTCTAATGAATCAGAGTTTAAAAAAGAAAGGTAGAGAAAACCAAAACTATGCAACCAGGGAAAGAGATGCTATGATGTACCACTGATAAATTCAGAACATTGTTACACACTGAGCTGTGAATAAAATCCTGCTTACCTAGGCCTGTTAGCAAGTTTATGCATTGTTTGTGTTTTGCTTAGATGAGAACACCACAGCTGCCCAGTCAGCCCCCATGTTCAACTGTCCCAATCAACTGCCAGCTGTAATTAGGGAGCGCTGGGAAAGGACGTGGGAGAGAAATCAGCTTGCATATTTTTTCTTCCATTGCGGCTGGCTCATTTGAATGATAATGGATTGCAGTCTGGAGTGGAACACTGACTGCTTTGAATAATGAGACAGTCCTGGACTCCCAGTACCTGAGCAGCCGGTTAGTGGCCAGTGACAAAACAGGAGCAACATCTTTGGGCAATAAAAGGATGATGGCAACGTGGCAGGAGACAGATGCTGGGAAATACCCCATTGCAGGCACCATCAGGAGCTTCCATAATTGAGAGCTTCATTTGTTTTATTCTAGTCATTTTTCCAGCTGAGAGACCTTAAAGGCGTCTGGCCAATGGCATCCTGAGGTGATAAACACTAGGGTAGCCATCCAAAAGAGGTGCAGAGTCCCTATCCCAGGGGGCTGCCTAACACCCACTAAGCCTGTTTTCCATTTGCAAGGACGCAGGGGTAAACTTGGCTCCACTCAAGGGACAGAACCAGATAACAGCTGGAGGGCCCTGTAAATTTTGAGATTTTTAAAGATCACTTTAATTTTGTTAACAGGGAAATCAACAGACACCTCCATGTGTACACCTGGCTCAGGACACTGAAATCATGTACTAAAAGCAGCACGGCGAATGCTAAGGGCAGTCTCTGAGCCCGACTGCCTGCATCAGAAGTCTGATCTACCACTTATCAGCTGCAGCACAGCTGTATAGCTCAATTTCTCCACCTGTAAAATGGAGACATAACAATCACAGCATTTCTCTTATACACAAGGTTGCTGTAAGGTTTGATTGTAAAAATTAGCACAATGCATTTAATATGGTGCCTCATACATATTAAATGCCCAATAAATATTTGCTATTATTGATATTACTCTGTGCACACATCAGAAGACAGCCCAACTACAGGTGGCAAATCGTGATTTATTGAGGGCTGTGTATGCTCTGGAATTAGACGGATCAAGTCATCAGCAACACACGAGCCCTGTAACCTTGGGCAAATTGCTTATCTTCCTAAGCCTCAGTTTCCTCAGATGTTAAATGGGAATAGCTAACAGTAACTATTTCATAGGGTTGTTGTGAGGGATACTTAAGTAACACATGCAATTAGAACTATCTGGTGCATGGAACCTACTCAATAAATGTTAAATAATTGTAATAATAATATTAAAATAACACTATAATAATACCACTACTTTTATACTATTTGTATAGCATATTAATCATAATTATATATTATTATAATAACAATTATAATGATATAATATTAATAATGTTAATAATACTGTAATAATACCATTATACTATTTGTATAATAATAATAGTAATAATTATATATCATTATTATAACAACAATTGAAATAAAAATAATGGTATTAATATTACACCATTATTATTATTATTATTACAAACCACAACACGGAGTTGGTCTTTAGATGGTGGGCAATGGAATAGGACCAAATGTTCACTGGAGAACTTAGCTATCCATGTTTATGTGCTTGAAATCTCACTCTGGCAGCAAGCTAGAAAGTGCTAGAAAGGGGGAATCTTGGCAGGGCTACCAGCTGGAAGCTTCTGCAGGGATCAAACTATTAAGGCAGAGGATGACAATCACAAAATCATCCTTAAAACTTCCTTCAAGAACCAGAATCTAAGCTGGGCATGGTGGCACAGGCCTGTAATCCCAGCATCTTGGGAGGCTGAGACTGGAGAATCACAAGTTCAAACCCAGCCTCAGCAACAGCAAGGCACTAAGCAACTCAGTGCTACCCTGTCTCTACATAAAACACAAAATAGGGCAGGGGATGTGGCTCAGCGGTCAAGTAACCCTGAGTTCAATCCCTGGTACCAAAAATAAAAAAGAACCAGAATCTAAGCACTGGCGATTAACTTATTTTATTTCTGCTAGTTTCTCTGCTAGCCTCCCCTCTCCCCAGGGGGTGCTGGGAGACAAGATCAGCTTACTTGGGAAAAGTGACTGTCTATGAAGGACTCTCTCACACACAGCCCTCACTGCAGTACATATTGTTAATGTGTCTCCACTTAAACATGCAGATCGACTCTACTAATAATATATCACATCAAGACTTCTCAAAACCTTTCTGGAACAAGACAGGATATTTACACACAGATAAATCATGTCAGAGGTATGGGGTTGGGGAGCAGGGAGGGAGGAGCAAGGTGAAGATGGTGTGAGTCTGTACCTAGATGTCCACCCTGATAAAGGCATCTTGGGTACCGATCCATCAAGCTTTCAGGTCCAGTCTCAGCAACCTCAGAGGAAATAGGCTGTGGCTGCCACGTTCCTCCCAACACTGGTGCCCCCCTCTCCCTCTTTCCCTGGACCCTCCCTTCTAAGTGCTCTTTCTTGCAGGTTTGGGCCCAGCCCACCCGTTCCCACCATGCACAGAAACCCTGCACCCCAGTGACAGGACACACCTTCTCCATCCGTCCTCGGCTTGTCAGTGGAGCCGGGATGGATGAATGGCAAAGTGTGCAGAACTGGAGCCCAGACAGTGCTCATCATCCTGTCACCAGGACAAAGGGAAGAAATCCCATTATGTCACCTTCCACAAGCGAGAGACAGCGACAATTTCCCCCCATAAACACGGCACTGACACTGTTATGATGTATCTCAAGCACTTCTAATCAGTATGGAAGTGGAGAGACTGCGGAAGCTCTTCAGCCTGAAAGATGCCATTCAGCTGGAACTGCGGGCTCCTGTTGTTATTGAAATGACCTGGCTGGGAGCAGCCACCGCTCCTCACGGTCCCCTCAAGTCTAAACACATACACAGTTCTTCAGCTGCTCAATGTGTGTGCAAGCCAGTGGCAGAGTCAGGAGTGTTCATACTCCACAGGGTCACCTGCCCTTCCTCATTGCCCTCTCTGCATGTTTTCCCCTCCAAATTTTACAAAGAGAACAAAGTTTTATTTCTTCAGAAAGTGCTTTCTCTGGTTTTGAAGGGAGAAAAGACTTTTCTTTCTTTAACTTTTTCTCACCAACAGCAGCAATGGTTGCGTTGCAATCAGCTTGATCCGACTAACAACATATTTTAGTTTCCAATGTGTTTGTTCTCTTCCTACAGATTGTTTAGCCATTACAAATGGGGACGGGGTGACTTGCCGGGAAGAGATATGGTGGAATGCCATTTAAACATGTGATCAAACTTAAGATCACCTGGAATGGGACAAAGTGATAGCGCGTGCTTCCTAGTGTAATTGATGTACATAGGACAGAACTCTTCCAGACATCCGCTGGAGGCAGAGACAGGGAAGTGACGCAGGTGACGGTGACTTGCACAGGCCTGGGCTCCTTGGCTAGGGACAAGCGTGCAAGAGAGAGGCTGTGGGCACATGGCCTGTGGAAAGGACCTTGAGCAAAGCCAGGGAAAGGCCACTGCAGAACACTCTGCAGAGCTGCAGCCATGCTGTGCCCTGACTCCTGTACTCGCTGTGCTCCTTGCTTGCTCTCTTGTGGAAAGGGCACTGAGCGTTGGAGAAACTCCAAGGGAAGGGAGCTCCAGTCTTTCCAACCAGGCCCTTGACTGTCCCAGTGTTGAGTCCCTCTCCCTCAGGTGACTTGGTCTAATTTTCTAACCTCTCGGGTGCTCTGTGGAAGCCACAGGGTTCTGATGGAGGCTTCTAAACACAAAACCAGGAGTAGGATGTGGGCACAGGGCAGGCCGTGGAGGAGCTGCTCTGACGGGGATCTTCCTGGAGTTCCTGGTGCACTCCACTCCTTCTAAAGATGGCCTTCAGGCTAGAAATCTGGGACACAGTTGCACAACATCCAACAATACCCAATGAAGCTCCTCACCTCTCACACGTTCTCCTCTGAGGTGGAGTGGGAAGACTGACTTCCCATCAAGCTGCTCTTCCTTCTGCTTGTGCCCTTGGGGGAAATGCTCAGCCTCTCTGCGACTCACTTTCCTTCTCTATCAAGTGGGGGACAAGGTAATACCCACTTCATGGGGTTCTCTTGAGAATTACATGCACACAATCTGCATAAAGTGTTTTTCATAGTGTCTGGACACAGTGTCTGGCAGATATTAAATACTTTCAGTGTCACTATTCTTAAAGATTAAGTTCTCAGTGTTTATGTATGCAACTAAGAGCCCTATTTAAATTCCCCCATCACTTCCTCATGGAGCATTCCCTTTCATCTTCTCTCTTAACTACAGGCCTCTATCTAATATAAAAGTCATCAAGCATCAAGGCAAGCCTGTACTCTAGGACTGGAGGACCGGGGTCCAAATCCCAGCTCTGCCATTCAACAGCTGGGCCACCTTGGGAAACACGCCAGTTTTTCCATCTTTAAAAAGAGGGTAACGATAATCTAGGAGAGATAGCACTGAAAAAAATCTTTAGAATAATGCCCAGCACATAGTAACTGCTCACTAAATCATATGTATTGTATCTTGGGAGGACTAGCTGTTAAAAATGGGGATTGAAGAGTTCCTTTGAATACTAATTAAAGTAAATTATTTTAAATTTTGTTTCACTTCAATGGAAAGACACTAATGATAAGATTTATCATAGAAAGCTTGCATTCCTTGTTTTAGGAAACTTCTGATATGTTTTTTAAAGTAAGATTTTTGTTACCAGTTACTCTAGTGACCATTCATATGGCCATAAACTAAATGTAATAAAATATATATAGTCCATAAAACTAAGACTATACTGTACTACCATTATTAGGGTTCTCCAAGGCACAGAATCAATTGGGTATCTATCTATCTATCTATCTATCTATCTATCTATCTATCTATCTATCTATCTATCTAAATTAATCTTAAGGCATTGACTCATGTGATTATGGAGCCTGGTAAAATCTCCAGGGCAGGCTGTCCCACTAGAGACCCAGGGAAGATATGATGTTATGGGAGATTAGTTTTTTCTTAAGGCTTTTACTGGGAAGAGAACCACCCATATCATGGAAGGCAATCTGCTCCACTTAAAATCCACAGATTTAAGTGCTTATCCTATTAAAAAAATACCTTCATAGAACCATCTAGAATAGTGTTTGACCAAATATCTGGGTTCTGTGGCTTAGCCAAGTTGACCCATAAAATAAAGCACCATAATATGGAATATAGCCTACTCTTTATACTACATATTCCAGTGACCCTTATTCCTATACAGAGCTCATAACTCTATTTTCTATATCATCTTTTAAAAATCCAGACCCTCAGGAGAGGACCAAGACTCTGGCCCTTTACCTCCTGCCCTCTCTGCCTCCAGGCCTTGCTATGGACTGAGATCCCAAGACCCTTTAGACCTTCATCCAAGGACTGTCCAAGCACAAGATGAATTATTATCACTCTGCTTTTGGGTTAGGTTGCAAGCTCCACTGATACCAATTCACAGGTGTTCTTCAGTTCTTACATTTGTTCTTTTTTTTTTTTTTTTTTTTTTTTTTTTTTTTTTTAATATTTTTTTTTTAGTTGTTGATGAACATATTTATTTATATGTGGTGCTGAGGATCGAACCCAGTGCCTCACGCATGCTAGGCAAGCGCTCTACCACTGAGCCACAACCCCAGCCCCTTACATTTGTTCTTAAGTGGATCATCAATCTGAAGAATCACACTAGAACCGCTCTCAGGAAATGACTCTTTAAGCCGAGACCCTTTCTCCCACTTACCTGATGTATCACCAGATACCTATGTTCCCTCCCAGGATTCTAGCCAAGGAGGCCAAGAGAAGAGGCCAAGAAAGCCATTTGCCAAGCAGGCTCCAGTGGGGTTAGGAAAACTGTCCTGACAAGGAGGATTAAGCTAATGACAAAATGTAAACAGAAATCATGTTGATGAAGAAGAGAAAGCCCGAGAAGGCAGGAGAGAGAGCAGCAGGTACAAGCACTTTGCGAAGGTGGCAAGAGAGCCTGGCTCAGCCAACTGTGAGGGCCTCACCCAAGTCCCCTGAAGGCAGCTGCAGACCAATCAGGGCCCCCAATGGTTTCCTGGGTCTTCCTGCTTTGGGGAATTTTCTGTCTCTTGTAGCATTAACAAGTGAGTGGGAAGGTGGCCGGGACTAGGGTGGTTTAAGCAACAGAGAGAAATGGGATATTCAGGGCTGGGGATGTAGCTCAGTAACAGAGTACTTGTGTAGCATGTGCAAGGCCCTGGGATTGATCCCCAGCAAAACACACACACACAGTATGAAATGGAGAGATTTATATGTCCATAGACAGGGCAGGGGCAGAGACACAGAGGTGTCAGGGAGAGGGTGGTTACTCTGAACAGATGCTCCTGTGAAGTTGTCTCCAAACATTTCTCTCTGCCTATTAAGCAACCAAATCCAGGAGTCTATGGCTTTCTCTGTTCACTATATACATTCCAACTGCCACTTCTGATTAACCTGAGCAGCAAAATTCATCTCCACCAGAGAGTCACAGGCAGATGCCCAGGAGGCTGGTCTTCTCCATCGCACAGGCACCACGTGGCCCTACCCACAGGTCTGGCAAGAACCAAGAGCTGGAATGATTCTGATTTCCTCAGGCAGCCTCTGAGCCAATTCTAAGAAGGGAAGGGTCCACAGGGTCTACAGGGCTGGGCTCTTGGCCAAACGTACTCCTTTCAGAATTTTCTTTTTCTTTTATTGCCTTCCCACAGAGAGCTGAAGTTTGTGAGTTAGATTACTTTCATCCATAAAATAAAGACTATAAAATCTTTTCACCCTAATCAGAAAAAAGCATCCTTTCGTCCCACAATATCCATCAATATGTCATATTTAACAGTTACAATTATTGACAGGTATATAAAACGTTTGGTGACAGAGAAAATGGTTTCCTATAAAGTGTTTATTCTTTTTTATTGATAATAAGTTGGCTTCTCTAGCCCTACCAAGAGAATATGGACCACTAACAAGAGATCAAATCCATTTATATGACTTCCCACAATCACTCCAGTTACTCTGGGGCCCTGGTCTAGGCCCTGCCTTTTAAATTTCAGCATCAGTGGGAGGTTGAAGCCCCAAAGCAGGGTCATATTACTTCTGTAATGAGCAAAGTATAATTCTAATAGCATCATTTGCTACACGCTTTCATTTTTCTTCTTCAAGACAGACTGTGTTACTGAGTGCCTATGACTTGAATCTTTAAAATAGAAAAATTTTCAACTGCAGAGGAATATTAATCAAAGGATCTGCCTACTTATGGTGCCAAGTGTGTACCATGCATAATAATAATAATGTTTTAATAATAACCATAAGTATAATAGCTACTTTTATTTAATGCCTACTGTGTGTCAGGCATTTGATCAAGGCCACAATTTACAGTTGTACTCTGTACAAAGGTGTCTGGATAGGGGTCCAGTGGAAACTCAAATCTACTTGCCAAAACCCTTGTCTTTGTGCAGGGATACCTTTGGTAATGTACTTATGATACGTGTTAGTAGGTGCCTTGCTTATTTACATATTATTTCTGATCCCTGACTTGAAATCTCATAAGCTTCCTCTCATGTCACATTGCCTTTCTATAGAAAGAGAACTTACAAATAGAATTATTTTTTAATTCTGAGGGAACGTCAATCAGAAATAGAATTGTTTCCAGTAGAAGCGATTTATTCTATTTCACAAATATGTATTTGATCCATCTAATAATCCATCTATCTATTGAGCTAAGAAAATTGCTCATCATTTTTACAAATACCCGCTTATCTACACTGCAAGCAGGACTTCAGCGGGGTCTCTGGAGACCAACAGAGTTGCAATCTTACCGAGGTCTCCAGTCTTGCATTCTCTTGAAAAAGACTGTGCGGCGTAATTGCAATCTGAAAGAGGACAGGAGTTCAACAGGGGGGGCACATTTCAGCTCTGAGAAGCTCAAATGGCATTTGAGTGAAGTCTTGAAGGTTGAGAATATTGGGTGCACAGAGATGGAGGCGTTGAGGAACTCTAGGCAAAGGCCAGAAAGCTCCACTCATGAGATGAAACAACACCCCATTATCCGTGTTCGGGCCTCCACCTCCAGGCCATATTTCTCGTGGAATAGCCAGCTTCCTCTTCCTCCCTCTGAGGCTTTCCCGCCCATCCTCCACCCCATCACACCACCCAGCAACACTCCTGCTTTGATGGGCCTCACGCCCCTTCTTTGCACACACACCAGTCAACTGACGTCTGTAAGAGAAGAGTCCCACGGTGGTGCTGTGGGTGCCCCCTTCAGTGTCCACCAGGTCCCAGGCCCTCAGTAACACCCTCCGCCTTTAGTAGCTCTCCTTCCATTCCTGCAACTGCCAATCAAAACTGCCTTCCTCTCAGGCCACGCCCCCGGCCCCTCCCCACCGGCAGGGCGGCGGGCTCCACCTCTGGCTCAGGAAAGCTCCGGCCTGCCCCACACGTCTGTTTCCCGGGTGTCCCTGTACCCTGGCCTTTAGCCTCCCGTCAGAAGAAAGGCTGGGTGCCTTCTCCACCCCACCGCTGGGACCTCCCCTCTCTGGCTCTCTCAGAATGTTCCTGGGCTAATTGAGCTCCTCTCTCACCTCCGTTCCCAGCCTCTTTTACTTTCCTTTAGTCAACCAATTATTTATTGTTAATAATATTGCTAATTATTATCCTACATGTTAAACACTGCTCTGGGAGTTTAGGATACAGACAAAAAAGAACTAAGCAGAAGCGTGGGTTGACAGCCCCTCTGGCCTCCCCCCTTACCTCTTTCTGACTCCTAGCTCCTCAGTTGTGCCTCCTGGCCTCCGATGCCTCCAACCTGCCTCGCTGGCTCCATCTTTCCCACCCCCCGCCCACCCCACCCCCCGCCCACCACCACCCCGGTTGCCTTCCTGCCTCCCTTCCTACCCGGAGGACCCTGTGTGCGCTCTGACCTGTTTCCAAACAGAGTCACCTGCCTGCTCCCAGACACACCCTGCCTAGCCTCCTGTCTCCCAGCTAGCTGGGGAGATCCCTGCAGCCACACACAGGGAGATCCTTGGCTTCCTCTCCCTGCCGCCTGACAGAGAACTGCACAGTAGCCATTCCATGCATGCTAAGCAAGATTTTACCTATTTAAACTTAATAATCACACCGGTAGTTCCCCTATGGAACTATGTACCTCGTGCAGTTCTAAACCCAGTGCTGAGCATGTTATTTTTGTTCATCCTCTTGACCATTATTCAAGAAAGACACTAAAGTCATCTCCACTCTTATGGAAGAAGAAACAGGTTTAGCAAGACTAAGCAATTGACCCAGTTCACACTGCTGGAAAAAAGCAACACCTGGATTCTAACCTCAGTCACTAAGACCAACCCTCAGGTGGACCTCTCTACATATTAACATAGTGTAAGGTATGTTTTATAGACAGCAGTTAATGAAGCAATGGCCTAACATTTGAATGCACTTTGTACCAGTACTTCATATACATGGTTTTATTTAATTTTTACACTGTTTACCCCAATCCTATTTAATATTACTATGCAGGAACTTGACTAATTTGACTGATAGGCTCAGAGAAGTTAACAGATTGACCAAGGTCACCCAGCAAGCAAAGAGTGGGCCTGATTGGAACTGGGGCTCTCTAATAACAAAACCCTCTTTCCAGCACAGGATTCAGCACTCCCTGACAGGCACTGGGGTCTTGGCATCTTCTGGGGTTACATGGATTATGTTTGCACTTTGGGAAGGTAGAATATTCTCTCAATTTCTGCAACAAAATCAACTCCTTTGAAAATTCCTTTCATGGGAGTTGAAAGGAGGAGAAAGTTGGCCTAATTCTTTTCCTTGTCACGTGTTTGTTGTGTTTTGCTTTTTGTGCTTCTAATTCTTAGCATTTTAAATACTAAGACTTGTGCTAGACCTCACTGGGTAAAAACACAGACTTCTGGTGTTCTAAACTCTGGTTTCTCTGCCTTTTGGAGGCATTATTTTCCCTGCAATGGTGAATCATCATCCTTAAAACACTGGACTGACAGATGACCAGTTTCCCCGACTGCAGATGCCATCTTATGGAGACAGAAGCACAGCCACGAAGCTTGCTCCACGGGGCTCAGACTGGAAAGATCAAATGTGCACAAGATAGAGACAGTTTAAAATGAGCAAGACCGAGCAACCACTGACAGACCAAATATGCCTATCCATGCTGCCAGAGGAGTGGGAAGGGGTGTAGAGATGCTCGTGGGCTCCCAGGGATGTCAAGCTGATATAGAAAGTCAAGAAGCGGGCTGGGGCTGGGGCTGGGTGGTAGAGCGCTTGCCTCGCATGCGTGAGGTACTGGGTTCAATCCTCAGCACCACATAAAAAAGTAAAGATATTTGTGTCCATCTACAACTGAAAAAAAAAACAACTTTAAAAAAAAAAAAGAAGAAAGTCAGGAAGCTGCATTATTTGGGCGGGGTAAGGGAGACGCTGAGTGTGTCCCAAGCCTCCCTTAGTTCCAGGTCAACAGCAGCAGGATGAACTTGGGCATGGTGTGGGGATCTGCCTCCCCACATCCCCAAACACTCTTGCTCAGGCTCTCAGGCCCTCTCAACCCAACTCTGAGGGCACTCAGTCCTCTGGCTCTGCTCCAGAGACCCCGCCCTGCCTGGGATAGGCAGGAACCCCACTGCTCCAGGAAGTGAAGTTTTCTTCATTCCCATAAAGTACAGATGTCATGAGAAGTACAAGGGTTGTGCTTGTTGAGACAGGCCCAGTAGTTACATTCACAAGTCCTTTCCAGCCCAAGTGGGAGCCCCCAGCCACCAGGGGACCCAGCTCCAGTGAACCCAAGTGCCCCAGCTGGGGAGGGAATGGCAGGCTCCACTGTGCTGCTAGGCAGAGGCAGGCATCCTGAAGCAGTGGGGACTGCAGTGTTTCTCAACCTTAGCAAGCAGCAGACAGACTTGGAGGACTGGTTAAACCCAGATGCCCGGGCTCCATCCCCAGAGATTCTGATTCAGCAGTTCTGGGACAAAGGCCTATGAATTTGCATTTCTCATAAGTTCCAGGACCGCTGCTGCTGCAACTAGTACATCTGCCACACTTTCTGGAAGACTGCTCGACTACTACAGTCTGTCTCTCAGCCTAGAACTACAGAGACTAATAAGGCATTAAAACATTCCAAAGACCAGCCTTGTGTGGTTGTACAGGTTGTGTACTGCCCAAAGGTGACTGGCTGAGGGAATGAAGGGGAATGGTAATTTAGTTTATGCTCCACTCCCCAAGCCATGTGCTCTACTGGAAGGCTACTTTGGCTCATATGTCGGGAGAGGGCACCTTTTTAAAATTCATCCACTCAATGTCTTTTTGTAATTTGCACTAAAACACGTGGGCAGTGGTAGCCTTAAATGAATGACCTTTGCCCACCAGTGCACATAGCAGGAAATCACGTGCATATTTACTCTGAGACCCCTAGAAAAGTCACAAGGTCACAGGACAGTTCGGCCTACAGAGGGGCTGCAGCAGGGGTTGGCACCCCGGCCCCACATAACCATCTCTATCACATGAAGATAAGTCACTTCCAGGGCCTTAACAATAATCAAGGCATGTGGTTCTGCCACTTCCTGCAAAATCTCAGATCTCCAGGCAGGGAGTGGCTTCCACAGAAAGAATGTTCTGCAGCTAATCCCTGTGCTACCTCCACCTCTGAGGAGCTGTCCACCTCCCAGGCACCTGCAGGGAAGTGCACCCTGGCAGCTTCCCTTAGCCTGCGGGGCCCCATTGGCCATTGCTCCCTGTCCTCCCTATAAGACCTTTCATCTGCTGCCCACAGCAGGCTGACCCTCTCAGCTGGCAGATGGAGCCCCTGGGATGCCCACACAGTGAGCCTTACACCAACGGAGAGTCAGCCCTGTGCTCCAAAACCTCCTGATGCCAACCATGTGCGCCATGGCGATCACTCCATTCGATTAAGCATCCTGTAAACAGGCAAAGTACAAAACAAAGAGAACTTTGTGTTTCCATGAAAATTAAGTTGATTGCTTTGGAAAAGTTCAAGGAAGGCAAGTTTCCAAAAAAAGATTACTGTCAAATTAGATAGCAATGGAGGAGACAAATGCAAAAGATCGAGAAGGGACACATCTAACAGAATTTCATACTCAGTGGGTTGCCACCCAGTTAACTTTTTCCCCTAAAGATGCTGAAGTTAGAAAGGATAGACAAGGCATCCTGAAGGTGAGGGCCCAAGAATCTGCAGAGCCCACATCTGAAAAACAAGGTTCAGTCCTAAGTGAAAGGATGGGGAATGGATGTATGTTCGTAAGTGTTAAGTACAAATGCTCTCAAGTCAAGGCAGGTGGCAGAGAAAGATTGTTGGAAATGGCTAAATCAGGGTGCCCAGGGGCTCTGCCCCCTTCAACTCAGCAGCATTGTACTGTTCTGAGCCTCAGGATGCTCACCTGGGAGACACAGCTTTGTCTGAAGGAAACTGTAGTGCTGAGAGAGAGGTGGCCGCCTGCTGTTCTTGTCAGTGGGCACTGTCAACCTCCTCCTTCCAGATGACTGTCCACTTCTTTTGAGGAGTCACCCCTCCCCCACATCAGCCTAGGCCCTCCCAGGGGCAGAACACCTGTCTCAGGACCAGGGATCCCCACCTACCTTCTGCCTGGCCACCACCTGCCTCAAGCACAGCACAGGACTCAAGCCTGGCCAGCTAGGGCCAGTAAGAACCAATTCCTCCCAGGATTTAATTATCAAGGAATTGGCTTCTCTTTTCCTCTGGCTTGGTGGAAGTGACGATGTAAAGCTGGAGGAGAGAGCAAAAACAGGTGAGGCAAAGCCAAGACAGGAGTTCCAGGTAAGGAGCGGCAGAGGTCGTTTGAATCCTGAATCAAGCCAGTCCTGAAACCAGACTTCTATTACAGGAGCTAATCAATTCCCTTTTTTTTTTTTTAACCTTCAGTCTAATCAAAGTAAAAACACAACTACAGGCATTTGGTTTATGAGATGACCCCAGAAAACATGAGAAGAATGGGAGGGGACCAAGGGAAGGGACATAGAGGCAGCAGTAAGGGGGCATTATCTAGCAAGTGGCACTGTGAGTGGCTGGAGCACTGTCCTGTGGAGGAACTGTGGAAACAGGACAAAGCACACCTCCCCAGAGTTGCCCTGCTGAAGTGCACAGGAAGGGGGTTTTATCCACCTGGTCCCACCTGTCTTTGGTGCAGGGCTGCTCCAGAGTAGGGATGAAGGACATTACCTCCCTAGGACTTTCAGCCTGACATAAGCACACACACAGTAGACTTCTTCCAGAAAAGGCCTCCAAAAACTTGCAGGATTGCTTGCTAGAAGCTGAATTGGCATCACAAAGAAGATGGGACTGGATGGCATGGCAGGCACCAGCCACATCTGCTATATTTGGGTTCTAGTCACTCACTGGCAGCAGAAACTGTTGCTATCTTACATCTGGTGCTGAACATCTGGCACGTCCTAAGCACTTAACAATTGCGATCTTCATTGACATAATTATTATTGCTACTGACCAGTGATAGCCACTATGAATAGACTCGGCTTATTAGGCCAGGTGTGGGGAATTCCAACCCCCACCCCAGGGGTAGGCCTCCCTGCAGCAGACAGCATTTAAAGCCCAGAGCCCACCAGAGCCAATGTCCCTTCAAAAGTCACTTGTCAATCGGCTCCTACAGCAAGCATAGAGAAGAGTATGGAGAAGTGGGTCAGGAGCATGGTGGTTGTAGAGGTTGAGAAAATGAATACTAAAGACTCTTCTGTCTTCTGGCCCACCCCCACCCCTTTACCAATCTTGGTTGTGGTTCCTACTTTTCTTCTTAAAGCCTGGGTGGAGAAACTGACAAAATGTTGAGAACTGTGACTCGTTAATATACACACTCACATATGTCAAGGGTTTGGCGTGAGGGGTTTTACTACAATGTCCAAACTTTTGTCAAGACCAAAGATTGGGCCTTCCTGAAATCTTACCCACTTCCTCTGTTTGAGTCTTGAGATGGTCTGAGCCTGAACTCAAGGAACTACATGGTCTAACCTGGGCCACTCCCTCCCAGGTTACCTCCCAAGTACCCAGACACATGGCCTGGGCATTTTCATACACACTTTGTTACCCTAAGAGCTAGGGACTACTAGTGGACTAACAGAGGAAGAAACTGAGAGCCCAAAGGGCCTAAGAAGTGAATGGAAAGGCCAAGCATTCTGGCCTCTGCCGGCCTAGGCTCTGTTTTAGAACAGTATGCTTTGAACACGTGCTTTAATGCAAACTATTCCCAGAGGTCCCTGTGTCCAAGGTCTGTTCGCCAGCCTGAGGCCTCTTGGGAGGTGGTGGAACCTTTGAGGTGTGGGGCCTCTTGGAAGAAGTTAGGTCATTGGAGGCATGTGCTTGTTATGGTTTGGATATGAAACGTCCCCCAAAGGCTCATGTGTCAAAGGCTTGATCCCTGTTCCCAGTTCAGCTTGTTCAGAGGTGGTGCTTTGGGGAAGTAATTGGATCCTGGGGTCTCATCAATGGCTTAACCCATTGATGGGTTCATAGTTGAACAGGCTACTGGGAAATGGTGGGGACTAAGAGTAGGAGGTGGGGCCTGGTTAGAGGAAGTAGGTCACTGGGGGTGGAAGGATATCTTGTCTTTGTACCCTGCCCTCCAATGCTCCCTCTGTCTCTCTCCCTCCCTGCTTCCCAGCTGCCATGAAGTGAGCACATTGGCTCCACCATGCACTGCCTGCCATGATGCTCTGCCTCACCACATGCCCACAGTTTCAGGATCAAGCGACTATGGGCTAAAATCTCTGAAACCACGAGCCAAAATAAATCTCTTCCCTTTTAAGTTGTTTTCTCAGATATTTTGTCAGTAACAAAAAGCTGACTAACAGCATTTGAAGGAAATATTGGGATCTCAATGCCTTGTATGTGGCTGTCCCTCTGCTTCCTGGCCACCATAAGGTGAGCAGCTTTGCTCAACCATGGGCTGCAGGCCTTGCTGTTCTGCCTCATCATGTGCCCAAAATGACAGAGCCAGCAAAACAGGGACTGGAACTGTAAGCCAAAATAAACTCTCTGTCCTTAAAGTTGATTCTCTCAGGCATTTTGTCAGTGACAAATCGATCATATAAGCCCTCTCCACCTGGCCAGGAGACTACCCAGGTCTTCCCCTTGTCCCTCTCTGTGTGCTGCCTCCCTCTGCTCTGCCTGCTTAAGGAAAATGGTGACTCCTGTTGGCTTATTCTTTGTGTCCCTTTTCGCTACCATTAGGTTTAATATGTTCTTCCAGGGGCTCCTCTTTTTTTCACAGTTTTCTCCTCCAAGCTCTGCCCGGATAAGGCACATTCTATTCCATTAGCCTCCTGAACTGTGTACGCTACACAAAAGCTGCACATCCTCGTCCTGAAGCATCAAGGCAAAGCTTTTTAAAGAACTCAGGGAAAAGAGAGGATATCAGCAGTGACTCCAAACATAACAGGGAAAGCCATGGCGTTCAGCGCCTAGAACCAGCCAAACACAAATTCACTGGAAGCTCAGTGACATTGGGGAAAATACTCGTTTATTTATTTTTTTTTTTTCAGCGCCTTGGTTTATTCTCATCTGTAGAGTGCAAACCACAGTGTCTACTTGACAGGGTAGTTGCAAGACTGAAATGAGACAGCCTAGGCAAGGCTGGTACCGAGCACAGGGTGTAGCATTCAGTGGGCTTCTAATAAATGTTCAGTTCCTTCTTCTCTTTTGGTAGAGGGAATAAAGGGGCATGTGGAAGGTTAATTGTCCTCTAATTCCAGGAATAATGGAAGTGGTTTTGCTGATGTCATGGGAAGGAGAGTCTCTCTGGGATGGACGCTGTCCGGGAAAGAAGCTCAGCTCAGCATCTACACACTGTGCTGTGGCTGTGAACAGGACAGTGGCGACTGACTTGGCAGGAGAGCAGGGAGGGAAAGGAGTCTCTGCCCAGGTCCCCACATCCTCAGCCCACACGTGCACCTCCTGGGACTCCAGCTTTGGACTGAATGTGAACCCTACAGTTTGTGAGTTTGTTTGCTTTGGGCAAATAATGACTTCCTGTTTCTTAGAAAACAGAGCAAGCTTCCCAAGCTCCTCTGCCAGGCGACAGTTCCCTCCAAACAGCAGGAATGTGTGGGGTAAACAGAAGGGGCCCTGGTGAGGCCCGCCCGCCGCACAGCCCCCAGAAGCAGAGCTGGGCTTTGAGAAGCAGACAGGGCGTTTAGGCTTCCCCAGCCTCCCAAGTCCTGACGGCCTCTCAAGAGCAGCTTTGAGGGCTGCCTGTCCTCGCCCACACACACTGCTACCGCCCCGTGAGAGTCTCCCTGGACCTCTGGGAGTTGGCACGGCAATTCCTCGGCCTCCCGTACCACTTGGCAGCTCTTCCTGCCCATCAGGAAGTCTGAATTCCTCTCTGTCCACATGGCATGCCAATCTTGTTCCCAAACTCCATACTTTGTCCCATTTGCCTTCCCATCCTTCTCCTGCCCAACCCATACCTCACTTCCTACGGGAAGTCCTCTGGGATTGTTCTTCAGAGCTTCTTGTTTGCAGCCCTAAACACTCAATGCTGTTCACTAAAGTTGGTCTCATTTCCACAGCCATAGATTGTAAACTGTCCAATGGCAGGGGTTTAAAAAATAGCCAAGCCGGGTGGGGTAGCACAGGCCTGTAATCCCAGCGGCTGGGGAGGCTGAGGCAGGAGGATTACGAGTTCAAAGCCAGCCTCGGCAACTTAGGGAGGCACTTAGCAACTCAGTGAGACCCTGTTTCTAAATAAAATTTTTAAAAGGGCTGGGGATGTGGCTTAAGCACCCCTGGGTTCAAATCCCGGTACCAAAAAAAAAAAAAAAAAAAAGCCAATATTTGCCAAGAGCTTTTCAAACTTGATTTCATTTAAATCTTTACAGCCCTTGTAAGGTAGGCACTTTTGTTAACTAGCTTTTGCAAATGAGGAAATAAAGACTACATAAACATAAATAACATAACCAAGATCACACAATTAGTTCGTGGGCATAACTGGGCACAGACCCAGCTCTGATTCTGGCTCCTATTCCTGTGAATGCCATGAGGTGTTGCCTCCTATAATCAGTGTTTGGTAACCAAGTGGTTGACTGGACCAGTGGTTCCCAAGAGGTGGCTCCCAACCAGCGGCATCTGGGAGTTTTTTAGAAATGCAAATTCTTGGGGCTTACCCCAGACTTCCCGAACCAGAAACCCCAGGGGTGGGTGCAGCAATCTGTTTTGAAAAGCCTTGCAGAATTTACTCCTATTTGCTGGTGTTTGAGATTAACTGACTGGACCAGGGATTTTTCCTCTGAGGGTTTGCTGTGGTTTGGATAAGTTTTCTGTGTGTCCTCCCAGGGTTAATGCGTGAAAGCTTGGTGGTGTTGAAGTGGAGGAATCTTTAAGAAGTGTGGCCCAGGGCAAGGTCATTAGATCATGAGGGTGTTACCCAAGGCAGGGACTAATGTCCGTCTCATGGAGTGAGTGCTCAAGGGAGCAGGTTGTGATAAAGGGAGGCCATCCACGTGCCTGGCCCCTTCTGCACGTGGCTGTTGCCTTTTCTTTTCCTCCACATATGTCGCTCTCCCTCTGCCATGATGCCCTCTGCCACATTGTGATGTAGCCAGAAAGCCTTCCCCAGAGACCAAAGAGATGAGGTCAATCAATCTTGGACTTCTAGCTTTCAAAACTGTGAGCTAAATAAACCTCTCTTCTTTATTGAGTACCCAGCATCAGGTATTCAGTTACAGAAATACAAAATGATGAAATAAGACAGGACTAAGTAGTAAAAATTTTAAAGTTTGTGGATCAAGAAGTAAAACTGAGGTTCTCTATAACAACATAGAGAGCAAATTTACAATTTCTATTGATAAGATTCAAAATATGGCAATAATCATTGAGTATGATTTCTTAAGTAACATAAATCTAATAATGAAAAGGATGAGATTCATTTGGAGGGCTATCATTTGGCTTAATGCAGGATCAGAGGCAGTGTTTCCTATTATCAAATCATTTGCAAATGTTCATGTGTAAAAACCCTTTTAGCTTCCTATAAAAAGTGGGTGGTGGGGTGAATCCAGCCTGCCTGTGGTCAGCAAGCCCTGGACTAGGCCACTTCAGCTGAAACAGGAACTCTGGGTACATTTGGGTCAATTCTTATCTAAGCCAAGAAATCACTATTTACAGACAATTTGGCAATTCCACATGTCCAACCTCACTCTCCTCACCCCGCAGAACAGTTGCTCAACTGAACTGACAGATTGGACCAGGCATTTTGGCATCCTGTAACTCTCGGCGAAGCTGTGATAAGTCAGACAGTCCTTGCCTTACACAGCTCCCTGATAGAGAGAACAGCTGTCCAGCCAGGTGGCTGAGCAGCTGCAGGAAGCCCTCAGCCCTGCTCCTGCTGCCACCTGTGGCTTCTGTCCCTTCCTCATCTGGCCCCTTCTGGACTTCCCTGGGGCCAGCACCATAGAGCTGGCTTCTCCCTGCTCCCCGAGGAAGATGAGCGTCTACGAGGATGGAAATTGACCTCTCCGTGCCAGATTTTTCTCTGTGATCTGGCTTTTTCAGCACCTGTCTGAACTTGTGGCTGGCTGGAATACTATAAGGAGCTAAGACACAGAAGCCGCAAGAAGCTTAAGATCTGCACTGCTCCTTTAAAAAGATGGGTAGAAATAACAAAAGACTGAAGCATCAGACTTGAATTGTGTTCCCCAAAGCAATATGTTCAAGTACTCCTAGTGTCCGTGAATATGGCCTTATTTAGAAATGGTCTTTGCAAATGTAAGTACATTAAGATGAGGTCATACTGGATTAGGATGGGTGCTTGTCCAATGGCTGATGTCCTTAAGAAGAGGGAAATTTGGACACAGAGACACAGGGACACACAGAGGCCACCAATGTGAAGACAGAAGCAAATATTAGATGCCTCTTGAAGCCAAGGAACACTAAAGAATGACAACAACCAGAGCTAGGAGAAGAGTACAGATTCTCCTGCAGAGCTTCCAGAAGGAACCAAGCATGCCTACAGCCTGGTTTTGAACTTCTAACCTCCAGAAGTGCAAAGGAATATATTTCTGTGGCTTTAAGCCACCCAGTCTCTGGTACTTTGTTTCATTCATCTGGGGAAACTAATACAGCTGATAATAAGGAAATGGTAAAATACAGCAAAGGACATCAGAACAATGAGTGAGGAAAAAATCATTATGCTTTCAAGAATTCTTGGCATTTTGAGACTGTGCTTATGACTTAAAGTGAAGCAAAGAGGCAGATTTCAAAACTTACTTTGCAATTTTAAAACTTCCATTTATACACACCTCAATATATAAACAAAAGTTTGGCTAAATGAATTATATTCTTATATTGTATACATGTACAGATCTGTGACAACAAATCTCATCATTATGTACAACTATAATGCACCAATAAAAAATGTAGGGAAAAATGTAATATATGATTCTCTTTATCTCTGCATGGAGACTATAACAAACATAAGTTCTTAAAATCAGGCAAAATGGTAATTTTAAAAAATTAAAATAATGATCTGTGTTTACCCTGAATAACAGAAAAGAAAAGTATGAAAAAGAAAGGACAATTGTCTAGAATAAGAGCAGTTGTGAAACAGATCTCAGATAAGCCTGAAGACTAGAATTCTGAACAAGTGCCTGGGAAGCTACTATAAGAGCAGCTCAAATAAAATCAGATACCACAGTCACTTCTCAGCCCATGCTGCACTTCAGAATCATATGGGGAGGGTGTTGTTTGTTTGTTTCTTAGGAAACTAATGCCCCAGTCCTACTCATGCCAACTGAGGAAACCAGAAGAGGCTGCCTAGAATTGTATGAAATTTAAATTTAATTTTAGTCGGTTTTTGCTTTGAGAAATTTCTGTAGGAGAAAGCCTGCATTTGGTCTCATATATTGAGGGAAGAGGACAATATTAACAATGTCCTTATTAGGTAAGGACATTTGCTACCTGGCTAGTATTATTACAAATCACCCATGTGGACTATCTTCCTCCAACATCATTAACAATGTCATTATCGGGGCTGAGGTTGTGGCTCAGTGGCAGAGCGCTTGCCTCGCATGTGTGAGGCACTGGGTTCGATCCTCAGCACCACATAAAAATAAGTGAACAAAATAAAGACACTGTCCATGTATAACTAAAAAATATTTTTTAAAAAAACAATATTATTATCATAGTTGCCATGATTGTGCTCATTTTATAAATGAGAGAACGGAGACTTGGTGATGTCATGAACAGGGTAACACAATTCATAAGAGGCAGATCTAGAATCCAAAACAAGGAAGCCTGATTCTTCATCCCCATGATATACTCCATCTTTGGAGCTTGGAATGTTATTTTGCAAGTCAGCAATTGGGTTGGGAAGGTTATAGCTTCTCAAACCCAGACTGACACCTGGAGCCCTACTTCTCCCAAGCTTCACTCAGCACATGCCAAACTGTTTCCTGCCTGCGTCATGTGTGTGCAGTTGATTTAAAAACTCAAAGTCAATTAGGTACCTGGGGAGGATTTCCACTTTCAGAACTGAAGATGGAGGACCTCTATCCTTAATGATCTTTAATGATCAGAATCTACTACTTATGGCAAATCACCAGAGAAATTTCTCTGTGGTCTCAGGACACAGGACTGTAGAGCTCTGAAAAATATGCTGAAACACTGCTGGGTCCACTTTTCCTTCTTACCTGCATCTCCCCACTATCTTTATTTACTCATCCATTTATTGCTAATTCTATTTTGCCTTTTTGTATTAGGGGCTAAGAGTGGGACCAGGCATGGATTATTCAAAACTTGTCAGCAGAAAATGAGCATCTACCAGGGTTTCCAAAATGTGGGACAATAAATAGGAAGAATATAGCCTCAGATTATATCAAGGTTGCAAAAGCTCACTTACAATCATTATGAGTGTGGACCATATTTTTTAAATATTCTCCTTGTCCTTTGACCCTGAAGCTCTTGTGCTAACAAGGGCAGCTGCAGAATTCTGCTGCTTCCGTCTGCTTCTCTTTGCATCTCCTCCTCTGGCCTCCTTCAAGCCAAGCCACCTGCCTCTTCTCATTCAGAAGCCTCCTCCCATCCCCCTAATTTAGGGACCCCTCCTCCTTCCCATTTTCCAACATCTGTGCCTCCACCAGGGACTTGAAGAACAAACCCAAAACCACAGCAAACCACTCTTCTGTAATTTGCTGGGCTGCCAGCCTAAAAAAGAGACTAAATATTCCCTTTTTTTGTTGTTGTTTAAATGATCTGTGAAACAAACCAAAGTTGTGGTTTTGTTTTCCAGAAACAGTTTAGTGAACTAGTTTAAATGTAGAGGCAA
Organism: Xerus rutilus; assembly: GCA_028644305.1. Classification (NCBI taxonomy): domain Eukaryota; kingdom Metazoa; phylum Chordata; class Mammalia; order Rodentia; family Sciuridae; genus Xerus; species Xerus rutilus. The sequence goes on along the minus strand of CM053405.1, from coordinate 42,782,789 downwards.
AGACAATATACTCATGTAACTACATAATTTGGAAAGAAAAAAACTGTCCAAAGGAATTTCAGATTACATTCACTTTGAATGAAACAGATACACACATACATGAATAAAAAGGATGAGTTGGGGAGAAAAAAAAATCAAGTATAAGAAGGGCTAATCTTTGAAAAGCACAATAGAGGAGCCACAAGGACAGAAGCACAAATGTTACCTGCATAGTCAGGGCAATATAGGATGTAACTTTTGGTGACTATTAATCTACCTTCTAACCTCATGGAAACCCTTATCATCCATCACGCTCTTGTATTTCTCTCCTATTTGATTCTACCATGTTCTCCTCAAGAAGCAAAGCTGAAGCCCAACTTACTGTGGGCCAGTCACCATCCAGCAAGTGTTTGTTGTTCATCTACTCTGTTCCTGACTCTATTCTAGAAGCCAAATAAGGAAAATTTTACTCATGCAACTAGCATATGTTAATGAGGAACTGCCACATCTTGGTTCAGATTGAGGACTGAAGAAATGTGTGGATAGGGTCCCCATTCTCAAGGCATTCATGGTCTCATTGGGGAGCAAACCTAGCATAGCTAAAAGAGGTACAGGCTGCATTAATCTTTCAGTAAAATATATTGAGTGCCTTCCAGGAGCCAAGCCCACACCCAGCTCTGGAGTAGAGAGTCCGTGCCCTTAGGAAGTCTTCAGGCCAGTGTAAAGCCAGACTGGCACCACATGAGGGTAAGGGTCAGAGTGTGTCTGAGAGGTCAGGGACAGCAGACCCAGCCCAGCTCTCTCCACCTGGTCTTGTCTTCACCCAGTCTCTCCAGTTCCTCGTGCCTTTCTTTCATTTCTCAAACTCTCCAGTCTCTTCCTAGACTTAGAGCCTCCGTGCTACCTTTGCTGTCTCTGCTTGACCTTCCCCTAATCTTTATAGGTCTAACTTTTTGCTTCTCATCTGTCATGACTCAGCTCAAACGTGTTCATCGGATCATGTTAGGTGGAAACTCACCCAAATGCAACGCACCACGAATTTGTGTCACTTGCTTGCTAGTTCCATTCTTTGTATAACTAATTTTGATTTATTTTATATACTTATCCCTTTACTTGGATTCATATTGTTCTGTTTCCTCCCCTTAAAATACATGCTTCACCAGGCTTGGTGGCTCACACCTTTAATCCCAGTGGCTCAGAAGGCTGGGGCAGGAGGATTCTAAGTTTAAAGCCAGTCTCAGCAACTTAGTGAAGTCCTAAGCAAGTTAGTGAGATCCTTTCTCTAAATAAAATACAAAAAAGGACTGGAGATGTGGGTCAATGGTTACAATCACTCCTGGGTTCAATCCCTGGTACTAAAAAACAAACAAACAAACAAACAATAACAACAACAAAACTCCATCTTATTCCCTATATGTCAGCACCTAGCACAGAATCAGATAATTTGATCTGTGGTTATTATTCTTTACGTGTTTATTGACTACATGAACATGAATGAATGAGGTGATGCAAACCCAAATGCTATCATGCTAAATGCTAAATGATGAGGCCAGTCATTTAAACAATGCAAGCACCAGGTGCATTTCTGGATGCTTTATAATTATTAACTCAATCTAATAACATTTGAGCCTTAAAGGACAAAAGAGAAGAAAAGTAAGGATGTTCCAGGTAGAGATAACAGCATATGCAAAGGCTTGAGGGTGAAAGCACACAGCACAGTCAGGAGCTGACTGACAAGTGACAATAAGAGGAGGAGCAGGGCAGTAGAAGTGATCAGAGACAAGCTAGAGATGAAAATGCAGAAAAAGCAATGAGAGGTTTGGGGAGGTAAAGAAGGGATTTTTTCCTGAGAGCAAAGTAGAATACATGGGGAAAGGATTTGGAGATGTCCCTGTAATTTCACAGTAACTGATTCTGGTGACTCATTTGCCAGCACAGGGGTATGTTATCTTCTTGTGCTTTATGGAAATAGTTCTGCACTCCAGAGCCATAAACAGTGTCTCTTGTGATAGTTAATTTTACATGTCAACTTGGCTGGGCTATAGGGTGCCCAGATACTTGGTCAAATATTATTCTAGGTGTGTCTGTGAAGATATTTTTAAATGCGGTTAATATTTTTAATTGATAGGCTGGGTAAAGCAGATTGCTTTCCCCAATGCGGGTGGACTTTATCCAAACAATTGAGGGCCTAAGTACAACAAAAAGGCTGTTTTTTGTGAGTTAGGGGAATTTCTCCTGCTTTCAGATTGAAACTGAAACAACTATCCTGGGTCTCTAGCATGCTGACTCACCCTGCATATCTTGGGATGGGACTTGACAGCCTCCATAATTACATGAGCCATGTCCTTTTAATAAATCTCTTTCTCCTTAAATAAACATGCTGTTCTCTAAAGAACCCCAACTGATACATTCCTTATATATTAATATTGGGGTGCAAGAGTGAAGGCAGAGTGTTTTAGTCAGCTTTGCCACTACTGTGACTAAAAGGACCCGACCAGAACAACTGTAGAGGAGGAAAGGTTTATTTAGAGGCTCACAGTTTCAGAGGTCTCAATCCATAGACAGCAGGCTCCATTCCTTGGTGCTATTGAGGCAGGACATTATGGTGGAAGAGTGTGGTAGAGGGACCCACTCACATGAGAGCAGCTCACATGATGATTGGAAAGCAGAGAGAGAGAGACTCCACTTGCCAGATACAAATATATATCCCAAAGCCACAACCCTAATTCCCACCTCCTCCAGCCACATCCGACCACTTCAGTTACCACTCAGTTAATTCTTATCCAGGGATTAATTCACTGATAGGATTAAGACTGTCACAACCTAATCATTTCTCCTCTGAGCCTTCTTGCATTATCTCACATGTGAGTTTTTGGGGGAAACCTCACATCCAAACCATAACACAGAGGGAGACAATTTAAGGGACTCAAAAGGAGGAGGAAGAGTAACATGGAAATGAGAAGACAAGGGTAGAGAAGGCAGGGTCAAGAAGCCGGAGGTCTGGATCTACATCTTACTCCCCAGGCCACTCATGGGCCCCAAGCCTGCACTGTTGGATGGATACAGGTCCAAACACTGCCTGAGATTCCTTGACTCTATCTGTGAGCTGGAATCTGACCATTTTTATGATTGAGACTTCTGGCCTTTGGGGCCCCAACTGGAAATGAACACCTGATTGTAGGCACCCAGCCCCCAAATGTCCAGCCATTCTAAGGATCCGGCTTCTGGCAAGAAGGAAGTTTCCAGGCATTCTTCACCACTTTCTGTTGGATGGCAAGGGAGAGTCCCAGAAGGCAGAGATAGAAAGGGTGCTCCTTAAAGGGGCAGTCAGAGTGGGTTGTGGCTCTGGGAGGTCGGCCCCCAGACCTGGTCTCATCTATCTTCACTCTGGGTCCTGAGGCAATTCTCTCCCTGTCTCTGAGTCTCTGTTTCCTGCTCAGTGTAATGTAGTGTTCTCTAAGGTCCCCTCTGGGTCTGATATTTAGGGTAACAAACTCAGTGCCAAGTCAGGCTCAGGATCCTCCTGGAAGGCTCAACTCTAATGAAACTTCGCAGGATTTTAGGAGGACCTGCCCCTGTTTTGCATCTGGGGCCTAGAATAGTGGACCCTATGGTTTGTATGAAGGGATATATTTAACTTGAGTAGAGGTGTGGCAATCAGTCAGAAGAGGGACTAACTCACCCAGAGGGTTCCACACTCTTTAAATGACCATGAAATCATAAAATGTAGTGCACAAAGCATAGTCTGTGTGTGTGTGTGTGTGTGTGTGTAAGAGAGAGAAATTTTTATAAGAATACCATATTTAATTAAACTGGGGGTATAGTTCAGTAGAATGTGTACACACACAGGCCCTGCAGTCAATGTCCAGCAACACACACACACACACACACACACACACACACACACAACAGATATAGAGTCAACAAACTTGTATTTCAATCCAATTCAGTCATGGAAATTGCTCATTAAATAACTTAAAGCAAGTTAATTTTGTGAAAAATATTTCAGATGAGGCTCTTAACGCCTACTGTAGATTAAAGATGACCCCCATTCACTGCTACTTCTCCCACTGTGAGGGCAATCCATTTGCCTCCCCTCAGATCTGAGCTGGACTCTGTGACTTGCTGGGTCAATAGAACATAAAGGAAGTAACACTCATTATCTGCCATGTATAAATTACAAGGAGTCTCAAACTTCCACCACAGTCTCAGAATACTCACTCTTAGATGGTCCCTCTTTGGACCCAGCTATCAGGTTCTGAGAAGCCCAAGCCACATGCAGAGGCCAACAGTCAGCATGAGCTGCCATGTGAATGTGCCGTAGACATATAGGCATTAAGTTTAGGGAAGTTTGCAGCACAGTAATGGGTCATCGGAGCACCTAACTTGCAGAGCAAGTGACTACCACATGAGATCACTTGCCAAGATCACAGAGAAGCACCTCATAAACCATCTAGTGCACCACAAATGTAAGGAGTCATGGTTAACAGCATGAGTGCCTGTCCTGCCCTTGCTGGCTTGTCCCAGTGGCCAGCTCTGGACCTCCATTTCAGCCTATGGTGATTTCTGCCTTGGCTCTATGCCTCAGCACTTGGGTTTTCCAATTGAACTTTTCAAAGAAGCCAGGATTGCAGAGGGGTCCTGCAGGAGCTTCTGGAGTTGCTTGCCTATACTCTCATCCCATCATCTGCTCACAGCTGACATTCAAACCCTGGATTTCCAGAGAGAGCTGGAAAGAGGTGTCCATTTGTGCCCTCAGGCCTGGATGCTCTAAACTGTTCCTGAAATTAACTCTCTCCAGCCAGAATCTGTACAGACACCTCTTGTAAGTGAGTGTTTCCCACCACAGTGAAGCGTGGAGTCCTGCATTCAAACAGAGGGTCACGGTGTCAGTAGAGTGAAAATGCAACCATAATGAGATTACTCTTATTTCTTCTCTGATGATCATAATAAAACTTCTGCTAGAGAATTCGACTAACTCTTCAACAGGTTTTTCTCACGAACATAGATCCTGTGGCCTTGACCCATCTTCAGTATAGGTCTCTATACTCCCCAAAAGGCATCAAACATGAGAGTTGACAGCAGACTTTTTAAAATATCCATTCAACTATTGAAATTTCCTGATTATCTACTGTAGAAATAAACAAATGGAAACTTAGATTTAGAATCTACTTCTTTGAATGTACAATTAACAATTTCTGAATACCACATTAGATTAGTGTTGGGTTTCTCTTGTCACCTGTCCCTCCAACTCCTCAAGCAGTCAGTGCAGACTGAAAACAAAGCATCGCCGGTGCCACCTCACAAACTTGAAGGCATCACCTTCTCCTGCAGGCAATGCCTGGGTCCTTGTTTGTTTTGTGTCATCCTGGCTGGCTATGCCCCTGACTGGAGGGTGGAGCCTACGGAGGCGAGAAGCCTGCAAGCAACATTTCCTGGTTCAGTTCCCATGCCAGCTGGCTTGCAGGCTCTTGGCAGGAGAGTGGAAGAAAGGAGGAAAGGAGAAGGCATCTTTGTTTTGGTACCAGGGATTGAACTCGGGTACTCAACCACTAAGCCACATCCCCAGCCCTATTTTTTTGTGTTTTATGTAGAGACAGGGCCTCAATGAGTTGCTTAGCACCTCGCCATTGCTGAGGCTGGCTTTGAACTCATGATTCTCTAGTCTCAGCCTCCCAAAGTGCTGGGATGCAGGCGTGCGCCACGGTGCCTGGTGGGAGAAGGCATCTTTTTATTCCTTCTTCTGGTATCATCAGTGGCGTCACTGGTAGCAGGCAAGGGAGCAGTCCTGGGTCCCTTGGCAGTAGTAGGAGCAGCTTTGGCAGCTCAGTGCTTATGGGCTCTGGCTCCGTAGCAGCACTGGCGGGGTGAAGGTCTTCAGAATGCCAGGCTCCTGAAGAGTCAATGAGAGCACAGGCTTCTAGCTTCCTCTAAGTTGGCAGCAGCAGATGTACCAGAAACCAAGAGTTTGGCGATCCTGAGTTTGGGGTAAGACTGCTGCTTTCTGCCTCTACAGCCCAGTGGTGGCATCTCAGTGCAGTTCCTGCTTCCTGGATCCACTCATTTTCCACAGTCTTATCCAGCAAACACATCCCTACATTGAATCCCTTCTGTTTGTCATACCTTGAATAGTTTTTATTTTCTTTACTAAAGTTTGCTCATACACAGTAGACTAAGCACCTGTGGAAGACAGTGTTCATTGCCCACTCAACAAACACGTGCGCGCGCACACACACCTTTCTTATAAATTTCTATCAGAGCAATACAATTTCCCAATAAAGACTTACTTTCCCGGGCTCTTTTGCAACCAGGGGTGGGCCAATGAAATAAAAAGCTTTCTGGGATTTTGAGGAAGAGTTTGCTTTCCCAATAAGATGAAACAGAGAAGACTGGGTGGGGCCCCCTCTTCTAACTTCTCCCTCAGTCCCTGTGAAGACCTGATGTTTGGACATGCAGCAGCCCTCTTGCTTCCATGAGTCAAAATATATTAGAACAAAAGGCAATAGTCTAAGGGTAGGGTAGTAAAAAGATAGAAAGAACCTGAGTCCTTGATGGCATTGTAGAGCATGGACCTAGGGTCCAGATATAGTTCACTTTAGTCCTAGGTCCATGTTTCTGTACTGTTTTTGTGACAATCCTGAGTTCTGGAGCTTTCCTCTAAGTTCCAGTTCTTTCCAGTAACTTCTGCCTCCATTTAACTATATTGGAAAGTGGTGTCCAGTTTCTGCTTAGCTCAGTTTGCAAATACACTCAGACAAGCCTTCTTCAAAGAAGGGAAAGGGGTAGATTTAGCAAATAAATAAAGAAATATCCCCACAGACAGGGAAGCTGGCAAGAGGATGCATCTGGGCAGAAATCTGACAGGAGATTTGACCGCACAGTATTTGACCTCCCCATTCTCATTTTGAATTGCCCTTTATAAAAGCTCACCACACCATTCTCATTAGAGCCCCTGAGGTAAGATGGAGTAGGTCAGAGGCAGATTATTTGGGTCATGGCCAATAATACAATATCACAACCACTTTCCCTCTCACCCTACTTTTTCCCTTTTCTCTCCCTCCCTCTCTGTCTCTCTCTCTAACCAAAATTGGCTGTGGAGCTCTTCTCCCTGAGGGGCAAGCTGGTGCTCCCTGCTGCCCCCTGTTTCTGTTGGCAGCAGGTCTGGTGTGATCAGACCCAGTCTTGCTGAGTCCTTCTCCCTGGGAGACGCCCGCCCGCCGCCTGCCCATGCTTTAATTAAGTGGACATCTCGTTCCCGCAGAGGTTGTACAGCTGCTGTGGTTTGCTTGTATCTTGAAGCCAAATTAGAATTTTCTAAATCCTTTGCATTTATTTACTGAGTCCACTGATCTCTTGTGGGAATGGCACCCCTCATGCCCTTCTTGCCTCCCCCCAGCCACGGTTCTTTGGGAAGCATGGCCCAGGGGCAAGTGGGAGGGGTGAACCGGTCGCTGGTCCTGTGCACCCGCCTTGTTAATGAGGGCCCTATTTGTGAAGAAAGGGAGGGGTGAAGAGAAACCTCATTTCTCTCCTTCGATTTGTTTTTTAATCAAATCAAATTCTTAATTACATTTGGCTGGAATGAAATTATGCTTCTGAAGAGCTTCCAGATGGAACTAGGAAAGTGACTTTAGCTGAGCTCCGCGGCCATTTTGGTCAGCTTTCAATGTTTTCTCTGGAAGGAGCTGCAGCGTGGCGCCTTTGCTCTGAGGGACAATGGACACTTCTTTACCATCTCTCCCTCCAAACGTTGTTGAGAGCTTCTCTCCTGCATGGGCTAGGGGACATCTACATTTAGAGCTTTCTTACTAAGCTGGCTGAGGACCCTTGAAAGGTGGGTGGTCCCATGGAGAGTTTGTGGGATAATCAGACACAGGCCAGGATTCAAACCACACCTCACCAGCTGTGCGATACTAGACAAAGCAAAACCTCTCTGAGCCTTAATTTCCTCAATAGTTTTCTTACCTCGTAGGATTGTTGTGAAGATTATATCACATGGTTTGTGCATAGCATTGATCTCCTCTGCTTTCCCTATCTTTCATGCATTTTCTTCAGAGAGAAGCTACCCACTGACGCATCTAGAATAAAATCTAAGATGCTACTTTACTTAAAGAACTTTTTTATTTTAAAATTTTTGTGACCCACTATTTTCAAGATTTCATGAAATGGACAAGCAAAGAATGCCAGTTGTCTTCATCTGTCGCTTTGCCCAGTGCCATAGGTCATGACATTCTGCTATCTTCAGCTTTATGAGGGGCTGACACTGCCTGAGCATTCTCTCTTCCCGCTGGATGTACCGTCATTGCCTATCCAATGCCTTTTCCTAGAAGTTTTATTTTAATAAAATGAACATAGGTGTAGCTAAGAGAAACAACTGATTGGGTAGCTCTGGGAACCCAGGAACTCCTCCTTGCCCCACCCTGAGTCCATTGAGCAGGGCGGGAGGTGGGAAGGCAGAGACAGCCACTGGGCCAGAGAAACACATTTTAACCATTGGATTCCTGTGATATGATGGATAACCACCTAACTGAAAATGGAACATGAGATGATGAGGTTGACGTGATCAAGTACACCAACACCCCATGCAGACCCCAGCAGGAAGGGAAGGCGTCATGGTATGTGATGCAGAAACCTTCAGAGCAGGGCAGCAAGCGTCTTGTCATACAAACTGGCCACTCTGTTTCCATGGCACACGTCACCATGAGCAAGTGTAGAATTCCCAGAGAGGGTTTGCATTCAGATAAACTTACAGGACACCTCCTTTTAGATTTTGTCTGGGGCTTATGCCAAACCACCCTGGAGTCACTCATCTGTTCCTCGCTCAGTCCAGGGTTATCACCAGGAGGAACTGAAGTTAGAGGCTGCTTCATTTTCTCAGGAAATAAGAGAGATTCTGCTGTTTTTCTTTTCCCACCATCTCTTTTACTTCCTAGCTCTTTGTTGAACTGAAACATCATGAAAAAATGATGCTTCTTAATCAAACGATATAAAAAGTCTTATTGGGATACCACTGTATGCAAAGCATAACTATTTCAGGGTCAGCTATTAATCTTTGAGTTTAATTCACTGGCTTATTAAAAACTGTATGTATAATATGACTTCTTGTACTTAAAAAAATCCCAAAATTGTTTCCAGAGTGTTATAGGAGAGAGTGTAAAATGCCTTCCTTGATACATGATCCCAACTGCATTTTTCCTTATCTTTTTCTAACATAGAGTCTAGAAAGCTAAATACTGTACTCAGTTGTCCTAGCCAACTTACTGCCAAGGATGGCCATGTTCTGGGCCAAAGAGATACGAGTGGAAGCCACAGGGAAGCACTTCCCTTTTCAACTAAAAAGACAAAGCCTCTCAAGGAGAAGGCTTTGGCATTCCCCTTCTTCCTGCCCGGAAGCCGCCTTACAAACAGGAAGCTCAGAGCTGCATACTAAGAATGACTGGACAGCGAGATACAAAGGAACTGTCAGCCTCGCAGAGCAGCTGTACCAGCCCTGGGCTGTCCACTCCAGACTTCTCGTTATTTGAGGAAAGTAAATTCCAACTCAGGAATTTAAGTCTCTTATAGTTTGACTTCTTGGTTTTGTTTTTTTCTTTTTCCATTTTTGTTTAGTTTGTTTGTTTGTGGGGCTTTTGTTTTTGACAACAAAACTTATTCCTAAGTTACACAAGAATGATCCCATAGAGTTACTCAAAACCACCCACTATCTCTAGAACTGAGGCTAGAGCTGCTAGTATTGGGCTGTGTGGCATAACAGATTTTCCATTCCTGTTTGGGGGGATTTTTCAAAATTTGATATTTAGAAGGCTGGAGGAGACTCAAGTCTCCTGACATAGAAACATGAATGGTTTCACTTCTCAAACATTTCAGTTGAATGTTTGCCAAAGTTTTTATCTCAAGGAAACTATTTACTGAGGTTCTAATATTATGTAAAATATTGAAGCAAGACTTCTCCCAGGGGATTATATTACTATTTAGCTTTATATTTCTTCTGATGCCTCCAATAAATCATGAACTTCTTTAGAGATGTCAGAGGGCAGCCTGTCTCTTAAACTGCAAATGACAAGCCATGAATAATGCACAAGAGTCTCTTGCAGAGAGAAACCCCAACCGTACAGCCTGTCGCTTTTGGGTTCTTGTTTGCTATTGGACAATTTTTCAGTGGGTTTTGGCTTCTGAGATGTCAAATGAGCTCTGGGCTGGTCAGTCACTATGAATCCCTTGAGTCAAGCCTATCATCAGGAAATCTGGAGTATCAAGAGGTAGTTGCAACTTCCAAAATAATGAAACCAAAAATCTCCAGAGAAGGCAACCAGTGTGGCCTAATTACGTCAACTAGACTAAAAACTTCTTGAGGATAGTCTTGGTTCCCTACAATTCCTAAAGTATATGTGGACCTTAATGGTGCCCTAATAAATATTTATTGTGTGGGAAAATGGACATAGGGATGGATGGATGGATGGATGGATGGATGAGCTTCGATAGAAAAACTGGAAGAAATAGGACAAGTACATAAAATCATAATGAATGGGACAATAATTAATAAAAATTTATCTACCAGGTGGTAGATCAAAAGAAATTTCATGAAAATGGTAAACAGAAAAGAGAGCAGGTATAGCATTACTTTACATAGCCAAAAAGAAAGCTTAGAGAGCCCACTCAAAGGTAGGACAGTTTCTCTAACTAATAACTATTTTCATGATTTCTCTTCCCTCCTCATTTTCCATGAATTCCCAAAGGAACAGTGTATACAAATATGTTATAATCTGGCCTTCCCCTTGCCCAGCCTTCTGAATCATCTGTTCAATATCTCATTAAATGGCCTCCAAAGTCCAATGTCAAACATCTTTGTCTAAATCTTCTCATTCCCTGACTGTGAGTGTTTTGACATTTCCGACCTCTCCTCAGATCCACTTGTGTTCCCCCTTTTGCGACCTCATCTCTGTACTTCTTTACTCCTTCATTCACATATCCTTCTTCTGTCTTCTTCCTCAGGCCTGCCACCTCCTCAAGCCTACCCCTTCCCCTCCTCTTCTTTTCTCATGCTACACTCCCCTGGTGATGTCCTTCACATCTATGACTTAAAACATCTTCCTTTTGTGAATAGCCCCTATGTCATGTCTTTGATCCCCAGGTCTAGAGTGGACCTCTACATCCACCCATTTATTCATTAATCACACATTGATTGAAACCATATTGTGCATGAAGTCTGTTGCTAAAAATTGGGGATACCAAAAAAAATATGGTTTCTTTAAGGCTATCAAAGTGTAGAGGAGACAGTGATAAAGTTATGAGAGAAGATAACAATTGTCACCCAAAGAAAGGCCAATTGGGAGACTCCAAGGGTAGACTAAGTGGAGAATGGCCCAGGGGATGTGATGGCCAAGGGTAAAGACAAGGGTAAGAAGATTCAAGAGACCACACATTGGACAACTTACACTTAATGGTTTCTATGTGCTACATGTTTTCACCAACGAATACTGCCTCACATTTACTCAATGATTATTAAATATCAAGCACTGCTGGGCACGGTGGTGCAGGCCTATAATCCTAGCACATTGGGAGGCTGAGACAGGAGAATCATGCGTTCAAAGCCATCCTCAGCAACAGTGAGGCGCTAAGCAACTCAGTGAGACCCTGTCTCTACATAAAACGCAAAATAAGGCTGGTGATGTGACTCAGTGTTTGAGTACCCCTGAGCTCAATGCCCGGTACCAAAAAAAAAAAAAAAAAAACAAGCAGTTTTCTAAGTGCTTTTTATATAACATCTTATTTAATCTTCATAGAAGTCTCAAAGATAATATTAGTACCCTCATTGTACAGATGAAGAAACCAAAACCATCTGTAAAGTAAACTCAGCAACTTGGTTAAGGCTTACAATTAAATGGCAGAGCTGGGGGCTTAAGGATTGATGGTGTAGCCTCACAACACATAAACTTCAAGCTAACTTAAGTAAAGGTGGCTTTATTATAGGGATATGTCCTAGAACCCAAGGGTAAAAGCTATAGTCAAGCCTCACAAGGAGCTGGAACTGGGCCCAGAGAATTCTCACACCAACACAACAGATTGTCCCTCATTACCACTGCTCTCTGTCAGTTCCACCTTCCTGGTTCTCTGTGGTTCCTGTATCTGCAGGCTGGCTCTCTCCTCTTGCTCATCATGGCCCATGGTAACATCGTGGAGGCTCCATAACAGCTCCCTTGTCCCCCAGACTATAGCACCTTACAAAACCCAGACACAAAAAACTATCACGTCATGTCTACTCATTCTAAATTCTCAGGAGAGAAATTCTGATCGGCCCAGCTCATATCAGGTAACCACTCATTATCCCATCAACTATAACCAAGAAGTGGGAGTAGATTAGAAGGGGTACCAAATATGGCTGTAGGAAACACAAGTGTTGGAGAAAGAAGGATGGACTGGGCACATTTCATAAAACATGTCTTCTATATTTACAATTGACCTTCTCTGCTAGGTATTCTGAGTTCAAGTCCTATTTTTTAACTCCTTCCCACACTGCCTTACTCTATAAACTAAACATCCAAAATCAAGACATAGCCCCTTAAATAAACTCCTTTTAAATCCCTATTTCAGTTATGACTTAACATCAGCTCATTTCCCTCCCCCTTTAACATTTCAATGTTAACTTCAATGTCTCCCTCTCTTTAATACCATACACCTGACATTCTGCCTTTATGATATTCAAAAAGTCTCCCAGGTTAGCCACTTTTTCCATCCTAAAGGATCAGCCACTGTGATCACTGTGATTCAAAATTCAACGGTGACCAGCACCACTTGTAAAACCCAAGGATGAGATCGACAAACCTCTATTCTGCTCATAAAGCCTTAAAGTAAACTTGGTTTATCAAAGATTGATTAACAAAGCTATCTTGGACTGAATCAAGAAAATTGTAGAGACCATTTTTTAAAACTCATATAAAAAAAGAAAATATTAACAGATGCAGAACAACCCAATGAGTAATTTTTGTTAAGTGAAGAGATGGCACTAGATTTTGTCTATTAGTTAAACCTGAACTAATGAAATTATTGGGAGGAAAATGAAAGAGTGAATGAATGAGATGGAACTGGTTGTAGAGAACAAGTAACTAAAAAAAGGAACCTGCCAAGATTAATAAACAAAAATGGCTGATCAGGATTGATGTCCCCAGCTGTGTGCTGGTAAATATCTAAAAACTGACTGCCTAGAGAGAAAAGGGGCTAAATTTACATCAATTAATATGGTACAAATAATCCACTATGGCCAATTTCAAACTACTAACCTAACCTTATTCAATGAAGAATTCAGAAGAGATACTTGCAGTTAACACTCCTGAGCCAATAAAACCTGGTTTCAGCCGTCCGCTGGATATACCCACCCTCCCTGGCTTTCAGCATGTCCTAGAAGAGAGGGAGTCTTAGTTCACCCAAATTAGAATCCCTTTAGAATGAAGAACCCCTTGGCCAAAGGAATTCACCCCAAGTTCTTTCTATTATTAAAAGAAAAAGAAAAGAAAGAAAAAAAAAACTATTCCATGTTCAAACACTTCTTCCATCTTTCCCTAAATCAATTTGTAATCTAGTACACATGAGAACAAATGTGAAAGGCAGACTTGGAGAAGAGGACTTGAAGAAGAGAGGGAAACAAATTCCTGATGACAGGCAAGAGTTAGAATTTGAACAGCATGCCATGGAAGAAGAGAACAGGAGGAGAAGAGGCAATTTCAGAAAAGAGACTAAATTGAGACTCTGTGCGGGGAGGGGAAGGGCATGTTTGGGAGTGTAGGCAGCTGTGGATGGGTGGAGAGGTGAGCTCAGAGAAAGTCAGCTGGGCCAGCCTAGGATGGGCCATGAAGGTTTGTGAAGCATCCTCTGGCCACAAAGGGCCTTGATCAGTTCTGAACTTGTTGGAGACCTCTCTAAAAGCAGTGTGGTCTTTGGCTGAGGTGGCAGTCTAAGGGGGAGAGAGAAAGATGCGGGGGATGTATGCATACACACATATTAGAGTCTGGTGCTGATAAAAGTGATTAGACTCTTAGCAGAGACATGAGTCTTTGGATTTGAAAGAGGTGAGAAAGAGGATGAAAGGAAGGCAAAGAGTTTAAGAGACTTCAGTCAAATAAAGGTACCTGATCAAGATTACAGAGGGGCAAGGAACTCTGTAAATGTAGTACAAGTGATGGCGCATGAGGTGCAGTGTGAACTGGAGAGATATGGGGCAGAGGCAAGAGTGAAATGCTCAATATATTTCATATTTGGGGGATTTTGAACAATAGAACTATTCTGAAATTAAGTGTAAAGATTAGACGACCAGGAGGAGATGAATTAAAGCCACTTGGCCAGGCTTTATTGGAATACACGCTCTCCGGCCGAATCCCCCCCGTCCATCAGAGCGGGTCCAGGAGAAATGGGCTGGGGCTTCAGTGCACAAAGAATTTCAAGAAAGCCCGGTCAGGAAGGGGAGGGCTTGGGGGCAGGAAGAGAAGGCCAGAGTCCTTCCTGGATAGGTCAGGAAAACCCGCTGATTGACAGGAGGCGTGTCTACTGGTGACTGTCAGCATCTGGCTTGCTGCTCCATTCTGCAGCTACTGACTGCTCCCCCTAATTGAACAACCTGGACCCTGACCAGACCTAACATTAAGAAATTAAATTTTCAAAATAAAATTTTCAAAAATAAACGATGAGCAAGAAGTGTCTAATGTTTCCTGAATTTGTTCAGAAGAGCTCAAGATGGATCTCCAAAACATCTCCAGGTATGAAAATTCCCCATCATGGCCAACTCTGAATGGGTTGTGATGACTATATCATTTTGTAGGAGGTAGAGATGGGGTGGGAAGGCACTACATACGTTTGCATCTTGACTCACCTGCAAAAATCAGAATCCTGGTTCCAAGAGTACTCTCTATCTCTCTTTAAACTTCTTCCCTGAGGTCTTCCAACTATAGACATCGCTACCTTTCTTTGGAGCAAAGTCTCATGAGTTCACTGCTTCCTTTCCCTTCTTTTTAACCACAGGCCTCATCCCCCACTCAGGGACTCAATGCAGTCCCTCTGTCTGGAATTATCTCTTCCCCTCTTGTACTCCCTGTGCACCAAATCCAAATCAAATCTCAACTCTTTCTTGTCAGCAGGGATTTCCTTTCCTCTGTTCAAGTCCCATTTTCAAAGACTGCCTCACACAGTTCCTATAAATATACACCTCTAAAATGCATCTACAGTGAATGGACCCATCTTGTTTCTCCTGACTCTGTACCTACTTAGCAACTTACATATTGAACATGCAACACAGAAACTGCTAACTGTTCCTTAACATCCTTTCTCTGCTTCTCTATTCCAAGGCTGACTTTAAGTTATGCATGTGGCCCCCTGGCAAAGGCTTCATTTCCCAGCCTCCCCTGCATTCGTTCTGACTCTGGGCTTCAGTTCTGGCTGATGGAATGTGGACCAAAGAACATGAACAGCTTCTAGGTTTTCATCTTAAAGCGAGATGTGCTTTCCCCTTCCCATGTTCTCCTCTTTCTCTAGCTGGAATGCAGATGTGGAGGGCAGCCATGTTGGTCCAGTAGAGGTGAGTAAAGCATCCTAGGAATAGGACAGAGCAAAGATAAGAAAGAACTCTCTCTCAAAAATAAAAGAAAAAAAGAAAAAAAGAAAAAGAAAGAGTTCTCTTAGACTCCACAAAGCCATTTTCCTAGCCAGCTGTACTGCTTGTATGCACACAGTTGCACAGAGAGAAATATTTTTCCACTGGGCTTAAGCCACTGTTACATCAGGTCTGCCTTAGAACAGCTGCATTTATATTCTAACTAATACAAGGTGCTTAATACGTATTTGCTGAATAAGGTCATGGGAGGTAGATTTCAGGTTTGTACAGGAAATAAGAAAACCTAAGGGGATCTTCCTTTGTGTGTTTAGATTTAAGTTTTAAACAGCCATACCTTGTAGGGCCTACCCCATAATGCCCTTGCCAAACCAAAAACTCCTTAGAAGCTGAGCTGAATCTATAGCTATTTTATTGATCAAAGCCACTTATCCCAAGATCAATATCCCAGTTGTGCTACAGATCAACTTCACTGGTTGGCCCAGCAGAGTGTGACTCTTCACCTTGTCTGAAGAAGTCAAATAAAAAATAAACATTAAGGGTTGGGAGTGTAGCTCAACAGTAGAGCTTTTGCCTAGCATGTGCAAGGGCCTGGTGTTGATCCCCAACACCACAAAAAAATAAAAACAAACATTTACCAGAACAATGTGACCAAGTGTGACTGCTTAACCAGTGAGTCTCCTTTCAAAAACTCCCACAATCCAGAGCGTCCTTTGACTTTCTTCTGTTTATTCTGATTTTCTCAAAAGTGGCTGAGTCCCCAAGAAGTCTGAGCTCCACACCAAGAAAGGGTCATTTCCTTGTCTGAATTCTGCCACAACTCATTCACCCTCACTTTGGAGTCCATCCTCTAAGATGCTTGCAAATGAGCAGGCAAATCCCACCCTGGGCTGCTCCAGGGCATGGGATGAGGGGCCAGGACGTGGGATATGCCCAGTCACTTAACAGAAGGCACTCAGGCTTCTCTGAACTGCCACTTCCCCTAACCACTAGGCTTACATCATGCAGCTTACAGGAACTGCATGCCACATGTGGAGTGAAATAGGAGATACAGGAAATGAGCCAGATTCCTGGGCTTCAGGGAGGGCGGGCTCCCTGTTAACCAGAAGGGACCAAAACGAAAGCAGCCACACATGGCACTCCCAGCCCTTGGCAAACATCTCAAAGGAAGTCTGTGTCCTCCCATTCTAGAGACAGTTTAGGGGTTGGATTCTGGAGAACTAACTTGGTTTCTTTTCTTCTAAGCACGAAGCATTGAAAATTCAAAGTGGTTTCTATGTGTGTGTTAGTGTGTGCGTGCGTGCACACACACACACTTTAAACATGGCTGTGGATCAAACAGTCTGAGGGTTCTGTAGACACTTAAGAGACTGACTTGGGCTCACAGTAGACAAAGCTAATTCTGGAAAGAAATCCAAACTGGAGATCTGGGAGGTACCCCTGACTCAGCAACTCAAACCACACTACCAGACGCACGCCTTCAAAGCCGGATGGAGCCTTTTAAAGCTGGGGTGAAAGACGCTCCAAGAAGTCTGAGAATCAGGCTGGAGGTGGCCCACATAGCCTCATCCTCAGACCCGAATCACTGAGCCCTGGGTCCAGACCCTCCTAACCCTGAAAAATAACAAGAACTTGACTTGGGCTTTCTTTCATCTTCTCATTGCTCTTTTACCTTCATTTTCACCAAAAACCACAGCCAGGCATGGTCTCTGCTCCTCTGGTGGGACTGGAAGCCTCCTGGGGGCAGGGTCTATTCATTCTGTCTTGTCTTGCATGATGCCTAACACAGGCAACTTAATAAATATTTGATAAGTCAGTTTGATTTTCTGCAGAAGGATTCTCTTTCTCTCTGCTTTACAAGACAAATATGATTCTTGCAAGGGCCTGGCTCTCAGGTCCAGGAGGCGCTGACTGCCTACTGGCTGTTTGTCCCCATCCGGGAGCAAGCACAGCAGAGGAGCCCAGGCCAGCACTGTCTTCATGTGGCCCAAAGCAAACCTAGACTTCCCTTCCTTCTCTCCAGATCCCCTGCTTCTGGGAGAAGCCAAACAATTCAGTAATGATTACTGACTTGTAACAATTAGAAGGGAAATTAAATGATATAAATTACTTCTCCACTGTTGGTAAAGGCTCAAACACAGGAAGGCCATTGTTATCCAGGAACAACAGACAGAGCCTGGGTCTTTGAAAAAGAAGGAGCCAGCCCCACTGCCTCTCCCTGGAGGCTGCTCAGCACCCTAGGCACCCCCAGAGCTCAGCCGCCTTCCCTGGACAAACTGGCCTGGGGCAGAGGGAGGAGAAGGGACCCAATGGAACAGGGACTTCTTCCTACAGGGGAAACACACGGCTCTACACAAAATGGCCCGATCAAAACTGAAGGATTAGGAGACTGTGGTCTGGTGACATCAGAATAATATTGGCCCCTTAATTTTTCCTAGTAGGCAGAGAATCCATTTCCTAAATATCTCCAGAAACTGTAGCCATAGGTATAGCATATATTTGAAGGGGAAATGGGCCTATTTCTTAGAGGTATTCTTGACCTGGCCTCTGTGTTACAGGAAACCACAAGGAGCCTGGGGTGTGGACTCTGCCGATGGTATACATGGCTTCATCCTCTCTCCCTTCCTCGCTCCACTCCAAGTGCACTAGGCTCCTACAGTTTCTCACACATGTGCTGGGCCTGGGCTTTTGCTCCAGTACCCTCAGCCTGGAATGTGCTTTCTTCCAAGGTCCTCATGACAACCCTCCCCTCATTCAGTTGTGCTTGGATATCACACTTTAGAGAGCTCTTCGCTGAAATTTCTCTACTCCCAGTCCTTATTTCCTCTCAAGTTTCAGTTCTCTCCATGACACCTATCACTGCCTGATGACTATCAATTACACATTTTGTCTATATCCTCCTTCCCCCTCTAGAATGTCAGGCCCATGAGGGCTGTTTTGTTCTGCGTTGCATCCTCAGCACCTAGAACAAGCCAGGTAAATAGATGAAGAATTATTATTACGATTACTGTTACCACACCAGTGTGTATAAGCTACCTGGCATCAGCAGGGGACAATAATTCACCCAGGAGCTGCTCTCCCTAGGAAGATTTGTCTAGGATCTCCCCAGGCTGTGCTGCCTGGCATTCTCAAGGCCCCATGTTCCATTCCCAGCACTGTGAGGGGCAGAAATCCCTCCAGGCTGAGCTGCTGACTCACTGTGTTAATCTGCTAGGCTGCAGTGACAAATGACCACAAACTAGGTGGCTTCATGACAGAAATTTCTTATCTCACAGTTCTAGAAGCTACAAGTGTGAGATCCAGCTGTTGGCAAGGTTGGCTCCTTCTGAGGATAGTGAGTCTGTTCACACCTCTTGTGCAGCTGCTGGTGATTTGCTGGCACTCTGGTGCTCTTTGGAGAGGAGAAGTATCATCTCCACCTCCATCTTTGACTTGGGTCCCCTGTAAGCATATCTGGGTTTAAACTTCTCCCTTTTTATAAGGAGACCAATCATCTTGGATTAGAGACCCCCTAATACCCTCATCTTAACTAATTACATCTGCAATGACCCTATTTCCATAAAAGGTCATATTCTGGGGCCCAGGGAATTAAGAAGTTGATCTAGGCATTTTAGGCAGGACAGTGAATGCGGGTAACAATCCAATCCCTCATATGCCCCATCTTGCCTAGATTCAGAAAGCTTGCCTTTTTGGAAACATCTTCTCTTCATGCCCCTCTCTCTGCTTCTCAGGGGAAGGACTGTGGACATCTGATGAGGCTGGCCCTAGACCAGCCTATGAGTCTATGTCCACCTTCCCCAGACCCTCTGCTAAGATGATCATCTCCTGGGAGCCTGAGGACTGTAGTCCTCGTGGGCTTCTACCTCCGTGGCCCACTGATTCTTCACCCCCTCGGCAGGGTCCAGCTGATTCACCAGGAAAGACAACTCAAGGCATTTCTGTGTCCAGCTCAGTCCCCCAGGGGTAGGAGCATGCCCACCTCCAACATAAACTCTTCATACAGTGCTCCCCAGTGGAGCAACTACCCCCAAAACTCAAACACAGAGAATAAAGTCAGGTGAATCTCTCCACCAGGTAGGGGCTCAGGAAAGGGAGCTAAAACAGAACATATGGCCATAGCAGGGGACAGCCAGGAGGAATTTCCCAAGAGCTAGGCAGGTAGTGTTGCTAGCACCTAACTAGGGCAGCCGCACACAATTCCTGATATGAACACTTTGAGAAATAGAAGTGACAAGATTGACCTCAAGCAACAACCGATATATCCTCTCCAAATGGCATATATAGACCTTTGGAGGCCTCAGTGGGATTTATTATAGAGCTGCCCATTAGCATTGGTATGCGGATCCCCATATCAGAGTGTCATTATGAGCCCCATTCTGTGTGATTTATAAACTACAGTAAACCTGGGGTGAAGGGGCTCCTAGAGCTTTACTCAGGTCCTAATCCATGAGCATTTGTCCCTGTAAAGGGTGCTAAGGAACAGAGGGATACCGTCCTGGCACACCATGACATGTTGATTGTACCAGAAGTAAAACAGGAATATTTGAAACCTAATAGTGTGAGCCCAGGTATGTGACCTCCATAGAGTTTGAACCCCAGTTTCCCAGTACTGCCTAGAAAATAGTTTCCTTCCTTCCCTACTGGTTGTGAGGCTAAGATAACTATGTTCCCTGCACATAGTAGGTGCTCACTGAATACAAAGAGGATCTTAGTTGAAGGAACACCCTCCAGACAGAGTAAGGACCAGGCAAGCATCCCATGTATAGGGGCTGTTTTCATCTCTGCAGCTCCGATGGTGACTGCCTGCAGCCAGAGGCAAGAAACAGGACAGAGTCACAGGTGCCAGACTTTCAGTGGGCAGAGTGCAGTCTACGGTGCCTATTCTCCTGCCCAGGTTTAAATTAAAGTGCAAAATTTGCATTCTGTCCCCTCAGGGCCTGGCTTAGTGACTGAAGACAGGTTTGAAATACTTCTGCCCCAGGGAACTGTAGGTTCAAATCCCTGAGGGATTTCTGCTAGGCCTGGCATCCTTTGGAGACATCATTTGAATAAATGCAATTTAGAGAAGGCAGACCTTTCAGAGGAGGCCTCCGGAAAGGAGATACGGAGAGCTAGTGGGAGGATAGAGGGTCAGAGTTCCATCAGGGGTTTTCTCCACGTCCTTGCCAGATGTCAAGGGGACTCGGAAGATTATGGAAAAACCAGGGACGGCTTATGACATATCTAAGTGCCGCAGCCCAGCCCCTCCTAGTCTTCATTATGAATCCTGCATTATTTTCTTGCTTCCCACTTCTCTCTGCCTTCCATGTGGGTGATTTTTAGGAGTGGGAGTGCTTCTGTCTAAACTCTTCCAGTGTGGCCATGGGCCTCACCCTCTGCAAGCCACAGCCTACGGGACAGCAAGGGTAGGGAGGAGTCTGCTCAGGGGCTGAGGCTCTGGGCACCAGTGTCAGCTGACCTGCATGTGACTTCTAGCTTCTCTAGGTCCTGCTTATGTAACCTGGGCATCCTCTATGGCCCACACCAAAAGTACACCTGACTCCGCATTTGGGGAAGCATCCTAATATCTAAGGCATCTAAGGCATTGCCACGGTACCCTGCTGAACTGAGCTTGGGGACTTTTGGATAAAGAGATCTCCAAGAAAGCTCCCAACAGCCTTCTAACTTCCCAAGCAGAAGCAGTGAAGAAACCTCAGAGTGACCAAGGGCTTCCTAACATGAGACACACCCTCAAAAACCACTTCTCTTAAACTAACTTCCCAGAGTTCACCACAGGCTGATGAAAATTTATGTGACTTTTGAGGAGCCATTGCTTTTAGGCTCTGATCTACATGGGAACAGTACAGAGGGTTATGGAGACAGACCAAAAGGTGGGGCAAGAGTTGGATCCCCCAGCAAGGACAGAGATCAGTGTCCAGCATGTTCATGAGGCAGAGACCTGTGCTCATCATCTGGAGAAGGGAGGAGCAGGAGGCAGGCTGGGCACAGGGAGAGGCTGGGTGTGGTGCAGACTCGGCAGAGCCCTCAGCTGACTGTACCAGGCCCTTTGGAACTGGAGAGGCCCTTCAGAGACCCAAGCTGGAAAAGGGACCCAGACTTTCACACCCCGGGATCAGCCACTAGAGGGGGGCTGCTGTAGGGAGGGGGCCAGACTCTGGGAAGGTGGCTGTCCCAGCAGAGTCAATGCCCAAGGAAACTGCTGGTGGCTGAGAGCTCTCTTACCACAGCACATCCAGTAGCCCAGAGTAAGTCCTTGCATTTTTTTTTAAAGGAATTTTTTAAAATATATTTTTTTAAGTTGTTGGTGGACCTTTATTTTTTTTTCATTTATTTATATGTGGTGCTGAGAATCGAACCCAGTGCCTCACACATGCTAGGCAAGCACTCTACCACTGAGCCACAACCCCAAACCCAAATCCTTGGAATTTATTGAGGGTAACAAGCCACGCATCACAGTGTCCACCACAGCCCCCAGAGGGACCTTTTTTTTTTATTGGTACATTATAATTGTACTTGGTAGTGGGATTCATTATGCCATATTCATAAATGTAGAGAACACAATTTGACCAACCTCATTCTCTAGTTACTTCCCCTCCTCGCTCTCCGTAATCCCCTTACTCTACTCTTAGTCTCTCTTCTATTTTCATGAGATCCTTTTTTTTGTTCCTTTCTCTCTCTCTGTCCCTTCCTCCCTCCCTTCGTCTTTCCCTCTCTCCCTCTCTCTAGCTTCCACATCTGAAAGAAAAGATTTGACGGTTGACTTTCTGAGTCTTGCTTATTACACTTAGTTTGAAGTCCTCCAGTCTCATCCATTAACCAGCAAATGACATAATTTCTTTCTTCTATATGGCTAAATAAAACTCCATTGTATATATGTACCACATTGTTTTTTATCTATTCATTTGTGGATGGACACCTAGGTTGGTTCTGCAGCTTGGTTAGTGTGCATTGTGCTGCTATAAACAATGATGTGCATGGATCACTGTGGTATGCTGATTTTAGTTCTTTGGGATAAATACCAAGGAGTAGTATAGCTGGGTCGTATGGTGATTTCCTTCCTGGAAATACCTCTTTATTGCTGAGTAGAAGTACTACTCACTACCTTTGGGTAGTGAGAGATCCTTATAAATTAATTGCAATTAAAAGATGGAGTTTCATTTTGATGAGGGTATCCCCAGGCTCAATCCTGCCATTACATCTAGAAAGAAGAAACAGTCACACAATTCATGTGAGAATGGTGGGAAACTTTCAAATTGTAAAGTCCTCGAGTCAGAAAGAAATTGAGATGCCACCTTATTGAAATCTTACCAGAAAAGACCCCTTTACAGCCTGGCTAAAGGTATCCAGCCTCTGCCTGAGTGTTCCACTGCCTGGGCTGGGGATATCTCCCCTACCACAAGTCTGGACAGTGCTATTCATTAAATGGATCTTCCTGATGGCAGGTTACGATCAACCCCCCAGGAAACATGACTCACATCTTACAAAATAAATTTCCTTGGGCTGGGGCTGTAGCTCAGGGGTAGAGCGCTTGCCTAGCATGCGTGAGGCCCTGGGTTCGATCCTTAGCACCACATATAAATAATAAATGAATAAAATAAAGATTCATCAACAACTAAAAAAAAAATTTAAAAAAAAATAAATTTCCTTGTCATAGATCATCCTCCTGCTATTTAAAGATAAATATTTTGCTCCTTCCCATGGGTGCCCACCATTGCCTCCTGAGCATTTGTTCATTGGTTGGACAAACGTTGGCTTCATGCCTTACTGCCAAGCCATTCCATGTACATAAAGCCACTCAGCCTTTGTAAGAGTCGTCATAAGGGTAACATGGTCAGCATTATTGTTGTCGGGGGACGTTGGGTTGGGTCTAAAGAAAAATGAAGAGGAAGTCTCTTATCCCAGAGGAGAGAGCATTTCAGATGGAGTATAGGCCTTATGAAGGTCTGGAGCATCCAAGAGAGCTGGTATATTGGGGCACAGCTTGGATATGACTAGCGCCATGGTTCTTGACTGGGGAAAGTTGCTCCCTGGGGGACACTTGGCTACGTCCAAAGGCATTTTTGTCACAACTAAAGGTGGTTGTTAATGGCCTGTACTAGATGGAGGCCAGCAATGCTGCTAAACTTTCTACAACTCACAGGACAGTGCTCACAACTAAATAGTATCTGGTCAAAAAGTGTCATATTTCTGAGGATATTAGTTAACTTTCTGTCTCTGTGACAAAAAAAATCAACTCAGAGGAGGGAAGATTTATTTGGCTTACAGTTTTAAAAGTTTTAGTCCAAGGCCACCTACCTCCATTGCTTTGCACATGAACCAAGGCAGAACAGCATGGTGGCAGGACCATGTGGCAGAGAAGACTGCTCACTTGCCTCATGGTAGCCACAAAGCAGCTAGAAGAAGGGGCTGAGACGAGATACACCCTTCAGAGGCGTGTCCCCGGTGACTTACTTCCTCCAACTGGGACCCATCTCCTACTAACCCTGTGGACATCATTGCATTGGGGACCAAGCCTTCAACACACGAACCTTTGGGAGCATTCTTTATTTCTTTTGCTTATTTTCTTATTAAGCACTTAGTGAGCATCTATGTGTACTAGGCCTTGCTTGAGTCACTAGATCATAATGATGGACAAACAGAGCCAGTTCCTGCCCTTGGGGGTTTTATGATCTGAGTAGAAAAGGGAGTTACTATTTGAATAATCCCCAAAATATGTAACCATACACTGGCAGATACAGTGAGGCAGCAGTAAGAGAGCCACAACAGGTGTGACAACGAGGGCTGACCCAGGAAGCATCCAAGGAAAAGAAAGGCTGAAGATGAAGAATCCAAGAAGGACATCAGATGCGTCTTTTCAGGGAAAAACACCAGAAGCATGAGCCAGGGTAACCGCTGGAGGCAAAATCCATGGGACTAAGTGGCCTTGTTGTCATGGGTAAGTAGACAGAAGTCAGTGCCCAGCCTGGATTCTGGTTCCAGGCACTGTTCAGTAATGGTGGTCATATCATGATGGGAGGGATGGATGGGAAAGAACCTAAGAGCTCAGAGTGGTACTCTCAGACCTGTGAGGGACAACTTTCCAGCATAAGGTGTTTCCCAGAACCCCTTAGGCCCTCGGACACAATGAGGTAGTCCAATGACAGCCACTTGGAGCTGCCTCTTTGCACTCAGCTTCTCTCTTTCTAACCCTCTTGTTTCTGGAAGAGCCCTAAGAGATGAAGCCCTGTGACTCAATATTACAGGTGAAATCCCTAAGACCTTCCCAAAGTCGCCCAGCTGGTTAGTGGTTTGGACAAAGCTGGTCCCAAACACCCAGTCCTGAGCACAGTGGACAAAGACAGAGGCCCATCTGCCAATCCCCCTCCATATTCTCCAAATTGGGGCACCCCCGCCAGTTCTCTGGCCAGGAAATCTTTGGCTAATGGATTTAGAAGCGCTTTGGCTCCACTTTGCCTTGTCCTCAGTAGTGAGGTCATAGCAGGAGAATGAGGGGATCTCAGGAAGGATGAAGTCATCCAGGAAGCAAAGACCAGTTCAGGAGGCCCGGGGAATTCCATGGGTGAGAGGGCACAGACCGCTGCCAGCCCCCAGAAGTGGTTAGAACACCAAGGCAGCCATTGTGGCCTGTGATGCCCTGAGGGACACAGAGTCTCCCCAGGCATTCCTTGTCTAACTAGCTGTTAAACAGGACACTTCCTGTCTCTGGGTGTTGGCTGCGGCCCCACAACTGGTTGCTCAAAACTCTCACTCTGTAGAGAAAGGTGTTAGATCATTTAGCTAGCAGCCTCCCCCTGTCTGTAGCCTGGAAGTTGATGGCAAAAGTCAGAGATCATGAAAGTTGGCTGAGCCAGTTGAAGAGGCCGGCAGGGAGGATTTCCTCAGAGAGGGTCAGAGTCTATCAGAGGCTATCTATAAGGGAATGGGGGAGACAAAGTGAGGGGTCCTCAAGCAAACTTCTCCAGAGGGTGCTTGGTTTATGTGTCTCCTGGAATTAGGGAGAAGGCAGAGATTGATTCCTGGCTCAAAAATGTAAGGTGACAAAGCCTTGACCAGCTGGGGTAGCACCTGCTTCCAGACAGGCCCTGGAATGGAGACAGCTTGAGAAGGCAGGGAGCGGCAAGGGGACACCCCAGCAGAGGGCTGGGCTTCTGAACCCAGAAGTGGAAGGAGGTACACCTGAGAAGTTTTGCCCATGGTGCATTGCTGCAAGTAGGAGACCCCAGAAGGGGTGAGTCTCTGATAACCTACTACAGCATCCCAGGCTTGAGCCCCCTTGAGGGCCCTGGCCCCAGGCCACAGCCTAGGTGGCCAGAGTTGGTGCACTCTCTCTTCCATACTCAACTTCCACTGTGGCTGCACCTGCAGGGGCCCACAGAACAGTGACAGGAAGTGGGGCAAGGAGGTGGGACCCTCCCACGACAGGATTCCAAGGTCAGGCCTGAGTTTTGTGTGTTCACATGTGTGCATGTGGGGTGGGGGGAGTGTAGTCGTGAGTGGATCAGGGGCAAACATAAAAGGGAATCGAGTTTTGATTTTGATGTCCTGAATTATCATTTAATTATCTAGGGATAATTAAATGAATTTGGACAATGAAACTGAGCTTGAGAGGAAAAACCATGAGACCATCCAGACAAGTGGAAGAGCCAGTAGAAATGAGAATGGGCAATATTTGCACCTCATTAAGTCCAACTCAGTCAGCAAACTGATTATCTTCATTCAAAGAAGCTGTAGGGCTAGATAGAGCCTGCCTTGGAACTAGCATAGCCCACCAGGAGACTCCCAGGTCACTCCCTACTGGGATGTTTGTTTCCTTCCCTTCCGGTGGGAGATGGGAGATGGCAATGGAAGCGGCCTCACTTCCCCCCAGCTCCCTGAGGCTGGCTATGAGCCTTCCTGGGATGTTTCCTTCCTGGGAAGTTGAATCTTCACAGATGCAGGGGACTTGGACTGGGGGGTGGGGTAGGGGTTTGGCGGGGTCAAGGGTGCAGAGAAGGGGCCAGGGCTGCAGGACTGACACCTCCAGACCTTCACAGGTGCCTCTACCAAAAGTCAAAAGCAAGTTGCATTGTGCCCAGTAGTGTGACCATGGAGAGGTGGCCTCACATCTCTGAATCTTGCTTCCTTCCTCTATCATACAGTAAAACTCACTTATTGTGATACCATTGGATGGTTAAGTGAACAATGGTATAGAGATGGCCAAGAGCATGTAGACATGTGACAGGCATTCAGAAATGTTGCTAGCTTAAAAAAAAACCTGCCGGACTGAGATTGTAGCTCAGCGGTAGAGCGCTTGCCTCGCATGCGTGAGGCCCTGGGTTCGATCCTCAGCACCACATACAGAGCAATAAAATAAAGACACTGTGTCCATCTACAACTGAAAAAAAAAAATCTTTAAAAAACAACAACAACAACAACAAAAAACAAACCTGCCAGGCTCTTTTCCTTGGTCATCCCATTTTATGCCAGCTTGCCTGTCAGTTGGCTGTTCTCCAGAGGCCACATGTGACCATCGGAAAGACAGCCCATGGCCAGGTGTAAGGTGTTGTCAGCCCCGTCACCAACAGACTCACAGTGCAAAGGCTGGACGTTGTTCTTCCAGATTTACCACCAATCTTCTCCTATGTCCTCAGTGACTTCTCTCTGATGGTGACATAAGCCAAGTATAATCACATATGGCCCATGGATAGGCCAGGCTACCACTGTGTTGGTATCAGAGGCAAGGGTGGTCCCTTTCCAATGTCTGGAACTCACTCTGTCCAGGACTCTGATGTCCTCAGTTCCAAGATATTCCCTCCTTTGCTCAGGGGAATATCACTATCATTTCTTCCTTAAGGTGCCCATCTTTCTGAGTTCCATTGCAGAGTAGACCCCCTTGTGCCTTCATCAATGTGTTTACTAATCACTGATTGTGCCACTTGAAGTAGATGTTTCTATAGGCCTAGGGAGATCTCAGTGTCCCCGTGTTATATGTTGATTTCCTTAGTTTAGCCTTTATAACCTCTAAGAACTGATTGAATGACTAGGAATGCTAAACATAGTCCCAGTCTACTGAGCCCCAGAATGTTTCCAGCTGTCAGCTCTTGGAAATCTTCTGTGCAAATATCTGATCCAGCCCACTGGAAGGGACAGTCTGGCCTCTGAGTCAGACATGGCAATAGCACCATATCAACATCTAAAGAAATAATCCTTTGACTTCTACATTGTTATTCCACGCATGCCATAGGCAAGCGAGGACCAAGGGGCTGACTAATGGCAATGATGTGGGAGACCAGAGAGGAATTACTAGAGAATTTAAAAGATATAAAGATAAGAGTTTAGATCAGAAGCTGCTTAGAGTGGAAAGAGTTCAAACTTGGTGCTAGGTTGACTGCCTGAACTCAGCCACTGGACATGAAATGTGCATCTTGCCAAGTTGCAACCGTAGTCAGTCCTGTGCAGTGGGGCACTTTCCTGTCTGCATTCTAAAATCTTAGGTCCCTGGGTAGGAATTTCACTGCTTCCCAACCACTGGGCTTCCCTTAGTGGATGAATAGGCTCTAGAGCTGGAGCAAGGGTGCAGCACCCATCAACACAAACTTCAAGGGTAATGTTCTGGTTTGAATGGGTCCCCTCAAAACTCAGGAGTTACCAATGTAATGAAATTAAGAGGTGGGGCCTTTAGGAGGTGATTAGGCCTTGAGGCCACTTCCCTGGTGAGTAAGATTAGATGTCCTTATAAACAGTCTTGACAAAAGGAGCCCTTCTGCCCATCTGTCTTCTCCATGTGAGGACAAAATGTATTCCCTTCCAGATGACACAGAAATCCAGGCACTATCTTGGAAGCAGAGAGTGGACTTCACTAGACAATACTCCTGACAGTGTGGTGATCTTGTATTTCCTAGCCATTAGAACTGTGAGAAGTGACTTTTTTTCTTCTTTATACATTACCCTGTCTCAGGTGCTCTGAGATAGCAACACAAACAGACTAAGACTATGTGGTTCTCCAAGCCCAACAGTGGCAAGAGAGTGGTGATAAAAGGCACCTCTGGGAAGTTCAAGAGCTCAATAATTAGCTCATGGGCTATTCCTAGTGGATAAAACCAACAGGAAGCTCACTTTAACCCAAGGATGCACTCAGGCCTTACAAATGAGGGCCCACGCTAAGAGTCTCAATGAAGGGGAAAGACTGGAAAAGCACATTCATCATCTTAGAGAGAAAATCTGGACTAAGAGCTGCGTCAATGTTCTGAAAACCTGGTTCCAGTCTGAGTACAGCCTGCAGTAAACACTTATTCTCTGAGGTGACAGGTGTGTCTCTGTTCTTTGATATGACAGGGCCCCTCATCGAACCCGTGTCAGCCAAGAAAACAACAGAGGACTAAGAACTCCTTGAGCATATGCTTGTTTCTACCAGCTATTGCAATGTGAGCTGTGTCCTTTCTTCAGAAATCAAGTGTCACCATTTATTGAGCACCTCTCACATCGTTAGGAATCAACCCCATTAAAACTTTATATTCTTCGGGGCTGGGATTGTGGCGCAGTGGTAGCGTGCTTGCCTAGTACACGTGAGGCACTGGGTTCGATCCTCAGCACCACATAAAAACGAAATAAAAATATTCTGTCCACCTACAACTAAAAAAATAAATAAAATTTTTAAAAAAACACTTTATATTCTTCAATCCTCACAAAATCAGGTGGGGTAGATATTTGTTCCATTTTAAAGATAAGGAAACATTATCAAAATGACTTTAAAAAAGAAAAGACAATCCATGGCTAGAACACTCATACTTTACTTGTGGGAATGTAAAACAATACAGCCACTTTGGATTTAGCCGCTCAGTCTTGCTGAGTTGCTTAGTGCCTTACTAAGGTGCCGAGGCTGGCTTTGAATTCACAATCTTCCTGCCTCAGCCTCCCAAGCTGCTGGGATTACAATCTGATGATTCTTCAAAATGTTAACTGGAGGTACCACACGACTCAGTAATTCCACACCTAGGTATATCCCTGAAACTCAAAAGCATGTGTCCATACAAAACTTGCACACAAATGTTTATAGCATTATTCATAATAACCAAAAATTGACAGCCCAAATGTTCATCAACTGATAATTGAACAAAATGTAGTATATCCAGGGGCTGGGATTGTGGGTCAGTGGTAGAGCACTTGCCTTGCATGTGTGAGGCACTGGGTTCAATTCTCAGCACCACATATAAATAAATAAAATAAAGATCCATTGGCAACTAAAAAAATATTTGAAAAAAAAAGTAGTATATCCATTAATTTAATATTACTCGGCAACTAAGACGAATAGAATACTGATACATACTACAACATGGGTAAACCTTGACAACATTGTATCACATGAAAGAGGTTAGACACAAAAGACCACATTTAATTCATTTTATATGAAATAAGCAAATCTATAGAGATAGAAATCAGATCAGTGGTTACTGAGGGCAGAAGATGGGAAGAAATGAAGGATGATTTTTAGTGGTTACAGGTTTTATTTTTGGATTGATGAAATGTTCTAAAGTAAGATTATGGTGTTGGTTTCACAACTCTGCAAAACAATTTTCTTTTTCTTTCCCTTTTTTTTTTGGTACTAGGGATCCACATCCCCAGCCCCCTTTTATATTTTATTTAGAGACGGGGTCTTTTGAGTTGCTTAGTGCCTCACTAAGTTGCTGAGGCTGGCTTTGAACTCGTGATCCTCCTGCCTCAGACTCCTGAGCTGCTGGGATTACAGGTGTGCACCACCGCGCCCAGCTCAGGGCAATTTTCTAGAGAAAGCCAGGCTTCTCTGTGTGTTCTGGTAGAGAGCCCAGAGCTCTAGTAATAGGCAGATCTGGTCTTGTGTGTTCTTATGCAAGGGCTCAGGCTCAGTAACAACTCTAAAATGCAAGACATGGGGCCAACCAACAACCAAGCAGCGATGCTCAGCCTTAGGTTAGGAGAATTTGAGATGTTTGTCCTAGTTCTGCAGTTCATGGAAGACCTGAGGAGGTTGGGGAGGTTGCAGCTGTAGGTAGTGGAAGACAACAGAAACAGAGCTTAAGGGTGGGACATTGTCAAAAGCAACCAAAGCAGAGACCTGAGTAATCTTGGTCCTTTAAAAATGTTTCTGGTCTGGGGTTGTGGCTCAGTGGTACAGCGCTTGGTTCGCACGTGTGAGGCGCTGGGTTCCCTCCTCAGCACCACATAAAACTAAATCAATAAAATAAAGGTATTGTGTCCATCTACAACTAAAGAAATATTTTTAAAAAATAAAAAATTTATTTTCCATTTCCCGGTGGGCATTCAAGGTGATAGAGACCTGTTTCATTGTTGTGAAATGGTCAAAAAAATACAGATGGGAGAAAAAAGGTGGCTCTGCTTGGGTTATTGATAGCTTCAAACTTCTCATTCAATTCATTTCTTCCAAAAGATTCCCGTTCTCAAATCCAAATGCTAGGCCAGTGGCCCCCAGAACATTCCTTGTCCCCTAGAACTTGGACAAATGAAGAAGCAGGGTACCTCTACATTCAGTCAGCAAGTGCTCTGATCCTTTATTTTCTCCAGTATCCTTCGCACCTGTCCTGTTTTGAAAGAGAGATGGGGAAAGACCAAAATACAAGGGTGTGTGGTTAACACCCGCTCCTGATTTCCAATTCCATCAGCCCACTCTGATTCAAGAATAGTACATGCTTAGTGATGTAGGAGCTAGAAATAAAGTTAATAATAAGTACCTCAAAGGACTGCCATGGAGGTAGAATAAGATGGTGACCCAGTTGAGCAAATTGTAGATTGGAGTCAGGTAGACACAGGCCTATATCTGAAA
Source organism: Xerus rutilus (assembly GCA_028644305.1). Taxonomy (NCBI): domain Eukaryota; kingdom Metazoa; phylum Chordata; class Mammalia; order Rodentia; family Sciuridae; genus Xerus; species Xerus rutilus. The sequence continues at coordinate 42,751,419 of CM053405.1, read as the reverse complement.
CTTCTTGAAACCTCAAATGTCAACCTCAAAAGCTGTTATGAAATATGACTTATACAATTTCTTGTGCAGTGTCTGGCTTTTGTAGGTCTCCGTGAACGGTAGAAGTGAAGCACTTGACCCAGTGATAGGCACAGTCACATTCCATGTCGGGTTGAATAGCACGGATGGAACCACCAAGAGGCCGACTAGGAGACCCCGGGCCAGAAGAAGCCAGAGAAGAGCTGGTCGACCAGCAAGTGGCGCATCTGAGAATCTCACACCGAGGGTGATTCTGACTTCAGACCTCAGGACTGAGGTAGTTCCTGCTCTGGCTGGAAGCTTCCAGTAGGACAAACAGCACTTCCAGGGTGACTTCAAGAGGGAACCAGGTAGTCCAGACAGCAGGCATGAGGAGGGAGAGTGAGGTCAGACAGGGCACATCTTGACATGTATAACCAGGGACTAAATGCCTGACAGTGATCAGCAATATTGACCTCACTGGGCAGAAAGTCCAGAATTCTGCAAGGCCCATACAAGTGCACCACCCGACTCTCCCCCTGTCTCAGTCTGAGGCTTCTTTTGAGCTCCTGAATTCAGTAATGAAGAGGCCACTGCCTACATCCCAAGTCTTGTGTGTGCTGTTCCTGCCTCAGTGGGTTGCAGGTTTTCTGCAGAGAAGAAAGACCACCACTTCTAGTAATCCTGTTTGTGGTCCTCAGTTTTTCCCAGCTTTCTTGGTGACAAGCTTCTCCTACTCCAGTCATGTTTATTCATCTCCGAATGCAGAAAGGAGAGGTTTTCCTGTGAAGGTAAGGAGTCCCTGGTAAGAGGCTTTAGGTGAGGTGGTGGGCTGGGGGAGCAACAAGGACGGGAGGACATCATTTTAACCAAAAAAAAAAAAAGGATTCTCACCAGGGCCTTGAAGCTTCTATGATGAAAAGAAAACAGTGCATGTTTCTTCAGGCAGCTCCAGTGGATAACCTGGAGTCTCACTAAGGGAGCTCAGAACTCAACTGAACAAGCCAGCGAGCCAGGAAACAGAAAGGGGTTGGAGCAGGGGCGGGGGTGTGCAAACCTGAGGCTCAGGAAGATCTATCTAAAGCCTGGGTAAAAAATAATGTATTAACTAGTTCATATAAGCACATGGTATAAAATTCTAAAGATAAAAGTGAAAAGTTAAGTTCCTCTTCTAACCCTGTATCCTAACCAAACAGGTCCACTTCCTGCAAAGGAGCATTCTTAACGATTTCTTATATGTTCCTTCGGGCTAATCTATACACCTCTAAGCTTAGTATATACATACTCCACCAGCCTAACATGGTAATATATGGTACCTATTGCTCTGACTTGCTTTTTCTCTACTTAATATATCGTGGAAACCCTTCAATAGCTGTGTAATTACTTGCAATTAATTTATACTATTGCTATTTACTGGCTTATAAAAATATTGCTTTCCCTCCAGCTCTAAAATATTTAGAAACCAGTGTTTGCCTTCTTTTTTCCTCCCAGAACCTCACATGTTGGGAAAATATGTAATTTTTACATTGGAAGAGCATATCACATTTGCATTCTGTTTTACAGCCACAACTTCCACAATGTTCTAATTCTTAGTCCGCAGTTGAGTGGATTCAGTACCGACCACTACTTCCATTTGCCACTTTTTCCACTGATATCTTGGTGGACTGAGACTGAACTTGTAGTTTTCAAATCATGGTCAACATAGTTGCTGGTCTTGTATATTTGCAAATCCTAGTTTCCTGTTTTTATTTTTTTCATATTTATTTATTTGTTCTATTTAGGCTTACATAATAACAGAGTGCAATTTGATTCATTGTACATAGATAGAGGATAACATATCAATTCTCTAGGTGTAAGTTGTATAGAATCACAACATATATGCAGTCATACGTAAAGTTAGGGCTATGATGACCATCATATTCCTCCACTTTTACTGTCCTAGTCTCCTGTTTTTAAAATGTAATCAGCATGTTTGCTGGGTATAAAAGTCTTAGATTCCCCACATTTTCTTTTCATAACTTGGAAAAAATGTTGGTTAATACTGTGGAGGAGTTTAATAGGAACCTGATGTTTCTTCCTGATAATTCTTCCTTTATCTTTGCCTTTTAGTCACTTACTGTGATTTGATGCTAAGTGTGTCACCTTTCCTTGGGACATGGCATGCACTTTCACAGTGTAAATCCAAGGCTTCTCTTATTTCTGTAAATAATTCTCGAAACATCTCTTTGAGTATTTATTCTTTTTTATTTGTGGGATCTTTTCTATAGAGATGCCATTCATGGAGCTTATGGGACTGGCATTTCTATCTAGTATATTCACAGTTCTTGTTAGGTGCTTCATTTCCAGTTCATTTCCATCCTTTCCTTTCTTTCTTGTATTTTCATCTGTACTCCTTTCCTCGTGTGCTTATTCCAGCATGGGCTCCATTTCTGTGTGTCTCCTGGGGCTCTCCTGCTACTTGGCAGTGTAGTATAGTGGTTAAAGATGAGGGCTCTGAAGTCAGGGTTGCCAGAATATAACTCTCACCAACTCGTTTGACTTTTGGTACTTTATCTTTTCAAAATAGGTGAAATGAGAGTGCTTACTTTATAGAGCTGTTGGAGGAGTTAATATGTAAAATCCCTCTGAACAACAATGGGCGCGTTTTAATGTCTGTGAATTAACAAGAGGATGTAGTAGTAGTAGTAATAGTAGTGGTAATGGCTGTTTCTTCCCTGAACTTTGATTTCTCTGCTTTGAGTTCTTAGACTGATATGTAACACTTTTTGGATCCCTCTCTTTTTTTAAATGAGGTCACGATTTTCATCTACTTGATGGCCACATTTTTCTGGCAGTTTTTTTTTTTAAGCATTTATGTTTCTTAGTATTTCCCTTATGTGTTTCTTGTAATAGCTTTACATAGATCTTCTACTGATTTTTAAATTACTTTTTACTTTTTAAACTATCTTTCAATGAGGCTAGTTCCCTGGACTGACCTTTGGGCAGACTGGCCTGTGTTTCAGACTAGCAGAAATTTCCTGCATAATCATAGAGCTTGCATGTGAGTGAGCCATTTTGTCCTTCACAGAAATCAGCAGTTACACGACTATACCGTTTGGTCTCTCTTGCTTATCCTCTTTGACAAATTGCCTCCTTCAGAGATAATTTGTGTGTGTGCCTCACTGGTCTCAGTCTCTTCCAAATGCTAGTATCAAACAGGAACCAGAGAAGATCCCCACCCCCTGATCTGCCTATTACCACTATTTCAAAGAAGAGAGGGCCTGTTTAGCCCTTTTCGGTGTGTATATGATGAAGCATGAGTTTCTATTTCTTGGTTTCCATCTCAACTTCTGGTAGGATCATGGCTTCCATGACTCGTGAGAGGAGAGGATGGAGGCTTTGTCTCCAACCACATGGCCGAGCAGCTGAACTACCAGCCTGCAGCCCTACCATGGCAGGGAGGTGGCTTCAATGGATTTAGTGTCTGAGGGCCTCTGCCATTGGTAAAGCCACCATCCCTGCAGAGGAGTCCACCTTGCCATGAATTAATTTAATCATTCAGAGATTTTCATCCTGCTTAAGATGACATAAGCATTTTTTTCCACATCTTACGATCCTATTATACTTATATGCTTCACAATTATAACAACTGTCATAGCTACTGGAGAAGCAAGAACCACTAGGCACTTTGCCTGGGTGACTTTGTTGGAAGGTTATATTTACCCCCTGATTAGACAGAGCCTTTCTACCCTTGGAGTTACCAGAACCAGAAGCACCAACTGACTGGGCAACAGTCAGATGAGAATGTTTAAATACTTCCTTAATTTAAAAACAAATGTAGGCCAGCAGTATCCAAGCCTGTCTGGCTCCTCTTTACTGCCCTGAGCAGGACAGTCTAGGACTCCTGTATCACCACGTCAGAGAGCAGAAAGCCATTTGTAACCTAGCATGAGGACATTGGTTGAAAATGCCTTGCAAATACAGGAAGTCACTTTCTCTGCAGTGGTTCTGGGCACAGCAAGACCACATCCTAAGTCTCTGAAAGGTCTCAGAGAGAGCAAACCACCACCACAGTCTTTGCCTTTATAAAGTGTGTGATGGAACTTTAAGTCTGTCAGACAAAGTGCTCAGAGAAAGAGGCACTTGAGAAGGTCATGGGGACAAGAGCGTACCTCCCCCACTTCAATTTCACCTGGACCACCGGCAGGGTACACAAGAAAACCCAGTGGGACCTGAAGGGCAAGGAGACCTTGAATGTGAATTCTCTGCCTAGCAGTTTAAAGAAATGGTTTTCACACATCATCATCAGTTCTGAGTCTCCCAGATCTCCTAGAGTGACAGCAATCAAAATTGATTTGGGAAATTTCATCCACAAATTAAATTTACCAGTTCCCAATATGGAAGCTCAGTGGCTTTGTTTTGCCGCCAGTGAAGGAACCTAAGGATTTGAGGTATGACATTTAAGACACAAAACAAAAAGGCATTTGATCATCAGGCACAATTGAATGGTTTTAAAGTAGGTGCAGATGCAATTTCAGCTCTGAGAAGCAGGCTTGGCAGGGCCATCTCAGCCCTTCGGGTGACTGACTTAGTGGGATTTTTAGGAAGGCTCATGCCTTCAAAGTTTACTGCCTAATTTTCTCCAGGCTGACATGTTTTTAAAGGTGCTGTGTCAATAGACTAACTCATTAATTGCCTTAGGATGGAATCCTTGCCTAAAATTTTGTTCCAAGACAGCTCTTTGGCTGAATGCTTTGGTCTCTGCTCATGGTTTTCTCCAAGGAAAAGCCCACCAGTGTCTATGGGTTCTCTCTCCTTGTTATATGTGGTATCTCTGTGCAGTGGAGCTCCTTGCTCTGGACACCGTTTCTCAGGGTGGCAGGTGGGAATGGCAAGGAGAGAGGAATGCTGCCGGGCAGAGCTCTCAGCAGAGAGGAAGCAGGGCTCGGAGTGTGAGGCCATGGTCCTCTTTGGCCAGAATCCATCCACACCTTCTTTTCCATCACCCTTTTTTTTTAAAAAAAATTTTTTTTAGTTGTAGATGGACATAATATCTTTATTAATTTTTATGTGGTGCTGAGGCTCGAACTCAGTGTTTCATGCATGCGAGGCAAGCACTCTACCACTGAGCCACAATCCCAGCCCCTTTTCCATCACCCTTTATGTAACACTTGGGAATGTTGGATGTGAAGAGCAAAATAAAAATGGTCTTTGACACTGAGCTTCCTTATACAGATTCTTCCCACATCCCCTATTAAAAAGTCAAAAAGCACTGGGTTGGGTTGGAGGCCAGGAATGAGCGCATCTGACAGTCCCTCGGGTCATTCCAGTGTAGGTGGTTCATGGACTGTGTTCTGATAAACACTACTATGCTAGATGATTCAAATGCCAGGGAGATTGAAATGTATTTTGTTAATGTGAAAGCAATTACCGGGCCTGTACTCCCCTTCAACTCTCTGTTGTAACTACTTGCTGGGATGCACATTGATGGCAGAATTTAGATTAGACACCTTGGACCCAGAGATGGAGAATGTGGTTGTGCTCTGGACTGACTGCCTCTCTCTGGACTGCTAGGTGAACTAATACACTTCTATGTGATTTCCAACATACACATACGTTCATGAGCACATAAAATTGTATTATCTTTGGTGAAGATAAAATCGATCGTGTTGCTCCATTGAGCAAAATGTGAAATCTCAGAAGTTGTCAAAATGTTATACCCACCTTACTTCACTCATTTTGAAGTTCATCTGGGCAATTTCTCTGGAGGGTCAGAACTCTGGTCATGTTTCTTTGGTTCCTCTCCAGTGCTAAGAGCATAGTACATTTTCAATAAACATCATAATTCCTTGAGAAGCAATAGGACATAATCTGGTAGGAACCTGATTTTGGAGCCTATGGCCTCAGTTTGAAACTGCTACTTACTAGCTGTGTGTCTTTGGAAAACTTTCTCTGCCTCAGTTTCTTCAATGGTAAAATGAGGCTGGTAACAACACATGCTGGTAACATTAATCCTCACACAGGATTATTGTGAGGAACAAATGAGTTAATCCACGTAAAGTATATAGAGACAGTGCCTGGTACATAGTAAGTTTTAATCGCCATCACTGTTGTGATTGTTATGGTGACAACCACCAAAACCATATTATGGCATCAAAGTGTGCTAGCAGTGGTCCCTAACTTTCTTTCAATGTCTATGGAGGTACATAGTGCACTATTCCAAAAATGGAAGCAATGTTCATCCTGAAGAACATTTCTCCTGTTCTATATTTTGTACTATTGAAAGGAGTGTATTTATAAGGTAGCAGACCATTTAAAACAAACATTTATGGAGGAAAAGCAAACTTTCTGAACATGCCTGATTGAAGGTCTACATCCTTCGAGTTAGGATTTATCAAGGAACTAAAGGATTTTTTTCTGAATCTTAATACACACAGTGAAATAAGGCAGTTTCTTTCAAAAAGTGATTTTTTCCCCTTCTTCGTTGTTCTTCCTATCTTCTCCAGTAGGAAAGTGTCTCCATTTTGGCTCTGAGGGCAAAGAAGGAGGCTTTGTCTTGCCTCCTCATTCCATTCGCCTCAGAAGGGCCCAATCGTTTACTCAGAGAGACCTGGCTGATTCACCAGACCTAGGAACGTGGGTCACCAAAATGTCAGGTTCCAAGGTTCGTGCGAACATTCAGGAAAACATAGCTTTCATTTTATTACTCCCTCAATCTTAATGTTTGCCATGTTCAGAACAAAAACTTGGGAAAAGGAAACAAAAACAAATAAAACTAGGAAGTGACAGGGATTATTGTTTTCTTTTTTTTTTTTTTTTTTTTTGGAACCGGGGATTGAACTCAGGGGCACTCGACCACTGAGCCACATCCCCAGCCCTATTTTGTGTTTTATGTAGAGACAGAGTCTCACTGAGTTGCTCAGCACCTCGCCGTTGCTGAGGCTGGCTTTGGATTATTGTTTTCTTATCTGACTTTAAAGCAACCAAGATTCTCCAAATGTAGAAAGCATAAAATTCTTGCCAAATGATGGCACACGTAGGGAAAGTTCAAATTATTCATAAGGCAGTTATGTTTGTAAGATCTGCCTGTCAGGAGGCTGTTATTGTTACTGGCAGAAAAGCCACAAAATGATTGCATAGTTGAAATCTCTCTTTTCTGGAATTTCACATCACAACAAATAGGCCCCCCGACCTGGCCATGTCTGTGCCCCCTGACCTGCCCACTGCATCTGGGGCCAAGTCATGACAGGTCTTCCTTGCGAGTTTTCCAAACTAGAACTCACCCAAAGACAGTCCTTCTCCAGTGAAGGAACTGAGATGTGAGGGTCAGAAGCTTGTTTTCCATCTATGGAGAAACTATTTCAAAAGAAAAAAGTCAGTCTGTAGACAATAAAGATAAGAAACTTGGAGGGCTGAGTGCCAGAACTAACCACCACTCAGAGGTCAGGGAGACAAGGAAGGACTGGCAGGGGTTTGTGTCAGAATAACAATTCAATCAGGGAAATGAATATTTTCAGGGCTCTCTATTTTGAATCAAATTACCTTCATTCGCTCCTTGTCTTATAGCTATATATAACATTTTAATACTAAAATTCCCAAATGTTTATATCTAGCCCTGAGCTTTCTCCTGAGCTAACTTCTATTTGACAGCTCCACTTGGGTGTCTTACAGGCATCTCAAATTTAAAATGTTTAAAACTGAACTCCTAGTATTCCTCCAAGAAACTTGTTCCCGAGGATTTTCTCCATTTGTTAATGGAACTTCTTCCTTCCAGCTGCTCAAATTTAAGATTTTGGGGTCGTTTGGTGCTTCTTTTTCTCACATCCACATCTAATGTCGAGAAATGGTTCAACTTTCCAAGATACGCAGACTCTGATCACTCACCACCATCTCCACTGAATCCCCTGCATCCAAACCCATTTTTTCCCCTGAATCCTTGGTATAGCCTCCTGTCCCTCTGCTTCTCTCTTGCTGTCCTAACCATGAGGCAGCCAGCACTCAAGCCCAATCAAGATTCCTCTTTACTTTGGATTCTTCGGAGTGAAACTCTTCACTGTGACATGTTCCCCTTCACATGTTCCCCTGGGAAGGACAACTCTCTCAGCCACTTTAGTCTTCCCTTCTCTCCCAGTCTCTGTCCAACTCATCATCCCTCACTCCAGTGTGCCCGACAGTCCCTGGGCTGGCAGGTCTGGACTAGATTAGCACCTTCCCACAATTCCACCTTGGGGTTGCACTTGCTCACCTCTCTGCCTCACACATTCAGCTCCTTCATTTCCTTCGGGTGTCTGTTGACATTTCACGTCAGAGGTCTTCCGTGAACTTTCTACCTAAAAGCTCGTCTTTCCCTGCTTTTCCTTGTGTTGCCGCTGGCTTATTCGTCATTTGCTTGTCGCCCTCCCACTAGAGTCTATGCTCCTTGAGTATAGGTATTTTGCTTTGTCTGTCACTTATCAGTGCCTAGATCATACCTGTCACGTGGTAGGTGCCAAGTTTATGGCACGAAGCATTCCGAATTCTTCCAATACATGTCCTCTTTTGCCTCAACTAGACTGAATTGGTCCATATACTGGTATTAAACAGTTCACCTTAAATCTTACCTATGCCATGTCTTTGTACTAAAATGTATCAGATTACTTAATGAAAGTGTTTTTTTGCCTTTATTTTTCTGTTCTAACCATTTAATTATGGAACCGGCTGCCATTCAACCTTCTCAGCAATTTAGAAAAAGCTCAATTGTCCTTTGCTACTATATTGTACAGTTATGTTGTGATTAGAGTGACTATAATTAACTTTATTCAATATCTGAAAGCTATGAAACTTTCATTTCCCTCTCCAAACTACAGCCACTATTCTCAGATGAAATCCTAAGTAAAGATCACTGAAATTTGGAATTTCAGTCCAGGCCCCAATTAGGAACAAGTTTTTTTGCCTTTGAATTATCTCAATTCATCACTTCTCCTATTTCTTTCTTTCCTGCTATTCAAACTTTAGGCATCTCAGGACATTTTCTAGCATCAATCCATTGGAGATGAGAAAATATGAACGTATCAAATCAGTGTCCACTTGACTGGTCATAATAAAGACTTTAAAAGGTATGGTGGTTTGGGAATGTTCACTAAAACAGAGATGGGAAAGAAAACCTGGTCTGCATCTTTCTCCTAAAGGTCCATGACAATTGTTAAAATCTCTCTGCAGAGATGGTCAATGAATGCAGATTAATTTCCGTCAGGGAAGATCTCAAAGTCTTGCCTACTAGAAGAGTCACTCCTCTTCTTCCTCTGATATGTTGTCTCCTTTTAAGCGATTTACTTCGTTATGAAATGTCCCAGTATTTTAGCAGATCTACATGAATTTCTATCTGCTTTTAGGCAATATCAACCTTCACAAAAGAATAAAACTGCAAAAAGGAACCAACTTCATACCTTTTTATAGTTTTTATTTTCATTTGTACGTGGCATTAATGGGATTTCAAATGTCACCATGGACTCATTTATTTTAACTTCCACCTATTGGCTTAACCTGTTGACATTTGGAATCTACTGTTAAGACTAAAAGTCAAAAAGAAACTTTAAAAATATTTTAAGAAAGTATTCTGAAAATTGTAGCCAAAAAAAAAGATTTGCTGAGCCCACTTGAGTATATATCCACAAGAATTTAAAGAAGGATCTCCAAGAGTTAATTCCATGGTTCCTAACAGCATTATCCGTAAGAGTCAAAAGTAGAGGCAGCCCAAATGTCCGTTGATGGATGAAAAAACGAAGTACGGTGGGTATTATACATACAATGGGATACAATGCAGCCTTAAAAAGGAAGGAAATTCTGTCACATGCTACAACATGGAGGAACCTGGAGGACACCATGCAAAGTGACATAAACCTGTCACACAAAAAAACAAATACTGTATGATTTTATTTATAGGAGGTATCTAAATCTAAAGTAGTTCAATTCACACACAAAAAAGTAGAATGGTATTTAGCAGGCCCTGGGGTTATTTAGTTTAGTTGCAGCTGAGTTCTGCAAGATAAGTTCCAGTGATTTGTTTACTGTAATCAAATTTACAAAAAAAATGATTTATTGAGCTGTACAATTAAAATGGTTAAGATGGCAAATTTTGTGGTTTAATAACCATACACAAAAAATTTGCAACTTTTTTCATACAGATCTCTGATGAAGGTGGGGTATCTATATTATATAGAGAACGTACCCCCTTAATGTAATTTCCTTTTAAACACACATACAAACACAAACACACAGCCTCTCACAAATTTAGCATTACACATACCAAGTACTGAGCACCCTAAATTAAGGTCATTAGGGAGGAACGACCAAGTGTATTGCCTAAAAATAAACTAGCTATTCCACCTTGTGTTTTATCTTTGTGATTATCTGATTTATGTCTGTCTTCTCCACTAAGCAGACAGTAGGTTCCAGGGTCTAGTTTTGTTCAACACTGTATCTCCAGGGCCTACCACAATGCCTGAAATATTTTGTATATAGGAGTAAATACTCAGAGATGTAGTGACAACCAGGTCTATAAGATCACCATATTCAAGTACAGTAAGAGATATACCATAAAGGAGGCAGAATCAACTTTCAAAAAACTAATTTTAATCAAAACAAAAATTGTTGATCATTAACAAGTTTATAAAACAGTGATTTAGTTACATAAATAAATTGATATCAGTGTATCAAATCTTAATTACTTTCAACTTCATGAGCATGTTTACATGGGTGATGAAGTACAACTTTTTTTTTCATTTTACCTATTATAATAAATAAAATGGAGCGCATGAAATAGTTCTTCTAAACAAAAATACCTACAAACATACCTCTAGCATGTTCTCTAATGAAGGGAACAAGAGACACTGGACAACTTTTGCACCAAAACATAAAAATTGCTTTAAAAAGCACAAGGTTACAGAACCATCAGCTAAAGTAAAGACACTATACTGTAACCAAAGTTGGTATTTTAATAATATAATGAACAGTTTGGTAGTTAGATCTCCAGTTTGGTTATTTTAAAGCATTAAGACAAGGCAAGATAGAAGGCTGCTTTTGTTGAGTAATCCTAGAGAAAATAAAATATATTTAAAAAAAGAAGAAAGAAAACTGAAAGTAGAACAGTCATACCTACACAACTTTCTGTCCTGCACAAAGTCAAAATACCTATGCAGAATAGATATATAATATATATAATGTTATTTGTGCACAAAGGTTAGCTTATTATTAGCTCACTGCAAAGGCGTAATGTATCATATGTCAATTGTTTTGGAAAACATTTTGCGTTTTGTGTCAAAAGGATATTTCTCTTTAAGTTTCCTAGGCTAGGAGGCACGAACCCCAATTCCGGCATACTGTATATTCTTAATGCTAAGGCTTGCTGCTCTGGCTGTGTATTTTGTTGTCCCTCTGTATTCTAGTGCCTGTTACAAGCATGTGTGGTGTAGTGGTTGTTGCTGTTGATGGTGTGTGTCTGTGTGTATACATATATATATGTATACATAAGTTGTATAAATATATATACATATATAATTTCTCCCAATAGATCTCAGTCCAACCATGCAATCCAAAAGGTGGCTCTGCATAGATGCCCAGCATGAAGTTCACCGCCTGAGCCAACCCTGAAGCAAGGCGCACTTTTAGTCCTTCTGATAAGTTTTCTCTCAGTTTTTTTTTGTTTTTGTTTAAAACCAAGCTACTGCAGCTTCAAGTATTTTGCATTACATAGAATATTTTTTATAAATTAGTTAATGTTATATTTTCAATATTCAGACATATACTATAATATATATACAGTACAATAAATGCTCTCATTCTTTTTTTTTTTTTTAATTTTTCTGGATAAATCCCTGAGAATGTATGTTGACAGTCGCTAAGTTTCCACATGCACGAGCATCGTGTGCCATGCTTCTGGACGGACAGCACTGCAAAGCCACGTGAGTCAGCCTTTCACTACTAGTATTTCATTTTGTTGGTTTGTTTAAATATGCTGAAAATGTAAAGATGAGTTACAAAGGAGTAAAGCTGAATCCATTCGAGGTACTTATCACAGGATGGAGGTGTTTTGTTTGGTTTTTAAAGCCATTTCAATTATTATTATTTTTTTGAGGCTGTGAACGTATACAGAAAACAGGAGAGCTATGTGGACTTTTGCCACTTGACAACATATACTCAGTGTAAACCAAACCTTTTTAACCTCTCTCTCACACAAAACCAATTTAAAAAAAGAATTAAAAAAATAAAAGAAAGAAAAAGGGAAAAACTGAAAAACACACAAACTTTCACAACATGACGATTTAGTTTGCAAACGCAATATAACTATACACATATAATACCGGTGTGGCTCTGTTCTTTAAGTTAAAAAGGGTACAAAGGCAGGCTCAAGTAAAAACAAACCATCCCTCCCCTCCCCGCCCCCCACCCCATTCATACAAGTTCTATCAACCAAACCTCTCCCGAACCAACATCATCAGTTTCTTTTTGCCTTTGTAGATTTGTTTCAGGTTGTCAATAAACTGTGTAAACTGAATGTGTCCATCATGTGCCATTAGGAAGGTCTCTCGGGCCTTGCTGAGGAACTCTATAAACTCACTATAGTGCCGGGGACTGATGTGTGTGAGTCGTGAATGCGTTGTGTTGATGTAGGCCCCAATTGTGGCATCCAGGAGTTGCCTCAGGGGGGCTTTGTCCAGTGACATGAGCTTACCAGAGTTCCTTCTTCCATGAAGTCCCACCATGCCAGGAGTGGTCAGAGTGCACCTGCGCAAAATGTCTGACAGTACCGTTGCGCACTTGACACTCTTCACCACCAGAGGTATTATAGCTGCAAGCTCATTTTTGCCAAGGGAGTGGCTGAGCGCACAGGCCCACAAAACGTCATTAATGGCAGGGTGTGTGTCCTGATTATAGCTCAGGTTGAGATGGGTCATGGCCAGGGTGGCCAGTTTGTAGGCCCTCATGGGATACCCGCGGTGCTCCATGTACCGTGCTATTGTAAAGAGCTGTGTGTAGCTCATGCCAGTGGTAGCAGCGTCCAGGACGATTTGGTATGCCGTCTCAAAAGCTATGTGATCCTTTTCACAAAGGGTTAGCGCAGAGAGGGCACAGTTTTGTGGGTCCTTCATGGCGCACTGCAAGGCGAGTGTCCGGGCGCTGCTGGCCAGCTTTTCCTGCTGGTGGCAGTCTAGATGGAGACGGACAATGGTGCTATTGGACATCACGGTAGTTGCAACAATACTTGTGGCCTCGGTGGGAGTAAAGAGAGTAAACCAGCTCTGCATGATGCTGTCCAGGGCATAAACACCTGCAAGGAACAAACAGGCCCTATTACTGACAAGAAGGCTGGCCAGAGGTCTTATTTTCACTTTCATACTCAATGCTTACATTCTTAACCATCATAGGACATGAGCTAGGCCAGAATATCTTGTAAGGTTATGTGCCTAGGAGCAACCTTTTAGAGTAAGGTTATTGTGGACTGTTATTCAGTGAGATGCCTTAAAGGAACATGAACTTCCTACAATAAGGAAGCGGTCCTCTCAGAAGCTGGTATTTGTACTATACTGCTTGCCATTTCACATAGTGGCTTTTTACTAATGAGTTGCTAGTTCACTGGGGCCTCCTGTTCAGTTACCCAATAGAGAGTGAGAGGCAGACAAAATGCAACCTTCAACCAAATAGGGACTTTATGTGTGGTGTTTTTAAGTTTAAAAACCACACAACCACAGAATATTAAGACACATGAAGCAGCAAGAAAATGTCACCCATAATCAAGAGAAAGAATCAACAGAAGTGGACCTACAGATGACTCCGATGTTGAAAATGGCTAACAAGGTCTTTAGCCATTTTAAGTACACAGACCCCATTTGCCTCATTTGCAGGGAAATCCTGAAAGTGAATAATGTGAAGAGAAGGGACTAAATCTCAGAGAGAAATTAGGTATGTATATTGGTGCAGGAATAGGAGTAGTGTGGCAGTTCTTAAATCCACATTATCTTTGTATAGCTTCAGTAATGCAGTATCTTTGTATGACTTCAATAATCCAAACATAATTTTTATATTGAGACCAAGTTCCCTTTTCCCAAAATAATCAACCATTACACATTAATGAAAGAAAAATAAGAATGAGTTTACAGTCTCTGCTGTGTCAGTATGTAAACACTGAGATGCAGTGTCTTCTCAGCAAGAGGTGTATATCCTTTTCTGATGCAAATAAGAAGAAAGAAAGACAGTTTAACCAACATTTACTTGAAATAGCCACCATTTTGTTTATATTGCATTCTTGCTATGGATATAGTTTTCCAAATAATGACCTGCTGCTCTATGTGGCACAGGGGAAATAGTAGGCTGATGGGCCTCACAAAGAGCAGCTTGTGGCCAACCAGGGAATTTTCTTAGGGCCAGCTACTATTTCTCACACATCTCAAAGTCCACTGAAACCACACCCATCATTTCTCTGCTATATACTCAGATGATGAAGGAAAAAACTCAGAGTAAAGAGGTAATTTTATATGAAACGAACAAAAAGTATTTATTCACTGATTTATCTCATTTAAAATAACTGGTTAGAGGTCCACAAACATGACAGTTTAGAATATGTACAATGCAAGTGTGTACAACTGAAGGCTGGGGTTAAGGTGTGGGAAAGGGAGCCCCTGCAGGTGCTAGAAGGGGTAGGAGCCTTGGAGAAGTCAAAACACCAGAGTGAAAATGTTCTTGAATTTGTAAATGACAGGTAAAATTCCACCATTAGCACCTGGGCAAACTTATCACCCAGAGATTACCTACCAACTTCAGTAGCACATGTCACCAGCCACCTCACCATCTCCCGCCGTCGCCAATTTAAGGTTGACAGTGTCATTCGCATAACCTATAAAGACAGAGTAACAACATAGTTTGAAAGATTATTCTAAGTTAATGGAAAAAGAAAACTCATTCTAAGGAATAAACTTGTGGGCAGACTCTCTACTACCAGGGGGATGAAAAGCATTTTATTTAGATCAAAGATCTATATAGGTATTTGGATCTGACCAAGGCTCCTCTAGGTTGGCCTTGTCACTGCCTAGGAGGCAGGACGATCGCATTCTACTCCTGGTGGGTCCACCAACCAGATGTAGCACCCTGAGAAAATCAGTCAATCTCTTTTTCATATGAAAAATCAGACTGAGCATTAAACACAGACCAGGTTGCCATCTCCTTGCCCAACTCTAACATACTATGGTTTGATTTCTGGGATCCATATGAATTCATTCAAACAAAGAATTTTCATTGGGCAAAGAAGTTTTTGTTTTTATTTTTGTGGTACTAGGGATGAACCCAAGGATCCTCTACCACTGAGCTATATCCCCTTTTAAATTTTTATTTAATTTAATTTTTATTTTTTTGGTGGTGCTGGGGATTGAACCCAGGGCCTTGTGCATGCAAGGCAAGCACTCTACCAGCCCTCTAAATTTTTATTTTTAAGGACAGGGTCTTGCTAAGTTGCCAAGCTGGCATTGAACTTGTGATCCTCCCTCAGACTCTTGAGTGGCTGGGATTATAGGTGAGCAACACCACACCCAGCTAAAGAGATACTTTAATAATTTTTATTATTCCTTTTAATCTCTGGCTGCTCCTTTCTGGTGACTATGAAGTTAAGCAAGGTCTATGGAAAGAAATCATCTTTGGTATCATTAGTGATCTGATTTTTTTACTTTCTAATAAGAGGTCCAGGTCCCAAGACAAACTAATATGCCTTCTGCTATTCCTCTCATTCTTTAAGATTCAAAGCAACCAGGGATATAACACTCCTAAAGCCTTAGAAAGATGCTGTGGGATTCCTTCTTAGGTTCTAGAAAGAATGAAGCAAGAAGTAAGCTTTCATTAATCTGCTATTTACCTAGAACTCCAAATAACAAGAAAGCTCACATTAGTGTCTATTTCTGCATCATACCTTTAACATGTTGAAAATGATAATGAAAACAAAAACTTACTTTTAAAAAGAAATTTCTGAACTGTTGTATAGCTTACAATTTCCTATACCCTTTTCATATAGAACTACATATTACAGTGATCAGAACATTCTCCTGTGATCCAATTCTTTTAACTTTATTAACACAATCACTGTAAAGAAGGAATCTATAATCAGAAAATCAGAGTAATTATCTAATCTGGGCATTCTATTTCCCATACTTCAGGTACTTAGAGTACCACAATTTCTTTAACTGCTTTTTAACAAGAAAAAAAAAAAGCAAATGTTAACAGAGCTCTCATGAGAAAAGTAGAAACGAACTTTGTAATTCCTGGTTTCTATAGTAATTGTTCAGAAACTATAAGGAAGCAAACATCTATCTGCATGACTAACTTATTGGTGTTGCATCCTGTTGAAATCTGAAACTGGACCCTCACCTAGTCATCTCTTTTACTTAATTTTCTCAGGGCTATAAAAAGGAGCTAGAACTGCCAAATGCAAATACCAATAAAAATTCATACTTCCTCTAAAAACTTAACTCTCACAACTGAATCTTTTATTACACATGATAGCTTCACTCAAAGTCTCTTGCTAGCAATAATTCTTCCGTTCATTCAAAGAATAGTGACATTAAGGTAGTAATTCAGAGAATGATTTTTTAAAATTGAGAAATGCAAATAAGGCTTCTAAATGTCTAGTCCCTGAACTTCAGATAGCCTGGTTCAACTGAAAGTGACCCCAGCTCTGAAATACAGTACACTTCTGAAGCCTCACAGATCTGTAATCTGAAGAGTCATTTACTTGTACTAAAAAACCCCAAACATACATATACTCCAAGAGATGCCTCCAATTAGCATTAGGAAAGACCACCAAGCACATACTTGCAGGCCCAGCTCCAGAGACACTTTCAAAAGAGTGATGTCTGGCAAACTATCCATGAGAGTTGCTATTTTAAATGCATCCTGGGCGAGTTTGAAGATGTGTGATGAGGAATGAATGTTTTTCTGGATGGATTCTAATACTGTTTCCAGTCTCCGAACATCACCTGCAATGAACAAGGGAAAACCAAGCCAAATCAAATCAAAAGTAATTGAGGCAAAATCATCAAAACCCCACAAAATCACATACACATAATGAGAGGGGAAAAGATGACAAATAAAACAAAGCACAAGTTAGTTTACCTGCCATTTTTGCAGATGGCATAGCTGTTACAACTATGTTAGTGCAATGCCTATGAATCTTGACTTCGCACCCTCAATGACTAAAAGCACATATGGTCCAGAATCAACATGAAGTAGCAAACAGCTCTCCTAGTTCCCACTTATGTATTTTTGGTGAAAATTTCAAATACCAAAAAAAAAGTAAACAAACTTTTTGATCTATTTCTAAATCTCAACCATTTACTTTTTTTTTTTTTTTTGGCATGGTAACTAACCTGAACTCTGCTGGCACCAGGTTTAATGATAGAGGTAAATAAGGAAAATGCCAGGCTCAAATAAACAGTGTCTATTTTGCCTCATGAGCAAAACATGAAGCATGCTAACATCTAAGGAAAAGGACCCCTTTACAATGTCTGACAGAAACACCACTATTGGGAGCTAGGGCAAGGGGAGGGGGCTTTAAAATAAAAAGGCATGCAAATCAGCAAAACAGTTATAAGGCCTCAGGACATTAGAGTACCTTTGGCTGCAGTTAGCATGGTGGATGCCAGCTCACACTGCTGGGATTCAATGTGGCTTAGAGTGAACCAACGAGGGTATCGGTTGGGAACAACTGATGCAATGTGGTGTGGGCGGGTGAGGTCTCCCGTTGGAGCAGTAGATTCCAATACTAGCAACCTGTAATGAGAAGATGAGGAGAGTGGCCTCTAGTTATTGCTTGTCTGTTACCTTGGCCACAAGGACTACCTACAAAAGCCAGAGGAGTGAGTAGATGCTGAAAAAAATTGTTCAGGACCCTGGTTCACAAAGAGCTGGAAGAACTACCCTCTGCTGCTTGGACACTGAAGTAATATTAATTACTCATCACTCAAACCTAAGAGATCTCCTTTCTTTAGCATCATTCAGAAAATTGCAATATTCAGGGAAACTAAGATATTTAACATTAGCAAACTTTGAAACACAAGTCTTGATATGTTTAATTACTATTTTTGAATCTTCTTCATTAAAAAAATAAAAATGAACAAAAACAGTAAAAATTGATATTTAAGACAGATTACAACAATCAGATATCAATAGGTAGCTCAGATGAATGAGCTTAACCTATTAAAAACATAAGATGGAAAGTAAACAAATATAACCTCCTTTACACATAATTCATAATTTCTGTAGAATTATGACAACAGAAGTTTAAAGTTAGAACATATTCTATCAATATATCAGAGAAGATGCAAACCAATGAATTAAGTATCCATCCCTGGATAATTCTGCGTAACTGTGTGATTTCTAATATTTCATTCTATCTTTGATCAACAATATATTGACAAATAATCCTTGAAAACAAAGCCCATGCTTACTAATCTCTTTCAAGTATCAAGTGCCAAAGAGATGGGTAGAATAAATACAACTGAAATAATTCCTTTACAATTATCAAAATTCAGGCTAGGTATGTAGCTTAGTGGCAGAGTGCCTACCTAACATATGCAAGGCCCTGGGTTCAACCCCCAGCACCTTCCCCACCCCCCCAAAAAAGGTACACTAATTAAAACACTGGCCTTAATTCAGGTATACCAGGGTTACTCTGAGGAATAAAAAGTTGGAGATAAAAGAGTTATTAGCAGGGTCAGAGAGATACTGGCCTCCTGGCCTCAGCCAAAAGCAGTTATTTCTCAGGAAAGTCAAACAGCTCTCTCTTTTATCCAGGGACAAAGACATGTTAGCATTAGAAAGGGTGGCAATGTAGGCAAGTAGTAAAAATTTTGGAAGGGCTGCTATTTAGCTTTTTTTAAAAAAACTCAGTGTCCCTCCAAGGGATAGGCAAATCTTGGCAGTTGCTATAGAGGAAACTAGTCAACATCCCAAGGAAGGGTGAAAATGAATGCTTTCTCAGCCTCCCTCTTCCAGAAGGACTAAGAAGCAAGCAAGCAAGCTATCTCTCTCTCTGTCTTTCTCTCTCTCTCTCTTCCTGTTCCCTTGGCTGCCTCAAAATGCTCTGGTAGGTTAGATTATCTCCCTTCCATGGCAGGCCCTTGGCTGGGGCAGCAGTGGCAGGCAGAAGAGAAAGGTGGAAAACAGTTCCCCTGTCCCCTGCTAGTATTCCCTAGGAAGAAACTGCCTGGGCAGCAACCAAAGGAGAATATAAATGAGCTTCTGAGCATTCATTAGAAAAGCAAGGCTCTCTGCCTGGCAGATACCATTACATAAGCTAGAACCGCACAGAAACCTTATGCTATTTTACCCTTAAATTTACCAGTGGTAGTAACAACAGCATCTGGTGGCATCATAACACTAACATCCTTCCCTTTAAAACAAGAGTAGAGTTTTTAAGAGTAGAATAAGTGTAGAGCTGAACATGTCTCTATACGAAAATTTCTATTTCAGCTTCCAAAAATGGCAATAGGTATCTACTTAGAAAAATGTGTTCAAAAATACAAACCAAGTAGTATAAAGCAAAGGACTGTTGCTTGTATTAGTTATTGATTTATGTTTTGGTATTTAAAAATGTATAAGAGAATATTGTAACGTTTCTCTAATAAATTGCTCAGGAAAGCAAGTCAAATTAAAGGATGAAACACACTGACAGAGGTGTGCATGGACACACACACTTACCCCATCACTTCATAAATATTAGATAGACAGAAACTAAGCCGATGGATCTAAACCACACTCAATATTTTAAGAACAGAGTAACTTTGGAGACATTGGTAATTTACAGGTCAGGATTTGCTTTTGAATCTTCTACTGATTACAGACATAGAATCTATGATGAAAAGCTTTTTATGGGATCCAACTATTCTTCAATATCCTCAAGCTTTAAGATCTACATAGAACTTGTCTTTAATCATAATCATGTCTAATCATTACTTTCTATTAGAAATGCAGTGGTTTCTATTAATTTTTTATAAAAGGAAAATGAGAAAAAGCAGGTGTTTTAATAAGAAAGGTAGATATTTCCTTTAGATCCTTAAACTTTACTAAGTTACATACAAGATTAAAAAATATAATCTTAAACTCATTAAAAAGTATTCACCTTGAACAAATTCATGATAAAAACAATTATTTGCTGAAATTAAAAAGGAATGTGAAAATAAGAAGGTGTGTGGCAAAGGCAGAGGTATTCTAATTGTTGTTACTGAGAGGGAGGGGCCAAAGAATGCCAGCAGTTAGAGAGGGGCCCGGATTCTAGAGGGCCCTCACAACAGCAGACACATTCCATCTTCTTTTGGCCACCAGCTGATCACAAACATGTTCTGGTGGGTGACACAGTGGCCTTCCTGTACTACTGATAGAGTGTGGAATCACAACAGGTATAAAAACTTCTCCCTTGGTTATTACAGTCAAGTAAAATACATTCATTATTTGCTATGGTTTGGAGAATCTAGTTTTTCAAAATAAATATTCAAGAGGGGTTCAACTGTTGTTGTCTCATGATTAAAATGGCCTGAAATTCTACGCTATTCCTAAATTCTAGCTTAAAGGAATAGAGGGAAAAACCATGATGTCCATAAGCGTAACAATGGTTGGAGATGAAATTCTTCCTTCATTTAAAACAAAACCAACCTAGATGCCCTTCAAGAGATGAACAAAGAAAATGTGGTACATATACACAATGGAATATTACTCGGCCTTAAAGAATGAAATTATGGCATTTGCAGGAAAAGGAATGAAGCTAGAGAATATCATGCTAAGCGAAGTAAGCCAAGCCCAAAAAACCAAAGGCCAAATGTTTTCTCTGATAAGCGATGCTGATCCATAATGGGGGAAGAGGGGAGTAAAGAAGAACAGAGGAACTTTGGATTGGGCAAAGGGGAGTGGGGGTGGGAAGGATGGTGGAATGAGACAGACATTATTACCCTCTATACATGTATGACTACACTACCGGTGTGACTCTGCACCATGTACTGCCAGAGGAATGAGAAGTTGTGCTCCATTTGTGTACAATGTGTCAAAATGCATTCTACTGTCATGGATAACTAATTAGAACAAATTTTTAATATTAAAAAGAAAAAAAATCAAAACAAGCCTTCAAGCAGATCACATCCACAACAACTCAGGAAGCAAAAATAGTTTCTTTGGCTTTTTCTGTTGACTACAAAGAAACATGAATGAATACAAAGTCAGTCAATAGCCATTTCTCCCAGTGGGAAAAGCGGACTGCCTCTGCCTGGCTGGGCTATGAATACGTACCGCATTGCTCTCAGTGCAATTTTGTATGCCAGTTCAGCATCATGAGGTAGGAGAGAGGTGAAGAGATACTTGGCAAATGTGTGCATTGGAACGCTCTCCCGGTGGATTATTTCGCCTAAACCACTATATGGCCCAGCTGTGGGAAGAGAGTATACATGTTTTACATTCCTAAAAAACAAACTAACACTTCTCATAAAGCATACTTCAACACTGTTATGTAAAACTGTAAGACACATAAGCTAACCTAAGTAAGAATTTAACCTGACAGTAGAAAGGAATATAATTTTTAGTCAAAAAGATTCCACAGGGTATAGTATTCAATACAGACTTTAGCTCATGAACAATCCCTCAACTGTCTCGTAGCTAAAATGAGAGCCACAGAACTAAGGGGCAAAGCTTCTTCCTCAGAGAAAGGAACCCTCTAAAGCATGAACCTTCTCAGTGTGTGACAACTGAGCAACCAGATATGCAAATACACAAATGACTCTGCACTTAACCACAGTCCCAACCTTTAGACCTGCACGATCTTAGGGTACAGAGATGCCAGATATCAATACAGAGACTTTATATGCTGTTGTTTCTAGTAAGCAGATATAGATTATTTATTCCCATAAAGTGATTAATAAAAAGTTACCCATCTGATACTCGGCATAGACAAAAGAAAAAAAATAACCTAACTGGAAATCTACTACTCTTTGGGCACCAGATCAATTTAAAAAGCAAAATTATATTTAAGTTGTCAAAATTCATTTCTTAGTAAATTCTCATAAGCATGGCAGCAAAACAGACTTCCTGTGTGTGCTCCCTGAAGGCTGCTCTGAGAGGGCAACATAGACTTCTAAAATAAATTTTGAAAGGAAACCACAGTGGTTAGTTCAACCACTTTGCACTTAGGTACTCTGAGGTTTAGTTACTGTAAAGTGTTTAATAAATTAGTTTCCATGTCACCTTTGGCTAACATCTGTTTCATGATTTCTAGAATTATGAATCATGACATTACTGCTTGGAGAACATAACACATTTGGTTTTTCATGAGAAAAATGAAGTTTGGCAAAGAGTTTAGAATGCAAGAAATGTAGTTCAAAAGAAATGGGAGAGGAGTAACTGAATTGGGTGTGGAATAGCTGCATGATACATTATAATAGTTTCAATGGAAATTATTTTTTAATACCAATATTTTGGTAGCACTTTATTCAGAATTTAAGTACTTTAAATATCATATAAATTACTTATTTTTCATCTAGACAAACAAATACCATCCTAAATTGCTAATTTTAACAAATCCATTAAGATTATACTTTACTTGACATTTTAAAATGTCTTGGTGATCCAGTATTTTTAAAAAGTTGCTAACAGCGTTATACTTCCACCTTTAGTTCATATAATAAGGCTACTAAGTAAATTACTGTCAGACTAAATATGTGTCTCCCCAAAATTCATGTTGAAGCCTCAGACCCCAATGTAACTATATATGGAAAAAGAGATTTTACAAAGTTATTAAAGCCGAATGAGGTTGGTCAGAGTGGGGTGCTGATCCAATATTAGTGTATTTATAAGAAGAGACACAAGAGGGCTTGTTCTGGTTCTCTGTCATGTGAGGGAGAAGGTGGCTGTCTTCAAGCCAGGAAAAGAGCCCTCTTTAGAAGCAGTATTGGGCAATGCTTGCATTGGGGACTTCCAGCCTCCAGAACTGTGAGAAATAAATTTCTGTTTAAGCCACCCAGTCTGTAGCACTTTTTTTAATATAATTGTCAAAGCTAAGATACTAACTCTATTTTAACTTAGAATTACATAAAATTTGTGATTATACATATTGTTTGTTCATTTCTCCTTCATTTCCTGTCATTGTATCCTTTAAAGCAAGTTACCTTTTCGTACTACTCAGGGAAAACCAGGATGCATTAATCACCTCACTATGACTTCTCCCAACAAGCAAAATATTCAGTCAAATGTCACAGAATTATTTATAGATTAATTAGTGTGATCCCTGAACTCAAGAGTACAGAATAACAAGCCAGGCATGGTAACGCATGCATATAATGCCACAGCTCGGGAGGCTAAGGCTGGAGGATCATGAGTTCAAATCTCAGCAGTCTCAGCAACTTAGCAAGGTCCTAAGCAACTCAGTGAGACTTTGTCTCTAAAGAAAATATTAAAAAGGGCTGGAGATGTGAATCAGTGCTTGAGCACCCCTAGGTTCAATCCTTGGTACCAAAAGAAAAAAAAAAAGTACTGAATAACACAAAAACTGACATTTGACACTAGGTTTCCCTAGAGGTGCTTTTCCAGTATGCCAAATGATCCATCCAATACTGTGCAGGAGAGTTCAGCACTCAGCAGCAAAACAGAGTTTCTTCTCCCTCTTCAGATATCTAGGTCTGTTAATTAATTTACCCCTGAAGTTTGCAGAGTATAAATGCATGGGATATATATAAATTTCATGCCCTAGTGTAGTCAATTCACAAAGCATCATTTTGGAGTTTACAGAAATGGGCCCCTACGTCTCTCTTGGGTCTGTCTCCTATCCTGCCCCAACAAGTTAACAGGGCTCCTTCACAGGCACAGTTCCCATAAAAACGTTTGATGAGCCAAATGGAATAATCAAAGACTAAGACAAAGATAAAAAATATCCATGAATGATAAACATGGTGATATATTTAAAAAGGTACATGATAAACAGATATTACATATTGTCAACTTGGAAAACCACACATCCTCTTCCTGAACTTCAATTTAATGGAAATTAAAGTCAGCTGGGCAGAGTGGCACACGCCTGTAATCCCAGTGGCTGGGGAGGCTGTGTCAGGAGGATCTCAAGTTCAAAGCCAGCCTCAGCAATAGCAAGGTGCTAAGCAACTCAGTGAGACTCTGTATCTAAATTAAATACAGAATAGGGATGGGAATGTGGCTCACATCTTCAGGAGAAACTAACTTCAGCAGAGTGCTTCAAAAAATTGAAATTAGGAATTTTTACTAAAATGAAGGATGCTATTAAGAAGGCTTGTCTTAAGAATATTTTCCCCTTAAAATCCATTTCTAAGATATACAAATGTGTGCCTTTCAAGACAATATTTTCTTTCAAAAAGATCTTTAGTTTTAGACAAACAAACTAGGTTCAAAAATGCTATTTTCTCTAGAACCCTTCCTTCATAGGTAGCAATCCAGGGTAAAAAAATGAAGACACCATACTTTGTCAATTTGTCAATCACAGAAAATCCCATGATAACACACATGGACTTGTGAGAGAAGCAATTTTATCAGACACTTCCAAAATTTGCACAATGATTAGGTTACTATACTAACTCCATTTATCTTTTTGAGAAAAAAAAATCTGAACAATAGTACCAACCAAAATTTGTTAGGCCCTTTAAATCTTGAACTTAGAAAAAGGAAAACACTGGACTTTCCCTTACAGATTCTATGAAACTTTTTCCTTGGTCAATCTATGCCTAGTGAATCCTGTGAAATAATTAGAACTGTGTAAAGTCATTCCTGTAGCCTTTAGTTCTTTGTTAGCATGTGGCCTTGACATATTAAAAACACAGCCATCACGTAACAGTCAATAATTTGCAGGAGTCACAATTTTTACCTTATTATTTAACTGATCAAGCAAATAAGAACATGGCTACCAATAACAACTCCCTAAATATCAAAATTACATTTATCTCAGGAATTACTCAGCCTAATAAAAATGGTCTTTTAAAAAGCTTGTGGCATTAAAAGGGGTTCATTTCTAACAGGCTACACTACATGACAACCTAAATCAAATGATACAAATCTAAATATTTAAACTTTTTTATTCAGTTATGCTATTTTTTGGACAGTGAACATGTCCTTGACACTTCAAAATCATATTAATCAGAACAACTACCATATTAAATGCATTCATATAGGACTCTTAACATAAGAAAGATAAGCACCTAAATCAAAGTGGCCAAATAAGTGGATAGTTTGTCAATATACCTTCTAATAGGAAGACTGCTTGCTTGCGAAAAATTTTCACCAGTGTATCATCCAATTCAATTTCCTGAAGTTTAGAAATGAGCTGCTCCTCATTCCGGCAAACTTTCTCTTGAGTGTATAGCCCATCAGGCATGATACGCTGCTGTCCCAGCCCTATCAGGGCTACTTCCACAGCTAGGGTTAAATAGGATTCCCCTTCTTCTAAAAACTTGTGTGCAGGTAGATGTTGGTATTCCAGAGACTTGCAGTGTCCCATATTTTCTGTAAAATGGGACAAAGAAAAGAGTTAAACTACTTTTGCAGGTAGTTTGATAGGCACAAATATTTATTTTACCCAGTACTAGCAAAAATTATTGACTTAATTCTAAGAAAACCAGAAACATGTTTTTTGGTTAAAGTGCATAGTTTTCCAATATCTTTCCAAAAGTGACCATGAGTGACTAAGTATGTATGTTTTGAAGGACAGAATATTAGAAACATTTTCTCCCACTAAAAATAAGTCCCCACAGAAAACTATGCATGATATTAAGAATCCTTAGGAGGGGCTGGGGGCTGTAGTTCAGTGGTAGAGTGCTTGCCTAGCATGCGTGAGGCCCTGGGTTCGATCCTCAGCACCACATATAAAGAACAAACGAATAAAATAAAGATCCATCAACAACTAAAAAAATATTTTAAAAAAAAAAAGAATCCTTAGGAATGAAAAAAGACTTTAAAAATGATAGCTGCAATAACACCATTTTTTAAAGACTGGCATTAAAAAAGAAAGTTTCCATACTTTAATTACAGTGTTAAAATTTATAATGAAAACAGTAGAGAATCTAACATATGTTATTCAACTTCAAGGTCATTTATGTTATCCTAGAGTGTTCAGTTATTATCAGAGGGCTGATTCTTTCAGCATTCTCTTGTCTCTGGTTAAGGTACTTTTATTAGAAACTGTAACAAATTCCAATCATCCAACTCTCAAGGAAAGTGCGCTCACACCCACACCTTCTGCCCTCCAACAAAGAGTTTGGGTCACCTTAATCCATAAGAGCAACCACCACAGGGGAAATTATGAAGGGCAAGATAATTAACCTAAGTTCACCAGTTACAGGAGAAATAACAGGATAATCCTGGCTCCCTTCCTTACCTCCACCCACGGCTCTTGGGCAGTCTGCAGGGAAGATTCTTAGTGTTCAAGGGGCCAAGAGAACTCTCAAAACACCACTTTAAAGGAATGTGTGATGTAAAACAGTTATATAAATGCAATTAATACTCCCTTTAAAATAGACTTAAAATATTTAAGTCATTTTAATGCAAAGATAAATTGAAAAAGCAAATAAGCTATTTTTTCTGGCTGTAAATGCTATGATGTCTATCCTTACTTTTTATCTTCATGTAGGAAAAAATTCATAAATGCAGACAAATTCTAAGATGCAGAACCACTTGTCATAAGAAATATTTTTAAGGTTCTTAAAAATATTAAGAACCCACTGTTGACTCTAAGACTTTTCTCTGCTTGTGAAAGCCTGCCTGAAAAGCCCGAGAGTGCTTATTTCCTTGCTTTCTTACTAACCACAGGTACTGTTAACTACATGGGCTTCATAAAGCATACTATAAAGAAAAGCAAAGACTAATGCCACTCCAGGTTTCAAAACAAACCAGAAAATCATCATAGTATTGTCAATGGTTTACCTGTAAAATCTGAGAACCCAGAGAAGTTTTCATCATCAGTGTGGCAGGCTTCCATAAGGCTACTGAAGAGAGTGCCCACAGGGTCTAGGGGATGTCCGACCCAGCCTTCCAGATTGGTTATGGAGGTTATGCTTTTATGGGGTAGCTCTGTATAAGAAAGGGAATTGAGAGAAAGAGATTGGAAAGGAAGAGAAAGGAGGGAAGTAGGGGAAGGAAAGATTTTACTGTTTAATAGTCATATCCTGACAAATTAGTACTATACAGATGGAAATCCCTTTAATTAAAAAAAAAATCAAAAGGTACCATAATCTCTAACTTGTGACTATTCTGAGTTCTAAAGGTTTACCTGTAAGTCATTATCAATGGTACTAAATTCCAGGACAGTTCTCAAACACCTATATCATCTATGTATCCAGTGTACTAAGTTAACATTACCCACTCACATGATTAAATCATGTTGTAAGGGGATTAATGAACTCTCATTTTTATTCTGAGAAGGTAGTGATATGAAGACCCCTGTAATCATCAAGTATTTTAAGTCTAAAACTACTTCAAGAAGCTGTCTCCAGAAATCAGCACTCAATAGCTCATCTAAACAGAGGACTTGAAGGTCCTTGGTTAGACTTCCATGGTTTAATATCATTAAACCACTCCCCTTTCACTTCACAGAAGTCCTCCTTATTATGGATCTCCTAAGTTATTTAAGACAGGATCTTTGTCACAAAGGTGGATAACAGAAGGTAACACACGTGCAGAGGAAGCATTTTCTGCTCATTTTTTTCACAGAATGTTAGCACTTTTGAGTTAAATTACAGAGTGCTGAGGAAAAAGTTGCAAATGTTTCATGATATATTCCATTGCTATAAAATATTAACTGTACCTAAATGTTTTCTAAGATAATAAATAGTAGCAGCTCCTCCTTAAAGAAAAGCATGAAAGCTATGAGGAAAAATAAACAAGAAAAAAATTGACTTATAAATAGCCAGAGAGTCATTTCATGAATTCATCATTCCTTCAGAAGTCTTCTGGTTTTGAATTATTAACAATGAGTGCATATAAATGAAAAATGGCTTGGCATAATGTATTAAAATTTGTTTGGAGCCAGGCACGGTGGTGCATGCCTGTAATCCCAGCACTTTGGGAGGCTGAGACAGGAGAATTGTGGTTCAAAGCCAGCCTCAGCAACAGTAAGGCACTAAGCAACTCAGTGAGACCCTGTCTCCACCTAAACACAAAATAGGGATGGGGATGTGGATCAGTGGTCAAGTACCCCTGAGTTCAATCCTCAGTACCCCCCACCCCCCCAAAATTATGTTTGGTTCCAGATTTCTTAGAAAGGCCCTTCCTTTTGGTTTCTACCCCTGATTTTCTTATACATAACTAACATGAAAAAAAGAAACATGAGAATTACTCTTGACAATAGTCAAATATTGCGGGGGAGAACCCCTGTGTTAATGTAAGTAGTGGGCTTACACAAACAAATCTATTGTCAAGTGATGAAAACTGAGGAAAAAGAAAAAACAAATCAAAAAAGAAAGGACTTTGTTTTCAGAATGAAGAGGCTAACAAATCATGCTAAGAAACACTGACAATGTTGAGACACTACATTTACTAATTTTGGTCCATTAACAAGCAACTTTTATGGCACTTTGGATTTTTATGATAGCTACAAAAGCCTGTTCTTCAAATGTGGAATACAACAACAAGAAAAAGGCAGGGAAAGATACAGGTATAGATATAAAATCTTAGTAATACTTAAGAATAGCATAAAATAGAAATTTTTGTTGCTTGCATGACATGGGTCTAAGAATGGTCTAGATTGAGGCTATAGTATTATATCAAAGACAATCAAAGGAGTCCAACCTAACATGCTTTATAACTTAACTAAATGAACTAACATTTGTACAACTTTGTATTTCTTACCTATTGCAACATTTTACTACACAAAATTAAAAACCAACAATTCTTAGTAAAATTTATATGATTTTTTAAAAGATCAGATAATCATCATGAATTAGCTCTTTTTGCACTAAAATAAATGCTGTACTCTTTCTTAGCCTGAATATTATCCTTTATATTAAAGTAGAAGTAAATGCCTTTGGCCAAAGATCATGTGTATATTTAGGGGAAGAAGAATTTCAGAAAATTCTTCCAGGGGCTGGGATTGTGGCTCAGTGGTAGAGCGCTTGCCTTGCAGGCGTGAGGCACTGGGTTCGATCCTCAGCACCACATAAAAATAAATAAATATTGTGTCCATCTACAACTAAAAAAAAAAAAAAATTTAAAAAAAAAAAAAAAGAAAATTCTTCCAAAGGATCTAGCAATAATGATGTGAAAAATATAAAGAATTGAACAAAGTAGTCACATATCAGGGTTACTTATATTCCAAGCCAATCCAAACTTTTCATTCTTTGGTTCAAATTGTAAATTTGGAAATTTTTTTTGCTGTATAAATGATAATGTTCATTAATATTCATAATGCTTCCAATAGAGAGGGCACTGAAAGTTATGATAAATACACATTCCAACCACAGCTTATTTTCAGCAACTTTTAATAATTTAGTTGTACTCAAAGTGTATGTATGTAATCACCCAAAGAATAAAAACAAAAACATAACCAAAAGGAAAAGTCACACAGCAACTAAACCAACCTTCTTAATAAAAATTTAAATTACAGAGTAAACAAAACAAACTGACAAGACACATTAAAAATTACATTTTTATGATTTATAAACAAATGTATTTAATTTCATAAACAATTTTATGAACATAAGAATTAAATTTATACCTATATAATAAGAGGTGCATAGATCAATGAGAAAAAGCATATAAACTTCACTATTTGATGATTAAGTATGATACAACTTTCTGGGATGACCATTATACTGTTTATCCAAAATTTAAAAGATTAGTAAACCAAGATAAAGAGAAGTTTAAATGTGTTCTGTCAGATGACAGCTCATCAAATGTCATTTACAAAACTTGAAAAATCTAGGAGTCCTGTTATGATCACTTTAAATACATAACATGTCCTCATGTACAAATTATTGTTGCTAAAAAGTTTTAAAGTTCTTAAAAATCATGGAAGGCCTTGTTTTAAGTAGTTATAGAAGCTAATTATTTTAATCTTCTCAATGCTAAGAGAGACAGGTCCTCTACTGAGCCTCATTTTACAGAGAAATCAAGTCACTGAGGC
Organism: Xerus rutilus; assembly: GCA_028644305.1. NCBI lineage: Eukaryota > Metazoa > Chordata > Mammalia > Rodentia > Sciuridae > Xerus > Xerus rutilus. The sequence goes on along the minus strand of CM053405.1, from coordinate 42,721,313 downwards.
TGCCCAGCTGGGAGCTATTACTGGGATTCAAACATAGGCAGCCTACCTCCAGAGTCCTGTTATAATTATTTTACTTTCAAAAAATAAGATATGTGGCTAAGCTATTTGCATGTTAGATGATCCAGGCATATGAAACAGTTACTCAAATAACAAAAAATTCTTCTTAAAAAAATTAATCTATGTTTTTTGTTTGTGGTGCTGAAGATGGAACCCAAGGACTCATGCATGCTGGGCAAGCTCAGTGCCCTCTAAAAGATTTTTGTAAAATTTTTTCTTACAATATTCAACCAAAAAAAAAAGAATAAAATTTCTTACAGATTGGTTATCAAATTATTTCTAAAAGAGTGATGAATAAAGCCATTTCTACAGTTCTAGTTTTAAAAGCCATCTCTCTCAGAAGAATAGAAAACCTAGTGAGGTCATCACCAAGAATCCCATTCCAATGGAAACAAACTCCTTCACATTCACCTTTTTTTTGAGTCCGGAACATTTCCAACTGTTTCTGTTGCTGTCGTCTTAACGTGTTAACAATAGCTATTGCTAGTCTCAGTGCTTCTCTGGGGTACCCATGAGAACGTAATGCATCCACTCTTGCACAGGCTGTAGGAACATGTTCTAAAACAGAAAACCAAGGGGTAAAGTTGCCACTGTCTACAAAAACAGATTTAATAGTAAGATGTTTCTCCCAAAATACTATTAAAAAGACATGAGAAACCATTTCTGGACTTGGATTTGAATGAAAAACTCAGCTCCCATTGCCAAGCATTCATCCATCTCCCATTGAATCCCTCAATTCTCCACCTCCCACTCTAATAATGCTATAGAAACTAAACAAAGAAGTAAGTCATGGAAATGTCTTTCCGGTTTGGCCACTTACCATGCCAGAGGGGCCACCCGCGGGAGTCAAAGAGGGAGTTTTCAGTGTCGTCATGGTAACAGTAGTTGGTGTATAGGTCACTGCTGATAATGTGCTGCAAATGGCTATCCTGCCAGTGGAGATCGCATGCCTCGATGGCTCGTGTGAACACAGTCCGATGTGGCCTGTTCGATGAATCTGTTTTTTCCACAATTCAGAAAGCCGTGTCAGCTATTGTTCACATGTGAATAAATCAGTCATACCATTCTGTGGCCAGATGTTCATGAACACACCCACACACAATGTCCTGCACCCCCTAAGCAGAAGGGCGAAGGGTGAATATTCTCACATCCTAAGTACTAAGAGGCAAGTCAGCCCAAAGAGCCACCATTCACTCACTTGCTTATCAAACACAAACATTCTGCAGCCATTAAAGCTAAGGTTAAAGGCATCCTGCAAAAAGAACTGTCAAGTCTAGTTTCCATGCCAAATACACTCAAAAGAGGCACTCGGCACAAAAAATCACATGAAAACTCACTGCTCCCCACTTCTGAGGTGCTGTGGTGGGCTGCCCTGATGGGATCAACAGCTCTCACAAACACTATGCAAGAGATGTGACACCAGCCATGGAACCTTTCAGGAAGATGCATTCAGCCTTTAAAAATATGCATAAGGGTTGTGCTTTTGGTTATATTTTTTAACTATATTGTGCGGTTTTGCACAATTAAAACTATTATGCTTCTTGGGATATAATGATTAAATGTCACTTTATATCCCAAAGGGCATAAATGCATATATTTAACATTTCACAAAGCCACACAACATAGCTACAAAACAAACCAGCGCACTTACCTTGCCCCTACAGGCTGCCTCCTGACTCCTGGACAGGTTCCATGACTGGTGTGATGTCCCCAGCATAGTGTATGCCGGGGCATCACAAAAGAGCAGAAGCATACACTCCGAAGAGGGTTCAAGTTTCAGGACCTGACGAAGAAAAGAAATGTTTGGGGAATAAAGGATATTCTCACCTCAGCTCCTGGGATATTCAATTCCTAAAAATTCTATCTACACTCCCACCTCTTGGGTCCCCACTCCAAACTTACCATCATGGTTCACAAACCCTAGTAAGCCTCAATGGAAAATCAGGGTAACAAACTGTTTTTATTTATGTATACTCAACTTAGCTTAAATATAACCCCTCTGTTCTGAGACTCTAGTATAAGCAAAATATGGAATTTCCTTATAAGGTTTCATCTTTCTCTCCCTAGACCCTTAGGTGTGCACAGACAAAGGGAAAACACAAAAATCAAAGAACACTTAAGCTGAGAAAAAGAACCTAGAGCACTTCTCTAGTCCAGTCTCTCTATTCTGTTTGTGGAATTGACCAGCAAGGGAAGTAAAGTGACTTGCCAAGGTCACACAGCTAGGCAGTGGCAAAGGTATCAAAACATAGATATCCTTACTACTAATTCAGCTAATTCAGCTATTCAGAAAGGCTTCTGACAAGTCCTTAACAGAGACATTACTCCAGCCTGATGTCAGGTCAAGTTAGATATCTTTATCTGAATGGCAGACATATCAAAACAGAAGGATGACAGATAATTTAATAAGCATAAAAAATGATGCATCTGAAGTGGCCCCAACCCTCGATTCCTTGCTGGCAGTAGAAAGATATATATACACTAAAAAATTGGAAGAGTGAAAGAGCGGGTCCTACATTTGATTGCCTTTTGAATCTATTAGGGTTTTTTTAATAAACTTTTGGTTTTTGCTGAACAGAATGAATATACCTGTACTCAGGATGACACTGGTTCCATAACCTCTTAATTGTTTCATTTATTTTGTTTAGCTCAAATTATAAAAAGAGAATTTAAAACTAAAAAGGGACTTTAAAAGAGCAACTTAGTGGGCTGAGGTTGTGGCTCGGTGGTAGAGCGCTTGCCTAACACATGTGAGGCCCTGGGTTCAAACCTCAGTACCACATAAAAAACAAATGAATAAAATAAAGCTATAAAAAAGGTACCTCTCATTAAAAAAAAGAACAACTTAGTATTATGCATGCATTAAAAGAACAAGAGCTCTACCTGTTGACATTGCTCACAATCCGTCATACTATTAATAAAAGCAAGCTGTAGGGGCTGATTTCATTAGAAAAAAAATTTTAAAACCCTGAACTGTTCACATATTTATATGTGACTGTGGGAACATAGAGAAATGTACAGGACACACACCAGGCATTTAACATGGTAAGTTCTAGATGACGACTAAAACAAATAGTAACAAAAAAGGCTCAATTCATGAATGATATTGAAAATGAAGGCTCTAAAGTTCTGTTATAATATGGCAACATGTAAGAATTGATTATAAATATACAGCGATTAAAAAGATGTACAATTTAAAATCTGATTTGATTAGGTGTCAAAATTATGGTCACTTTTTAAAAATCCTGGATGTCTCTGATTATTTAATTACTACAGTTAAGACTGAAAAAAGATCAGTGCTTTATCTAATGTGCGTGTGGCAAAAATTTGCTCCCAGAATGTAGGCTCTGTGTTCACCTCATTGATAGTTTCTCTTGCTGAGAAGAAGCTTTTTAGTTTAAGTCCATCCCATTTATTGATTCTTGCTTTTATTTCTTGTGCTATAAGTGTCTTGTTAAGGAATTCGGGGCCTAATCCCACGTGATGAAGATTTGGACCTACTTTCTCCTTAATTAGATGCAGGATCTCTGGTCTAATTCCTAGGT
>CM053405.1:42694146-42717611 GCA_028644305.1 Xerus rutilus | reverse complement strand
GAGAATAAAATTATGGCATTTGCAGGCAAATGGATGGAATTGGAAAGCATTATGCTAAGTGAAGTAAGCCAATCCCAAAAAACCAAATGCTGAATGTTCTCTCTGATTAGTGGATGCTGATACATAAGGGGGGTGGGAACGGGAAACATAAGAGAAATGGAGGAACTCTGGACGCGGCATGGAGGAGGTGGGGGGTGGCAAAGGGGAATGGGTATAGTAAAGATGGTTGATTGAGATCGTCATCACTATCCTTGGTGCATGTATGAAGACACAATTGGTGTGACTTTATCTCATTTGCAACCAGAGAAATGGAAAAACTGAGCTCTATATATGTACTATGACTTGAAATGCAATTAAATAAACTAATAAAAAAAAATAGTACAGGATGCAATGCAACAAGACAGGAACAGCACATCTGCCTGATTGTCAGCATTTCCTACCTGATAACAAAGCAATTAAGTTTCCCAAGGAACAAAATCATCAGTAAGAGTAGACCCTGAGAGACAAATATGTTCTCAATAAATTATCCTAAATTTAAAAAAAAGAAAGAAATTGTGGTACATATGCACAATGGAGTATTGCTCAGCCATAAAGAAGAATGGCTTTGTGACATCTACCAGCAAATGGATGGAACTAGAGACTATCATGTCAAGTGAAGTAAGCCAATCTCAAAAAACCAAAGGTCCAATGTTTTCTCTGATGTGTGGAAGCTAACCCACAATAAGGGGGTGGGGTGAGGGGAAGAACAGAAGTGAAATAGATTATATAATGGAGAATGGAAGGAAGGGAGGAAAGATAAGCAAAGGAAAGACAGTGGAATGAATCTGAGAGTTTTCCAATGCACATATATGAAAACACAGTGAATCCCACCACCATGTACATCCATAAGAATGGGACTCTGACTATAATAAGATATATTCCATGCTTGTATAATTTTATCAAAATGGATTCTGCTGTCATATATAGCTAAAAAATCAATACAAATTAAAAAGAAAACAAAAAGACAGAAAAAAGAAACAGGCTATCTAATCAAGGGTAAACTTGGGAAATTTACAACAGTAAAAAGGGAAAATTTCTTAGTTTTTTACCAAAACAATTAAAAATAAGATACTGGCTATTATTCTAGTATACTTGTAAAAAGCATTCTTTCAAAACGTAGATTCTAATCTTATTGTTCATGAATTCTAACAAAGGACCTCATCAGAGGATGACTAAGCACTTCACATCCACTTTAATGTGTAAACGCACCAAATCCTGCCATGGCCTGTGCCATAGGCACATTCAGTCCAGGTGCAATGGCATAGCAGCTGGGTTCTGCTGGCCACTGCGACCTCTCCCCTCAGAAAGAAAGCACTGAGGAGGCACTGCAGGTATAAGCCTCAGCCTCTTTTGACAGTCAATCAGGAGGATGTGGGCATTCTGTGAGCAGGTGCCCTGGTGCCTTCAGGCAAACAGCTATGAATATTGCCTCTGGAAACCAGGACCTCTTAGGCCAAACTGTAAAAGAAATCAACTGTGATATGAGAAGGCTGAATCACTTCTTACTGGTTTTCTAAGGCCTATGGAATATTCATGTTTAACCAGGAGTAACACAATACATGACAGTAAAAAGTAAAGTGTAAAATATTAGAGTGGCAATCCCCAAAAAGCAGCAAGTGAAACATAGAGAAACCTCCAAATATGAAAATAGAAGGGGATCAAGATTGCCTGTGAGATGTCAGCATACCCTCTCCTAGCAACCAAGAGAATAAATATTGCACAGCCAAACTTGAAAATTCTGAGTGCCTAGGAAAACAAACTTAGGAGTCTAAGGGGTAGACCCTTATTTTCTTTTCTTTTTTTTTTTTTTTTTTTTTTAAATATTTTTTAGTTTTCAATCGATCTTTATTTTATTTATTTATATGTGGTGCTGAGAATCGAACCCAGTGCCTCACACATGCCAGGCAAGCGCTCTACCACTGAGCCACAGCCCCAGCCCCTTATTTTCTTTGAAGTTATAAAATAAAATTACCATCAGCAATAAAGACAAAATATATTTCAAATACTGAATTCAAGGCAAATATCCCTATACAAAACAGAGCCAATCATCTTCACTAAATCCTTAAACCAACTTTTTGATTGGACAAGTCTCTAGAGATTAATACTTATCATTTTCTTCCTTTGTAAATACTAAAAACACTGGTAGTATCTCATTTGAACTCAGCATACTGCCAAACTCTTTCTTTTTAGTAGTACCAACTATTTACAAAACCAGAACATAGAAGATAGTTTTGACTCTAGATTCTTCTAATGTGATTTAATCCCATCTTGCTTCTGTCATGACTTAAAGGTCTTTCAAATTTTCTCCAAAAAAGGCACGAAATCATGCAAAAGTAGTGGTATGAATTAGTGAATGAAATCTGTATTTGCAAGAATTATTGCTAGTTAAGAATCTGGTTCTGGAAAAAAAAAAAAAAGAATCTGGTTCTGAAAACAGAAAACCCTATAGCAGCTAGAGAGAAAAATGAGGCCAAGGGCGATTTTTTTTTTTTTTTTTTTTTTTTTTTAAGTTGAAGAGGGACTTGAGCTGAATGGATCAATCCAATAGAGAGAATGGTTGAAAGGCAGGATAGAAATGAAAGAGGTTCTTCTGAAACATCTGGGGACATTTTTGGTTGTTCCACACAGATTGGAGGGCACAATTAGCCCTGGAAGGTGAAGACAACTATATTAGACACTCCTCAGTAAAGAATTTTCCCAGGCCAAATGCCCAAAGCATTCCAGGCCCCCTTAGTCCAGTCATAAAATGTTTCCTTGCTACTTTCTAAAATGAAGAATTTTTAACTTATTACACAGTAGGCCAAGTATGAACTGGGAGAGAACACATGGCTTCTCAAGTATCTCAATATTTTGTTTTACAAAGTAATCTAATACCATTCTACTCTATAGTTTTTTAAATTAAAAAAAATTCAAACTAAATAATTAATGGCCTATTTTAACACATACTAATATATATAAATACTACATGTATCTGTATTCTGAGAATCTTTTTAAAAGTATACAGAGTTCTCAAGTAAAATTAAAACATACACATTCACAGTCAAAACATATTAAGTACTTGAGTTACAGTAAGTTCTGAAGTGGGTAAAATCATTTTCCCATATATAGTGTAAGTTACTCTTACAAACACAAATGTACAATGAAGTAGATAAAAACTGAACAGAACATTTCTATAGACTCACCTTGGTTGGCATTTGCACCCTGAGGCAGAGCATTAGTTAAGTTGGGTAATTCACTGCCATGATTTCCATCTTCCCATGGACAGACATCAACACTGTTCCACTTTTTCAGCTGTTTTAGCCAACTTGCTTTCTGCTCCAACTTGCAGTGCGGGTTTAAAACTATACACATCCACAGAGCACCTAATTTAAGGTAGAAGTAGTAAATTTTAAAAAATGATAAAAACGTCCAACTTTTACATAACAGCTAAAGATAAATTTTAAATCACATCAAGATGGATGTAAGTTTGGGCTGGGGTTGTGGCTTAGTGGTAGAAGGCTGGCTTCGCACGTGTGAAGCACTGGATTCAATCCTCAGTACCACATACAAAATACATAAATAAATAAAGGTTTTTTAAAAATCTTTAAAAAAATCTTTAAAAAAAGGATGGATGTAAGTTTGCCATTTTTATAACTCAATTCTCCTGAAGCAAGCCACAAATATAATACAGAATTTAATGGGAGGTCAACAGATCCCAAGTTTGAACCTAGGATCCAAATACTGTTAAACATAAAGAGGAAACATATTTCACAAACGCTAATTGTAATCATTGTCCTTCTTGTGTGCCATCTTAGGAAAAAAGTCAGGAATATACAAAATCCTAAGATTCAATCTACAAGAGATTCTATACTTGGATGCTACAATATAACATTTCATGGTTCTTCACAGAAATTAAAAATACTTTCTAAAATTATTTGTTTAAAATAAAATAATAAGGGCATACAATGGACACAAATAATTTCCTAGTCTCCTTATAAGAATTTCAAACTTTATTATGTTTATCAATTACTATACATATGTGTATATGCTTATATGGATACTAATATGGATACAAACATAGATACTAATTGTGGTGTGTATATACACATACACCATAAATATACAATGGAGTACAAATAGTTTGGGGTAAAAAAAGCTAATAAAATAGATCTTTCAAAATTAAAATTCATTTTAAACAAGTCCTTAAACAATTAAACCTGGAACCAATCTTTATATAAACGAAATCACTAAATATAGGTTTTTGTATAAACTAAATAAATACTAATCAAAATTTCACTAATCTTTCAAAGGAAAAGCAATAATGAATTTAAAGTAAAAGGATAACTCATGACCCACATTCTTCATAGGTAGTTGATTCAAGCAAGTATTGTATGAATTTTAAAAGTTCAAGTTTACTAATTTTAAAACAAGATGATAGTACTGCATTTATAACACTTTTTCTTTGAAAAGGTATGTGTGCTCGTCTCTGTGTATTTTAATCAGTTTTGTGTTAGCCACCTGAATAATAAAGACAGAAATGATCACTGTTTATGCTTTATTTGTCCAAAAGAGATTCTTTACATTCTTTCATGTTTAGAGCACTGAATTATCTTAAACAACAAATAAATTTTACCAACATAAAATTTAAAAATAGCCACAACCTAAGCCACAGATATTTATAATCTACATTTCTGTATTTTTAAATGCCAATTAAAAAAAGTTAGGATGGATTATGCCCACCACCTCTGCCAATAATTACAACTAAAACACTGGACAATATACGAAAAGCAATAACCTTAGGACTCTGAGAAGGAAACACCAGAAAGCAGATTGGGGAGGGAAAATAAAACTTGAAGAAGTAACCTATATGGGTGTGATTTCCCATTACTATAGTTCCCCTGGTTTTGACAAAAGATTAATCTCATTCAGAAAACTCTGTATGAGATTTTTTTCTGCTTATGCAGAAAAACCTTGAGAAAAACTTGATTTTCCTGGTGTAAGAACTGAGAAAGGGACTCTCAACTCAGAAGGGAGAGGGAATCTCTTAAGTGCTGGTCATATCTCATGTGCATGAGACAGAACCAAGGCAGCACAGCCAAGTTTGAAAACTAACAGACATTAGTATTATCACCAAAAGGAAGAAGGGAAACAAGGTATGATCTGAACCTATTGTGATTGATTTGTTTGCTTAAAAAAAGAAAAGTTTTAGTCTCCAGAGGATTTTAATAGAATCAGACTCCACAATACAAAAATAAAAATGTCCGTGATCTAAAATTACTTGGAAACAACAGAAAACAGAAAAATGTGACCAATTCTTAAGGGAAGGAAAAAAAATCAACAGAGGCCCAAGCAAGATAAACAAGATGCTGAAATTATTAGTCAGAGAATTTATAGTGGTTATTAAACTCTTCCACGAGATGAAGTTATTGAAAAAATTACAAAAGCAATTATCAGAAGTGACATACAAACTATAAAATAGACCTGAAGAGAAATTTTAGAAGTGAAAAACAATATATAAAATAAAAAATACTGAGTGGGATCAATAGCACAATGAAGATGACAGATGGAAACATCAGTGAACTTGAAGACAGAAAATTATCTGCTCTGAAGAACAGAGAGAAAAGTACCTACATAAAATTAAACAGAGCTTAAAGACAAGTGGAAAAAGATCAAAAAAGATTTATTAATATTTGTATTACTGGATTTCAAGAGAAGAAACAGAAAACTCTAGAAGAAATAATTACTGAAAACTTCTCAAATCTGGAGAATAATATGAACTTACAGATCCAAGAGGTTTAGTCAACCTCAGGAAGAATGAACTCTAAAAAAAATCATGCCCAAACATACAACATAATCTAGTCACACGGAAAAGCAAAGACAACAAGAAAAAAAAATCTTGAAAACAGAGAAAAGCAAAATACCTAATACAGAAGAACAAGTCTTCGAATAATTACAAATTTTCTTACCAGCACTCACAGAATACAGAATACAATGGAACACTACATTTAAAGTGCTAAAATAAACTGGTGCCAACTCAGAATTCTATAACCAGAAAAAGTATCTTTGAGAAATGATAATGAAATATAGGCATTCTTAAATTAGGAAACACACAGTACTTGTTACCTAAAGACCTGTTCCAGGGAAAGGTCTAAATGAAGTTCTTCAGACTACAAAGAAATCAGACCAGAAGGAAACAATTTCAGGAACAAAGAAGAGTAACATAAATGATAAATATCTGAATAAATATACTACTTATGCTTTTTTAAGTTTTGAAAATAAGCATTACTGTTAAAAGCAAAAATTTAAACCATGTCTTACAGAGTTTAAAATGCATAAATGTGTAATACTCATAACCATAATGTAAAAAAGGGAGAGTAAAGTGATCTATACGATTGTTAGATTCTACATTCCTCTTAATGTGGCAAAATATTTACTCAAAGTATGCTGTTGAAACTTAGTATATTTACTATAATACCATAAAAAAGAATACTAGCAGATCAAACAAAAAGAACAGAAGTTAAATTAAATAAGAATTTAAAATACTTAGAAAGATTAAAATAATCTAAAAATAAAGGCCACAAAGGGAACAGAGGAACAGAAACAGAAGAAATAAACAGAAAGGAAAATTTAAATGTAAGACCTAAATCATCAATAATTTCATAAAATATAAGTGGTCTAAACATACCAATTAAAAATAACAGTTAAATCAGATGAAAAACCAAGAACCAACTCTGTGCTTGTATAAGAAACTCACTACAAATATAATGACAAACTGAGTACGAAAGGATAAAAAAAGACATACCACCACAAAACACTATCAAAATAAATCTGGAGTGGCTGTTAGTATCAAATCAAGCGGGGCATTACATAATGATAAAAATTATCCAAAAAGATGTACAATCCTAAATTAGCATAGTGTACTTAACAATATTTATTAAATTCCCACAAATAATAAAGTATCAAAGCTCACATAAATAACTAGTCACATATTTATTAAACAGTCACATATTTATTAAAGAAATTAGATTTGCAGTTGAAAAATCTCTAATGATGCAAATCCAAATGCTTCCTTGGAAAAGTCTCCCAAATACTTTAGAAATAACACCAATTCCACACAGTATCTTCCAGAAAACAAAAAAAAAGAGGAAATAGTTCCCACCGTATTTTATGGGGCAAGCATTACCCCGATACTAAAATCAGACAAAAAACATTACCAGTAACTACAACTGCACATATCAATATCTCTGAACACAGAAGTAAAATTCCGCAACAAGATATCAGCATGTCAAATTAAGCATTACCAAAAAAAGGAAAAACCATAACCACATAGCGTTTATCCCAGGAATGCAAGGCTGGTTCAACATTCAAAAATCAATCAGTGTAATTCACCACATTAACAGATTAAGAAAGAAAAAATATAATCATTTCAACAAATGCAGGAAAAGCATTTGACAAAGTTCATTATTCCTTCATGATAAATAAAAGCTCTCAGCAAACAAAAGAATAGAAGGTATCGAACAAGAATAAAGGACATCTGCAAAAATCTCTATAATTAGCATCATAATGGCAAAAGATGAAATGCTTTTTCTTTAATATCAAAACAACTCCCCCCAAAAAAGCCTGTTTTTTGGGGGGGACTCTTTTTAGTTATAAATGGCAGAATTCATTTTGATGTAATTATACAAACATGGAATATATCTTGTTCTAGTTAGGACTCCATTTTTAGGGATGTACCTGATTCACCATGGTGTATATAGGTATATATATACCTATGAAGGAAAGTATATAGGAAAATTATTCAGGATTCATTCCACTGTCTTTCCTCTTCCTATCCCCCTTCCCTTCCTTTCCTTCCCCTTTGTCTAACTGACTGAATATCCATTCTTCCTCCCTCACCACTGCCCATTATTGTGGGTTAGCTTCCACATTATCAGTGAAAGCATTTGACCATTGGTTTTTTGGGATTGGCTTATTTCATTTAACATGGTAGTACCTAGATCCTTCCATTTGCTTGCAAATGTCATAAAGCTATTCTTCTTTATGGCCAGTAGTCCATTGTGTGTGTGTGTGTGTGTGTATATCAGAGTTTCTTTATCCATTCATTTGTTGAAGAGCACCTCAGGTGGTTCCATAGCTTAGCTATTGTGAATTGAGCTGCTATAAACATTGACATGGCTGTGTCACTGCAGTATGTTGTTTTTAAGTCCTTTGGGTATAGACCAAGGAGGGGGACAGCTGAGTCAAATGGTGGTTCCATTCCAAGTTTTCTAAGGAATCTCCATACTGCTTTCTAGAGTGGTTGCCATCAATTTGCAGTCCCATCAGCAATGTATGAGTGCACCTTTCCCCCTACATCCTTGCCAACATTTATTGTTGCTTGTATTCTTGATAACTTCCATTTTGACTGCAGTGAGATGAAATCTCAGTGTAGTTTCAATTTGCATTTCTCTAATTACTACAGAAGTTGAACATTTTTTTCATATGTTTGTTAATCATTTGTATTTCTTCTTCTGAGAAGTGTGTTCAGTTCATTTATCAATTGGGTTGTTTCATTTTTTGGTGCTAAGTTTTTGAGTTTTTTAAATATCCTGGAAATTAACACTCTATCTGAGGTGCAGGTGGCAAAGATATTCTCCCATTCTGTAGGCTTCTGTTCACATTCTTTATTGTTTCCTTTGCTGTGAAGATGCTTTTTAGTTTGAAGCCATCCCATTTATTGATTCTTGATTTTACTTCTTTACTACTACAGTAGTCTTGTTAAAGAAATCAGTTCCTGAGCTGATATGTTGAAGTGTTGGGCCTACATTTTCTTCTGGTATGTGCTGGATTTTTGTCTAATTTGTCTCTGATCTTCTTTGAGTATTATGCAAGGTGAAAATGACAGGAGTTAAATTTCATTCTACTACATGTGAATTTCCAGTTTTCCAGCACCATTTGTTGAATAGGCTCTCTTTTCTCCAATGTATATTTTTGGCACCAACAAGTTTGTTCTTACCACTTTTATTCAGCATCACACCAAAAATTCTAGCCAGACCAATATAGCAAGAAAAGGAGGTTTAAGGGCAGATTGGAAAGGATAAAGTGAAGATGCCTCCAGACATAAAGACAACTACCTACAAAACAAAACAAAACAACTTCTAAAACTTCTAAAACTTCAAAAAAACTTCTGAAACTATTAAGAAAGTTAGTAAGATAAAATGATAACAAATTCAGAGACAAAAGAAAAACTTCTACAGATATATATGCTAAACAAGCCCAACCAGAAATCACAAAAGTACCCCCCAGAAAAGTGTCATTTACATTAGCACCCAAAAACATAAAATACTTGGCTTATAATTCTAACAAAACATGTGCAAGGTGTCTCTATGTTAAAAACTGTTAAATACTGACGAAAGAAATCAATCTTTTTAAAAAATGCAAAGTTACTGTGTTCATGAATTAGAAAACTTGGTGTCATTAACATGTCAAATATTGGTGTCATTAACACATTAAATACTGCTAGCAGGGTGGTGCACGCCTATAATCCAGTGGCTCAGGAGGCTGAGGCAAAAGGATTGCAAGTTCGGCCAACCTCAGCCATTTAGTTGGTGCTCAGCAATTCAACAAGACTCTGTCCTAAATAAAATACAAAAAAGAGCCGGGGGTGTTATTAAATGCCCCTGGGTTTAATCCTTAGTACCCCCCCAAAATGTCATTATTCCTAAATTCATCTATATATTCAACACAACCTCATCAAAACCCTAGCAGGTCTTTGTGTACACACTGAAAAAACAAACAGAATTAGCAAAACAATTTTAAAGGACAAAGCTGGACTCTGAGTACCTGAATTCAAGATTTCCTCTGAAATTACAATAATCAGAGCACTGCCCTATTAGCCAAAAGAGGGTGCACAGACCAATGCAAAAGAATAACAAATTTACAAAAAGACCTATACAAATATTGTCAATTCAAGGTTCAAAGTCAATTCAATGGAAATAAAATATGTCTTTTTAACCAGTGGGACAATTATATAGTTATGTTAGGAAAAATGAAAGAATCTAAATTGGTACAACTTATCTTATTTAAATGAACTCAAAATTGATCAGAAACCTAATTTAAAACCATAAAACTGCCAGAAAAAAATATTCATAACCCTGGGTCAGGCAAAAGTATTAGATAAAATACCAAAAATATTATCCATAGAGAATTGATGAAGTGGACTTTATCAAAATTAAAAATTTTTGCTCAACAAAAGACAACAGAATGAAAGAACAAGCTATAGACTGGTAGAAAATACTTGCAAATCATACATGTGACAAAAGACTTTAACCCAGAAAAAAGTAAATCTTTCTCAAAACTAAGAAAATGAACAAACCAATAAAAATGGGCAAAAACCAAAATGAGCTCCCAAGCCATGAAAAGACATGAGACACTATACTAAGTTGAAAAAGAAGTTCCATACTATATGATTCCAACTACACAACACTGGAAGAGGCAAAACTATGAAGACAGTTAAAACAAAACAAAACAAAATCATGGCTACCATAAGGGAATAGAAAGAGATGAATAGGTAGGACACAGATTTTTTAGAACAGTGAATTACTTAGTATGATCCTATAATCATAGACATATGTCATTATACATTTACCCAAACCCTTAACTGAAAGCACAATATCAATGGTAAATCTAATGTAAATTATGTATTCTGGGTAATAATGATGATGTGTCAGTATAGGTTCATCAACTGTCACAAATGGACCGCTGTTGGGGGAAGATAATAATAGAGGTGGCCATGAAAGGGGGAGGGGGGGACACACAACTAGTATATGAAAAATCTCCATGCAATTTTTCTGTAAACATAAAACTGCTCCAGAAAACAAAATCTTTTTTTGGTTGTTCTTGTTAAAAAGGGAAAAGAAATCTAGAAAGACACTACACCAAAGAAGATATAAAAGATGGCAAAGTGCAGACAAATACATGCTCGCATTTTTAGTCATGAGGAAAATCAAATTAAAATCACAATGAGATAATTCACATATGTTTTAATAGCTATAATTAGAAAAAAATTCAAATCTGTCAAGTACTGGAGAGAATGGGGAGCAACTGGAATGCTTATAAATTGCTGGGAGTGTAAATTTGTACAGTCACTCTGGAAAACATATTTACAATATGACCCAGCAATCCAACTCCTAGAGATCTGTCCAAGAGAATTAAAAACTTACATTCATACGACATTTATATTCACACACAAAAATGTTTATAACAGTTTTATTTGTAATTGCAAGACTGAACACAATCTGCATATACTTAGGTTGGTGACTAAATAAACAAACTGATATATTCGTGCAAGAGAATATCCTTCTGAAGTTAAAAAAAAATTATACCACTAATAAATACATAGCAAGCAAAGGACGCCAGAATCCAGAGGTTATGAAATATCTACATACACTCTCTCTCACACACACACACAACACACACATTCTTACTTTACTATTCAACTTACAGAATATTTTGGAAAAGACAAAGCCAAAGGAACTGAGAAGAGATGGGTAGTTGCTAGAGATTGAGAAAAGGTGTCAGCTAACTACCAAGGGACAACATTAGGGCATTCTGTGGGGTGACAGAATTTTCTCTGTCTTGACTATGGTAGTGGTTATATGACTACATGCACTTGTCCAAACTCAAACTGTACATTGAAGTATTTGAATGCATATATTTTTGTAAAAATAATTATAGTATACATTTTAAATTATAGTAAGAGTTATACAACTTTAAAAATTAAACAATCATTATTAAAATTAATAGTTTAATTCTCCATAGTCAGAATTACTATTTCTATTTTAAAGATTCTTAGTCCATTCAAACTGCTTAACAAAAATAATATCAACTGGGTGGCTTAGAAACGACAAAAATTTATTCCTCCCAGTTTCTGGAGCTGAGAAGTCCAAGATCAAGGCACTAGCAGATTCAGTGCCTATTGAGGTCCAGTTCCTCATACATAGTACCTTCCAGGCTCTTTCATGAGGTTACTAATTCCATTTATGGACCCTCACGACCTAATTACTTCCCAAAGGCCTCACCTTCTAATGCTATCCACTGGGAGTGGCTCAGCATACAGGCTCAGCATACAAATGGGGGGGGGGGGCGCTTCACAACTATTCAAGAGAAGTAAAACTCAAAGGTTGAGATACTTATAAGCAATATCCTAAGTATTCTTGGCAACTTTAAATGATTTCTATGACTCCCAGGAAAAAGGAAACACATAAAATTTATTTTAGATTTGCATGTTTACATTGTCTAATTAGAAAATTTTCATTTTGTGGAATAAAATTTTTTTTAAAAAGCTAAGCCTTTATTAATCTGCCTGTAACATTCTTTTCTTGCTCACCTTCCTAAAGAGAGGTTTTATCCTGAAAGAATCTTCTTAATGTTAGATTCAAGTTCAGAGCCATAATAGATATGATCTTTTATATTCATAGTCATCACTACAAAAGCTATAATTAGTCTTAATTGGTTAAGTTAACCAAACTGAATAAGTCATTCTCCAAATTTCATTAATTCAGAATCCCACTTTGGGCATTTATCTCCTTTTCCTCCAACATGCCTGAAATATTTGTAGCTTTAAGCCTAAAGCTCTACAATGATTAAACACATCATTCTGCTAGTCCTTCAAAATATTAACCCTTTTAAGAATTCAGCTAAAAATCGTCCAGGTAATGGTGAGAAGTCAAAACTCAGCACTTAGAAGACATGGTCTTGTTTTCACAAAGGATGCTTACTTAACTGCTATGAATTACAATGAAAACAAATTGAATGCTTTTCAGCTGCTTCCCTAGTTTCAACACCTCAAAGTATACAACAGCCATTATCCTATCACGGGTGTGTGAGTCACATAGTTTTGGAATTATCCACAGCACATTTCAGGTCTAGCTGTTCTCTACCCCAGTATGCTTTTCCTTTCCCTTTACACTGCTCCACCTAATCTGCCCTCAATGATTTTAGCAAAAAGATGCACTATAACATAAGGTAAAGTAAGCCAAAACTAGGAAGGCAATCCCCTGAAAAAAACCAAACACCTTTCACCCAAGGTAAATGGTCCTAATCCACTTAGTGGTCCTAGACCTGTTCACACCCTAGACCTGAACAAACTGAGAACATGGGTAGAATCTCACCCAAGAAGAACACAAATCATCTTGAAAGTCTTTTGGTTACTTCTGCATTCCACCAATAGCAGAGTGCCACTGGACACAGAACCACACTCAGCATGTGGGCCATAGGAATTAACTCTGCAATCCCCACCAGTATTTTCCATCAAACATTTACACGTACAAATTATTACACCTTTTTGCCCTACTTCACAAACTCATTGTTTTGCATTTCCAACTAGAAGAAAAAAAATTTTTTTTTTTTTTTGGTACTGGGAATTGAACTCAGGGGCACTAAACCACTGAGCCACATCCCCAGCCCTATTTTTTGTGTTTTATGTAGAGACAGGGTCTCACTGAGCTGCTTAGCACCTCGCCGTTGCTGAGGCTAGCTTTGAACTCGCAATTCTCCTGTCTCAGCCTCCTTAAGTGCTGGGATTACAGGCTTGAGCCACCGCATCTGGCTTAGAAGAAAATTTTGATTCATAAGCTCTGATCTGGAAGGGGTAAGATAACAGATTTCATGTCCACCACTA
This sequence comes from Xerus rutilus, assembly GCA_028644305.1. Classification (NCBI taxonomy): domain Eukaryota; kingdom Metazoa; phylum Chordata; class Mammalia; order Rodentia; family Sciuridae; genus Xerus; species Xerus rutilus. The sequence goes on along the minus strand of CM053405.1, from coordinate 42,703,933 downwards.
GAGTCTCTTTAACAAGCCTTTCTTTTTTTAAAATTTTTTTAGTTGTTGATGGATCTTTATTTTATTCATTTATTATTCATATGTGGTGCTAAGGATGGAACCCAGGGCCTCACGCATGCTAGGCAAGCGCTCTACCACTGAGCTACAGCCCCAGCCCTAACAAGCCTTTCTTATTGTTATTTTCCATCCTCTAAAACATGGCCTGATTCTGTAGAGAAATGGTTCTCAACTAGGGGTGACTTTCCCCTCCAGGGGATATGTGGCAACATTTGGTGTAATTTGGTTGCCACCAGCAAAAGGGTATTAATGACAGTGTGTAAGGCCCAGAGATGTTGCTGAACATCTTACAATACATAGAACAGGCCCCCAGAATAAAGAATAATTCTGCTTAAATGAAATGTGCCATATATGTGTTAGTTAAAATAGTCAAATTCAAAAAAAAATTACTCAACAGATGAGAAGAGCTGTTAAGTCAAGCAAGAAAAAAAAGTCATTAGAAAAACTTAACAGTATAAAAGGTATCCCAACACACAATGCAATATTAAGTGCTGGCTTGTATGCTAATTTTTATCCCTTCAAGGTAAATCCTAATAACATCAAGTTATACATGTTGGATTTCTAATTAGATTCTATATTTAAAGTTTTTCAATGTCTATCTTTAGGGTACAAAAATTGTTCCACTTAATTCAGTTAACATTTCTAAATGTGAATGGCATCTACACTTATTTATCTGACAATAAGTGCTGTCATTTATTGAATCGTTACCTCACATTAACCCTGTGCTACTTATTTTACATACATTTCACCCTCACAAAAACAAACCAAAGGCACTACTTTGTAGATAAGGAAACAGATTCAGAGAAAAGCAGAAAGATTATACTGCTATTAAAGCAGGAAGCCAGGATGTGGTCCAAGGCTCATGTTCCCCCCCAAATCAATATTCTTTTTTTTTTGGTATTGGGGATTGAACTCAGGGGCACTCGGCCACTGAGCCACATCCCCAGCCCTATTTTGTGTTTTATGTAGAGACAGGGTCTCACTGAGTTGCTTAGTGCTTCGCTGTTGCTGAGGCTGGCTTTGAACTTGCGATTCTCCTGTCTCAGCCTCCCTAAGTGCTGGGATTACAGGCTTGCGCCACCGAGCCCGGCTTCCAAATCAATATTCTTAAATATGATGATGTTCAGCCTTCTTTCCAGCCTACATGATCATAAAGTTCTTTGTAAGTTAGGTATATGGAGCACGCATATATAAATTCCAAGATTAATGACTTGTCAGAATCATTTCATTCCTCATTTCAGCAGTACAAGTAGTATATTATTATCTAAAATTATGAAGTATCCTTAAAATGTACAGCTAATAACTCCCAGACTTTAACCATGTATTCTTGTGTACTAAGACATGTCTTTTCCACGTGTAGGAAAAGTACATCCAACACAAAATTAAAAGGAGGGGCATCATGAACTGAAATCTATGCCTATGCATGTATGAGTATGTAAAAGAACCCAACTACTATGTATGACCAAAGCTCTAATAAAAAATAAAATTTAACACAGGTCCATCTAAGAAGAGCCTAATTACACAAAAGAAAACTGCATATTTCAGGACTGACAGGCATAGCAAATAAGTAATTTCACTGCAGATTAAAATGGCAGATAAATAATCAAAAGCTTAACTTATTATTCAAGATTGATTATTCAAGTCAAAAGAAATCTGTTTTCTCTGAAAACATTACGATCAGCTCTGCTAGAGTTAAGTCCATGTCAGCATTTCTGGGATAATGCATGCATATGTGACTGAGTGTGCTTTTTGCCTGGTAGAGCATATTGCTAGGTAGAACATGATGATTTGTAACTGAATAAATCAGCTGACCACTCTTCTATTGTTACTGTCCATGGTCAATAAAACTTGTTTTTTAAGTTCCTTCTCCTTCCTGGGTTTTTTGTTTGTTTGTTTGTTTTGATGTTGCTGTTACTATCAAATATGAGCTACACACTTTTATGGAGTGCTTTTTTCCTGGAGGAGGATAAATAGATTAATTAAAAGCTACCCATTTTTTATAAATGATACCCTTCTAAGTGTTTACCAATGTTTTTCAGGAAGATAACTAAGTGTAGAATGCTACTGAAGGAAGCACAGGGCAACGACAGTGGAGAAGAGAATGGAGTTAGTGAGAGACGAAAAGAGCAGAAAACCAAAAGCATCTTCTCTAAAGGGCAAAATAAGAAAGGTCTGTTGTTACAAATGCAGAAAATGAAGGCTGTTATATGAAAAGTTAAATTTGTAGTTTTTTATACATATTTTTATGAAGTCATAGTAGGCAAAGTAAAACAATTATTTTTGGTATTTCCAAGGGTTCAACAGTTATAAAACAATTCATAATATTTATAATATTTATTTTTGTTCTCAGAGGCTATTATAATAGTCTAGAATTTCATGCATGATCCAATTAACTAATTATACTTATTTAGGGGCCATGAAATGCCTAATTGCAGTCACAAATAGGAGATCACTGGCATAATTAGTTGTGCTAGCAGAACTATAGTCACAAATTTCTCGGGTCAGACCACACTGAAACTGTGACCCTAATTATTACAGTACTGGTTCTCAATACAATGCAGTCTTAATGTCAGTCACCCTATGTTTGGAAAATAAATTTAATTGGTAAAAACATTCTTTAAATTTGATGTGCTGATTTTTAAATTCACTAAAACATTTCTGGAAAAAAATCCAAATAAAACCACAGGGATACTGTAAAGAGAGTTTTATTTCACTCAGGTTAAGAAAGGTTAAATTCTCAGCTAAATGACATACAATTGGTTATCACTTAACTAGGTCCTAGATTCTAAAGCAAAAAACTATCTTTTTGTTGGCAAGATATAAATAAACCACAGATATACCAAAACAGCTAACTGGTATCCAGGATAATGTTTGTTTCAGAAAAACCTGTGGTCCTTATCTAATACAGCCTTCCCATCCCATTTGATTTGTCAATGCCATCAGGTCAATATGCAAGATTCATACAAGACAGCTGGACCCCATTACAAGCCTGGTTCCACAGCAGATCACAAAAGCCAGCTTCTCCAACCCTCCTTCTTTTCAATGGAAGGAGCAAGAAAGGGAAGGGAAAACAGAAAAAAAAATCACACAGAAGAGGAGAGAAAGGCACAGAGGCAGATGATTTTTTTGAGATACAGAAAACACAGTTAAGTGTTAAGGTGAAGGAATGAGAACTGCAGCAACCTACAATTTGACATATTCTGCACTGGCTACTTAAATAAGCCACCTTTATAAACAGTTCATGGTTCATCCAATAGTGATGACTCTAAGTCTATGTAAACCTGTTTCTGAAAGCTCAATTGGTATATAATCGTGTCTTATAAACAGTGACATTATTTTATCCTAAAATATGAATGTATTAAATCAATCCTCAAAATTTCCTAAAACATGTCCCTCTTATATAACCTTATTTCAACTGCTTTTTATTTTTCATTTATTTATTCTGTAAACACTAGGTTCTTGTTAATTTACCTGTTGAAAAGCACTCAATGGTCCACAATCCATATTTACATCTAAGTGATTCCTTGAGCCACTGGTACAAAGATTTTCATTTGGTATAGAGAACTGATTTAGACAAAAGACTTTAAGAATCTTACTAAAAATAATCAAATTTACCAACAGTGATTATTATAGAGTACCGATGGTAGAGTAAACATACCAATACTCTGTTTGCATGAGAATCCCAACAAAAATGGATTTTTGTAGTATTCTGTTGGATTGGAACTGCAATTTTATTCATACAAACAATTTCTGAATGCACTGACTTTTCTGTGGGGTTCAGAAAGAACCTACGATGGGTGTTGGGTTTCTTGGAGAACAGAATGTTTCATTTTGCTCTAATTCATTCTATTACTGAATTAAACTTTGATGTATTGGTCTTGACAAGTGCTTCATGCTGATTGTATTGTGTATGATAGTATAATCACTCCCCATGCATTTCCCACTGGCTGGCTGATTAATGCAATAGATTACCTGCAGCATTGATGGCAAAGGGGAATCAGTGCCCTTCTGTACTCTAAACTGTTTGTATTTCGGTATGTTTGTGTGTTCATGCACACTGGCACTCTTGAATATCTTGCACACAGGCAGAGATGGCTGGATAAAGTAAAGGAGCAGGAAAAGGGAAAATTGAATAGACAGTGAAGATTAATGCCTTTCAACTGTTTTTCACTATGGAAAATATTCATACTTCTTAATACTTCCAAGCAGGGATCACACTTCAATTATTCATTCACTTTTTATATTCACAAGTATTTACTGAACCCCAACTATATGCAGGCAGTTTTTCACCTTTATTAAGAAAGATAATGTTTTGGAAAAATATGTTACTTTCAATGTTGTCATTAGTGAGATGGTAGGGGGAAAGGTGGTGAGATGATCAAATGGTTTATAATACAAGGATAAAAAAGGATAGCTATAAAATTAGTTTCAATGTCTCAATAAAGCAAGCATCTGGCAACAAGATTATGGAATACAATGGGTGGTTTAATGGCTTCAAAACGAATCTCTCATGTAACTTGGTCTACATGTTAACAAAGAACATTTTCTTTTCTTTTTTTTTTTTTTGGTACTGGGGATTGAACTCAGGGGCACTCGACCACTGAGCCACATCCCCAGCCCTATTTTGTGTTTTATGTAGAGACAGGGTCTCACTGAGTTGCTTAGTGCCTCGCCATTGCTGAGGCTGGCTTTAAACTCGCAATTCTCCTGTCTCAGCCTCCCTAAGTGCTGGGATTACAAGCGTGAGCCACAAAGAACATTTTCTGTGTGTGATTGTTTGGATGAACAGGTTTGGATGAACAGGTTTGGATACATTACCCTCATCTCTGAGGTGTGTTGTAGGGCAATTTCTGGCAGCATTTTGAAAGTATTCTTCCTCATGGGATTTCCTCTCAGTTCCAAAATTACATATTTTAGCTAACTGCCCTATCTGAGGTCCTCCCACTTAACTTTTCTATCTCTGCTCATCCACAAAGACTGTGCTTTCCAATATAAACTAAGTTCAAGATCTCTGACCTTAAACTATACTACAAAGCTATAGTAACAAAAATGGCATGGTATTGGCATCAACATAGACATGTAGACCAATGGTACAGAATAGAAGACACAGAGACAAACCCACATAAATACCGTTATCTCATACTAGAAAAAGGTGCCAAAAACACATATTGGAGAAAAGATCACCTCTTCAACAAATGGTGCTGGGAAAACTGGAAATCCATATGCAGCAAAATGAAACTAAACCTCTATCTCTGACCATGCACAAAACTCAAATCAAAGTGGATCAAATACCTAGGAATTAGATCAGAGACCCTGTGCCTAACAGAAGAAAAAGCAGGCCCAAACCTTCATCATGTTGGATTAGATCCCAACTTCCTTAACAAGACTCCTAAAGCGCAAGAAATAAAATCAGGAATCAATAAATGGGATGGATTCAAACTAAAATGATTCTTCTCGGCAAAAGAAATAGTCAATGAGGTGAAGAGAGAGCCTGCATTTTAGGAGCAAATTTTTGCCACACACACATCAGACAGAGCACAAATCTCCAGGATACGTAAAGAACTCAAAAAACTTAACATCAAAATAACAAACAACCCAATCAATAAATGGGCTAACGAGCTAAACAGACACTTCTCAGAAGATATACAATTGGTCAACAAATATATGAAGAAATGTTCAACATCTCTAGCAATTAGAGAAATGCAAATTGAAACTAAGATTTCATCTCACACCAGTCAGAATGACAGTTATTAAGAATACAAGCAACAGTAAGTGTTGGTGAGGATGTAGGGGGAAAGGCACACTCATACATTGCTGGTGGGACTACAAATTGGTACAACCAATCTGGAAGGCAGTATGGAGATTCCTTAGAAAACTTGGAATGGAACCACCATTGGACCCAGCTATCTCACTCCTCGGTCTATACCCAAAGGACTTAAAAGCAGCATACTACAGTGATGAAGCCACATCAATATTTACAGCAGCTCAATTCACAATAGCTAAAGTGTGGAACCAATCTAGATGCCCTCAGTAGATGAATGGATAAAGAAACTGTGATATATATCCACAATGGAATATTACTCAGCAATAAAAGAGAATAAAATTATGCATTTGCAGGTAAATGGATGGAGTAGGAGAATAGCACACCAAGCAAAGTAAGCCAATCCCAAAAAACCAAAGGCCAAATGATCCCTCTGGTAAGTGGATGCTGATCCATAATGGTGGAGGGGGTGTGGGAAGAATGGAGGAACTTTGGTCAAAGAGGTGGGGGGAGAGAAGGGGAGGGGACATGGGGGCAGGAAAGATGGTGGAATGAGATGGACATCATTGCCCTAGGTACATGTATGATTGCACATATGGTGCAACTCTACATTGTGTACAACCACAGAAACAAAAAGTTGTGCTCCATTTGTGTACAATGAATCAAAATGCATTCTGCTGTCATGTAAACCTAATTAGAATAAATTTTTAAAACGAAAAAGAAAAAAAAAAGATTTCTGTCTGAGCCTTACTTTATGAATGCTTCCCATACTCTTTTCCAGGTTTGCTGGAGTAAAGTTTAAAATTTATTTATGTCCCCCAGCATGAAAGAGGCAGGGAAGCACAACCTAGAGTCAACAAGGTCCGGGTTATAATCAGAATCGTGGAGATCTGGCTTTCTAGTTCAAAAGCGATCTTTGCAACAGAAAGCACAGAGTCGAGTGAGTCAGCCACATTTCGGACAACTGTATCACTACTCCTGCATGTTTTGTCAGGTCAAACCCTGAGAAAATAGCCCTAAGACTAGTTATTAACTCACTCAAGAGAGTTAATGTCAGAAGGCACCAGTATTAACACCAGAAATTCCTATTCTTATTTTGACTGAAATTTTTAAATAAAACACTAAAACAATGTGATGTAATTATCAGATAAGCATATAGCAGCCTTACAAACTTCCCTTGTTTGCAAAAATTAAGCATTCTACCTTCCCCTAAAGTATATGAGAAAGTCATTTATGTAAATTAAGAATCATTTTTTGCTAAACCTTCAAGAAGGCTATTTAAAAGTCTATTCAAGATAGTGATTATCAAGCATGCATTTTTAATCCCAGAATCCTTTGTTTCAGAAAAATCTTTATGGAAAGCCTAACATGTAACATGGTAAAAGAAGACTTTTCCAGTCAGATTTTCCTTCAGTGGCTGTTTCTTTTTCTTTTCTTTTTTTTTAGTTGTTGATGGATCTTTATTTTATTCATTTATTATGTATATGTGGTGCTGAGGATCGAACTCAGTGCCTCACGCATGCTAGGCAAGCACTCAACCACTGAGCTACCACCCCAGCCCCCAGTGGCTGTTTCTTAAGAAAAAAATACAGTACTAACTCTGAGGAAGTGGGAAAAGCAACAAAAGAATTTTCTAGAAATTGTGAGGAAAATAGGACACAGTATATATACATCAATCTGAGATTCAATTAAGCCACCAATGTGAGCTACCACAAATGGACTCAATGTTAGAGATAGATAACATAAAACAAAGTAACTGGAACCTACTCTTGGTATAAATATTATTAGCATATTAACACATATAAGGTAATACAAGAGTACTAAAATGGACCATAGGCATCTTAGTTCCTAACCAAATCTCCATGGTCTATGTCTAGAACAGTTTTATGAAAACACTTAGAGGGGTGATCTTCATGTCAGATTATCTCAATTACCTAAATTTGTTACCAATTTTCTAACTGTACACCCAAATAATTAGACAATGAGCATCATCCTTTCCCAGAATCTCCAGCTGGTTAGGTAACAGAATCAAATGACCTATAAAGAGCTCCTTTAACCCTAATCATCTACTATTTTCTATTAATACATATTAAATTTTAAAATTTTTCTTCTCTTTATTTCCACTCCTACCCATATAGGTTATTGAATGGATAATTAAACCCTAGCATCTTCAGTCAAAAGGACAGTGGATTGTATCTGACAGAAGTATTTATTATAGGTGTGCTCATTGTAGAGAATATACATTCTCTTCTTTTGGCTAATTTTGATCTACACTAAAATTATTCTGCTTATGTAAAGAAGCAAAGGAAAGGCCTTCTCTCCTCACCAGCAAAGGAAAAGCCTTCTCTCCAGAGCAGGGCAGAGTTCAGAGGCTTCTGACCCAATAATATAGAGATCTTAGTTTTAAGAGATAGAAAGGGGCGCAGCCTGCCATCCCGAAGAGGCCTAACGAGAGATAGAAAGCAGTGAGAGAAACCAGGCACTGGTAATGAGAATCCAGCAGCCAACAGCTTTGAGAATAGTGCTGTAGGGAAGGAAAACCTCCTAAGCAACACAATTGACAAGGGCCCTGGGTATAGAGGGAGTTCTGAATAATGTAGGGAAAAACAGAGACCAAGACTGCAGAACACACCCCATTCCAGAAAACACCAGCCCATGTGCAGGAGGGGTCAGAAGAGCTACAGACTACTTGGGATCCATAAGTGGTGGTGACTCTGTTATTATGGGGGCTGGGTACAAAGAAAATGAGCTAAAGATCATCTCCGGCTCCTTATCAAAAGGTACTAGGAAAAGGAGATCAAAACTTCACTGGATTCTATCTGTAGCATATATTATCTATATTTATGATATTTTTACGATAAGCTTAAGTTTATTATGTAATACAACTCTCAATGGCATGTATTTGGCTATACTCCATAAATGTGTTTATTTTCTCAAAGAATCCAAAGTTAGTATCTGCAAGAGTGCAGCTGGGTAACTAAGCTGGACTAAGAAAAGTCAACTCAATCAGGATGGTGGTACCACATGTTCGCAGAGAGGCTAGGCAGCTTTTTTAGGGTTTACTGGCATATAGGTGAGCATCATTTTGCCTCTGTTGTGTGCAGAAATACCATCTAACAGGCATATAACAAGTCTTTTGTGTTTTGTTTTTTAAAATTTTGGTACATACTAATTTTGCAGAATAGTGAATTTCCTTGTGGCACGCACATTCACACATGCACATGACAGAATTTCATCAATTTCATGTAACAGTCTTTTTTTTAAAATATTTTTTTAGTTGTAGATAAACACAATATCTTTATTTTTATGTGGTGCTGAGGACCGAACCCAGTGCCTCACGCATGCGAGGCAAGCGCTCTACCACTGAGCTACAATCCCAGCCCTCATGTAACAGTCTTTTAAGAAATGATGATGCTGTCCAGTTTGGTGTTACGTTTTTGAAGTCTTTGACACCTGGGATCAAATTCCAGCTCAGTCATTATTACCTTAGGCAAGTTCTCTAGCCTTCATTGGCTTCAGTTTTCTTGTTGTAAAATCAGATTTAATAATTAATTGTACCTACCTCACAGGGTTGTCTTGAGGATTACATAAAATAATGCATGAGATTAAGTGCTTAGCATAGTGACTGACAACTAAGTGTTGGCAACTGTGTTACCACTAGTAGCTGGAGAAAAATATCAAATAAAACAAAAAACTAGATCCCATGATGGCTATCTACTCTGTCCCTCTCATCCCCTTTTAAGTAACAATGAACAACAAGGTTGAATTAGATTTTTTTTAAAATTTTTTTTAGTTGTCAATGGACCTTTATTTTATTTATATGTGGTGCTGAGAATGGAACCCAGTGCCTCACACATGCTAGGCAAGCGCTCTACCACTGAGCTATGATCCCAGCCCTGAATTAAATATCTTTTATTTCTTTATTTTTTTTTCATATTAAACATCTTTATATGCACTTTCAATGAACAG
>CM053405.1:42672456-42693646 GCA_028644305.1 Xerus rutilus | reverse complement strand
CCTCCAGTAGGTGGTGTTGTCCGTTGTTTGCTGGACTTTCCCGGCTGGTATCCTTGGTACTGGTCTCAGGCCAAGGTGAAACTCTGGGCCGCTGGTGGAGTCGCTGTTCCACCGTGGCCAAGGTTTGCTCCCAGGTGTTCACCTTCACCCCCTGGTGTGTAGGAAGTTCCGCTGTGTTAGAGGGTGGTCCACAAAGGACGATAGCTGGGGTTCCGCTCAGGGGACAGTCAGTCCACAAAAGCAACTGTTAGCGGACTCTCGCGGTTGGGTGGGCACTGGGGGTAGGCACCCTGTGTGGAAGCAGGCCCAGCACGCCCGGGGTAAACTCCGGGCTGAAGCCCTGGGCCGGATCCCCCACCACAACTGCACTCCACGGGTGGGCGCCGAAGCCTCGCCTCCCAGCTACCGCTGCCTCCCAGTGGTCCTGCGCTCACTCACGCGTGAATTAAATATCTTAAAGACAGTATTTGTGATAATGAACTTTCAAGTCTGTATACTCTTCCCCATTGAGCTCATCCTTATCTTTGTTCATGTTATTTCTTCTTTCTGGAGTATTAGCACTATTTTCCTATAACTTGCTTCCAAGGACATCTTGTAAAACCACATTAAGTTCAGTTTGTACAAGTCTTTGTACTAATTTATAATAAAATTAGTCTATCAAGATCATCTCAGTTCATTATGACTGTTCTAATTTATAATGCCTCTTTATGTTTACATCTCTCTAGTCCCTCTTTACTATCAGTACCATCACCAACACTAAAGTCAAGTGTTGAATACATCTATTCCTTTAGCCACAGTAAGTGCTTATTACCTACTGATAGTAAGTCCACAATAAGATTTCCGGAAAGAAGGGTAAGAAGGCACCAACAATGGTACATAGTAATAAAGCTATATTGAGCCAGGCACGGTGGCGCACTCCTGTAATCTCAGCACTTTGGGAGGCTGAGACAGAAGAATTGCGAGTTCAAAGCCAGCCTCGGCAAAGGCAAGGTGCTAAGCAATTCAGTGAGACCCTGTCTCTAAATAAAACATAAAATAGGGCTGGGGATGTGGCTCAGTGGTCAAGCATCCCTGAGTTCAATTCCCAGTACCAAAAAATAAAAATAAAAAAATAAATAAAGCTATACTGTCCCTGTGCCTAGGGGAAGACAAACTGGTAGATGACAAGCAATCCCTGATATGTGGCTCATAACGACTACACTCTATACCGCCAGCCATCTGGAAACTTCCAAGTCTGTGCTGACATCTTTTGCAGCAAGGGAGTTCTGGGAATCACTCTCTTCTCCATGGCACTAGCAAAGAGGTAACTCCTTACATGGCAAACCACTTTGGACTGCTTTCTAGTTCTCAAGAGAAGCAGTTACTCCTCATTCACTAACCACCATCAACTTTAAACTGTGGCAAGCCCAAGTCTGAATTTACAACACAGAAACTAAGGGGCTCAAAACAGTGGGGTGAGGGGATTAAACTTACTGCTTTCAGAGATCGAACATGGTATTCTTCAGAAATTTCTCCATAATTACCTCGAGAGCAAAGCCTATACAACCTTTTTTTCTGGCTGTGCACAAAGATGCTTCTAAATTACTTAAGGATATAATTTTGAATGTGTCACTTAAGCATGTTTTCCACCTTATTCAAGAATGATGTGGGTGAGTGTAGGAGAATCACTACCTGTGTTTGGGATGGTAGAAGGGACAGCATTCTGGGTCCATGAAACACATAATTTTTAGTATTTTGCAATACATATGGCCCTAGTGAGCGGGCCGAGTTCTTAACTGATGACTATAGTTAGATTCATCCTGATTCCAAGTGCTCTGAATCTCTGCCCCAGTCTAGTACCCTGCCCTGGAACATGATAGCTTTTATTTAATAACAAGTGGTTAAACTAACCTTACAACAAAATTCAAACTAGAAAGAAATATCTTACTATGGCTACTTCAGTTCACACAGAGCTAAGTTCGCAGATAAAAACATATGAAAAGAACTCTGAGCACCATCCAGTTCTTATGAAATAAGTGAGGAGAGTTAAACACAGCAAGAGCCTTATGTGGCACTGTCCTCTCCCTATCAAACAGGATTTACACGTTAGAAAGCAAAGCCCATGACTCAGCTCAGAAAAAAAGTTAAGTGTTTTAAAACTTGGAGAAAATACATTACATAATACTTGAAAATCAAAATTTAAGAATTTTTCTCTGTGACAAACTGTAATTAAATCTTATTTAACTGTTTCCTCTAATGACATCCATTTTAATTAGGATTTAATAGACTGGCAGCCACAACCTATAGTTTTATGAAGCAAAGTAAAATTACAGTCTAGGAAGGCATTTAAGGAAAGAGACCCATCAATGCAGATGAGAGGTTACAATATATCCCTTCATCCCTAAAGACCCCACAATAATTAAGTGTGCCGAAGAGACATCTATTAGGTCTAACAGTAGGCATGCCTGCCACCAATCAGCACTGGGTTGGTTCTTTGAAATCCAAGAGTTATTTCTGGGATCAGCTTTCTGAAAGATATGTGTAATACAGACTCTTTCTTATAGCTAGTTATGATATAACATTATTCATCTTGAGAACTCTGCCTCATGTATGGGAAAATGAACATCATGTACAGAAAGTAAAATTAGTATTTGGAAAAACAGGTACAAGATAAATGCATCTGCAAATGAGATGCACTGAAGAAGAGGATCTTAATAGTATGCATCTGTATCTATTTCATACTACATTATAAAAATTAGAGAGTAAATCACAAAAATTAACAGACTCAATGAATATCATAGGCACTGGTATTAGAAAAGAAAAACTGAGAAGAATCAGTCCCTTTGTTAGCAAAAGGATAGGGGAGGCAATGGACCTATGGCTACCACAAATTAAGTCTGCATGTATTTACCTGAAAGGAAAAAAACGTTAAAATGAATGTGCTATTTTTAAGCTAATTTTGAAATAAACACCATTTATTTTTCACATATCACATATTATCATAAAAGTTATACATCTTGGGGAGGGAAGATATCTGGTCTAATGAAAAAAATCTGTAATCTTTTGGCTAAAAATCCGATGGCCCAAAATCCCTCTGCCAAGAAGCAGAGTTACTTGGCAAAGATACTCTCACTTGTACACTTTTCATCAGATGAAGGTCTGCATGCCAGGAATCTTTTCTTTTCTTTTTCGTAGTATATTGGCCACTGCCAGAAATGGATCCATCGAATCCACTGGTGCTAAGGAGTTAAGCATCTGAGATTTAATTTAACAGTTTCAGCTTTATTAAGCTGTCACAGAGCGGCCCCACTTTGATAACAGTAGCTGCTCCAATTATGGCTTGGTTTAGGGTTGACAAGTATAATGATTCATTCGTGGCACATGAGAAGCAATAAAAGGTTGTTTTGCATTACAGCTTTAAAAATGTGGGCACTTTTTTCATTTAATTTGTCACTTAGCTTTTGCTAAGAGGACATTTAAATTGCAGTAAAAGGCAAATGGGGCTTTTAGTTTAAATGTAATCCCCATATTTAAATGATCTGTAATGGTGCAGTGTTGGAGTGGGAACACTATTGTCTCACAGTGGGTCCTGATGGTGACATGTGACATTTGTATTCAGGTCCTGTATTATCCATGTGGCTAAAGGGCTTCCAATTTCATTTCACAGCCAGAAGCCTGCAGAAAACACCAATTAACTTGCAGATCCCATTTGCCGACAAAACTCAGCCTCTTCTCAATGTCTGGCATCTGGCAGTGCTCAGCATTTAATTCCAAAGCAGAGCCTTGAAGCAATGTGAGCCCTGTGTAGGGGCACAAAGTCAAATTCCCCCATTTTATTAAGAAGCAAAAGCCTTTCCTTTTGTAGTCCAGAAGGAACTTTGAGTTAATTTTTTGGTGAATGAGTATTAAGATGTGATAGCCATTTTTATTTCTACATGGGATTCTTCACTGACACTGTGATCCCATTAAGATGGCAAGTGACCTCTGCTTGCCATAGGAGTACACAGGAGAACTTCATCAATCTAATAATTATTTTCAGGTGGGGTAGGGGCTGGGTGAAAAAAAAAAAAAACCACCACCACCACCACCACCCAAAGGTGCCAGGCGCAGTGGCAAACACCTGTAATCTCGGCACTTAGGGAGGCTGAAACAGGAGAAAGCCAGCGAGTTCAAAGCCAGCCGCAGCACCATGAGATGCTAAGCAACTCAGTGAAACCCTGTCTCTAAATAAAATTATAAAACAGGGTTGGGAATGTGGCTCAGTGGTCGAGTACCCCTGAGTTCAATCCCCAGTACCAAAAACAAAAAACAAAAAAAAACACAACCCACCACAGGACAAGAATTTGTGATCTTCATCCTGGTCCGAAATCAGTCTGGCTCTTCACTTCACTACAAAGTATTCTGTCAGAGGCATGACCAGAATCAGCTGATAAAAACTTCTACCCAATGACAATTAATACTTCTGATTTAAGGTCAAGGCACACAATTTTCAAAACCAACTTGGAAAAGTGATATGTAACTATGGATTACATGCAAATACTGCAAATTTTATTTGATCGCATCATATGTACTGTTTTTTTGGTAAACAATATATTCAGAAGGTATTTTCTAATCAGTTGTCATTTTATGTTTTGTAAGTATCAAAGGTTTCTAAATTTTATTCACTTAGGGTAATCCAATAATTTTTCCTTAAACAATGCCCTTCATTACAGTTTTTTTATTTTTTTGGTACTGGAGATTGAACTCAGGGGCACTCGACCACTGAGCCACATCCTCAGCCCTATTTTGTGTTTTATGTAGAGATAGGGTCTCACTGAGTTGCTTAGTGCCTCGCCGTTGCTGAGGCTGGCTTTGAACTCGCGATTCTCTTGTATCAGCCTCCCTAAGTGCTGAGATTACAGGCTTGCGCCACCGCACCCAGCTCCTTCATTATAGTTTTTAAATGCTAGTCCTTTTTTTTTTTTTTAATATTTTTTTAGTTGGAGATGGACACAATGTCTTTATTTTATTGCTTTGTACGTGGTGCTGAGGATCGAACCCAGGGCCTCACGCATGCGAGGCAAGCGCTCTACCGCTGAGCTACAATCCCAGCCCAAATGCTAGTCCTTTTTACCTTTATAAACAAACCAGTCAATTCAATATGTGCTCCAGAGTTACAAAACTGAAGAGAGTTTACTTGGAAAAGTAACTCATTCAGTATTTTATAAAAATTTGTTTAAACCATGCATTACACTTGCATTCTTTAACACCAGTGTGTCCACAAACAGCACTCCAGTTACAGATTGATATACATTTTCATTGGAGGAAAGGCTACTATCATTATTTCAGAAGTACTAAGATTAAATTCTTACAAGATACTTTTTTAAATTCTAGAGAAAAAACATTAACAAACATTTAACATTTGGCAAGCAGTAGATGTATATAAAGAAGAGCCAAGAACTTCTATGCACAGCCAACTTCTCCAATACATTCTGCTAACAGGAAAAAGGAAACACTGATGTCAAATTCTTTACCAACTTGTTGTATGACCCTAGATCATACAATGTCATCTGGTGGAAATCTCCTAATCTCTTTGGACTTCAGTCTCCTCATCTGTAAAACAGTTCATCTCAGAAGTCCCCTCCAATTATGATCATGCAGTATTTTCACAAACAGCTTCTCTTGGTCTAGGACAGATCTGGGATCAACAAGCATAACGTGATCTATCATTAGTCAGATCAATAAGCATGACGTGATCTATCATTACTCAGCAGGAACTTCATTGAAACTATAAACATATCCTGCACAAAATCAACTCAAAGTGGATCAAGGACCTAGGCATTAGACCAGAGACCCTGTGCCTACGATAAGAGAAAGTAGGCCCAAATCTCCATCATGTTGACTTAGGAACTCAATTCTTCACCAGGACTCCTAAAAAGTGCAAAAAGTAAAATCAAGAATCAATAAATGAGATGGCATCAAACCAAAAAGCTTCTTCACAGCAAAGGAAACAATAAAGAATGTGAACAGAGGCCTACAGAATGCGAGAATATCTTTGCCACCTGCACCTCAGATAGAGTGTTAATTTCCAGGATATATACAAAACTCAAAAAACAGCACCAAAAAACCAAACAACCCAACCAATAAATGGACAAAGGAACTAAACACACTTCTCAGAAGAAGAAATATAAATAATCAACACATATATGAAAAAAATGTTCAACTTCTCTAGTAATTAGAGAAATGCAAATTGAAACTACACTGAGATTTCATCTCACTCCAATCAAAATGGAAGTTATCAAGAATACAAGCAACAATAAATGTTGGTGAGGATGTGAGGACTCCAAATTGGTGTAATAACTATCCAAAGCAGTATGGAGATTCCTCAGAAAACTTGGAATGGAACTACTATTTGACCCAGTTATCCTACTCCTCAGTATACACCCAAAGGACTTAAAATCAACATACTACAGTGATACGGCTGCATCAATGTTTATAGTTTATATCAATTCACAATAGCTAAGCTATGGAACCAACCTATGTGCCCTTCCACAGATGAATGGACAAAGAAAATGTGGTACATATACACAATATTCAGTCATAAAGAAGAATGAAATAACGGCATTTGCCGGTAAATGGATGGAACTGGATATTATCATGCCAAGTGAAATGAGCCTATTCTCCAAAACCAAAGGCCGAATGTTCTCTCTGATATGTGGATGCTGACTCACCATAGGCCTGAGGATTAGGGGTGGCGTGTTCAACAGATTGGACAGAAGGGAGAAGGGATGGATATGGGAAAGACAGTAGAATGAAACAGACGTAACCTTCCTATGTTCATATATGAATACATGACCAGAGTAACTCAGCATCATGTACAACCACAATAATGGGAAGTTATACTCTACGTATGTATATGTCTAAATATATTCTATTGTCATGTATAAATAAAAAGAATAAAAGAAAAAAATGTAAAAAAAATTTCATTTGTCACTCAGATTTCTTAAAAGAAAGACAAGGTAACAAATACATCATTCATTACTTCCCTAGCAATGAGCTTTGAGAAACAAGATTCATTCCAACAAAATTCACAGTATCCTCTCAATGAATACGACTAGAAGATTTCTCATCTTTCCAAACACCTGCAATATTTATATCTTTAACCACCAAAGATTTGGGGAACAATAAATTTTAGAGTTTGTTCACCTAAATCTGTAACAGCCAAAAATAAAATAAATATTCAAACCACTTTTGATAATTCCAATGTGGGAAGAAGGGGAAGACAGACTTCAAATTTTAACTAAATGGAGTACAATATTATTCTAGGAACAAGTAACCAGCTCTATAATGCAAAACAACTTTTAAAAGAGTATCACTTTTCTAATATTTTAAGGTAGATTCCTATGCTTACTTTCTTCAAGATCAAGCAATTCCCCCCAAACTCTGCCAAGGTTATTTTCCGCAAATGCAAGCCCAAGTCCTCCTCCTTTCTATTATTTTAACACGTGTGCACTGGTAACAAGTTCATGTATGAGCAGCTCTCTCTTCAGCAATACTATGACAATGTTATCAAAACATTCAATGGTGGTCTTTATTCATACACAACTCAATGATAATTTGTCAGGAAACATATTTACCCAGTTCATCCCAGAGCTGCCTATATTTGTCAGTCATCGCAGTGCCTTGTTGCCTCCAAAGTGATAGGCGAGGGTCAGCCATGAACTGCTCAGTAATCAAGGTCAACATGCGGGCTCCATTGGAGTCCCTCATCTTCAACATCTCCCGCACCTAGTAGGGAAAACAGATATTTAGAAGAAGGTTAAAAACAAAAAACGAAATAGCAACCTAAGAGACAAATCACTTTTCTCTATTTCATGTGTGTGTGATGCCTTCACACCAGCCCTTTTAAGCAAAAAAAGTAGTTAAAAACAGGTCTCTTAAATTGTAATTTAATCTGAGAAATGAACATTAATTATTCTACGTTATGTTTTAAAAACCACATGAGGTAAAGTGGTTTCTTAACTTTCTAATTTCAAAAAAAGTTTTTGGTAGGATTTTATGTATCTGATTAAGGTTAAGTGATTAACGTGTGTTTCATATGTCTGACAGGAATTTTTTTTGTTCAGGTCTCCTTCAAAGTATCTCTATTATCTAACCAGGTATATTTTGTGTTCAAAATTATACTTCAGTAAAATAGATGACTAGGTAATTTACCCTTTGACAAATGATGAAAGTGATATCCAGCACTAGAAATAGGTATTTGAACCTAACAAAAGTGCCAAAACAGGTTTTAGCTAGGTATATTGCTTCATGGGGATAAAATGGTATATCTTTGCTAGCCTACAGAAAAACAATACCAGAACAAAAATGACAAATAGTTTGGCACAGACCTATGCAAATCCTTCAGTTTTTAAGATAAAATAATTAATTCAATTCAATTTTCTCTCACTGAAATTTTTAAATATAAAGAGCAGTTGCATACCAGTTGTCCCTCAGTATCTATGAGGAATTGGTTCCAGAACTTCCTAAACATACCAAACTCTGAGAGTGGCTCATCGTTTCTTTTTTAATACAAAATGGCACAGTATTGAATATAACCTATGCGTATCTTCCTGTTTGCTTTAAATCAACTTTAGATTACTTATAATAAGTAATACAACAAATGTTATATCAATAATTTTTACACTGTACTGTTTAGGGAATAAGAACAAGAAAAAAGTCTGTATATATTCCGTAAAGATACAGTCATCATCAGCCATCATGGTGGCCTCACTATAATTTCAATCTATGGTTGGCTGATTCTGCCAAGGCAGAAAACCCGTGGGTACAAAGGCAGTATACATTTGCTCAGGAATGTTTTTGCAATGGTAAAAGGAAATAAACAGGGCTATAAGTTCAAGATCTCTCTTGCTCTCTCTGAGTGATCTACAAAGCAGAATAATACACACTGACCTCATAAATTAATGACCTCTCAAGCTAGAACCTTGAGCTCTGCCCATTCATTAGTGCTATACTTCTCAAATAAAAGGAAGTCGAAAAGAAACACAAAGTCAAGGGCTAGGATTGTGGCTCAGTGGTAGAGTTCTTGCCTAGCATATGAGGCACTGGGTTCGATCCTCAGCACCACATAAAATAAAATAAAATAAAATAAAATAAAATAAATTAAAAAAAGTATTGTGTCCATCCATAAAAAAGAAGGAAAAAAAAAAAAAAGAAATATAAAGTCAAGTCTCTGCAGGAAACCCTAAATGAATCCCTGCATTCCCCACAATGTATACTGCTATGAATTCAACAAGTAAGAACCTTAATTGAACATTGGATGCCGCTGTAAGTAAATTATTGGAGCAAGGTTATAAGCAGTAGGTGGGGAGAACCTATGTGAAAGGCAAGTGAAGGAGAAAATGGCAGCTCTGCAATAAAGCAGCCCAAATCTAGATCAATAGATCCAGCTTCAGGCCCAGACCCTGACGAGCACTGGAACTCTCTCACCAGATTTAGAATTTGAGTCTTGTAAAGAACTCAATAGCACCTCTATCCTGTTATCACAAAGGTTATGCTTCCAGGAGGATAAATTCACTAATTCTGAAAACTTTATTCCCAGTATGGAAACACAAAAAAGCCACGAACCGGTGAAGCCTGGGAGTAAGAAAGGAAGTTATCATTTATGAGCTATCATGATTAGGAATTTTATTTACATTTATGCACACCATTCAATCTTCAAACAATCACACAAAGAAGGTAAGTTTAGAAACCTCATTTTATGAAATACAAAACCAAGCCTCAGAGAAGTAACTTGCCCAAAAAGCACAGGTAACAGCTAGACTTAGAACTCAGATCTGTCTTAACCAAAAAGTTGTATCATTTCCAACATCAGATGTTGCTATTACTTCACATGGCATATATAATATGTACATAACGTATAGGGGCAAAAATAAACTGATGTACATAATGCATAGTGACAAAAATAAGTTTATTTTTTGTAAGGCTGGTCTAATAAAACATTTTTCACCTGGTTTCCCCTTGGCCACAGTGTACTCTGCTGATATATGAAATACTCCCCATGTGTCTAAATATACATTACAATACATTTTACATTATCATTTTACATATATGCATTTGATTTACTTATTTTTAGTATACCTTCTGGATTTATTTATTTTTATTTGTTCTTTTTAGTTATAAGCTATTTTTCTCATAAATTTGTAACCTATTACTCAGCAATAGTAGTGAAATAAAAGCTTTACTATCAAGCATAGAAATCAAAACTCTATATTAATCAAACTCAAGTACATCTATAGCCTAAAAGTAATAAATTTTCAGCTATTGGCTCTGAGGCATTACGTGAGTGTAAAGTGCCTAAGAATTATTAAAAAATGATTAAACGTGTAAAGTAGTTTTAGGGTTAAATGTATTTCATTGTAAACTAATTCCTGGAAAACTGACAATCTACAAACAGCCTCTAGATAAATCTTTAGTAACAGAATACACGATTTTCTCGTCAACCCAAGAACAGGGTTCACCCAAATTCTTCTGAACTTAAAAAGTTTGATCATTATGAATCTCAGAGAAACTATTTAACAAACATACCAATGAATATAGATATCTTTTCCCTTTAAACTAATTTTAACACACTGTCCATAATGATGGCTATATCCCCAAATAAAAATACATTGGTTTAATACTTAAAAATGTTTTATGGTACCAAAATTTCTCCATAAATCAACAGACAGCTTCTGCTCACAAGGAACTTGTGCCCAAGATAATTCTGTTTCTTAGGCCATTAGTTTTGGATGGTCAAAATGAATGCCAGACACCATCATTTAACATCACTGTCACAAACTTTAGGAGATATGTGACTATTAGTTGATTTTATAGATGAGGAAAAGAATGTAAATAATTTGCCATGGGTCTTAGCAAGATGAAAACTCTGAAGTCTCTATGACTCTAAAACCCATGCTTCTGAAATTAGCTTGAAGACGCTAACATTATTAAACAATATATGAGGAACATTTTACTGGTTATATTTAAAGTTATGCTTCACTTGGGAAAATTAGAAAAACTTGAAAAGACAGCATGTTAAATAACATTAAACTACTTAGTTTTCACTATTGGCAATAGTATTTTTTTTTTCAAAATTATATAAAGAATTACCATTTTACTAATAGGAACTGAGAGAGACCAAAATATACTGCATATTATCTAAGGTCACTAAAGCAAATCAAAGCTTGCATTACAACACAAAAGTTTCTAACTTGTTGATTAACTTGGATTGTTTTTAAAAAGCCTTTATTCTGTTATTAGCATGATCTTACAAAGTTCTTATATATGTATATACTTAGAATTTTTTTTAAAAAAAATAAATAATCATACCTTTGCAAAGAGCAAATTAAGCTGCTTCCCTGATCCGTGGTACCCGCCCTGGGAAAGGAACAGTTTAACCTGTTCTTGAACCTGCTCTTCATCTAAGTGCCAGCAGTTTTCATCGTCTATACTAGCACCGGCAGTTGGATCAGGAGCACCTAGGAATATAAAGAAAAAACAACACATTTGCTCTTCTTGAAGTATTCTGATAACAAACTTGAAGATAATTAAGATTCTCTGTTTTTGCAGAAACACTTAAATCCAATCTCAATTTCAATCATACATACAAATATATAGCTGAAACATCAGACGAACCCTAATTAAGGGACATCCTATGCAAGAGCTAAACAAAACATGCTGAAAAAATATGCAAAAATTAATTTTATTTTCAAGGCTTTCCTGATCTGTGTAAAGCCCTGAAATAGTTCCATTTTTTTAAGATCAGAGACTTGTCTTTAGAGATGAGTTTACGGGTTTTCTACAGAATTAAAAAGTTACAAAAATGTTCTATTGTAAATATGTGATCTTTATAAAGCTCTACTACATGTGACATGACATAAAAATGTTTTTCGAAGATATTAGAAAAATATAAAACAAGTGAACTCAGCAGACTATTTCACTCTTTACTATGTTAATTCAAGAAGCTGTCACCATTATCTGCTACTGTATAAACTACATGCTGACATAAGTCTTTCGTTGCAGAAAACTGAAGATTAAAAAGGGAAATCAAGCCACATGGGAACAGGCAGTGCAGCTGTTGTACTAAACCAGGTTGTAGTATCACCTTGCCAAACTGCATAAATATTTTATTGCTGAAGTACACACAAAAGATAATAGCAACGTAATAAGCCCTATGTGTGCAGACTACCTCAGAAATCCAAAAGTTACCCAGACATTTAGGCAAAAATTAGGCCTTATTATTTGTTAGTAAAAAAAATGGCATTGTAAGACCTAAGATCTATAAGAAAGAAAAAAATTAAATCTAAAAAACCTTTCACCCTAGTGTTTCATCTCCTTATCAACCTTTAATAAACTACTTTTGTAGGTGTGGTTTTACATGACTTTTCTACTCTTTTAATGATCTAATGCAAACTCAACAGGCCAAGAAAATAGTCATGAACGTCTGCTTAGAACCAGGTCTATTAGACCCAGCAGAGGAAAGCCATGAACCTTCCTGAGAAAGCATACATTCAGCCTCTGGTTCGTTCATTTAGCCAGTCAGCGCATTTCCCGAGTGCCTCACTCAGGGCCAGCTTGCCTCTCTGCTAGACTTAGGCAAAGAATTCCTACTCTCACCAAATTTAGTGTAGTTCAAAGGCTTTCAAACTTGTTTGACCAACACTCACAAGAAATACATTTTACATTATGCCTAATATGCTGTGTCTGTGTGCTTCCATAATATTAATTAATCTGAAGGAAAAATCTGATGGGAAAAATAGAAAGCCTTACTATAAAAGCAGAGAAGTCTAATATTTTCTATTTCAAAAGGCTGTCACAATCTTTTAAACTGATTTCACACCCTACAACTGGTTGCGATCCACTTTTTTTTTACACTGTTTTAAGTGTTTGAGATAAGTATCAATCTGATCACCAAATACATAAACATATGATAATAACTGCTCAAATGAAGAGGTCAGGATTCTGGGAGACTATGTTAGAACTCTAATTTCATCTTGAATTGTTAGGGTAAGCATCACGGAGCTGAGACCTGCCATAAGTGGTTAGAAACTAAACAGAAGTTAACTAAAGGCAGAAAAAGGAGGCAACAAGTCTGTATGTGAGGCCAAGAAAAGAACCTGGCAAGAGGCCTTATCTAAGAAGGAACATAACACATAGCAGAAATGTCTCTGTAACCCAAGAGTAAAGGATGAGAAGAGCAACACAAAACAATCCTGGAGCCAGGCTCTTCTGTAATCCCAGCAACTGGGGAGAAGCTGAGACAGGAGGATCACGCGTTCAAGGTCAGCCTCAGCAACATAGCCAGGCCCTGTCTCAAAAATAAAAAAATAAAAAGAAGACTGGGGATGTAGTTCAGTGGTTGAGTGCCCCTGGGTTCAATCTCCAATTTAAAAACAAAACAAAATAAAACAAAACAATCCTGGAGAGACAGAGGAAGTAGGGCTAGATAGAACTTGAGGACCTTCGCTGGTGGAAGAATTTAGTTTCTTTTTCCCTGAGAATAATGAATGGGAATTTATTACAAGATTAGCTGAAGTAGAAAAATGGAATACTCTAGATAATAAAACATGTTCTGTCCTGATAGGCATCAATTTCAACATTCCTATCATGAAATATTAATTGTGCAACCATAAAAATGAAGGGAGAGATTCTCCATATACCACAAAGGAAAGATGTCCAAGATATATTGTTGAATAAAAAATATCAAGGGGAAGAAGAAAAATATATCTAACATACCACTTTTCACATAGACAATGAGGCTTTAAAAAGAACATATGTATTAGTACCTTCTTGTATATGCACAAAACATCTGGGAAGGATATTTAAAATGAGTAACCTAGCTACATGGGGGAAGGAGATTCTTCACTGAGTATCTTTCCTACTTAAAAATTCTGGAACCATGTGAAACACATTTATGTATCTAAAAATATATGTATCTGAAATATGGAGGATAGACTGAGGAGCAAAAATATATAAAAAGAGAACAGTGAGGATGTCATTTTGATAGTCTGCACACAGGATAACAATGGTAACGAGAAAACCAGCAACAAGAACAGAAAAGGAGAATCTGACAGGAACTTAAGAAATAAATGCAACAAGACTTGAGGAAGCAGTTATGTGAGGTATGAGAGATTAAGGGGTGCGGACAGACATGGGTTTCTGGATTAAACAATGAGAAAGAACTTTGGACAATGCACTGACAGAGACCACTAGAAAAGGACTACGTTTAGAGGTGGGGGAAGCAGCTTTTAGGCCACAAGCTCAGTTTTAGATATGAAATACCTTTGAGTAGTTCTATTTTAAAATTCAAAACAACCTTTGAGACAGTAAAGAGGGGAGAGGATTTCAAGCAGGTAGCTGGATATACTAGGGAGGCAGCAAGAGGTTTAAAAAAGCATCCAGGATACAACCCTAAGACCAAAATTTAAAGGCTGGGTAAAAAGATGAGCAAAGAGGGCAAAAGGAACCAATGGCCTCTTAGGAAGAACTAGAGAGCTTCTTACTTCTGGCTCTTCTAGAACTAAGGAGGAAAAGCTGTTCCAAGTAGGAACTGAGCAACTAGGCAGATGTTTATAAACTCCACAAGAGCAAGAATTTTATCTGCCTTGTTCACCACTGCTTCCTACCACCTATCACTTCTGGGTAAGCAAATACTTGGAAGAAGGGAGAGAAAAAAGAGGGAGAAAGGCATGTCATAGCCTCGCAGAAAGACTCTTACTTGAAAGGTTAAGAACCACTATAAAAAAGCATCGTCACATCACTTTCTCCTCACAGCATCCCTGAAAGTGAATATTAATCATAACATTCCACAGAAGTAAAAAATACATGCTCTGTATGGTTACAACTTGTTCATACCCTTAATGCTAAATCCAGTCTTTTGGTTCTCTCATCCTGCCAATGAACATCATATCCCAGAACCCAGAGCAAAAGCTGAACCCTGGGGTCACCAAGGCAGGGGATATCAACCTTAAATGAAATGTATTTAAGGAAGGATCTGTTATGTTTGTTGACATGGTCCTGTCTTTCAGGAAGCCCTAGGGATCACGATAATGTGAAGGGTTAACCACTTAATCTACAAATGTATCCCACAGGGATTCAATATCCCTAATTCACCCACTCTTTTGATTCTAGGGACACCCTCACACACCTCTGTCTATAAAAAGACAGCAATGCATTCTTTACCTAAAATGTACCAGATGAGACATTCCAAATAACTGAACTACAGAGTCTTAAGTTCTTCTCAACATCTTGCTAAAACTCTTGGAAATCTAACACCTCCTTAGGGCAAACTCTGACTCGCTCCTGGTCATCCACGTCCACTGTTCCTTCTCATGAACTGAGCTAAATAAATCCAATTTCAATCTTCACAATGCTTATATCCTCCAACTTTTGTGATTCTTTTTCCTTTGGGGGGTGGGTGCTATTCTTTGTTGGACCTCCCACTCCGACAGTGTTCTGGGAGCTCTGCCCCGAACTGCTTGGAATAGGGGTGACTGTGCAGTGGCATGGAGCTTCAATTCAACACAAAAGATACCCAAATAATTTCAAAACACACCCAATTCTTAAATTCTTTTAAAGCTAAGAACAAGAAGTGATAGAAAAGCCAGAAGAGACTTCTAGCTGGATCACGAGTTCAAAGCCAGCCTCAGCAACGGTGAGGCGCTAAGAAACTCAATGAGAGCCTGTCTCTAAATAAAACAAATAGGCCTGGGGATGTGGCTCAGTGGTTGAGTGCTCCTGAGTTCAGTCCACAGTACCAAAAAAAAGACTTCTGACTTGAATTGCACAGTGAATTTTTTTCTTAAAATAAGACAGATTTTAAGAACATTATTATATTTTTAAAAACATGTTTTTGTTTTTATTTTTGGTACCGGGGATTGAACTCAGGGGCACTCGACCACTAAGCCACATCCCTAGCCCTATTTTGTATTTTATGTAGAGACAGGGTCTCACTGAGTTTCTTATTAGCGCCTTGCTGTTGCTGAGGGTGGCTTTGAACTTGTGATTCTCCTGTCTCAGCCTCCCAAAGTGCTGGGATTACAGGTGTGCACCACCGCGCCCAGCTACACGTTAGGTTTTGAAATTGCTTTTGTGAACCATTTAACTTACATATATACTAATTCTGGTTCTTGCCCAGGTCGGGAAACATATCTAATAGCAAATATAAACACATGAATTATGTTTTTTCATGTTTCTGAGAAAACTATTTTGGGTTTTGGTTTTTATTTTTTGGTAAGCTAGTATCAGAATTAACTTACTCCTTGAGAGTATTGGGGAAAAGGGTTAAGGCACTGGAAAAGGAAATAGCACACAGATAAAAATTTCACTGCCGAGAATCTACAAAATCTATATACAAGTTGAAAGAATGTGCAAGGTTCCTTTTTTTTTTTTTTTTTTTAAATTTTTTTTAGTTATAGATGGACATAATGTCTTTATTTTATTGCTTTGTATGTGGTGCTGAGGATCGAACCCAGGGCCTCACGCATGCGAGGTAAGCGCTCTACCGCTGAGCCACAATCCCAGCCCCTGTGCAAGGTTCCTAAGTCTGCTTCAGAATTCAGAAGACTTCAGTTCTAGGCATAGTTTAGGAAAAAGGAAAAACCATTCATCTCTGGCAAATTACTTAAGTTCTTCATGTCTCCATTTCCTCAATGCTAAAATTCTATAATTCAGAAATCAAATAATTAACTAAGCAATAAAAATTAACTAAGCAAAGTACAAAACTTCCTAACTTAACTGTAAGGATGTAAGCAAAAATAACTAGTAGTTAAATAAAATATAAATTTACTCTATTGCACTTCTCAACATTTTATGAGTAAGACACATATCTAATAGCAAATACTCCAGAAAACTAAGTATCTACAACAACAACAACAATTTTACCCAAATTATAGACTCATGTATTCAGCTTTAACTATTTCAATCCTAATACAACTTGATTAAGTGCACGAGAGTGTTGTCCAAGACTTACATAAATTGTAAGATTTGCACCATTTTAATTTTTACTTGTTAAAAAATTCTCATCACTTAACTCAGAAAGGAATGCAAACAAAATTCAAGTATTTCTACATTTGCTATTAGATGTCCCCCAAGTTGGGCAGGAAACAATCTCTTTGTGTATAAATTAAATGATCCATTTAAAATGTTTTAAAACCTATCATTTTTCTACCCTTATTTATAATTATAAATGCTTTAATATTTACAACTATATAATTAATCTTCATGAGTATTTTATTACCAAAGCTTAATTCTTCAGTTTCAAGCTTTCAGGGAAAGTAAAATTATCTGTTGAAGAAAAAGTGAAACAGTGTGTCTCTCATTCCCAGACATGGATATGGAAGCTTGATTTACCTTCTATCTTGGTAACGGGACACCTCAGGACAAGAGCAAAGGAAAATTCATGAACAAGAAGAATCACTACCTTAGTCTTTGGCTACTCTTGTCTACTTCTTGAGTAGGTTCTGACTTAGTTTTGACTTATTACAATATCAAAACTCCCTCATTGCAAGAGTTCCCCCAAATTAAAAGCATATCAAAATTCCTGAGACACACTCTGAAAAACAGATGGCTAGTACAACTTCAGAACTTCTGGATCAGAATCTGTTGGGAATAAAAATGCAGGAAGGGAGAAGAGAAAGATTTTACATTTGGAGAGAATGTTAAGTGTGGTGGCAGAGCCATCACACAGACGCCTCTCCAGTGTACTGGTAAGACATACATAATAAGACAACTATCTCATGCCACAGTCCCTTTGAAGCATTAGACAACAACAAATCATTCTGCACATTTTAACGTGAGCCACGAAGACAGGTTCACAACAGGCTTAAGCTACGTTTGGTACATGAAGTTACCCGCAGTATTGGGTTCTAATGTGTGTGTGCGGCAGGGAGCGTCTTTCTTTTCCTCTGCTGGAGAATAAATTAAAAATGTGGAAAACGTGCAAGGCTTTAGTTTACATAGTTCACATCTTCATCCTAACTTCTCTAACACTATTGTCCAAATAGTGATTTTAGCCATTTATACTTTCTTTTTGTTGAAATTGTCAAATTCAGTCTATTTAGGCAAAACACAGGAGCAGATGTCTATACTGCAGAGGTAATTAATTCAGTCTCTTTTGGGGAACCTATAGAAGAATGCTGTCTCCTACGGTTTTAGTGCCTGCTGTTAGAGCTAGAAAACATTTAAGTCTGTGGCTTACAAAGGCATTGGTACACCTGTCCTACAAGCTAAGGGCAAAATCCTGACATCAACCATCGCACTGAGAAGAAAAAGGCAAAACAGCAAACTTTAGTGATTTAGACTCAAACAGAAGTCTTTCTTTAGAGCAGAGAGGAGAAACTAGAAGGCTGCTAAAAATTAATGTACATTAAAGAAGCACACTCTTTAGAAAAGATTTAAATGTTATCCTTCATTAATTGCTCATTTCAAGGTAGTGACTGACAAATGCCTTCATTTCAATTCACAATTTTGTTGTAAATTGACCTTTCATCACCTTCTGTCCTCCACGGTCAGTCCATTTAATCCTAATGCCATAATAGAGAGTGGTTTCCTTCTCAGGAGCTGTTAGAAGACAGCCTGCTTTCTTAATTGTGAGGGTAATGGCAGAGAAAGCCCTGGCACATGCCATGTTTTGTTCCCCCAACAAACTACCTTCCTTTCAGCTAAATGCCAAGGAAGTAAATAAGGAGCAAGCCATCAGCATATATCTAAGGGAACCCAAATAGACCTGTCAGGGTTTATGACCCCTCTTCTATTATTTTCCTCTTCTGACTTTATTATTCATCCCTTATTATCATTTAATTTACTTCAGGAGTTCAATAGTATACTTATTCATGTACAGAAATAACCATGTATTTTATATGGATAAAAAGCAATGAAGTATTTGTAGATTCTCCAATGCTCATTAAAAACTGGAGAGTATGAATACAGTACATTTCAAATAAATCATTTTCCATTACTTATCTAATGAATGTATTAACAATTACTTGGTAAACAAATACAAATACTTTAATGTAAAGTTCTTAGAAAGTCCTATTTGTCAAAACTTAACTTCAGATTTATTACCATGTTTACAAACTTTAAGAACAGTTTGCTCATTTTAAAAGACATTTGTAAAAACTGGTTCACAAATATTCTCAACTATTTAGAAAACTGATGCTGTCATACTGCAACATTGGTGATGATAGCAATTAGTATTTACTCCTTTAACCCTTCTGACCTTATGAAATCATACTCTTTATTGCACACATTTTACAAATAAAAAAACTGAGGCCTAAAGAGATTCAGTTACTTGGCCCCAGTAAAAACCTTAAAAAGCAAAGAGGCCAATATTTTAACTTAGGCTGTCTAACTTCAAAATCAGAACTCTTAATCACTGAATAGTCTTACACTGGACATATAAAAATTCCATTTGTAGGAGAGACAGGAATAATAAAAGTCATCTAGCCAAAATGGAGAGACTCAGGAGTCACTTAAAGAGGAGGGGATGAACAAGGAAACTGTAGCTGGTAGTAATGCTTTGTAAATTATGAGGGTTAGGGTGATGTCAGAGATAACTACAGGGTGTGAGGCAAGGGAAGATTTGGAGGTGAAAAGAGAAAGGATGAAGAATATTGGGCTAAAAGTAACTTGGCTGTCTCGTGTTACCCTAGCAAATTATTCATAAGCTAAAAATGTATGATTCCTCCAAATTAAGAGACACAAAAGAAGTGGTTTTAAGACCACTTCTTTTGCTAGAGTAAAATGCAAAAAGTTCATGTGAAGAATAAAAGGTAATATCACCTGTACATAATCCCAGATCCATCAGTTTTTAAAAAATATATTTAAGTCATTACAGAAACATCAAGCTTTAGTTATAACTTAAGGGTAAACAAGTAATTTTTGAAGGAAAATTTGACAATAATTACAAAATTCAAAATGCATATGTCATTTTTTTCTGGCATATCTACAACTGAGACTCAATTATTTTTTTAAAAAATGCACAAATTTATACATACACAAGCCAGGGATGGTCACACAACATTATATATAGTGGAGAAAAAAATGAAAATAACCACCTCAAGGTGATTCAGCAGGTTAATGGTTAAATATATCCAAAGTATGATATACTATACAACATTTAAAACAGGAATAGACCTATTTGTATAAAAATAAATATTAATGGTATATTTAGAGAAAAAGACAATGCAAATACAAACTGTTTTAAAATTGTATTTAATTGCTCTGTATTTAAAAACAGTTTAAATTGTGTGTGTGCATGTCTATGCATATGTGCTCAAGAAGAAAAATGTCTTAAAAGATATATGCCATGCTCTCAGCAGTGACTGCCTTATTGGAATAAGGGCTTGCTGGAGACGAAGGTGCTGTTGGGAGCGGTGAACTAATGGGGGCTTGCCTTTTTATCTTCATATACTTTGTCAATAAATTTTTCCAATGCATATTCTTATTTTTTAAAATTTTCTTTGTTTCACACTGCTGCACTTTAAGTGTTATTTATAGAGCTACTTTAATTCTCCTACCAAATAAATTTCCTAATTATATTGACCACCACCAGATCGTACCTTTGTTTCACCAACTGTCAACACCAGAATGCTCTATAATAAAAAGGATATGCTACTAATAATCAAATTATCTCCCTAGGAAACTTGAAAGAACTGGTTGCTAATGTAAGCTCAATTACAATGAACACAACCATCCACTGGGAAATAAAAGGAAGAGAGATGTGACACAAGGCCTGCATCAGATGACTCCAACTGTCACTCACTGATAGATGTGGAACATGTATGTGTATTATATCCTTAAAGAATAAATCTCCAAATTTTTACTAGGAACAAGACAGAATAAAAAATGACAGTGCTACTTTGTGTTTAACAAATACGAATGCTTATTATGTCTTAAGTATTGTGCTTAGGGAGACTACCAAGATACATAGGTCAGAGTGTCAGCCCTGATAAAGCTTCATTATTTCCAAATGAAAATTAAGAGCTAAGCAATAAAGCCGGGCGCGGTGGCTCAAGCCTGTAATCCCAGCACTTAGGGAGGCTGAGACAGGAGAATCGCGAGTTCAAAGCCAGCCTCAGCAATGGCGAGGCACTAAGCAACTCAGTGAGACCCTGTCTCTACATAAAACACAAAATAGGGCTGGGGATGTGGCTCAGTGGTCGAGTACCCCTGAGTTCAATCCCCAGTACCA
>CM053405.1:42608934-42671956 GCA_028644305.1 Xerus rutilus | reverse complement strand
AGCCTGTAATCCCAGCACTTAGGGAGGCTGAGACAGGAGAATCGCGAGTTCAAAGCCAGCCTCAGCAATGGCGAGGCACTAAGCAACTCAGTGAGACCCTGTCTCTACATAAAACACAAAATAGGGCTGGGGATGTGGCTCAGTGGTCGAGTACCCCTGAGTTCAATCCCCAGTACCAAAAAAAAAAAAAAAAAAAAAAGAGCTAAGCAATAAAGAGGGGACTGCTCAGTGTATTTGCTTGTTTGCTTGCTAACATCTAGGAGAGCCTAAACAGGGCAATATGTAATATGGCTGGGACACAAAGGCAATTGGAGGATGTTAAGCAGGACAGGCAGGCACAAACAGATGCATGGTCTCGGTTTTATAAGAACCATGCTCAAGTGCACCTTTGCAGTCTGGCTACTAAGTGCTTACTATGTCTTTGCCAATAGACTGCCGCCGCTGCCCCCCCCCCCAAAAAAAAACCCACCAAACAAAACTAAACATTGGAAGAGATCTTAAATGTTATAGGTCAACCCTCATCTGGCATGTGAATAAATAAATACCCTTTACATCCGGCTGACTGAGATGGTATCTTGGGGTACATGGCAAGGAAGTGAGAGATGAGTCTTGCCTACTTTTGGAAGTGGCTCACACTCTCAGAATGAAAGGGTCACTAAAGGACTCTCCCTCTCTCTCCAAGTCAAGGTCAGTACCACTGTTTCCCCACAGTATATCCCTTTGTTGTAGTTTCTCCAGTTCAAACTAGCCCATAGTGAGGTTAGTAATAGAAAAAAGCACAAGACAGAAAGCAGAAGTGAAAGAAAGTGTACCAAAAGATCTGGGGAGGGGCTGGGGCTGTAGCTCAGTGGTAGAGCGCTTGCCTTGCATGCATGAGGCACTGGGTTCAATCCTCAGCACCACATATGAATAATAAATGAATAAAATAAAGACCTATCAACTACTAAAAAAATATTTTTTAAAAAATGATCTGGGGAAAACAAATTACCCATTCCTCAAATGGCTTCGGCTCTCAACTATAATATGAATACCCAAGGTAAGCTTGGTTATCTTTTTAAATTATTATCATTATACATATCTATATCATATCATTAAAAATTTCTAAGTTATAAAAGATTATGAGCATTTTAAATATAAGAAAATATTAGTCCTACTGAGAGTTACACAGGTAATACATATTGAAGACAACACTAGACTACAGGACTCCAAATTTCAAGTTCAGTATTCTGTCCCCAAATCAAAAGTTACCAGTCTACAATACATCTCCTAGGAAGAATAAAAGACCACAAAAGTCAAAATGGAAATAACAAGAGTAGTTAGTACTTAGAAATTGATGATCTCTAAATAAGTACTCATCAAAGACATAAACTTCTTTTAAGAATATAGAAGGTGAAAAGTTTTATTAGAATATAAAGTCAAGAGCAAATAATTTTGCTTTAAAAATACAGAACTGGCAATCTCCTTGGTGGGCCATTAACATTAACTATCTCACTTTTAGCATACAGTGTTTAATTTTATAATAAAACTGTGGGAAATTTTATGAAAACACAATGAAACATAAAGAGTTCTACTGACAAGGACTGAAATATTATAATAACTAAATCCACATTCCAACTTATTTTCTTTTTGGGGGGGTGGGGAGGATACCTGAGCCACATCCCCAGCCCTATTTTATATTTTATTTAGAGACAGGATCTCACTGAGTTGCTTAGTGCCTCGCCATTGCTGAGGCTGACTTTGAACTTGTGATCCTCCTTCCTCAGCCTCCCAAACCGCTGGGATTATAGGCATGCGCCCTGGTGCCAGGCTTCCAACTTTCACTGAATCTGTTACTATGAATAAATCATGATGTACAAACCATTACAATTATAAATTTGCAATACCTAGTTTACAAGAGAGTTGTGAGAAACAGCATGCATGAAATAAACTCAAAAAGTTTTTAGTTCCTCCAGATAAAATTATCTTAAAAGTATTTCAAAATAATAAGGAAAAGCAACTAGTCAAGAAACATTTAAGTTAAAAAGGAAAAGAGAAAAAAATCAACTGGCATCAAAATGTTTTGTATTTACTTATAAATTGTATTATGCTTTTCTTTCAAAAAGGATTTGGGTAAGCTAAACCTCATCTTTATGAAAACTAACTAAAATAATCAAGTCTAAATCCTATCTTAACTCTATCTAACAAGGCAAAAGTGATGCTTTTCATCAGAGAAATATGAAATCCTCCCAATGTTCACATTCAAGACATTTTTCTCAAAGGAAAAATATATCCACAAAACCATATAGGAAAGTATCACTTTAAAAACAGAATGCTTTCTGTACAGATGTTTGGAGGCAGGTGGGATCATGTAGTCAAGTAACTGCAAAACATTTTTAATCCCACCCCCTATGAAGTCATTAATCTAACAGTTAAAGTAAGACTCTCCAGGGAGCAAATTTCCCATTTCATCACTTAAGGTCATAGCCTGCTTGCTCTCTTCTTTTTTACCACTTGTCATACTAGAATGGAAGGCAGTAAAGCGGTTTGTGTAACTGGCACATTTCCAGGCTGGGAGCAAATCTAATGATAAATTAAGTGGAGAGAAGGCTGGTAGTATAAACTGCTCAAGTTCACGGCTCTCATGAAGCTGTTTTCATACTACAGTTATCTGAAAATCACACTGAGTCTAAAGCTAACCTGCACTGTCCTTGATATTCCCTTAGACATTTTTTTCTTCCAATTTTAGAAACCCTGAAAGAAATATCAAGTGAACACATTCTTTTTTTTTTTTTGGTGGTACTGGGGATTGAACTCAGGGGTACTCGACCACTGAGCCACATCCCCAGCCCTATTTTGTATTTTATGTAGAGAAAGAGTCTGAGTTGCTTAGTGCCTCACCATTGCTGAGGCTGGCTTTGAACTCAAGATTCTCCTGTCTCAGCCTAAGTGCTGGGATTCCAGGCTTGAGCCACTGCACCCGGCTCAAGTGAACACATTCTTATATACAACTTCAGTTAATATTGTTTCATTAGTCCCACTATTTCAACACGGAAATGGACTTTAAAATCTTTTAGAAAAGAAACTTTGGGGGCCACTATCCTTCAATACAAGCCAGACAAATACAACAAGCATCTAATTATTGATTTGGACCTTTGGTTAAACTAAATCTTAGATAAGAAAGTGACCCTAATGGATTATATAAAAAAGAGAGGAAAAACAGAAAAAAGAATGCATAAAAGTCTAAAGAAATGCTATATCCTATTCTGTCTCCACCAAACAATTTAATAAGAAGCCACAAATAGGCTCCTGAGAAATCTATGGGATGACTGTTAGCTGGTCTGAATTTTTACAAGGCACCAAGATTTAAGACAGGGCAGAAGCCTACTTGAAAAGTCCTTGAAACATGTGCTTTCAGGGGGTCGAAGGTACTTCTGTGACAGAGTTGTTTACACTTCTGTTATTTAACATTGGCAAATTCTATCAAGTAAAATGCTTTACACAACTTATGATAGCTACTCTAATAAAGCCCAGCCTGATATAGTGAGCACTAGAAGAAATATGACTATGTGGATTCCTCTGACATAAAACCCACATATCTGACAGTACCAAGAGACCTGTAAAAGAATGTTCACAGCAGCTCTATTCAGAACAAGGCCCATCACAGTGGAAAATGATATTCTCATTCCTAGAATACTCTAGAGCTGTGCAGTCTATTATGATACCTACTGGCCACATGTGACTATTAAGCACTTGCAATGTGGCTATAATATGATTTGAGATGTGCTATTAAGTATGAAATAGACATCCGATTTCAGATGTAATATGAAAAAATGTGAAATATCTCAATATTTTTGTTGAAGCAATATTTATAAATATTGAAATTTATTAATATGAATGTGAATCAATATTTTTATATACTAAGCCAAATAAAACATACTATTAAAATTAATTTATTTCTTTTTACTTTTTAAATTGTGCCTACTCAAATATTTAAATCTATACATGTGGGCCACACTGTATTTCTACTGGACCTACTGGACATTAATGACAATGAATGAATTACAGGTACACAAAATAATATGGACAAACTACACATGATTTTGAGTCAGATACATGGAATCACACTGAATGATAAATTGAAAAATGTCCAACTAAACCAGTGTTTAATGATGTCAAGAACACCACCACCACCAAGAGTTTGATTAACATAAAAACCAGTCATGGTTATCAAGGGGAAGAGAAAGGAGTTATGACTGGAAGGGGGCACAGAGAACCATCTCAGGTGTTGAAAGCCATCTACTTCTTCGCCTAAGTTTTATTTGTTAATCTATCCATTCATGTTTTATTCACTTCTGTGTTTTATATCTCACAATTTTAAAAGTTTAAAAAATGATCTCAAACTGCTTTCTTTAAACACTTCTGTTTGCTCCTTTAAGTAATGACTTTGGAAAAAAAGAATAGAGTTGGGTGACTTGTCCTACATCTTAAATCCATAACTAAAGGAAAATAACAATGTTAAGTTGCTGAGCTGTTTAAGCAAGATTGCAATACTTTCTTCAACATATTTAAAATATTTAAAAAATAATGTTCATACATTTTAAAAGCACAATAAACTGGTATTTTTACAATATTATTTATCCTATTATTACTGTACTATATGAAAAAGTGGTGGTTATATTTCCAAACACTTGCATATTCTTTTGAGCTAATATATTTCCAATGCACAAAACAGACACCTGATAAACAGATTTACAAATAAATAGCATGTTCAATGTGTAAAAATTTAAAAGAAACTTTTTGTCACTTCTTATACAAAGGTTCTTATACAACTATTCATATCCTAAACTCTAAACAAACTTTAATATTCTAAAAATGAAAAATTCTGAATATGCACAGGTTAGTTTACTGAAGAATGAATTAGGTATCTTAAGTGTTCTGCATAACATATAGTATTTGATGAAATGTTGCTAAATGAAAGAGTATAAAAATCAAGCATTATACAAATGATTTTCTGAGCACAAAAGCATGAAATACGTCAAAAGAAATACTTTAGGATATAAAACTAATTTTAAAAATTTAGAGCAATGCTCATGACCTATTTTACATTTAATTCATTTTATGCAGAGCTGAATTTATAAATGAAAAGGACACTAGAGGAGAAATCTATGAAATCGATGTCTATACTCACCATGAACTTGGTTGATTTCTGAATTTTGGGAAAGAATTTCATCTGCTAATTTTTGAGCAGTTGGCAAAACTTCCGTGTGGTGCACTGTGATCAAATACTGTACAAACTTTTGTAGTTGGTCTCTATTCATTTGAAAGAGAGTCTCTGAAATGGGAAGATGCAGTTTGACCTGATCTGGCTTGCGGATACGGTATAAAGACAGTGCCACAACATGGGCACAATAAAATATGTCCTTGTTTCCACAGCTGCAGGTCACTGAGGTAATCTTGCAACGATCAAAGCTGATGGCCACATTGCAAACAGTTTCTGGCTCCGATTGTATTGCAGGTTCTGTCACTGTGCCACTCAAGTGGAAACCTGTGTGAAAGACAGGGAAAGTTCAGCATCTGCATTTAGGTGCTATGAATGTTCTAACTCTTGGAAACGTGGTGCTGGATAGCAAGGAGCAAGAAAAAATGACAGCTTTTATTTTCAGGTAAAAAACATTCAGACACTGACCACCACCCATTCCCCCATAAAGGTAAAAAATGGGTTATCAACAGACATGCTGAAGTATCTTAGGCGGCCAGATAAAAACTATTATCAAAGTATATATCACCAAGTTGGATCACAGCATTGGTAGACCATCATCACTTTACTCTGAATCTGTGGTATCAAGATGGAAATCTTCTAGATAAGTAGGGTTCATTATCATTTTTCTTTTTATCTTTTAGAATCAGCCAGATCAACTTTCTTTTTAAAAACACTTCCCCTTCTCTCTACCTTTACTCTAGGCGATCACTAGTCTGCTCCAACCAACATGGTAACTGAGGAGTTTCACAAACTCTGACCAGAGAAAATTTTTAATTTAATAATCCTTTCTGCAGCATGCATTAGTCCCAATATGGCAACATCTGGTAGAAATGCAGAGCCTACCAAATCTCATATACACTACATACTAATAAGTAACTCATAATGATTACTTCTTTCCATATCACACAGAGGAAAGCTGGTACAGATGTAAGGTTATTAAAACACACACACACACAGTACAAAAATTACAAGGTGGAAGGAAAGGGCCTTAGAAAACTCGTACCTTAAACTTAGAACCACGGGGCTGGGGTTGTGGCTCAGTGGTATAGCACTTGCATAGCACACATGAGGCACTGAGTTCGTGCCTCAGAATCACATAAAAATAAGTAAAAAATAAAGGTACTGTGTCCATCTACAACTAAACAAAATCATATTAAAAATAAATAAATTAAATTAAATTTTTAAAAAAAGAAAACGTAGAGCCACACAGGAATTCTCTACAAGTTCCATGACCAATGGCCATTTGAATTCTGCTTATAATGATCCAGAGGTACAACTCTCATCCCACCCAGGTAGCCAATCCCATGTGGACAGCTCTAGCAAAACTCACAGCCAACTGAAAACTGCCTCCCACCACAGCTATACACCAATCAGTCCTAGTCTACTTGGCCAGAGGACAAACTTTCCACACTCCCTTTCCCTAAATGCCTAAGAAAGTTAACCTAAATTTGGGGGAGAGGGGTTTGAACATCCATTCAATCCTGCCCAGTCTCACTAAAGTCACATTGAGGGCCAAAGGAACCAACGTTGATCACCTTTGGGAATATTCAGGACTTAGTTTTACTTCAAGATTTCAAATGCCTGACAGAAACTTGAGTGCTACATAAAGAAGTCCTGGGCTCTCTCTCAGCCTTCTTCTATGCTATTTAATAATATTCATCAAGCTGGCCACTGATTCTTTGACTTCCCAGAATCATTCACTAGAAGGATCTTTACCACGTGGGGAACTCTGGGAGAGGTGGTACACATGAAGCTGATGTTGTGTGGCTTGAGAGGAAGAGTCAGACAACACCAAGAGTTCACACGTGGGATGTCTGTATCCAACTTACTATCTCCCCTGACAGAAACTACCTAGGCCAAAGTTGAAGAAACACCACTCACCAGAAATCTTCAGAGTAATATAATTTCAACTTGATAACTCACATTCAAGAACACTTCATAGAAGAAAAGTGTTGTAATAATTTCGACTAAATGATTCAAATAAAAAGAGCATTTCATAAAAACGTTACCATCATTGCTTCACAATAAGAAAATTTGAAAACTATCTTATAATAACCACTTGGTTTTATTCCATAGAGTGTCCTGTTTCACAATAGACATTCCAGTCACGTTTTTCTCTTATTATCATTTTTTGAAAACCATAATTAAAGGAAGTATACATAGTATTTAATATTTAATGTCTACCTGATATTTAAAATGTTTTAATGTCTATTTTGCCATAAAGAAAAAGTTATATAAAAGTAAACACCTGAGAAAATTTCAAAAATAAAGAAAATAAAAGCACTCTTGCCTTAATCCGTATATACCAAATGTACTATAAATTTACAATAATTAAAAATCCATGGGACAAGTAAAGATTAAGACAAAGAATACAAATGGATCCTAAGAGAGAGTTCAGAAAGCTCTGAAGTATGTTCTGTACATTTAGTTCAAGGAAAATTCTGTTTTCTACCTGTCACATATATGCTTGCAAGGAAACCAGATAGAAAACAGAAAAAGTTATAAACTGGCCGGCCATTTACAAAATCAACCTCTTCCCACTTAAAACTATCACATCTTGCCTTGCCTGCCATGTCAACGGATTTGTCTCTTCACAAGAGTGATATTGGAGATTTTTTCTAATCACAGGCAAAGCCAAGATAATTCAGGATCCTTATGACAAGGTCTACAAGGAGGGCTGTGGGTGCAGCTGAGTGGTAGGGCATGTGCAAGGCCCTGGGTTCAACCTCTAGCATAACCTTAAAAAATTTTTTTTAAAAACAGTCTACCAGGAAATAATGTATTACGGGCTTCAAAAGACCTGACATTGCCACGTGTGGTGGTGCACGTCTGTAATCCCAGTGGCTGGGAGGCCGAGGCAGGAGGATCACGAGTTCAAAGCCAGGCTCAGCAAAATGAGGCATGAAGCAGTTCAGTAAGACTCTGTCTCTAAATAAAATACAAAATAGGGTGTACTCATTGTACTATGAAAAAATTCCACATATTATCCAATTTTGTTGCATTGACTATTTGCTATTCTTGCAAAGTTTTTTAAAAAAGCATTGTGACCTCCAAAGCAATTTAATCCTAAAGATATAAGAGGGCACAAATAAACACATAGATGTCTTATAGAATAACACTTCATTAATCTGGTATCATTACAGATTAAGGTATTTCAGGAATCTTCATTTTCCCAAATAATTCTAGATTATCTTTCAAGTGCTCAAACACCTTTAAAAATGTATAGGACTATACAGTACTGAGTTAATTCCACCAAGCCGTCTTACAACAGGATTGTATGATGGTGATGGAAATATTTCCAAATGTTGTATATTCTACCTTGCCACCCCAATGAGTGTCAGCTAACTGGTTACAGTTGGGGTGTTACCACCAAGCAAGTGGAAGTTTTCCTTATAACGAACAGCTGCAGGTGGTAGTTTGAAAGTGGACTCCTTTGGTCATTCTCCAATATCAGCTATCATGGTGCTCCTCTACTACTAGCCCTCTACAAGTCTTTGCTCTCAGGTCAGCTGTGTCTCTAATTTAACTAGCTTTGTGGCAGATATTTAATACCTGGAGGCCTATTTGGTGGTGGTGGTGGTGGTGGTGGGGTTCCCCTTGCCTTTTTGGCTGGGGTGCTGAAGTCAAGAGGCTTAAACTTTAAATAAAGAAAAAAAATCACATGCATACACATAAAGGGCAGCTGGTATATATTACTTTTTAAGACTATACAGTACTGAGTTAATTCCACCAAGCCTTCTTACTTCAGGATTGTATGATGGTGTACTTTGGCCTCTCTGATCTGTCAAACCTTTGAAAGTCCACCAACTCTGTGTGTCTCCTAAATCATACCACAGCACCCACAGGAGAAGCAAGGAGAGTATATTCCTCCTTCAACAATGCCAAGAGAGCTATAAGCCATCCTCCCCCACTCCAAACATCCTACTCATGCCCTAGTTGGATTTATCTCCTGAATACCAAGTGATCTGCAATAATACAAGGCTCCTGAGAATGAATTTTGTCTTTCTAGCATTCCGACTAACTATAATGACCAGCTGTTTTAGAATAAGAACTGAGCACACAAAAGGGGGCAATCCTGCACTTTGTGGTAAAATGTGGATAATTTTATTTTCAAAGACTAAAACTAAAGAAATTATTATAAGGCTTGTCTTAAAAATGTTTGATTTACAAAATATAATCTATGAAAACAGTTAATCCCATCAAGGCAACCTCACAGGGCAGTCAAATTATATTGTTATAGAGTCCAATAAAAGTCGAGTATCTGCATTCTTAATCTGCAGGAATAGGGGGAAAAAAAAAAGTACAAAACCAAAGCATGGTATTGTACAGGCCTGGGGAACAGAGACTTTGATTCAGATCAGGTTCTGTCTCTTAAATGCTGTGTACCTTGGACATGTTATTTAACCTTTCTGTGTCTCAACTGATATGTGCAAGAACATGTCTAGAAATATGCTGTAGGCTGTAGGGCTGTTTGGGGGATTAAAATGAAATAACATATGTAAAGCACCTGGCACACAGTAAAAGTGCTCCTTAAATTTTATTTCCCTTTCTTTCTCTTCCCAGCTGGAGAAAACAGCGAGGGGTGTGGACACATTCCCTTCATCCATAACACTTTTTCTATGCTACTGGAATCTTGGAGGAGGAAGCCTCAATTATGAAGTGGCTTGGAAAATAAGAGGGACCACTGAGAATGTCTGAGGTAAGTGGGAAGGGAAACACTACAAGAATCATTGTTATTTGAAGGCAAAACTGAAAAACTTCAGTCGTTTAGACTTCTGCTCAGCTCAGCTCTTTCCCCATTTTCCTATTAACTTCTTTGTATTTATTCCATGCACAAAGAAACTAGAAAATATTATACAATAGGGTCTTTATTTTTTTTTGTAACCATATGCAGCTCTTAAATATTATAAAGCTATGATTCTTAAGTGTGGTCCTGGGACATCATGAAAGACCCCACATGGCTTTCTGGGGGCCCAGCACACTGCAATTTTTTACATTTATACCTAGACATTATTGACCTTTTAAACTGCCTCTCATCAGTATATATTTAGTTTTCCAGAAGCTACATGATGTGTGCTACTAAGATAGACTGAACACAGCACAGAAAGGAAAATCCAGCTCTCTTCTATTTTAGGCAGACACTGAAGATATTAAAACAATGTCACTCTTTTTACTAAAATATTTGTAAATGACTGGTTATTTCTTCCAGTTAACACAGTTTATTATCATTATTTAATAGTTTGTTTTTTCTTAGTTTTTTTCTGCTTTATTTATTTCTGTTTAAGTACCAACAGATAAAATCCCCATAAGCAAAAGCATTAAGGGGTCCTCCATAAGAGTCCTGAAAGTTGAAGAACTGCTATTATAATGACTGCCAAGATACAAAAGTAACTACTGTTCTCCAAATTGTCTTTGATGAGGCATTTTTTGCACTTGAACCTTACAGTATTAGGTCATCAGTCAATAAGAGTCAGCAGAGAAACACTGAAGAAGTATATTTCTCACACATGAACACATTTCAAATTATCTACATTAATTTCACATTAACAAAGATTAAATATTATTTGTTAAAAGCAAACATTTAACTCTTCACTGATACTCAAAAATAAACTCTTCTTAAGGGTGGATTTTACATATCTAAGGTTAAATCTTAGTTGCATTGTAAAGAGGACAAAGACGACCCATGATATCAGATTGGAAAGGCAATTGTTTTAAAATTTAAAACAAAGAATTTCTAAAGGTTGGCCATTCATGCATATGTGTGTTCAGCTAACTGAAAAATGGTTATAAATTCAAAGCATCAGAAAATTCCTAAGCTTAAATAAACTGGCAGACATGAAATAAATACACACACTAATATTCCTTTCATTGGCACATTCTTTTCAGAAAAATATGTGCCCTGTGCATGAGGCACTCAAGTAAGGTAGTCTTTGTTGAAGAAGAATTTCAACAGAAGCACTGGTGTAATACTTACACAAATACATCTTTCGCCCTTTTCCTAAATAAAAAGAACCTCCAGGGAAATTAAAGGCAGAAATCAAGGCAATGTAATGTTATGGATGAAAGGGTGGCAGGGGTTTTGAAAGGTTTTTTTTGTATTTTCTTAAAGCTAAGTCCTAAAATGCAAAAGTGCTTACATTTAATACTCTTGTAAGAATGTATTCATTGGTTAACTAAATACACTAGATAAGCTAAATGTATAGTAACTGATACTTATTATGTGTCCCTGGCAAAAACGGATGGGCTAGTTGTTGCCCCACCCCAAAACCTAACAGTAAATCTTTCCTACACTCTGAGAACTATTACACATAATCAACATCCCACATGTAATGATCAATGTGAA
Source organism: Xerus rutilus (assembly GCA_028644305.1). Lineage (NCBI taxonomy): Eukaryota > Metazoa > Chordata > Mammalia > Rodentia > Sciuridae > Xerus > Xerus rutilus. Next base: position 42,660,374 of record CM053405.1, on the reverse strand, counting down.
AAACATTTCAATTCAAATCATACACAATCTCCTGAACAGCAATACAGATATTTTATAAGGCCTAAGATGAAACAATAATCTCAATTCAAAAATCAATTTATCTAAAATATCATATTCCTTCAACTACAAAATTTTCTCAAAGGGAAATGCTAAATTAAAAAGACTGCATCTGTGAGGTGGCTAATTAAATCCTCTAGCCCTAATTTCTAATACTAAGCTTAAACAGCTTATAGAAAGACGTAGGAGATTTGGCCGGAAATCGCTAATGAAGCAGCTTCCATTTTTCTGAGAAACTTTTTTTAATGAAAAAGGTTTAGTTCAAGTCCACCTTAAAAATGCCTATTGGGAAGAGAATCACTCCTACACTTCATTAATATTTGAGAAAGACAATGGCAAATTTATGCAAAGGCCAGACTGTAAACCACAACACACCATATAAACAACATAAAAATTTACGAAGCATGCACTGGATAGGCCCAACCAAGAGTTCCCAGCAGCATTTCGTTCATTATTGGTTTTGTTTTCTTGTTAACGCCGATTCTTGCACCATTTCATATAAAGATTCAATTAATCAGAATACTTGTGTTAGGTATGAGTGGGGTTAGACAGTTCTTTAAAATTCTTTCTGAAAATAAGACTTTATCCACTAATTAGGCCATCTGCAATGGGTACCTAAGAAGTAAGCACAATACAAGAGGGAAGCGTTGGACTTTTTTTTAAAGTCATATCATTGTCATTTCAAATCCCTAAGTACGTCAGGGTTCCCCTGCCACCACTGCCATTATCATCAAGTAACTTTCCAGGATGTATTTCTGGATTTTAATGTGCTTATTTTAAATGATCATTGCCCAGCCTCAGATTTCTGGTGGGTAGCCAGGAGGGCATACTGATATATAACAGTTAGGTAGAATTTGAGTTAGTATTTCTACAACTGCATTTGAGTACAATATTTAGAAATTAAATGATTCACCCCAATCTTAAATTAAGCTGCTTTCTCAGGTGCCAGATTTTTCTCATAGAAGCGAAGCAGCTCTGGCCTTCTGTTCTCCTTAAAAGCAAGAAGAGCCAGGCAGTCCTTCCCCTTCAGGACCTCTTACAGCCCAACGAGCCCTCATGGTCCCCACCACACATCAGTGCTCCTTCCTTCCCTGGTCACTGTGGCCTCTAAATTTCTGAAGTGCATTTGAAATTTGAAATTTTTTAAAGCCTTTCTTGCCCTAACACTAAGCCTCAGCACATCAGCATACCTCTGTCTTGCCTCCTGAGCGCAGTGTTTAAATGAAGAGAAAGAAGATCCTCTTTATCAGTTCATTTCCTGTTGCTGCTCACAACCACCTTTGGAAATGCTTGGCTGTTTGTTTTAGGAGTGGTAGTAAGGGGAGAACACTGGGGACTCATTCTGCTTACCAGAGCTGAGAGGCAAGGGAAAAGTGTGCTCAGATCTGGAAAAAGAGAAAGCAGGCACGACAGCCAAATTCTTCCACCTACACTCTGGAACTTCAGCACAAGACTCCATATTTTGGCCCTAACTTATCCTAATGCCTTACTTCATAATCAGGCTCTGACGCACTTCATTCTCATCATCAATATTTTTAGCAGGCATAATATACCCCTTTTTACAGGTAGAGAAACTGAGCTTCTCTCCAAGAGGCAGCAGTTGAACACATTGGATTAAGTAGGCCTCTAAAGAAACTGGAAGGAACATAGCATTTCTACAATCCAAACAATAAACCTGCAAAAATTGTATCTTCCCATGCCAATGACTGAAAAGATGAGAAGAGGCAAACTAACAGATCGACACTTTATGAATATACATGGCTAAGGTTTAGAATCCTTGTAAGCAAGGCACCATCTTTCATCTCTGTAGCCAGCACAGCTCTTGGAATAGGCCAGGACCTTGAAACTTTACCACACTGCATCACAGAGAGCTCTTCCAAGCAACACCTGCTCTGCAATGCAGAAGTCACAAATAACCAAATGCTTTGACCTCCAGCCCAACATATTTTAACTCAACTAAAGACTATTTCTAAGAGTCCACTCCTCTCTTATACTTCATTAAGCAGGAAGGTGATACTGCAAAGACCCAGGCACTCCTGTCAAGGAGGATCATCTTGCAGAAGGTACTCAAGAATCTGTTACATGAAAGAACACACTAACACTTTTGTAGTGGGGCTTGGAGGCACACAACTATAATCCCAGTTGCTTGGGAGGCTAAGGCAGGAGGACTACAAGTTCAAAGCTACTCTAGGCTAGTAAGACTGTCTCAAAACATGTTTTTTTTAAAAAAAGAGACAGAGAATACAGCTTGATGGCGGCATGCTTGGTCTCAGCATGTGTGCAGCTCTGGGTTAAACCCCCAATATGGGGGGGGGCACAGTCTTTTTACCCCCAAAAAAGACTTTTCACATGTGGAACATATAGACTGATGCTTTGCAAACTGTAATGTGCAACAAAATCACCAGGAGGGCTTACAGTAACAGAGAGACTCCCAGGCTCCACACATGACGAATTTCTGATTCATGCCAGGTAATGCTGATGCTGCTGGGTCTGGGGACCAAAGTTTGAGAACCACTAACCCAGATGATTATAAAAATAGCCTAAACGAAGTTTTTCTGGTCAAAATGCATGGAGTAGACATAGTAAATTGAATGGCAGAAGACTATATATTTGTGATATTAAATATATATATATGCAAGGGCTGACGTTTAGATCAGTACTAGTGCATGTACTTGGGTTCAATCTCCAGCACCAAAATAAAAATAAAATTTGTTTAAATGTACACAATTTCTAGCTTCTTACATAAACCAAATGTTCCCAGGCTAAGAAGTCATGTATGTGATATTTAAACTTGTCATAGAGAGAGAAAATAACATTTTTGTAAGTTCCAAAAATTGTTCCTATTCTGATTGTCAATTCTTACAGCTATAACATCCAATTTTAAGTAAACCTTAATTTAAAAACTGAGTCAAATATAAAAAAATTAATATTATTTACTTTTTTTAAAAAGAGATTATTTTACAATATCCCATGGGATTCCCCATAATTGAGGGTTGTTTATGTATAAGAAGTTGTTTAATTAATGAAAAAAAAATTGGCAACTATTTTAGTTAATACACTTTTTGCCAAAGGCAAAGTTCACCCTACGTGAGAAAGTCCGAGGCAATAGAATGCAGCAGAAGGTGGAACAGCACTGTAGAGAGAATTAGAACCTTCTGAAACCAGAGCAGCCTTCCTAAGCTTCATCATGCCTCAGCTAAATGACCTTAGGCAAATAACTCAGTCTTGATTTTTTTTTTCATTTACAAACTGGGATAATAATAGCTATTTTGCATGGCTGCAGTAAGCATGCGATGAGAATTGACAATGTATGTAAACCACCACCACAATTCCTTTTATGAAATGCCTGCCACCATCATTACTGTAGTACAAATGCTGCATGCTCTGGGAAGCTTGGCATTTTCAGCATGTGCACTAAAACCCCAGCCTGTCAGAGTGAGTGCACATGCTGCTGGAAATGCCAAGTTCCCAAGAGCATGCTGGCATTCTATTATAATAACAGACAACAGTTTGTTGTTGTAGTAATTCATATTCTATTATATTCATACTTCCAAATTAACAGAACTGCTATCATTTCTTTTCCCATTTTTTATAGCACATTCGTAAAATGTGATGATTCCAAACAAAAGAAAAAAAAAGAAGGGAACCTAGAAGATTTAATTTTATCTCAACTTTTAGTTTCAATAAGTAAATGTTTCATTCTTCTATTTCACTATTCTCACTACTAAAATATAAAGCACTCCTTCTATCCCTAGTATTTACTCTTTTTACAATACAACTTAAGTCTGTCCTATCACTTACCGGAAACGACTTGCAACTCTTGTTATGGAAAAAGTGACCACACCTTTTGTTTTCAGTTATTTAAGGCACCGTGAAGTCAGATCTCCTGCTCTCCTTGAAAACTCCCAAAGAACACTAGTCCTTGAAGACTGCTATTTCCCTGACTGGAGATCCAGCTGAGAAGGAAATCCTCTCTGCTGTGTGTGTGTGTGTGTGTGTGTGTGTGTGTGTGTGTGTGTGTGTGTCCTTAAGAACACTGAGATGGATGGATGTATGCCTTGGCTAAATGGTACATTTTTATCTTAAATATGTAGTGATAAAAGAGAAGTAAAGAGACAGGTCATCTGTTCAAAATGCAAATAAAATTACTAAATATATTTCTACCCCTATCTTGGAGAAGTGTAATTACAGGTGATTGATTTTCCTTGTTTGATTTGGTGTGGAGAAAGTTTTTTTATCCCCATAAAACTTCTACCATGAAAACATTACTTGTAAAGAAAAAAGTGCTTTCCCCAAAATTGAAAAAGTGTTTGAAGTATTCTTGAATGAAGAATTGGACATATAAATGATTTCCAGCACGCATTCTGGTAGCCACACACCCAGTGCAAACACTGATACTCAATGATCATATATCCAGTACAAACACTGAGGTCATCATGCAGCTCTGCCATATTGACTGGCCTAGCCTGCTTTGGCAATAAGACACTAAGGCTCTCCCTAACTCCTAAATGGTTGGCCCACCTTATGGTTTAGATACAGACAAAAGAAGATGACAAGCTACACAACTCAAAAGACTGACATCTGGGCTCCTGATTCAAATTTCAGCCACTACCTTATTTTAGTCCCACAAGCAAGTTATTTATTACCTATTTCTTGATCCTTTTTTTTCCTCATTTTTTAAATAATGTAAGTAGGTATTAGATAATTTCTTAAAAATTATGGAGGTAGGCAGCAGTAATGGCATGATATTCATAAGAGTATGTCACATGCACTTTCATGGCACAAAATCTTTGACTTACCTTGACTGTTAATGGTCATCTCAAATGACTTGACAACTTTGACCCAGCAAAGGGGAGAAAGGATATATACTACCAGAGCTACAGTCACTGATATGTCATTGGCATTTTTTTTTAAGCTTTGAAATTCAGTATAAAGCAAGTTAGTTTTAAGCTAAATAATTTTTACCCATCTGACTATAATTACTATTCTTAAGGAATGATATCTTTTTGTTGTGTCCAAGGTAGTTAGTAAAATTTCCAGCTATATAAAAGAAAATCTCGGACTGCATGAATACAGGTAAGGCTTATCTATTCAAATTATGTGAAACACAGAACAAGTAATATAGAAACATTTTCAATGGGCTTTAAAAAAAACCAATGGATCATCCTGCCTGCCTTCTTGACCTACACAACTATGTTCTTTCTCTATCTATTGTAATATTATGGACATGAGTGGCCACACCACTCACCAGCCACTTCTGTAACTCCCTACTTGGTAAAAGGCAATATACACAAGGCTGCAAGAAAGCATTCACGAACAACACAAAGGTTCCAGTTCCGACAAGTCACTGTATTACTGGACAATATTATAGTTAAACAGTCAGATTGGAGCTGAATTCATAAATAAATAAGACCTCTCTAGCACAGACCTCGTCAATTGAAGGAAGAAGAGTTTCCAAGATTATGTAAGTTTGAATCAAGTACATGTAGCAACACTTTTGGAGATTCAGAAAGCACAAAATGAAATGGTAATGGTTCCAAGAACTTACACAGTAAAGGGACTCCTACTGAACTCTATTTACTAGATTGTTAAAGAAGAATAGTAATATAAGGTCTAGAACAGCAGCTGTAGAAAATGAAAACACAGGTCAGGATGAGCAGTAAGATTGCTAAACAGAACTATGTGCTCAACTCAAGAGTTTAGAAATCACAAATCAGCTTAAGCCAACTGGCAAAGTTTTGTGGGTTCTTTTCTCTACGAGTTCAAGCCCACCTGGCATGTGTGCTGAAGGCTAAAGATAACTCCTGATCAATATTCCCCACCCACCATGAAAAAAAGCAAGTTTTGATTGGGAAAGGTCAACCTGTGTTGAAAGCCAATCTCCTTATAATGCAATACAAAAGAAAACACACCAATACTGTTGTTATGTACCATAATTATAGTCCAATGTTCATCTGACATACTCTCAACTATAAATATGTATTGGTATTTGGTTAGCCAGAATATCATATTCTCTTTATTCTTAATAGTCAAGAAAGGTGTTTATAGTATTTTATATCCCAATCCTCTAGACTTGAAAGAAAAAGCTCTTATCTTTGTGGGAAGGCCTAAGAAAGTGTAAGATACAGATGTGGCATTAGAATTTATTCCATAATAGAACAAGACCGACCCATGAACCTATAAAAAATGATTGGTTAATGTTAGGGTCTTGGTGGCATTTACAAATACCTAGAACAGAGTCTGGTTTATCATATACACTCAATATCTATTGCATGAATGAATGAAAAAGTAAAATTTTTATTTAATAATAGATTACATGAAGACTAATACTATACCAGATTGTTATACTGTGCCAATTTGCAATATAGCAAAGTCTGAAAACAAATGTTCTGTCTTTCCCAGGAAGCACATATAGAATAGTTACTGAAAATTAAACTCTTATTGTAGACAACATCCCTCATTAATTGGTATGACATTCACAATGGCTCAGGAGGATGAGGCAGGAGGATCTTGAGTTCAAAGACAGCCTCAGCAACTCAGCCGGGCCCTATGCAACTCAAGCAAGACCCAGACTGTCTCTAAATAAAATATTTTAAAAAGGCCTGGAGATGTGGCTCAGTGGTTAAGCACCCCTAGGTTCAAAGTGTGACATTCAAAAATCTCACAAAAATGCCATTAATAATACACATTATTATAAGTAACAATTTGGCTTTACTTCTTCTGAAGAAAATGTGTTTTTATAATGCAAATGAACAGATATATTTTAGCCAAAGAGAATTTTCCACTTGGATGTTGATGATAAAATTATAGAAAAAAAATTAGAAAAAATTAGCTATTGGTCCAAGGATCTAATTACAATTATCCTTTCAATATCAAATAATTGTTAAATAAATCTATTTATAAATCATGATGACCTTACATTGTGAAACTTTAGAATTTTTTTTAAAAATCCAATAGATAATGGACAATCACCATGCCCAATTTTTGACTGCAGCTCATTTTTAACAAGAAATGTACACCCAAATGGCTTCAAATGTAAAGGAGTGCTAATTAAGTAGCAATTACATACACAGTGACTTAGGTTTCAGAATCAAAATCTATGTCTCAGGAAGAGGTCAGGAAGGAAGAAGAAGGTGAGAAGTCAGGAAAGGAAGAAGGTCATATATCCCTGGAACATCTGAAAAAAGGCAACAGATGTTCCCCCAAAACATGTACGAAATTAGGCAGAGTATTTCAGTTTTGTTTATTTAGGGTAAGAGCATCCCTGTAAATCTCCCCACAGACTCTCAAACTCTGCAACTTCTAGATTCTAAACAAGTCAGAAGTAGCTAAAACAAATACTCAGATTCAAAATACACAGTGAAAATCTCGCTTTTGCTGAGATTATTTTTTCTTTGGTTTATGAGGGACCTTTGAAGACACTTCTTAAAAGATTTTAAAAATGTATGTTTCATAAATTTCCAAGTCATTTAGAGGCAAAATGAATATTATCCAAGTATCCACATAGTTGGAGACGAATACATTATTCCAGTTCCAAGAGGCTATACTACACATTCTTGAGAATATGGGATTTTTAAAATATAGCCTACATAGGGCTAGGGTTGTGGCTCAGTGGTACAGCACTGAGGCACTAGCATCCATGAGGCACTGGGTTCGATCCTCAGCACCACATACAAATAATAAATGAATAAAATAAAGATCCATCAACAACTGAAAAAATATTTTTAAAAATATAGCCTATATAATATAAAACATCAAATGATGAAACAAGAATAATTCTAGAATAGGTTTTTAATGGCAATTAAATAGAAACACAAAAATAATTGGCATAATATATATGATTCAATGACTGATTACTACCGTATTGTGTCATCATACTAAAATAACATAAATTAAATTCAACAAAAATATAGTACCTCAGAAACATTAAGATACCAGTCAAAAGATATGGAGGAGGGCCTGGGATTGTAGCTCAGCCGTAGAGCGCTTGCCTGGCATGCGTGAGGCCCTGGGTTCGATCCTCAGCACCACATACAAAGCAATAAAATAAAGACATTGTGTCCATCAACAACTAAAAAAATATTTAAAAAGAAAAAAAAAAGATATGGAGGGGGGCTGGGGTTATGGCGCAGTGGTAGTGTGCTCGCCTGGCACGCAAGAGGCACTGGGTTCGATCCTCAGCACCACATAAAAATAAAATAAATATATTCTGTCCACCTACAACTAAAAAATAAATATTTAAAAAAAAAAAGATATGGAGGTCACTTCTTTTAATCAATTAAAATTGTTATGTTTATAAAAGCTGCTTTAATTGCCTAAAATTTAAATACATTAGATAAGTGGTCAAGGAAATTTTCAGTTTAAAAAACAAAAACAAATCTATGGGGCTGGGATTGTAGTTCAGCGTCAGAGCGCTCGCCTAGCACATGCAAGATACTGGGTTCAATCCTCAGCACCACATAAAAATAAATAAATAAAGGTGCTGTGTCCAAGTACAACTTAAGAAAAAAAAATCTACCAGAGAATAAACTATACAGCCAATTTTAGGTTCTGAAATTTTGAGGAAAAGGCCAATACATTTATAAATCAAACATATTAGCTCAACAAATGTTTCATCATAGTTTAAATAATTTCTCTGACACAGTATGAACCCTTCTACTTGAGGTAGAAATAAATTTGCCTCTTCTCTCTAGGGTAAAAAAGTAGTCAAAAATTGGAAAAGGTCTAATTTCAAACAGAATTTTAATTCCCTGCTTGAGAAACCTATAAATAGTAGGACTGTAAAATATGGTAGAAGAGTAAAGTCAAGAGGCAGCTATAGCAGTATCTTTTACAAGTATAATTGATTCTTTTCTTTGATTTCTCTCTCCCTCTCCTATCATTTGTTCTTTCAAATTCTTTTCACAGTTTAAATCTCTACTAAACATCTTGCCTCTTTCCCTCACACTTTACCATCAAAGTTACCTTTATATACATATGCACAGCCAGAAGGAATTCATTTGCAAAAACTGAGAGAATCTTCTCTTTTGCAGCTGTATCCCTGCACTCCAAACCCTACACAGACCACTTAGAATTAGCTGGGGGACATGTGCAATTAACTCCAAAGGTTCTTCTGTTACTTATTTATTTGTTTGTTTATTTATTTATAGTACCGGGGATTGAATTTGAGGGCACTCGACCACTGAGCCATATCCCCAGCCCTATTTTTTGTCTTATTAAGAGACAGGGTCTCACTGAGTTGCTTAGTGCCTCACCGTTGCTGAGGCTGGCTTTGAACTCGCAATTCTCCTATCTCAGCCTCCCAAGGTGCTGGGATTACAGGCGTGCGCCACTGCGCCCGGCTTCTAAAAAGTTTTTTGTTGTTGTTTTGCTTTGTTTTGTTTTGTTTTTTCCCTTTGGGGCAGCTCTCCAGGTGTACTAACAGGAAAAGTCTAAATTTACCAAAAAAAGAAAAAAATGATGATATACAAGTTTTTTTGTTTTTTTGTTCTACATTTCCAACATCAGCATTTTATTAAACAAAAGCATTAAAAATCAAGCCAGATCAGATAACTATTTTCTAAAAAAATTTTTCCAAAAAGATTAAGGAGTCCCACTTATTCTTTTGGGTGATTCTCCTGAAACAAATTGTTCATTTTTTTTTTTAATTTGAAAATAATAATCACCCTCTTTTTAAAAGGCCTCCAATACATAAAATCTTTCTGTGAAATTCAATTCTCCTCCTATAATAGTGACAGCCATACTAATGATATAGTTTTTAAGAGAGAAAACCAGGAAAGGTTGATATTTTAGAGGAAAATTAAGTTAACATAATTAAATGAGGATCTCATTTCCATGATCATGACCTTGCCAAACACTAGTACTCTATGCTCAAAACCTTTTCTTCTACCATTATTTTACTCTCAATAATTCTGAACAACCAAAGGTTCAGACTGAATAGCTGAGGGGAAGTTTATTCCTGAAACCAGCATTTTCACTTTACTATGTTGATGAAGGCTTTTTGAAATTTTATCAACACGGTCCCTAACTTCCTAACTAGTATAAACAAAAAATTTAACTTAACTCTTGGCTTGATGACTCAGGGTTATCATAATGAAAAACTTTTCTGTGCTATGTGATTCCAATCACTCCTCACAGTCTTGCTCAGAGCCCTGGGGGTCATGCACAAGTCCTCTGCTCTTTCTCTCTCCTTCTGGAAAAAGTCAGGGGCACCCTTCTCATGCTAACATTTTGCTTAATAGCTGCAACCCCCCTGGTTCCTCCAAAATGTTGGTTAAATCTGCCAAGTTTGGAAACTTGTTAACCAGTTTTTAGAGCTATGTATAAATAAAGAGTATATAAGGTCTGAGGACAGATTTGTAAGGTTTTCTTGTGAGCCAAGGCTTAAGCTTCCATGTGGGGATACTGTGAATTTACCCTGGCAGTTTCAAAGCCCTTCTTTATACATGTTTCAGTATTATCAATTGTATCATAGATAGAAAATAATCATTAGAGAAAACAAACTGCTATTCAAATTTTCCACGTAAGTGTCAGGAAACTAGAAAAGGTAAGTTCTAAAATTACTTCTCATTACTAGAAATACGTGCTGATGTGTTGGCATGTCTGATTAACTGCTACGGCCCATATTAACAAGAAAAAAATAATTTCCTGTCACCACATGAATCCCATTTTCTAACGACAGATAAAACGACTTTGAAGAATTATATACTTTTTCCCTCATGACAAGCACAGCTTTAAAAATTAAGACTACACCCAAATCTTGGTTTCTAAATATCCTTCCTCAATAAAAGGAACCAAGGCTGTTAGAGAAATGGCAGGTTCTAGGCCTAGGGTAAAGAAACAGAACATGAGCCTAGAGAGTCTAATGGTGTCAAAAGGAAGTACTTTTTTAAAAAATTAGGGAACTGCCTCAACCTGAAAAACCCAAATAGCAAGGCTACCACTATTTGGAGCAGTAAAATAAACAGTGATGATACTGGATTATAACTCAAAAATTTTAAAAATTATCTATGGGTCTATGCCAATATAAATAAATTATTGAATGAAAAAATACACATATGGGGCAGATAAGGGACATATCTTCCTTACAGAAGACTTCCAATTAATAAATGTAGAAGAAATGAAGAAAATAAAAATTATCATTAAAACACTGTAGTAATATTTGCTGTGGGCTAAGATACACTGATAAAATTAGTATGTGAAGTTTTAAAGAGAAAGAGGGTATTTGCATAGCCTCAAAATATCTCCCCTCAAATACTTCTGAAAAATGGTAGTGATTTCAACATATATCCACAAATGTTCATATTCTTTCCTCCTGTAGGTTTAGCTTAATCACCTTCCAGTTAAGTGTGAGCTGGACCTTAGCGATTCCTTTCTAATGAAAAAGGTGTGGATATTCTTGAAAAAATGCTAAGAGTGGATGTAAAGTGTTGCTATAAAAAATGTTAACTACATGAGGCAACACATGGCAGCTAGAGTTTATCTTTCCACAATATACATATACTTCAAAACATGTTATAGATGGTAAATATATACAATTTTGTGTCAATTTAAAATACTTTAAGAAATAAGCATGAAGAGCAAAAAGTATTAACTTTGAACTGGAGAAAACTGGCAACTATCACCTTAAGCAAGCGATTAAAGTTAACAAAACTAATAAGAAGTCATGTTGCTCCCAATATGACATAATGAGAAGAACACAAACACCATTTCTGTGGTATTTTTGCAAAACAAGGCATCTTAATCTAATCATGAGAAAAGCATCAGATAACTCAAATTGAAGGACATTCTACAAAACACCTAACCAATACTCGTCAAAAAAGTGTCAAGGTCATCAAAGACAAGGGAAGACCAATAAATTGCCTCAGACTGGAAGAGACTAAGGAAACATGACAACTACATGCAATATAGTATCTGGAATAGGATCTCTGAAGAGGAAAAGGACATTCATGGAAACACTGGTGAATCTGAATAAAGTATCTCAGTAATATAAGATATTAACATCAGAGGAGCTGGATGAAGGGAATATGAGAACTCTATACTATCTTTGTAAATCTGAAATTATTTCAAAATGAAGTATTATAAAAAGACAATCTGATGCAGTTACTTAATTGTAGCAACCACAAATATCTAAGCCACCAAGCCCCTTTGGGTTGCTTAAGGTAAATTTCTTGTATTTAAGTTTATAGATAAAGAGAACGTGTTTCATGCCAAGAGAAAAGGGTAGGAGAACTCTGAAGAAATACTTGCACATGTGCACCAAGAGACATACAAAATAATGTTCACAGTAGCTTTAAAATAAAAAGCAACCCAAATATCCATATACGCCATAACATATTCATTATAGGATACTAGATAGCCATGGATACGAATGTACTAGAAACATCTGTGCTATAGTTTGCATGTGATTTGTTCCCAAGTGTTCAAGTTTTGAAAGACTGGTCCCCAGTGTGGCAGTGTAAGGAGGTAATGTTACCTTTAAAAGGTAGGGCCTAGAGGAAGGTCCGTGGGTCACTGAGGACACTGCCTTCAGAAGGAAATTCTGGTCTCCTGGAATAAATGCTTACTGGAGTGAATTATAAGTGCAAGTACAGCCACTGAATCTGTCTTCCTGTCTGGCTTCTGGGTCCTGCACTTGCTTCTTTTTTTTTTTTTTTTTTTTTAAATTTTTTTTTTTTTTAGTTGTAGATAGACACAATGTCTTTATTTTATTGCTTTGTATGTGGTGCTGAGGATCGAACCCAGGGCCTCATGCTTGCGAGGCAAGTGCTCTACCACTGAGCTACAATCCCAGCCCCCTGCACTTGCTTCTACAATGATACCATCTTCTACTAAAGAGTTCCAATGTTACCAGTAATGTTAAATTTATAAGGTAACTACTGGTTACATAAGTGTTCCTTGTAGTGTTTTGCTTTATAACTCAAACATATATTATAATATTTGTGTGTGTATAAGACTATTAAAAGGATAAGGGAGAGAGTGCCAAATAAGCATAATGCCTTAGGTGCTTAAAAATCTTTCCATCTATGCGAATACTAAGCTTAAAAGATTTATATTCATCTTTCTTGCATGAATCTAGATAACAGCCATTTCTTTAAAAAAAAAACCACTGCAAAAAGTATGATACCCATTCAGAGTCTACAAGGTAAAGTGTACTTAACTAATGAAGTCCAGTGTCACAATGGGCAATCTGCTTTCTCCCATTTAAAAGGAAAGAACCTTTACCATATCTCTTCTGTCATCCTGAGATGAACTATTTTCCCTCCACAAAAATTAGAAATCTGTGAAGTCTGAGGGAAAGACAATTGAGAGAAATGCACCTGAGCTATCCCACACAATTCTCAAAACCTCTGCCTCCTTTACAGTGAAACCAAAGTTAACTCTGTACTTCAAGTAAAATGCCTACCAGTCTTCAAAAGCACTTTATGTGTTATTTTTCAAAAGCCACAAATCATCATAAAAATATCCAAATATCCATATACGCCATAACATATTCATTATAGGATACTAGATAGCCATGGATACGAATGTACTAGAAACATCTGTGCTATAGTTTGCATGTGATTTGTTCCCAAGTGTTCAAGTTTTGAAAGACTGGTCCCCAGTGTGGCAGTGTAAGGAGGTAATGTTAACTTAGAATCTAACAAAATTAGAATTAAGGCAGGTGTGGTGGTACATGCCTGTAATCCCAGCAGCTCAGGAGACAGAGGAAGGAGGATCACAAGTTCAAGGCCAGCCTCAGCAATTTAGCAAGGCCCTAAACAACTTAGTGAGACCCTGTTTCAAAATTTAAAATATAAAAGGGTTAGAGATGTGTTCAGTGGTTAAGTGGATTCAATCCCTGGTACCAAAAAAAGATTTTTTTAAAGAATTAAATTTTCAGCCAGGCGCGGTGGCTCACGCTTGTAATCCCAGCACTTAGGGAGGCTGAGACAGGAGAATCACGAGTTCAAAGCCAGCCTCAGCAATGGCGAGGCACTAAGCAACTCAGTGAGACCCTGTCTCTACATAAAACACAAAATAGGGCTGGGGATGTGGCTCAGGGGTCGAGTGCCTCTGAGTTCAATTCCCGGTACAAAAAAAAAAAAAAAAAAAAAAGAATTAAATTTTCCTAGAAATCTAGAAATTTTAAGACTTCTAGAGTAATCACAAAGTAATTGCATGTAGGTATAAAATACAGTATAAAAACACAAGGAAATTTGCTTTAAATTTTAAATTATCTCCACAATCAATAATAATAAAACCAGTAGGTTTGCTCCTAATTACAAAACACTCAAGAGACTCTGGGCTTAATACTCAATACCTCTAAATGTATATTCCTGAAAGAAGGAACTGAGAAACAAAATTAAGCTGTAAGACATCAAAAATATGCTCATAAAGTGCTAACTTTGGTCAGCATTAAACAATTTTTTAAATGTAAGTTAACACACTCCAGGTTTACTCAGTGAGGAATACTTCATTCCACATGAAAAGATTTACTTAATGCTTACCAATCAAATTCTGATTTCAAAGAAAAAAACTTCAATCACCCAAAGGGTACAAAAGTAACCAAAGTAATGCTCAAAGCTACATTTCCTTTCATGGAGGAATTTGAATGGTGCTGTGAAATTTTGCTTTTGAAAAACTATAAAATTGGGGAATTAAGGTTACTAGAGAAATAAAAACAAAATAAAAACTTATAGAAGGTCTTGGTACTTCCTACAGGACTCTTGAAATATATAAATAACAAACTTTTACATAATGTATTTGTAAAGGATCATAATTTAAAGCACAACTTGATTTTAGAAAAAACAATCTAGTTATTTTGTCAATCTAAATTACTCCAACATTTGTACCCTGACTTCCTGAATCTAACTAAAACATTCCTACAATGATGCCAGTTTCCTAGTCAGGCTTTCTGAAAGGACTAAAGAAGCTCAAGTTCCCCCAGCTAAGCAGGAGCCAAAACATAAACCTCCTCCTCTTTATAGTTGTAAGCAGAATAAATCACTCATAAATCAAAGCAGTTTGTATTGATCACAATGGTAACATACTAGCCAGACAGGCAATCTTCAGGACCCAGGACATACTTTTAAAGAAAAAGGAGCTTCAAACTACAGACCCAGAAACAGACTTCTTGGAACCACATTATCCTTAAATAAATAAACCTCAATTGAATGAAGTAAAATTACAGATAGCCCTAAGAAACACAGTAGACTACTCAAATGTTCCCAAAATGACCAGTGGCAAATGTTCCTGGGTTCCTTCTCCCTACACTCATTTATTTCTCTCTTGAGTGGAAGTTTATCCTTGCCTCAAGCTTTACCTTCATAAATCATTCTGCTTAGTTCAGAATAAGAGCAGTATTTGCTTGGTATATTACTTACTACTAAATATTTAGTAAGAACAATAATAACCATCTGATTATAAAGATCAAGCATTCACGGTTCAGAGAAATAACCATAGGATTACCATCAAAATGTGATAAAAGTCCCCACCAGTGGCCTATTCTATCAAAAAAAAAGGCTTTATTCACCCACTTTCGGGGAAATGTGGCAAGGTGGCACTTTAGTGGAATGCCCACCTTTTAGTTGCCTCTAATTTGGTATAGTAATTATTTACTTTTTAAAAATAAATCACACAAATGAGAAATCACTTAAAACAAAAGTACATGCATCTCTGAAATGCATTCCCATTTGGTCCCATCTGTTCCCTTTCCCAGCAGCATGAGAAGGCTGGGAAGTCAGTATTATCAAACCACTCACAGCCATTCTTTTTCCTTTTCCTTTTTTCCTTCTTTCCCCTTTCCCCCAGGTTTGGGGGGTCTAACCCCCAGCTATACTTTAGGCCAGTGCTCTACCAGTGATCTGTACTCTCCTCTTTTTATTTTGGGACAGGGTCCCTAAGTTGCTAAGCCTGGCCTCAAACTTGTTATCCTCCTGCCTCGACCTCCCTCTGGAATGGCTAGGATTACAGGAATACACCACCACACCCAGCAACACAGACTATTCATTTTCAGTGCCTTCATCAGTGCCCATTTCACCTATGGGCCGAATTAAAATTTGGACAAGCCATCATTCTTTCTCCCACCTAACCTGCTACTGCCACAGTGTTAAGAGGGGGAAAGTATTGGGAAAAGTCATATAAGGAGGGCAGAAAGAAAGAGGGGAGAGAAAAAGGGGCTGAAGATATGAGAAGGCTCAGGAGGCATTAGCTCCAAGACTTATTAAAAGCTCAGGACTACTATTATATTCAGAGTTTCTAAGAAGCAGCTGGGGAGGTAGACCGGTGGTTGTTCTAAAATGGAAGCTGTTCTTTCATTCCACTGAAGTGGCAGGGTCAGTCCAAACTGTTCAGTCTCATTTCATCTCTGTGTGCCTTTCTAGTTAAGCCGGCAGCAGGGTGACTAGTTATTCATACTTCCTTCAGTCAACTGTCCCTTTTTGGCCACTGCCTGATGGCACCTGGAAATCTATCAGGGACAGGAGTTTCACTCACACTGTCCTCCCATTCACTTCACTCTATTCCTGTCCTAAAGTGGTGACACTTAAGAGACTTGGAGTGTGTCCTCTGCAAAGCTCTGGACCATCTGCGTTACAGTATTCAGTCTATCTCAGCTATGGCAGGCAAAAGTGACTTCTTGAACTATGACAACAAAATTTCAGTAGACCCAAACTACTAAACACCCCTTTGAGGTACAGGCTGGCATAATTTCACCAGAGGATAATTGTGAGATCATTTCTGTAGCCTTACTCAAAACTAGGCTACAATAATCAAATACAATCAAGTATTAAAACTCTAGAAATTCAAAGAAGTAGATCTTTTGAAAAACCAAACTGCTAAAAAGCTGAACACTTTGTCACATATCTTTGAGTAATATTAAATATTAAAGTTGATGTGAATCTATTTTAAGTGAAAAACCTGCCCTAGAATTCAAACAAAAATAAGTGATTTTTTTTCTTATAAACCTCAACCCAAGAGATCTAGAATGAGAAACCAGCATGACTATAAAATTGTGAGCATATAATACTGGTGCAGGTGTTATTTTTTTCTGAATTACTGTTCTAATGAAACCAGGACTATACAAAACACTTACTAGGAGTCAACATTCTTAAATGTAAATGTCAAATAAGAATCCTGTAAGATGGCCAAAGGCTATTAAAATAGGAAAAAAGACACTCTTTTGCAAGGACTAAATGAGTGCTACGATTTTGTGAGGTTTCTCAGAACAATCTCTTGCAGGTGGTATTTTAAGGAGATAATGTCAAAATATTCTGCATATACCTGTTGCTCTCTACTCCTATTGACATTATGATTTAGGATCTCTTGTCAAGGCTAGTCCCACTTGATTTCCATTCTCAACTATGGCCTTATCCTTTCTCTGCATTCCTAAAGTATGCTTACTTTTGACTTCTACGCGGTAAATCAATCTTTCCATAATACCCCCATCAATTTCTTGGTTCAGTGTTTTATCTTACTCTCTCAAGGTGCATCTAACCAGGGCCAGTATGTCTCAGATTCAAAATCCCTTTAACTTTCAGAATACTACCAACACCATTATAACCTCCTCTCCCCCCAAAAGAACATTTTTTATGTTCATACATACTATCCCATTTACTAGAGAACCCTGCGTTTTCCTAAAGTAAAAATCAAGTTCTCTAACCACTTAATTGAAATAATGTTGCTATTCAGCAAACCATTTGTGGGAGAGACAATGAAATAGTGAATGAGAAGAAAATTTGTAAGTCTACATTCATCTGTACAGAACTTGATATGCTCAACAGTGACTTCTACTGTAACATCTTATTTGATTCAAATATCCACATATATCAAGAAAAAAAGACACGGGTGACAATTAAGACCCATGGACTATTAGGTGCTTTTGCATTTAGAAGTTTCACAACTCAATAAAATATATATCCTCCCCTTTATACAGATAAAAAAGAAACTCAGAGAGGTTATGATGTTAACATTGCTAGTAAGTAGCAGTTCATCTAACTCAGCTACACCATGCTGCCTGTAGTCTAGCTTAGTCGAATTTTTCTAAAACCATAATCGCAGTTAACATGAGAAGACTGGTCTGTGACATATTTAAATCCTGTGTATACAGAAATGATGAGTCTTGGGGCTGGGATTATAGCTCAGTGGTAGGGCACCTGCCTCGCATGCGTGAGGCCCTGGATTCGATCCTCAGCACCACATACAAAGCAATAAAAGACACTGTGTCCATCTACAACTAAAAAAAAAAAAGTTAAAAAAAAAAAAAAACCATATGAAAAATCCCAGGCCTGAGTAATCAGAGAACCTGATCCTGCACACTCCACTTCCCTACCCAACCCCATCCTACAGATATAATGTGTGATCTTGGACAGGCCATTTAACCTAGTAGGTCTTATTTCCTACATAAAAAAATGAAAGGTAGAAGAAATCATTTTTAAAGTTAATGTCCACCACTTTTAATTCTGATAGTAATATTTGACTCTATAAATTCCTTACAAGCCGGGCGTGGTGGCGCACGCCTGTAATCCCGGCACTTTGGGAGGCTGAGACAGGAGAATCACGAGTTCAAAGCCAGCCTCAGCAATGGCGAGGCACTAATAAGCAACTCAGTGAGACCTTGTCTCTAAATAAAATACAAAATAGGGCTGGGTATGTGGCTCAGTGGTTGAGTGCCCCTGAGATCAATCCCCAGTACCAAAAAAAAAAAATTCTTTACAAATATGCAAAAGTATGGGGACTAGGTTGTAGCTCAGTGGTAGAGCACTTGACTAGCATGTGCAAGGTCCTAGGTTCAATTCTCAGCACTACAAATATGATATGTGAAAATCACCATCCTAAAAAGCAAGAACTACGTTTATTAAGTTCTTCTTTATAAACTTCTTAAACACAGATGATTTAAGATGCATATCAACATTTACAAAGTAGCTTTGAATGATGAAAGACAAAGTGATGGAAGTCTCCCCAACAACCTATCTTCACATCCAAGAGGAGTCCAAATTGAGTCTGCTTAATTACCAAGCTGTGGTTGAGAGAATAATATGGTGAGTATATGAATTTTAGTAATGAAAAGAGGGGGAAAAAAGACTGGGTATGTAACTCAGTTGGTAAAGTGCTTGCCTAGCATGTAGAAGGTCCTGGTTCTAATCCCCAGTACCCCACAAAAAAATTGTAAGTTAAAAAAAGGAACAAATAAAAGGGCTGGCAATTTCAAACTTGGAATCACTGCCTAAACTGCCATGAAACTTTCACTTTCACATGTAATATAATCTCATGTAGATTAGCTGTAGTCAACTTGAACATAAACTCGTTAGCTCATATAATTTCCTTTGCCAAATATGCCTCTCCTCTCCTCTCTTTAAGTCCTAATGATCTTTACAACCTATTTCAAGTCAACTCAGCACAGTAGAAGGCCACTAGTACCTAGAACTTTATCACCCATTACACATCAAAGTCTATGTTGAACCTTTTGTGCACCAAAATACTTTTGCAGATTGTTCTTATCACTCTTAGCACACAACACAACACTACGGTGAATTGTTTCTATGCTTGTCTGTTTCAGTGGACAGTAAACTGTTTTATTCATCTTTGTGTCTCCAGTACCTACCAGGACCAGGCACATGGCTGGCACTCATTAAATGTTCACTGAAATCAACTGAATAGAAAAGTTCCCATTCACTCATCCAACATAGCTTTGGGCCTCAACACCCCAAACATTCATGCTTAGACATGTTTTAGATAGCAAAAGCAAACTCCAAGCAACTTGTAAATTCAGTTCTCAGACCTATGTACAAAAAAAAAAATTTAAAGCAGTTTTTAAAAATTCTTCCTATTTCTTATGGATTTAGTGGCCAATAAAAAGTAGGCTGAATGCCTTCAGTATCTTGAATACTAAATTATTCTGATATTCATGATATTCTTTTTCCTATCAGAGTAAGAAATTGATTATATGAAATATCCACTACCTCCTATTATTTATTCTACTACTGTATGAAGTTAGTACTTCAACTTTAGGTTCAACAGTATTTTCTTTTTCTTACACCAGTGAATAGCACCTAAGAGACTGCCATTTTTCTATTTTACAAAAAATATGAAAAGAGATCTGGGCCTCATGCCAAAGAGTTGTCAATTGTTCAAACAAGATTACCTTACCAAATCAGTCATCTTTCTTCTTCCATTAGGAAAGAGATTAAAATAGAATTACACTTCAAAATGTGAGCTCAACATTTTAAAATCACTAAGCTTTTTGTATCCTTAATATACACTAGCTTTTTAAAAAACAAAATCTTTACTTCCTAGCATTAAGCAAACTGTGGCGTAGTTTCCAGTCTCAAAGATCTTTCCCATATTCCCATATTTCCTGATTTGTCAAAAGACTATTCCAATTAGCACAGTAAAACACTGAGTGAAGACATAGCATTTCAAGCATATTCCTGCAATTCTGGTTAGGTAGAAAGGACATCTGTGCTACATGAACTACATATGCATCCCATCATGAGAAAACCAAACTGAGAAAACATATGATTTTTAAAAAGTCAACAATGTGGACAACCTGCAATCATTTTATACTTGAACAATCACTTGGAAAAATAGTTCGTTCTTACCTAGTAAAATTAAAGCTACATATATACTCTATATTACCTAGCTGTTCCATTCCTACGTAAACATTCCTAGTGCACGTACACATATGCCAGGATAAATGATCAAGAATGCTCTCAGCATCATTATTAATGACCACCTCAAAAGTCTACCAACAGTAAAATGGAAGCAACCCAAAAGTCCACCAACAGTAAAATGGATAAACAAAGTATGGTACAGCTATCAAACAGATTAGACTGCTATACAGCATTGAGAATGCCATATATAAGCAAAATATGGATCACATGATGTTGAAAAAAGCAGGCACAAAGAATACATAAAGTATAATTCCATACCTACCTGTTCAACTGTATACAGGTTTTATACACTGTTCTACATGTACCTTTTGTCTTTACAATATTAAAAAAGAGTCTTTTGACTTAAACATTGTAGTCTCCACAAACAAAATCTTTCATTTACAGCATTTATAAATTTGCCTTTCTGCAACTATACCTGCTTGAGGGTAAAGATTGACTTTATTCGTTTTGGGGTCTTAAGAACATCATGATACATAGCAGATGCTCAACAAACATTGACTGGATGGGTGGATGCATGAATTATGGGCATAGGGGGAACTCAAATGGCAAATGAATCTCCATGAGGCAAAAGAATAAAAGTTACCTGCCTCTTCGTAAACAGAGGTCTAGATTAGTTTTTAAAAGTCAGCCCCAAATTTCAACTAACTAAATACATTCTCAAATGCCAGCTTCTAATAAATTGCACCATTTGGATGCAGGATAGTTTTAGTATGTATTTTTTCAAAAGTGCCTATGCTCAGTTCAGTTGCCAAATTCCACTTTTCCCTTTTGCAATACAGCTTCCAGACTTGTAGTTATCTAACTGTATTAATAATTACTTAATTTAAATACAAAAACACATGCACAACCCTCTTTATGAATTTACCCCCAAGAATTATAAAATGTTTCTCCATTAAAAAGCACATCTCAGCACATCCTGCTGTTCTTGGAGTTGGAATGCTTTCCTCTTCCCAGGTCCCTGTCAGTCTCCTATGGACCATAGGACTGAAATTAGCAATTCATTACATGTGAAGGAGCGCTGGCTGCAGCGAAGCCCTGCAGAGAAAGAGTGCTATTTTACATGTCAATTTCAGTACCAAAGCATCTGCTACCTTACTAATATGTATATTTAATGTCTCTGCATAATGTACAGAATTATATGCTGTTCGTTGTGTGTTTGTTCTGATACTACGGACCCTTAAGTAGCATTATTTTAAATGATTATCTTTTAAAAACATGGGACTTTTTATTAGGTCTCTTCCCTGGTGTTGTTTGTAACAGAAGGCACCAATGAATGGCATACAGAATATTAAAAACCAAAAAATTGTGAGCCAGAGTAAGATATCAGATCTAAGTGTTTGACCTACAATTACTAATACAATTTACTTTGTATCCTAGAGTCCCTATTCCTGAGTATGGTTTTATGTTAGGTTGCTATAAAATGAGGAATAAACACAAAAGAGGTATGAAATTTTTAAAAGCTGCTGGTAAATTCAGAATACTAAAATTGTCCTTTGGAAAATCTGTACACGTACATCAAAAGTCATTATTCTAGCATACCTATCTTATCAGCAATTCATTCCATATTAAAGATGCAATTTTCTTCTGTCAATTGCAACAATACTTGAAGCTGTTGAATGGGGGGAGGAACAGCTGGACAAGATTGTGAGAAATGAAATAACATGTTAATCCAGTTTCTGAGTTGTGCAGTCCTCATAGTGTAAATTCTCATTGCTTTTGTTCATTAACCTTCATACTAGGAAATGGGAATGTTCAATGTTTAAGAACCATCCAGAATAGTGTGTGCCTACAGTCTCAGCTACTGAGAAGGCTTAGGTAGGAACATCACTTGACTCAAGGAATTTGAGGGCAGCCTGGGCAACATAGCAAGAATCCATATCCAAAAAAATAAAAATGAAGACCCACTCAGAATGGCAGTATCATACTATTCAAACCTAAGTGATACTAGATTTAAAATAAAAAATTAATGCCTGGGTTAAAAAAATTAAAAATGTCAAAATTGATACGATAATCTGGATTGCTTTGCCATACTATTGCTGTAATTAAGGACTTGTTCAGATAAATAGATTGGGTTATTCTGGCTTTATAAATCATACACATTTCTAAGTGAACATTCCCTTTAGTTCTGGGAGACTGCTGGTGGGTTTTGCTCTTGTGTGTAATTTTATGCTAGATATGGGACTGTTGGTGTGATGTAGGCCAGTAGACATCTCAGATGTCCATGGTGAATGGCTGAAACTGTCCCATTTGGCTTTATCTCACAAGTCCAAAACATGGGGCCTAAAACTTGGGTAATGGATTATAAAAAGGTTAATCTATTTTCCTCTTAAATGCCTAAGTTTAGGTTCAGGAAAACAAATCCATGAATGTATGTTCATCATAACCATCCCACACTACCTTTTAAAGTGCCTAAGCAAACCTTTGGCCTAGAAGCATCTCTAATGCCTTCATTTCTACTCCTTGTGTTGTGTAATTTTGCTCAGTTTCAGTGGGACTTACATCAGCTAAAATAAATTGGGTGTGAGTGCAATTTGATGCAGATGCTTATACTCATTTAAAGGTCACCTCCTCTCAACTGGAGGAGAGAGTAAAAACGAGATGGAAGAAATAGTTCTAGGTCAATAGATAAAATACATGTCAGATGATAAGAGCAGCAGAAACAAGTGCAGGCTGACATAATTATAGTCATCAAGGACTGTGCAAAGTGACATGTGCCTGTAATCCTAGCTACAGGAGGCTGAGGCAGGAAGATGCAGTCAGCCTGGGCAACTTAGCAAGACTGTCTCAAAATAAAATTATGAGGGCTGAGGAGATAGCTCAGTGGTAGAATACCCCTCGGTTCAATCTCCAGCGCCACCCAAATAATAATATTTCAAACTGTAAATCATTGCAAGTAGAGAAGACAAACCACCTTCACTGTTTTTATACTGATGAACAGAACTAGCTCTATTTCTGAGAAGCAAAAACCATCAAAGTACTTCTACTTTATCACAGCTACGAGTTTACATACATCACAAATTAACACCTACCTTTCCTCTAGAGAGGGTATGCTTCAGAGGATGAGGGTCACCCATCTGTCCTAGCATAATGCCATAATGCCTAATGTTTAGTAATGATGACTCAATAAGTATTTGTTGTGAAAACATTTAAGAAAGCCAGAAATAAGTAATCTGATAGTTGGTAGAAACTATCATACAAACCCACTTAAATGGTACCTATCACCAGTCCGGAAAAGTCAGTGAGCAACAGAGATCCCATGAATAAGCTAGTTCACAATCTCATATCAGGATCTGCAGCACAGATAAGGGTCAAACAGTGTGACATCTACACAGAAAAGGTCTTGACAAACTAATTAACCTATAAAACTTTACACTAAGATTACTACTACTAAGCACAAATCAGCTGATGTTCAAGACCTGCCAACATCTCATGATCATTAATGGCTAACTTTTTTAAAATAGAATAATTATTCATCTTCATTTTTTTTCTTTTTTTTTGCACAGTGCTAGAGATCAAACCCAGGTCCTTGCACATGCTAGACAAGCACTCTATCACTAAGCTACATACCCAATCCCCCTATATTCATTCTTGAATAGAGACCAGGAAGTAATTTTTAACTGGTGATACCCCACCTTTAATCAGATTTCAAAAATAAAAAAGTAAAATTGTCATTTAAAACCACCACCACAAACTAAACAATCTTAGGAAATGTAATAAATCAACTCCCTATTTCATCAACAGATATTTTAAAATGTAATCCATAACAGTTGTTTAAAATATGCATAACTAGGTTTGGAATAGTTATCCTGATTTAAAGCTAAAGCACATCTGTTTATGAGTAAGTAAATACAGTCTGACTGCAATTTGGAACATCTATCAGAAAGAATCAACTGCAAGCTTAATAAGCATTATTTGTATTCTACATAATACTCTGTTCTCTGTAGCCACTGCAGTAATAAAACACACTCAAACTCATTTAGTGTGTACTAAATCCAAGCTACCTAGGCAAAACATTGAAAATTCCATTTGGATGGTCCCCAACCCATATAGCCCAACTTTTTAAAGTATTACTACCATCTGGTTACTAGTCTGTGTTTACCAAAACAGTAGCTGTGCACACATTTCTATAGCAGCTGTGGTCAAAAACTTTAAATCAATCCATTTGGCTACATGAAAACTTCAAGAGAAAAACAAATATTATATTTTAAAGGTATACTTCAAAAAATTTCTATTACTGGTTTTAATATCACTCTCCAAGGAAAAAACTAATAACATTTCGAGTGGAATTTGAAACATCTTTATACTTTCGATCATTTATCAAATGACAAAAGATCCTCAGAAGTCAAGTGATCTGTCCAAGGTTTGACAGCTAGTATCTAGACTCTGTCCAGAACACAGAGTATCTCCTGGTTTCCAACAGAAGAGTCTTTCACAAAATTGTTTCATCTGAATACTGGGGTCCTACAAGTTGAAATGTATCACAAGAATATAGCATAATAATATAATAATTTAATAAGTGCATACTAAAAGTATTTTAAGAGCATATATCATTTCCATAAAATATAACAGTTCATCATATTACAAAACTTGACTTGTATTTGTTTCATAACTGGTTAAGAGCTTAAAGAATCCTGGGAAATTTATAAGATTTTTAACATATAAACTTTTTTTTTCTTTTTCACATGTTTTCTCCAACCCTTTTCATAAAAACTGTCTATAAATCAATCCTATTTCTGTTCGACTAAAAAGATACTGTTAGGCTGAATGTTAATTTCTTTCTACACATCAAATGCACACAAATAACATAACTGTCATGTTGCATACTTTCCTCTAAACAAAAAGTTCTAATTAGAACTACCAAATTTTCTCAAATAATACCTTTCCTAAGAAACAAACCTAATACCCAAATATAAATTAATATAGATGTTCTCTATGCCTTTGTGGGAGGGGAAATAAAAGGTAGTAAGCCAAATGTATTCTATTAACTTTGTTGTTATTAGAAATTTCTCTAATAAAACTTAAGAATACAAATTTACAGGACAAAATGGGGAATATTTTAAGCTTATTTGTTAAGAAACCACTATCCTTACATAGACCTAAATGAATTCAGTTTCCTTCTTTCTTCCTTTATCATGATACTTAAAATAAATAAAATAAGCTAACCACCTACCTACACACATGTTCCATTCTTCTAGGTGGAGTGATAAATTTCTAG
The DNA here is from genome assembly GCA_028644305.1 of Xerus rutilus. Lineage (NCBI taxonomy): Eukaryota > Metazoa > Chordata > Mammalia > Rodentia > Sciuridae > Xerus > Xerus rutilus. The sequence goes on along the minus strand of CM053405.1, from coordinate 42,634,451 downwards.
GGAAAATAAATGGACATTAAATTGTTTGGGGGCAAAGGTATAGCAAGGACCGTTACTGTTAATAGGTAGAATGTTCATTTTCTTGGCTTCCTTATTCCTCATGATTTATTTTAGAACCTAAGAACCCAATGGAAAACCCAAATTCAAAACTTTTCTGTGCTTCTTTAGATTGTGTCAATAAACAACATCTAGAACAAATTGGGGTAATTTAATTGTTTAGACACAACTGTTGAGTCTTAATTGTTGAGATAATTACATTCATTGTCTCACAACAATCGACCTTGTACAGAGTTGCTACTAAAGCAGGACAAACAATATAATTTCCACTTGAAATAAAGGAATAGGGGTATATCACATACCAGGACCCAAGGCTAGCAAGTCACCTGTCAAGATGTGGTGAAAGCCAAGTTTTTTGGTGCTCAGTCCAGTGGTCATTCCACAGCATCACCCCACTTCATCTCAACAGTTTCAATAAATATATACAGTAATAATAATACAAAGCTATGTGCAATGCTTCCTTCTGCTCAGCATTTTCGGTTTTCCTTTCTTTAACTGTCGACTTGCTGACTCAGTTTATAAGCTGAGTCCTAAAGTCTGTGTTGCACAGGTGGTAAGGATTCCATCTAACCACTTGTGTATATACAATTCGTTCTAAATTCAAACCTTGCACAGGCCGAGGTTTAATGTTTTGGAGAAAAGGAAAATCAAAATTGTTTTGAAATTCTCTCTGAAAAACAGCCTGTTGTATTAGAACAAACAGCAGCTTGTTCCTATCAGTCCTTTGTTTGACAAGTCTGGGCTGGCTAGAAAGGTCATTTATGCCTCAAAGCATCAAATTAACATTTGAAGACATGAATTTTAAAAATGGCTATTTGCTTCTGCTCTATGAATGGCTAATATAGTTCACAAAAACAGAAAGGCAGAAAACTCACTACACTCTTAGCCAAGCACACTCCCCCCCCGCCAAAAAAGGGCCCAAAAAAGGCCAAAAAGCAGTAACAAAAACAGAAAAGAAAACCAAAAGTTTCCTCAAGCAAAGTGAACACACTGATTTTATGTCCAGGTCAACATATGCTGTGTGTCTTAATTAAGGCTCATTTTTTAACAGAATAATTAAGAAAGAGGTAGCTGAAATGATCAAACTTTTAACCAGAAAGACTAGTGGAAGAATCACTAATTACCCTCAGATGACTTGGGCATACCATAAAACCATTATATAAGGCTCTTTCCCCTTTCATCTATAACCCTTCTACCCCAAAACCAGTAACAACTGTATAAGATAAACTCCTAACTTATTCAATATTTTCTTGGTTCAAATACAACGTTTTTCCCTTTTCATTTATTTTCCCAGCACAAGCCTACATTATTTTTTGTTCTTCTTGTTGTTATTTTGTTCTAATCAGTTATACATGACAGCAGAATGCTCTTCAATTCCTTGTATACAAATGGAGTACAATTTTTCACATCTCTTACTGTACACAAAAGGAAGGTCACACCATTCATGCAATCATACATGTACCTAGGGTAACAAAGACCATCTCATTCCATCATCTTTCCTCTCCCCATACCCCTTCCTGTCTCCTCCCTGCCCTTTGGCCAATCCAAAGTTCCTCTACTCACCTCATGCCCGCCCCCTTATGGATTAACATCCACTTATGAGAGATAACATTCGGCCTTTGGTTTTTTGGGATTGGCTTACTTTTGCTTAGCATGATATTCTCTAACTCCATCCATTCACCTACAAATACCATAATTTTATTCTCTTTTATTGCTGAGTAATATTCCATTGTGGATATATACCACAGTTTCTTTATCCATTCATCTACTGAGGGGCATCTAGATTGGTTCCACACTTTAGCTATCCTTCTGCTAAACAATTTTGTGAAAGACTCTTCTGTTGGAAACCAGGAGATACTCTGTGTTCTGGACAGAGTCTAGATACTAGCTGTCAAACCTTGTGAAATGAGCTGCTGTAAGTATTGATGTGGCTGCATCACTGTAGTATGTTGCCTTTAAGTCCTTTGGGTATAGATTAAGGAGTGGGACAGCTGGGTCCAATGGTGGTTCCATTCTAAGGTTTCTAAGGAATCTCCATACTGCTTTCCAGATTGGCTGCACCAATTTGCAGTCCCACCAGCAATGTATGGGTGTGCCTTTTCCTCCACACCCTCATCAGCACTTATTGTTTACTTGTATTTTGGATAGTTTCAATGTGCATTTCTCTAATTGCTAGAGATGTTGAACATTTTTTCATATATTTATTGTTCAATTGTATATCTTCTTCTGAGAAGTGTCTGTTCAAGCTCCTTAGCCCATTTATTAATTGGGTTGTTTGGGGATTTTTTTTTTTTTTTTGGCGTGTGGCAAAAATTTCCTCCCAAAATGTAACAAGCCTACATTCTTATCTATTTAAAATATAACCCATCATTACTAACTATAACCTTCAACTACAAAAACATTAACTCAAGATCAGAAAATATATTGGTTTCACTGGAATTATCAAGACATGTGAAGTCAGAAATTCACTAAACTGTCATTCATTTTCATTATAATTCATTTTTTACGCATATATACTGGACATACCACAAAGAGCTTATAATATCATAGAAACCACATAACTTAATAAGGTTGAATATAAGATTTAAAATTTATAACAAAACAATATGATAATATATAGCAGGAAATAAAATTTGAGACTCTTACCAATTTCTCAAAAATATAAAAAATTTGGAAAAATTTTTTAAATTATAAATATAAAAATTATAAAAAATATAAATTATAAATCTTTATCAGTTCAAAATAAGCTCCAAAGAAAATAAGCCTACCCAGGAGACATCTACATCCCAATGTTTACTGCAGCACTATTCACAATAGCTAAGAAATGGAAACAGTTTAAGTGTCCATCAATTGCTAAATGAATAAAGAAAATGGGGTATATACACACAATGGAATATTATTCTTCCATTAAAAAAGAATGAAATCCTGTCCTGTTGTTTGTTAGCAACATGGATGGAACTGAAGATCATGACATTGTGTTAAGCCAGGCACAGAAAGTGAAGTACTGCATGAACTCATTCATATGTACAATCTAAAAAAAATGATCCCATAGAAGTTGAAAGTAGAAAAGTGTTTAGCAGTGGCTGGAGAGGACAGAAGGCAGGGAGGGATGGGTAGATCAATGGGTAATAAGTTACAGTTAGACAGGAGTAAGAAGTTCTGAGGCACTATTATTACACAATTTGGTGACTCTAGATGACGATAATACACTGTATATTTCAAAGAGAAAGATTTTGAATGTTTTCACCACAAAGATGTGATGTCTGAGGAGACAGATATGCTAACCCTAATTAGAACACTGCACAAATGCATACAAGTACTGAAATATTACATAGTACTTCACAGATACGTAGTTTTGTGTCTCAAAAAAATTTTCAAACTTCAAAATGCAAAATTATTCTTTATCTGGAAATGTTCTATTTAGTTAGGTCCTGAAATCATGTCTCAAAGCGGTTGTTTCCTAAGCCACTTCCCACCTCTTCTCTTTGCTTAACCCCTTGCAACTCAGTTTCTAGTCTAGGATTAATGAATGATCTCATAAATACAAAAGACAAAGGCTTCCTCTCAGGCCTCATCTTCCTGCACATCTCTACAGCATCTGATCCTACACAATCCAACCCTATGACCTAGCTGCTATAACGCTGCACCAGTGTGATTCTCCATCAACACTTCTTCTCAGTACCTTTCACTACCATTCATGTATTTAAATGATCCTGAAATTTGAGATCCCATCCTGTGGATCTACTCTACCGGCAAATCCTGGGAAGCCATTCACATGAAAAAGAAAGTGACTGGTACCAGATGGAACTGGGCAATGGAGTGGCCCTATTCTTGGACTGTTCTCAAGTCTTAGCAGTTAAGGCTTACTCTTCCTGGACAACAGGTTCAATGTCCCACTCCTTTCACCATCACCACCATCACCACCACCACCACCACCACCACCACCACCACCAAAACACACACACACACACACACACACACACACACACACAAACACACCGGCTGAATATGAAACCTGCATCTTTATTCCTATATTCTTCTGATCAACAGTCCTCCATAATCAAATGTTTGCTAGGTATTAGAGTGAGGTACTGGTGGCTACAAATGTATATTATCCACACGCTGTTTTCTAAATCAGACCTTGCTTCCAACCTTAAATAAACGGACTCTCTTTCTCTACCATCTTGCTGCTTGAATCTAGCACTGCCACTAAGACAGAGAGAGCAGCACAGCCTAATGTTATAAGGTCTGCCAGAGGTGGGACTATATTCTGTAAGACAACCAAGGCCCTTAGCATTGCCCTACTTTGCTACAGCTTCCTTTCTTTTTCCCCTTCATGTTTTCTACTGCCATCTCCACTCCACTTCTTTCTCTCTCTGTCTCACATACACACACATTGCAGTTGTCATCCTCTAAAATAAATCTATAAAACTCCATCTTGGGGCTGGGGTTATGGCGCAGTGGTAGCGTGCTCGCCTAGCACGCATGAGGCACTGGGTTTGATCCTCGGCATCACATAAGAATAAAATAAAGATATTTAAAAACAAAAAACTCCATCTTCCTTGATGGAGTCTCCCTATAAAAAATTATTACAACACAGTCATGTCAAACAGGTCAATTTTGATGTATATTATTAATAAATGTCATGTCATATATGTTAATGTATTCATTTCCAGTTGAAATCAGTACTGATTAGTTTAACCATTCATTTCTGGATTGTTAAAAAGTGAATTTCAATACAAAAGCTAGATGATCATTCTACCTGATTATAGCAAGAAGTACATCATCCTTCTATAAAACAAACCTTTGGGGGGAGAAAGGCTCCACAGAAAGTAGGTATTCAATATATGTCTCAGAATCTGAAACTCAGGCAATACTTGGCTGTTCCTCTCACATATAAACTGTAACTTTAACTTTCCTCACATATCACAACACACGATTTAAATGTAATTGATCCAAGAAAGTGAAGTTTTCTCTAAATTACTACAAATTTGCTTCGTAATAGTGGCAATGTTAAATCAATCATTCATGGTATTTCCTCTGCTTCCTGTGACTAAGATCAACAGTCTGCCAAGGTAAAGGGCACAAGCCACAGCCTGACAGTAAGATCTGGAGCAACAGCTATTATTACAATATGAAAATATCTAATGAAATGTGACCACGTTCTCTAGCTCTTCCAATATTACTGGTATCACTGTACTTTAAAAAAAAAAAATAGTCTAAAAGAACACCAGAACAGCTTCAAAACTCAGAGAAACTACTACAGTATTGACTCTATTTAGAAGAACCAAAACAGGCCAAGTGATTTAGTTCACAGTAGCATTTATGCCTACGTCTTATTTCTTTTTGGGAAAAAAAAATGTTGTGACACTTAACATTTGTGTCAAAATAATTATCTTTCTTCCCAAAATTAAAAAGTAAGTTCTGAATAAATTAGCGCTCCCTTAGGTGCCATTCACTATAGACTAAAGTCCTCTGTGTTCCCCTCCACAGTTTATGTTGAATTCTAGCAGGCTCATACCTACCCTGTGCAAGAGGCATTGTCAAGGTGTGCAAGAACCAAGGAAACCATCATCAGTAGTTGCTTAAGAGATCCTCAACATGGAGGAGGTGGTGAATACAATAAAATCCCATTTTTATGGAATGGATCAGAAAGATTCATTTTAAATATAAAAAGTATGATATGACAATTTAGGTTAAATTAGGGTAAGAATTTTATTAAAAATTCTGATTGCTATTACAATAAAAATATATACTGGAATATATGCAAACCAACACTTAAGACATACAGACAAATCATTTTGCAAGCATTGTAGTAAAAATTAGTTCAAACATGAATCATCAATAGAGGCCAAGTCTAGGGCGAAAATCTGATGAGTCTAAATTTTCAGTCTCAAAATGTCTTCCCACAGATTGCTTATTAGTTCCAAAAGGAAAAATAATGACTAATTAGTGAAGAAACTGGAAAGTACTTTGAGTAATAATCATAATTAACACTATCAGTAAGGGACAGATGGATTTCATGTGTGTCCAATCACGATGCCCTGAGGAGGATACATTACTTATTATTTGGATGAAAAAGACATAATCTGAATCTAATCATAAGAAAACTTCTTAAAACCTCCAATTTTTTTATTAGAAAAGGTGGGAACTCTATTCTTTAAAATATCAATTGTCATAAAAGATGGAGAAAGTCTATGGAAATGGTACAGCAGAAAGAAGGCCAAAGAGACATAAGAACTAGATATGATACCTTATGTACACTAGATCCTTTAGACTAAAGGAGAAAAATCCTATAATGAACACTGTTCAGCCATTGGACAAAACTGGAATATGGATGGTGGATTATTTAAAAGTTGTTATTAACGTTAAATTTACTGAAGGTAACAACTGTATGGTGTCTGCTATGATTCTGCTGGAGAGTATCTCTACAGAACTCACTCTCAAATGGTTACATGTGCATGTGCACGCATATGCATAAAGACATAAAGTAAAAGGTTAACAATACATAGACAAAAGTAAAAAGTTTATGGGTATTCTTTGCAGTATTTCTCATACCTTCTGTAAGTTTGCAATTATTGCCAAATATAAAAGGTTGGTGTGTGTGAGCATGCATATCCATCACCTCAAAATTTTGCCAGTGAATTTGATAAACAGTGTTTGTTATTTAAATACTATTGTGAAAATAAGCCTTCATCATATTATCATCTCTTTTCTTGCAACTCACACAGTAGCATGAAATGCCTCACTGAGGCAGAGGAAAGTTTAACCAAGTCAAAGGTTTAAATGGCTCCAGGCTTCCACAGCTGAAGGTACCAAGAGTGAATCCTGCTTCTACAGGACCTAACTGTGTAAGAGGAGGAAGAAAAAAAATATCCCGCCCAGATCACCCAGCTGCTTAAGATCTCCAGTTTTATCTGCACATTTCTTAGTAGATAGAATGTAAAACTCAAATTCTCTAGCTTGGCATACGATCCTTCACAATCTGGGCTGGCTTATCTCATGAGGTCTATCTGCTGCCACCATGCCCACATACACATGCTCTCAACATTAGCCACGCTGATTCCTATTTTAAGTCCTTGCCTTTACACATTCTGTTCCCTCAGCCAACAATGCCCTTCTCCAATGGCCTCTTTTTGGTGAACCCTTTTCTCATGCCTCCCAATTAAGTTTAAATGTCACTGCCTCTCTGAAGCTTTCCCAGTCTCCCCTGATGAAAGTTAGTCTAACTCCTTTACACTCTGCTCCCAAAGAACTCTATTTCTAGGTTGCATGAGGATTTTTCTTCCTAAGTTTCTCTGGAACTAGAACAGGAGGTAGGTCTCTCAGAGCAGGCACACTAGTCTATAACCCCAGTGTGGAAGACACTTCCCAGCACAGTGCTTCATAAACACTTACTAGACAACTCAATTAACTTCTAAAACTAGCACAGGTTCTACAGTAAACATCAGAACACTTATTTTGTGTCAGGTACTAGTGTAAACTGCTTAACAAAGACCAACTTGCTCCTCTCAGCAATCCTAAGAGGGAGGTGTACCACTATTGTATGTTGTCAATTCTATGAATATGCACATTTTTATCCATTTTAACCTCTCTGAAACTGAGATGTATATTATATTCAGAGATGTGTCATAGTAAATGCACAGTGTTTGTTTTCCTTTTTAATGGTACATACAGTAATAGTGCATTTACAACTGACAGTGTCAGTTGTGACTGAACACAGCATCATTCTTAGATATTCACTCATTTTTTACAGATGAGGAAACTAAGGCACAAAGGAGTTTATCTTGCTGAAGCTTGCACAGGAGAGCTATGATTCAATCTGAGGCACAATGGCTCCAGAACCTAAAATATTAAACTATGGTATCTCTCCAACATGAGGATCCCCCAGCAATGGATGGGCTATTGGTACAAGAGCTGGGGCAGTCCAAAGTGAATTTTGCAGAATTCTAAGAAGCAACAGTAAGAAAGCCAAGGTTAGAGACAATAAACTGCAATGAGCCTGAGGAAAAGTCTGGGATTCTCCTCATCAGTGTCTGCTCTTTCTGGGCACAGGCTGGGTCTGAGTCCTGGCTGCTTCTCCATCACCCACCTCAGGAGAAATTCTATACATATTTATTTTCTCCCTCTATAAGCCCAAATTTCCCAATAAATACAATCACAACTCTCTCAGAGACAGTAATTACTCAAAATATAATCTAAGAAATCCCTCTGTCTTATATCCTAATCCCTTCGACATCATCTCTGGTAAGTGATTACCTGGTCTCAGCTCAAACAACAGAGCACCTCTTTTTATTTTTAGAAAGATGGAGAAAGACACTTCTTATATTAAAGTCCACTTTCTCCTAACTTCCACTTTTATGTCTGCCTTCAAAGCCTGCACAGCAAGCTTTAATTTCTCTTCCTCATGACAGTCCTGGTCCTTAAACAAGTGTATTCATAAGGCCTCTTGCTTGTTTCAAAACCTGGCTGGCCATCAACAGAAGCAATGGACACAAAAAAGAGATGGCAGTAACAAAGAGAAAAGGCAGCTCTTGGAAGGTGGGGTAGAAAACTTGTTCATAGAGGAGGTGGTTTTTGAAGAATGAAATGTCAGCCCATGTCAAAATTCATTAATATGCTGGGGGACATTTTGAACATTTGTTGTTTGTTTGTTTGAGGTAGTGCTATAGCTCAAATCCAAGGCCCAGGGCATGCTAGAGAAGCAGTCTACTACTGAGCTACATACTCATGGGTCCAAGAATTTTTAATATGAAAACAAAATGTTAAATTTTTAAACATATGAAATCTTTTTGGACTCCAACATTCTTGCTTTCATTTTGTAATTCTGGGCAGAAGGCTCATTGGTTTGCACAGCTAAAGAACACATTGACAATGGTATACAGGGTTCAAATAAAGTGAAACTTACCACCTGGGTGGTGCTATCTGGTGCTTATATTCTTCACTAACAAAAGGTTCCTCACTTAGTTTCTGTCCAGCTAAAGTAAGAAACTAGCACAAATGCAACCTCTGAAATGAGTTGAATGAGTGAGTTGAACCAATGAATGACCAAGTCAGACTGTTTCAGTGCCCATGTCCCTACACATTCCCCAGCATCTTCTGTTCCACAGCAACTTAGCTCAGTACAGAACATGGATAATGCCTGATGCCATGGTACCACTCATGTGACCAAAAATAAAGCTATAATTTTGATAAAAATACCATAAATTTCTATATAAAATATATTTTAAAACCTTACTGTTAGTGATCTTTTCATTTGATGTTAATGAGTCACTTCCTGGTCCAGAAGCAAGTGAAACCATCTATAACATTGTCAAAATTTTCAGATACACTATAAGAAGCTGGGGCATTAGTAACACTTTGTAGATCTTTAACCTAGTCCATAATTTAATTAGTCCTATATTGTCATTCAACAATTCACTAATCTTCAAAGCACATATTAGCTTTTTTGTATGGTCATTTTCTAGTTCTATCAAATTAGTTCAATGTGATGCCTTATGAGCAAACATGAAAGAACTTAAAAATTACTATTGGAAATTAAACACTGGTGTATGTAGTTCCTACAATAACCATAAAAACATTTGTATAGATGTTAGCATTTATAAAGTATTTTCTAATACATTTAACACTAACATCAATCTTGTGACATATGATCTTCATTTTACAAGTGAAGAAACTAAAGTTTAAAGGCACCAAATGATTGATCCAGTCCATACTTATGGTAAGGGGCAAAAGTGGAACTCAACCTGTATCTACCTGTATCTGCAATTTCTAGGATCTTTCTATTATAAAACCATGACTACTTCTAAACCAGCTGCACACATAATGCCTGCCCAGATCAGCCCAGTATCTGTTGCATATCCTCTTCTGCATAATTAATGCAACCATGAGGCAAGGGTCACACACAGCCATCATCCTAAGAAACATATCCCTCAGGACCAATAAACCTTTCAGAGAGGTTTGCAGTGTGTGAAAAGGAATGATATTCTAGACCAGTGTTGTCTAATAGAACTTTCTCCAATGAGGAAATGATTGTTACCTGAGCTGCTCAGTACATCAGCCATATGTGCTTACTACAACTGAAATGTACAACTGAGGAACTGAACTTTTAATGTTATTTAATTTTAATTAGTTTAAATTTAAATAGTCACATTGGCTGGTGACTACTTCACTAGGCAATGCAATTCTATACCTGGAAAACTGGAAGCAGAGGTTAACTGTAATATCTAAAAGTTGCAGCCCTGAGCACAAATGAAAAAGAAAATCAACGCAATAGTAAGCCCAGAAAACAGCACTGTTTCACTTAGTGGCTCATGTGAACTGAAATAGATGTGATACAATTGACAATAATGTAAACAACAAGATAATAATGGCAGAAATTATCATTCAATCTTTGTAAATGTCTTTGGTCAGCCAATCCAATGAGTGACTACAAAAGCCAAGGTCTACTGATACTATCAACTATAAAGGGCAAATAAGTCAACCCTACAGGCCACAAGGACTTTCCTGGTAGAAAACTCATCACTCTGCATGGAAAATACATCAATTAAATTATAAACAGGAGATAATAAATGTGAAAAGCAAGGTGACATTGTAAATTAGACATTATTTCTCTAATAATGTAACTATATCCATACTTTGAGAATTTTAAAAAGCATCTTAAAGGCCATTTGCAGTCCTCTGTCCTTACAGTAGCACATCGGTACATTTATTACCACCCATAACACTTCTCTCTGAAACATTTGTTTATATGTCATTTCCCACATTCACTTAACAAGGCACTAGGAAGTGTTTTGTTTTTTGTTTTTTTTTAATAAATGTGATAGAAGGATTCTGCATCAAATTCTTTGTGCTAAAATGACTGAGACATTCAAAACCTCTAGACAGGTTTTATGAATTCTATGAACAAAGGTAGTTGTCATGTCCTGTCCCTTTAGCATAATCTACCCTCAAAGCACTTCACTGGTACTAATAACAAGACTGAATCCTAAGTCAAAAGTCTTTAGTCTTGGTTCTGATTCTTTGTCTACTAGATACTTAAAGCTCTGTAAATAACTTAATTTGGATTGCTTCAAGCTTTCTAATTTGTAAATTGATGGGATGATTAGATAATCTCTAAAGTTCCTTCCAGTTCTTGACATTCCCAAAGGTTGGTTTTAAGGTCTTTCTTGGAACTTCTTAATAAGAAAAAAATCACATACTTTGCTTATGGAGCAAAATATAGATACTATCTGCTTCAAAAATTAACAGATGAACAATCCACCCATTCTCTAAAAATTTTAAGTATATCTATTCTTTAAGTATAGAAAAGAACATTCATGAACTTATGATATTTTAAAATGAAAGCCTTCTACCAACACTGTAGCAACCTGTAACACCAAGAAAGACACATGAACATATGGACTTTTTGGTTAGCTTTTGCCTTTTATTTAGTTTTCAAACTCTACCCACAAAAAGCCTTTTAGTCTTTCAAACTCCTGCATTCTACAATTCTGAACCTGTACCCTCAAACAAACTATGGTTTGAATGTCCCCTTCAAAATTCATATTGAAATCTAACTGCTACTGTAGTATTAAGAGGTGAGACTTTTCAGGGGTATTAGGTCATGAAGTCTCCAGGATTTCATGAATGGATTAATATCCTTATTCAGAGGTGGGCTTTCTTATATAAAAGCTTATTCTAGGGGCTAATGGCATGTTTCAGTGGTAGAGTGCTGGCCCAGCATGCACAAGGCTCTGGGTTCAATCCTAAGCAACAGGAAAGGAAAAGAAGAGGGTTCTCTGGTAGACCACTATGTCTGTTTCTGTCCTTCTCTTTCTCTAATGTTCTTTTGACATGCAGCAAGACGGCCCTGGACACATGCAGCCCTTGGAACTTGCACTTCTGGGTGTCTAGAATCATAAGCCAAGTAATTATCCTGGTCTGTGGAGTATTTTCTTTTAGCAGCAGAAAATGAACTAGGATAATATTTTAAAAACTATATTTATGAGAACTGAATAAATAGCTTTTTTACCTCTGTGAAGGCTCCTTTGGAAACTTGCATCTATTTCTAACTCAAATCATTCACTCTGGATCTTGAGTAATTTTAGTTGGCATTTAGTTGGCAGAGGTGAGTGATTTTAATTTGGCAATCTCTAAACCTGTTTAATGTAGATAATATATAATGAGGTAGGACCCTCTAGGAGAGATAGGCAGTGAACTCCTTGTGAATTATGAGTCCTTTTCATTCCTACAATTCTGATCTATTTCATTTATTCCACAAAGCAGATGCTAATAAGGGTAAGCATTCTTTGTCTCTGTCCATCCTTCTCATTCATTCTCTTTGCTTCCCTCAACTTCTGTTCTTTCATATGGATTTTGTTTTTTTCAAGTTTAGCAACTTAATTGTGTCAGTCAGTCTTGTTATCCAACGTTATTTGCTGGCAATAGAGCTGGCTAGCTGAGTGGGCTACATGAGGCCAAAGGAGGGGGCATAGATTCTCCAAATCAATTCCAGAGGGCTGGACCTACCAGGATCAAACACTTGATTCGTATCTCATAAGCATGAGGTCCTAATCACTTGCCTAAAAGACTTACCTGCTGGTAACTCATCACTTCTGAGAGAATCCCAAAAAAGCATCCTATCATACTGCCAGGAGGAGAGCAGAGATGTACAGGTTCTGGCAGGTACATAATCAGCTGGGAGCAAGATCAAAGCAGCATGATATCAGAGGCTGAAATTACTCCAGGAATATCTAAAATTCTTATTAAGTTTTTCAATAAGTCTCATAGTTACTTGGGGGGGGGGATGATAAAATTACATAAAAAGAAGTTTCAATAGTAGGGAAATTCCAAGGGTTACTAAAACTGACTCATCTTAAGAAGGCCTCAGTCAAGTTAGCAGGTAGAACCACACTGTGAGTACCAAACCCTTCTGCTTCCTTCCCGTCTATTCATCTCCAGAATTTAACTGCCCCACATGCCTTTAGTTCTGCAAGCTCCTATGCACAGCATATTTCCATCTAGTCTTGCCTATCTCCAGTGATTCCTATGATCTGCACACTTCTTCCCATCCCTATATATAAGAATATTAGACTTAGATTATCATCCGTGATTTTGGTTTTACGGTAAAATCAGGCTGCTGGTATTCTGTCCTGATAAGCTTATCTTGAATAACTTAAGCTCCCATTACCTTTCATTGGTAAATATTTTATGAAGGCTTTTCTCCTTAAGTTCTCAGTTGTTTCAAACAAACCCCCAAAAAGGTTTTAAAAGACCCGACCTTCTGGGATAGAATGTAGCACACACAGTATATTGACTAATTCAAGCTTATCCAGTAGCAGATATTGAAAGATGGCTTTTAGGTGACCAGTGATGCTATCTTTTAACTGTGACCTTTGTGAACTGTAGAGAAATGAAGTCCAGAACCACTGTGGCCAATTACAGTTCTCACCTCATATCCATCTCAACAAACATATTCCTACATAGGAATCAGTTCAGCATTTCTATCTTAATATTCTTGTGCCAAACATTAAAATAATGCTCCTTTCACAACATATAAAGTACCTCCTCTAAATTACTTTATAGGCTTCACTTCATACATTTCAACTTCTAAACTAACTAGCAAAAGCCCATTTGAACTCTGCCAAATTAGCATCACTGTGCACATTACTCCAAATAAACCTGCAGAAATCAGGACTACTGGTTTTGTGTCCCAGCCAAGGAGAACAGTGACTGACAGCATGGGTTCAAACCTGGATTCCAATCCCAACTGTGACATCTGTTACCTGTGTATCCTTGAGCAAGTAATAACCTCCCTGAAACCCAGTTTCCTCATCTATAAAGTAAGGATTCAACCATCATCTATTTCACCTCCTTGTGAGAATTAAAGCTGAGCTATAATAATACAGAGTGCCAGTCACATAGTGTTTATTATGTGAGTTAGAAATGACCCAAATAATAGAAACCACAGTGGATGTGGTTTCTATTATTTGGGTCATTTCTAACTCCTTACTAGAGATGTTAGAAATGTGCAATTTCACCAACAAAGTCTTTTGGAGGGAGGGGGGGCTAAACCCAGGATTTCCGATCCAATCTAATCTGCATGATTAGATTTAGCTATTTAGACAAAGTGCCAAATTAAGCCATTATTTGCTGTTTCACAGTCCCAAATTCATTAGGTGGTTCTATCATAAAAATGTAACTAGTTTTAAGGAGAATCACATGAGAAAATCTACACATACCAGTATCAGAAAAACTCAAAAGCAGCCAGGCGCAGTGGCACAATGCTCATAATCCAGCACTTTGGGAGGCTGAGACAGGAGAATTGCGAGTTCAAAGCAAGCCTCAGCAAAGGTGAGGTGCTAAGCAACTCAGTGAGACCCTGCCTCTAAGTAAAAACACAAAATGGGGATGGGGATGTGGCTCAGTGGTTGAGTACCTCTGAGTTCAATCCCCAGTACCAAAAAAAAAAAAAGAAAGAAAGAAAAACTTAAAAACAGTCCTATTCATAATAGAATCCCCCACAGATAAGAAAAATAATATTTAAAACACCAACTTCCCAACCTTCCAACCAATACACAAATGTACAAAGATTGGAACAATGTCATGATTTTAATACTATTCCAAAACCACAGCTGGATACTATTTTAATCTTCATAAACTACTTAGCTAGAAAATCATTCTATTTTCTATTTCTACTTTATTATAGAGGTTAGGTATCACTTATATAAAATGATTAGAAGCAGAAGTATATTAGATTTGGGATTTTTTTTTCAGATTCTCAAATATGTGTATATACATAATGAGATATCTTGGGGACAAGACGAAGTCTAAACACAGTTTCATCAACACCTTATGTATCTAACCTGAAGGTAATTATACACCATGTTTTTAATATGTGCCTGTATTTTAATGGACCCATCACATGGGGTCAGGTGTAGAATTTTCCACTTCATGTCAGTGCTCAGAAAGTTTTAGATTTTGGAGCACTTTGGATTTTGGAGCATTCTGGATTTTGGATCAGAGATGCTCAACCCATATAGTGTTTTTTCTTTAAGGCACCTAAAATCTCTTAGGGAAAAAGAACCAAAAAATAAGCAAAGAAATACTTAAAAATGAATCAAAAGAAATACTGTGTGCTTACTCATCTGAAACATACAATCTTACTCTATTTACTTCCCAAGCATAGTTAATGAGCATAGCAGAGTCCTCTCATGCTTGAGTTCCTCAGTTCGGGGTTTATTCATTGAACCTATAACTATTACAAGATATCTCCTCTCCCACAGCAGACAAGAGTCGTCTACTATTAAATAATTCAAATTAAGTTACTCATTTGATCAAAACAGGAGTTAAACTCGGATATTTTCAGAGCTATAGGCTAACTCAGTGGTAGAGCACATGTTTCCTAGCTGCTCAAAGCAGGTATCAAATCACCTTGGATTTTTTTCCTGTTCCTTACCACTCCACCCAATCTCATCACTAAACCTTGTTATTTGCCCACTTCTCTCCATCTCCACTGCCCCCACCCTCATCCAAGGTAATACTGCCTCAACTCTGTAATAACCTTCTTCACTAAGGTCTTATTTCCCCTCTGTCTTCACCAGTGCTCACATAGCAGCCTACTACATTGGAATAAAAGCCAATTCTTCATCATGCCCTAGAATCAGCTCACAGGATCATTCCTCCCTGCCCATTTCTCCTACCCCATTTGATATCACTCCTCCTGATCTCCCTCCACTCTACTATTCACAATGATTTCCTTTCAGTTCTTTGGGTACATCAGGACCTTGACGCCTCAGTAGCTTCCTTCACATACACACGTCATCATTTTTAATTTCCATTAGACTGCAAGGTCCAGAAGGCAAGAGAACTGTTTTTATACAGCAGTAGTAAGTATTCAAAAAATTCTGTGAAAATAATGAATGGGAACAAAAAATAAATTTTAATGAAAAACACCATCAACAATAAAACTGAAAACAATACATAAAAACAGCCTCAATGAGCAGAAATCACAATAAACCTTTTAAAATTAATATTCAAGATGGACATGCCTAAGAAAATAGATTCTTTAGGACAGATCTTAGGAACGAAGAGAGATTAACAGAAGAGTTTTGAAAACTGAACAATGTGCCTCTTTTTAGGTTCTGACAATGTTTTCACTTCTGAACTCATTCTCTTCAATTCCATCTCAGTGGATGATAAGTAGTAGGCCATGAAAGGAATATGCAAATATTTAAAATACTAAATAGAACTAAGACACAAATGTGCTCCCAGCTGCCACAAATAACATAAATAAATGCTTTCACATCATTAATTCCTTACAAGCAAGCAAACAGGAAAGGAAGATTCTAAACTCAAGCCCTAAAACATACTGCAACCACAACAGTATGCCTGAGCTATCAGCCTTCAAAGGACCAAACCAAGGGCTTTGCTTCTCTTCTCACTCCATTTCCCAATAAATAAGGAAGATGTCAGATCTGAAGGATGATAGTTCTAACTCCAACCTACTCAAGAGTTGTATTCCAGCAGAAAAGCTGCTTAACTTTATCCTGTGAAGTTTTCTCTTTTTATCATGGGATCTCAGTCAATGCAGACAGTATCTTTCAAAACATGTGTTAACTAGACAAAAGTAATTTTGAAGCGTCTCAGTTCCCTGTGATTCACTGCATTCAACAGCAAGGTGTCTAGATGCTTTGTCAAAAATTCTGAACTATCTAATGGAAACCAGAGATTTACTAGAGATAAGCTAAAAGCCTAAAAAACACTGATTTTTTTTCTTTCTTTCCTTTGTATGTTATTTATTTATTTGATGGGTTGAAATTAAATCGTCTCAGTGTTGTTATATTGGTTATTTGAGGTTGTTCTACACTGGCAGTTATACCATGTTTTGCTTATTTTCTAAAAACAATACATAATAATTACAAATGAAAATGTATACTATGGTCTAAATGTCTGTGTCCCCTCAAAATATTGAAATCCTAACCTCCAAGGTAATACATTAGAAGTTGGGACCTTTGGAAGGTAATTAGATCATGGGGATAGGGCTCTCATGAATGAGATTAGTGTTCTAAGGGGAAATAAAAGGGACCTTCACTCTTCCTTCCACCATGTAAGGGCACAGTAAGAAGGCACTATGAATCAGAAAACCAGGCGCTCAACCAGATGCTGAATCTGCTGGCACTTTGATCTTAGCTTTCTTGGCCTCCAAAACTATGAGAAACAAATTTTTTTAGTCCATCCAGTTAAAGGTATTTTTGTTACAGCAACATGAAGGTATTACGACAATGTATACAGTATCTTTCAAAATGTGTTAACTAGACAAAAGTAATTTTAAAGCATTCTTATTAAAGACAAAGTTCAAACTTCCTAAAATACGGTATTGGGGTAGCAAAACTACATTGTAGCTTTGGGCTAAAGCTTCCAATTAGGTGATTCCTACTTCACTAACATTTTTTGCCATGTTCCCATCCTTTAAAACCCAAAATATATTCACATTAGTTAGTATTAATTTTAAAAGTCAGTTTAGTAACAAGGTCAAATTTTCTTATACAGAGTAGTCTTATTACAGATTCATCCAACAAGACATACAAACATTCTATATTTTGAGGGGACTGTAGCTTACAGGAATTAATAACTGTTTCTGAAAAAAAAAAAAAAAAAAAAAAAAACAAAGAAAAAAGGAACCCCTAATCTAAATACACACTCCAAGCACTCAGGTTTCTACTGAGAGCATAAGGCCTCCCAGGGAGGACTTCACAACAAGGGTGCTATAGTCATGCAGGGGTATGGAGAAGAGTTAGCATCTGCACCAGGTCATCACTTCTTCTACCTATTCATAGCAGGCAGAACCATATTGTATTATTACCCAGAATATTCTTGCATTTTAGTAAGATTTTGTTTTGTTTTATTTTTTTGACCTTGAGTCCTATTATGAGGGAATTAATTCAAAGCATTTCCTCCTGGGGAAACCAAGACACATGTGGGATTAAAAGTGAGCAGATACAGTCATAATTGGTAACTAAGCAAAATTCACGTTTCAGTCTTAATTCAATATTTAATCTCCCAAGTATTTCTGTTGGATACTCCATGTGTTATATGAAATGACCTTAATATTTGAGTTCAGTGTAACAAAATAGTTTACAACTCCTTATACTGTTAATATTCTACATAACACATATTTTTGCCAAAAGGAACCTAGTGACAAACACAATTCCTTAAATCTAGTGTGATATCCTTTAAAAAGAAAATTATTCACATGCCTGTAATCCCAGCACTCTGGAAGGCTGAGACAGGAGAATCACAAGTTCAAAGCCAGCCTCAGCAACGGTGAGGTGCTAAGCAACTCAGTGAGACCCTGTCTCTAAATAAAACACAAAATAGAGCTGGGGATGTGGCTCAGTGGTCAAATTCCCCTGAGTTTAATCTCAGGTGCCAAAAAAAAGAAAAGAAAAAAGAAAGAAACAAAGAAAAAATTATTGGGACTGTGGTTGTTGTTCAGTGATAGAGCACTTGCCTAGTATGCGTGAGGCACTGGGTTCAATCCTCAGCATCACATAAAACTAACTAAATAAAATAAAGGTATTTTGTCCATCTACAACTAAATTTTTTTAAAAATGAAAAAATAAAATTATTATGATTGTAAGGAGCATATGCCATAGACATGCCTAGATATGCAGAGGACTAAGTTGCTCGCCATAAGGAACAGCAGCCATTGACTTGCTTAGTCATGCCTGCTTGCAATTGATAAGGGGCTGTAAGGGGCACCTAACCATGGGCCTGCCTAGCAATGACTGGTTATAACTAATAGGGAGCTCAGCTCCATGCACATATGCAAAGAAAAGCCCAGTTGCAATTATACTATTTCACTGGACATAACTAGTGAACACTGACTTTTACTGAATGTAACCAATCACCAGCTCACACCAACTTGGAACTGCATTTAAACTGCTATGCTACCACATTGTGGGCTTTGCTCCAAGGACATCAGTGAGACCAGCCACCTTGCTGTCCGTCCCTGTATCAACTCCACCATTCCCTGACATCCAGCTGTTGGCTGAAGAGAAACACCAGACAAGGACAACGTCTACTCTTTGGCAAAGAGAACGCACCTAGCATCAGAGGTATTTGGGGGCTTATGGTTGCCCTAGGATTGTATGAATTACTTGTAATGTTTAGTTGCCCTAGGATTGTGTGAATTGTTGGTAGTGTTTAGTTGCCCTAGGATAGCGTAACTTACCAATAGTGTTTAATTAGTGCACACTGAATGCTAGCTGGGGTGCTCCAGCACACCCAACACTTTTTGAATTAATAAATTATATCTGATGATTGTTGTGACTGAACATACACGTGCATTTAATGACAATCCATCTCTAAGTAATTAATTACACATGCCGCTCATGACAATGATACTATTCATAAACTTAGGACATATCTAAATACCTTGCAATTTAGTAATTTAGGGGTGGGCACTCAAACATTTGGGTATTATAGTGCTCAGCATACTTCCCTTTCCCAAAAAGGTTCCTGAGTTTTTGTTGTCTTGTTTTCTGTAAGACTACAGCCTTATTTCAACAAGGCTGCTATTCACTGGTGAAATCACAGACTGACTCCAGAAGGTGAATGCTACTGTGCCTAAGAAAATGATCGAGATCATACAGAAGTAACTTTTTAATAAGAACAAACTAACTGTATCAGGTAACTTCAATACACACTTAAAACAGTCTTTCTGAGCCGGGCACAGTGGCACACACCTGTAATCACAGCACTCTAGGAAGCTGAGACAGGACAATCACGAGTTCAAAGCCACCCTCAGCAACAGTGAGGCGCTAAGCAACTGAGACCCTGTCTACATAAAACACAAAATAGGCTGGGGTTGTGGCTCAGTGGTGAGTACCCCTGAGTTCAATCCCCAGTACCAAAAAAAAAAAAAAAAACAGTCTTTCTGTACTGGCCTAGTCAAGTCAAGTAACAAAAGTTTTCCATGAAGCTTAGTGGCTCTTTTTAGATCTTTTGTCTATGAACTTGTACTGCACTCCATGCTGACCACACACACCTCTCACTGCCCCACTATCTCCCTCCACAAAAGAGTTAATAAACTTGCATACCTGACTCTGACTCATGTTAACTAACAACCAGAAGACTAACGAACTCTTGAATATGACTAAGCAAATTAATCTAATAGTCGAGAAAAACAAGTGTTTTTAACAATAAAATTAACATTATGAAAACAGGATATGAGGAGGAAAGGGGAATACAGGTAGCTGGTTTTAAACATGATTCTTGGAAGATGTCACCAAGAAAAAGCCCACATCTTCCTTTAAAGGCTGAAAAAGCAGCAGCAAAACCTCAAAGTTATCATGCAGAAAGACAGTTTTAATAGTGGTGCATTCAATTTTAGCAATTTTCCACTAAATTTTTCTTCCTTTTGATCTTTGTTTTACCAAACTACACTTGAGAGCTTTTACAGTATCTTTCTGGTACCAATCTTGAAATGAAAAGACTTTAGGTAAGAAACATCGCGAAGCTCGTTATTCAGCAAGAATCATCTCTCTGCTCTCCCTAATGTTAAAAATAAACAGTTTTTACAGTTTCTACCTCCCTCAAAAGCAAAAAAAAAGGTCCTTGAAATTTGACAAGTTGGCAAGTTTTTTGTATCACTTAAACTGAAGCAATACACAGCTCTGGCCTTCAAAAAAGAAAAAAAATTCTTTCTCTTTACTTTAAAAAATATCTAGAAAACAGACTTTAGTATTAAGGAAACGCATCCAGGAGCGCCACCGCGCCGCCGCCCTGTCAATCAAACATGTCGCCTCGCCCCTCGCTGTCAGTCACGTGTACGCTCCGCCCAGTTCCCGCCCACTCCCGCCCGCGCGCGCTGTCAGTCTGTGGCTCTGGCCCGCGGCTGAACCGGCGGCACTGACGTCAGCTGGCGACCGCGGCCGCATTCCTAAACAGTTCAGACAAACCCACTGGTGGGAAGCTTCGAAAGCCCTCAGCTGTAGTGAGGAAAGCAAAGACTTGGCTGACAGCCAGACTCCTGAGCTCAGCATTTTGTAATGCACTTCCTTTTTACTTAACAGCCTGCATAATGTCTTTAACCCTTCCTTCACCTGCATCACACCTTTAACCCCTTCTTTTCTCCATCCAGCTTCAAAGCAAACCTCACAACTTGGTCTCCCATAAGACTTTAATATATTCCTCACCAAATCACAAATGATTGATTTTTAATACTGCTGAAGCAACATGATTAAACACACATGCTCCCCTCCCCCCTAAAGTGCCCACTTTTTACTCCTTAAAGCAATGTTAACTTCCAAGCATGGCAACTAAAATGTTTTATTAAAACTATATGCATGGGGCTGGGATTGTAGCTCAGCGGTAGAGCGCTTGCCTCACATGCGTGAGGCCCTGGGTTCGATCCTCAGCACCACATACAAAGCAATAAAATAAAGACATTGTGTCCATCAAAAAAACTAAAAAAAGATTTAAAAAAAAAAACTATATGCATTATTTTTTCTTCTTTTTGGTGGTACTTGGAATTGAACATAGGGCCCTCGCACAAGCAAAGTACATACCCTCTACCACATGAGCTACCCTCAGCCCTAAAACAATATACTTAAATTTTTATTTTTTCAAAACCCTCCTTTCACAATTTATCTTTTAGAACTTTTTTTAAGATAATACCATCTTGTGGCCCAAAGCACAGAAGGAGCAAGAGTAAACAATGCCAAAATATCCTTCTAGCCCTATTCCCCCAGTTACCTAGCTCTCACCTTCATGATAAACTCATGTTATTTCCCTTAAGTTCACCAAGGAATATTTTAGCTACTTAGTACAGAAATAGAAATATGTCCTATTTTGTCCTTTTACAAAAATGGTAAACATAACACATGCTATACTCTACTCTGCTTTCTTAGTCCTTTTTTGTTTTTGTTTTAACTGTATGAATTCCACTACAATTTGCCAATCCCCTACATATGGGTATTTAGATAATTTCCCACCTTTTTGCTAGTATGAATACTGCTGCCATGAAAGTCTTCTATGTCTCTAGAATAAACTGGGTGGAGAACTGTTAGGTCAAAGCCAACACACACACACACACACACACACACACACACACACACACACACACACACACGCACACACGCACGCACGCACTTGTAATGCTGAGATCCAACCTGCTGGCCCAACACTGAGGCTGTACCCAAGGAGGCCCATTTCCCCCTCTTTCACTTAGTATTTACTCTGCAGTGATCTCAAATCCCATTCTTTTCCCAGACCATTGTTACCAAGTTTTATTTTTTTAAAACAAAGCTGTGAAAAATGGTACCTCAGTGCAATTTTAATTTACATCTTTCAAACTGAATGAAATTGAGCATCTTTTTAACTACCATTTGTATTTCTCTGTGAACTATAAAATCATCTTTTTTGTCCATTATTCTATTCGTCATTTTCTTCTTACTTTGTAGGAGTTTTTTTTAAACTTTTAGGAAACCAGCCTTTTGTCTCTGATAGCTTGAAGGATCTTTTTATATATTAAGGAAATCAACCCTTTGTATGAGATGATTTATAAGACTTTATTCCAGTTTAGTAAATTAGTGTTTCTGCCATGCAGAAATTGAGGGATTTTTATATGGTTGACTTGTAATCAATCTATTCTGACTTCTGGTTATTGTCTCAGATATAGACTCATTTTTCCTGCAGTTTATAAAAGAATTCTCCTACGGTTTCTTCTAGTAAATGTTTTCAATTTTACATTTCATTATTTGGAATTTGTACTTTGTTTCCCTAGATAGATACCCACCAGTTCCAACACTATCTTTCCTCACTAATTTGAAATGCTGCCTTTATCATATTTCATAAATTCTCTTACGTAAATACAGGGCTTCTAGGATTTTTATACTGCATTTGTTATCAATGATCATTTTAAAATCTGATAGAAAGTAAGACACCTTTTCTGTGAACAAGATCTAGTTTGACAAACAGAATTCAGATTTTGGAAATTTTATTTTAAAATCAAACAATCCATTTTAAGACTTCTGGGATAAATTAAAGCATAGTATCATCAGGCAACATTTAAAGACATAGCTCTTTTGAAAACAACCATTCTTTCAGAAACATCACTTCTGATCCAATTATAGCAGGTACTTTTAGTCTCCATAAAGACTTCAGATAATTACCAGAAAAATATAAAATGTTGACAACTCTGTTAAAGCAAAATTTTGATCCTATTTTTAATATCCTTAAAAGAATATTTTTTAACAAAAAAAAATGAGCAAAGAACAAAGTTGAAATACTTTCAACTGATTTTTGCCCTCTTTCAGTGTCTGTCAGGGATTACTATATACACCATGACTATGAGATGCCTAGGCCTTACATTTACATAAACTATCACTGATAAACAAATATGCATTTTAAGTATACAAATTAGTTAAGTAGACAAATGTTCTCAACTCTAAGTAGATGTTAAAATACAATGATATACAACATCTATCAGTGGTTGCAAACATCAGAACCCGCTGTTTTGAATACTGAATATCCACTGTTTTAGAACTCAGGAGGTTGTAAAGGTATTCCCTAAAAGAGAGCAAAATGACCTATATCTTCAGACCTGTGTGTTAATGGGGAAGGGGAGGGCTCAAGGGAGGAGGAATTCTGCCAAAGCAAGGAGAGGCCTCAAACCCTGAGATGTAGAAGACCCTAATGCAGTTCAGACTGTCCCTATGACAAGCTATCATTTTTTTTTTCACAGTAGTCCAAAGCCTCAAACCTCTCATGACCACAGACTGAATGCCATGAGAAAGCCTTCAAAGGAATTTTCCTGTTTGATACAAATGGCTGTACATATGCATTTCTTAAGGTTCTGAAATAGAGCTCAAATAAGGCTTAAATATTCTAAATAATATGAGGTGCTATAATTATAATACATTACCATTTTAAACTCTGAACCAATTTCCCTATAGAAATGATTACACCGAGAATAAGTCCCAAAACAAATGACATTAAAGCTTTTGACATTCTGCCCCTCATCTACTCCTCTATTCTTGTATTTCACAGAGCCTATACTTTAGCCCCATGGGAGTGAGGCCTGCTGTTTCTGAAATATGCCTGCTGACTTTGCTCACATTTTCCTATGTCTGGAATATTTTCCCAACAAAAAATACCAACCTACAAACTCAAATCTTCTTTCATCTTTAAAGGCTCAAATGCCATGTCCTCCATCATCTCTTCTTCCTCTGAGTCAGCTCCTCATTAGTTTCTCCATGATGATGATGGTGGAGGTGTTAAAGAATGTTAAAGAGAAATATCATCAAGATATATTTATAATTTTCATAGTAATACAAAGATGAAACAAAACTAAAATATCAGAAGGATCGTTACAAAAAAGAAAAATATAGACCCTAATTACTTAAAAATTCTACTTTGATGCTCCACTTATATGAACAAAGGGCACATTTTCATTAATCCCTTTTTTGGGAGGAGTTAGCAATTCACCACTCTTCAAACACAGCTTTCCATAAATTTACAAATTAAAAGGAACATAAAGAGGACAAAAGCTAATACACCGTAAGCATGGTGTTACAGAAAATAACCCCCACAACAGTATGGTTTCAGATTAAGTTCAACTGCTCTCTCAACTCTCAGAGTTGTGGCTATCAGTTAAGGGACCCCTGGTACCTGTGACCCTTTCTGCTATAAGTCCTACCATGTCAACTACTGGTATTGACTTCTTTGACTTAAGACCCAGGATTCCAAAGGTTAAGATGAAACAAATATCCTACAATTCTCAAATCTGAGAATCAAAACACCTGCATAACTCAAGAAATACTCAGATTCTTACGACTCATGTCCCAGATTTTCCAAAGCATTATAGCTGAGGGTAAGGCCCTCTGGGATCTAATCTGGGGACCTTCCCCTAGGTGACTAACATGTTTAGGAACAAATAGTTTAGAAAATGAGAAGATGGGGCAGGGCCATGAAGGGAACAAGAAGGCTAAAGCAAGTGGTAAAAATCCTTTCTCCTAGGTTTACCTGTTCCCACATCTTCCCCCCCTTCACACCCCAACCTCCTCCACCCAAAAAATAGCAGTATCAAGAGCTGCAGAAATAGAGGCTACAGAAGTTTTCTTTTCAAAGCCCATCTCCACCATAAAGTGCCTTCCTCCACCATGATGTCTGCTCAAGAATATGAAGGAAAGAGTAAAACTACTAGGGAAGTTCTCTGTGTGCAGGGTGGAGGCCATAGCTTAGAGAAACTGGAGAGAATATCAACTTCAAGAGAGTGATGGCAGCCCTTTGAAGTTTCCCATCTGCCTCAATTATGCCATTCTTTGCCTAAAGATTAGAATGTAAATAAGATGTAGCCATTAGGAACAAGAAAAAATGCAATAATTTTAAGAATTCAACTAAAAAATGTGAAAATGGGGGCAAAAATCTTTCCTGTGGCATAAATACTTTTTAAAACTTCTCAATATGTCTAT
>CM053405.1:42480672-42608834 GCA_028644305.1 Xerus rutilus | reverse complement strand
GTCTCTCGTTGTCCTATACTTCAGGGGCTGAATTCCCATATAATTTAATTTCTTCACTGTCAAAAACATCACTTAATTATCCAGAAGTTCAGAAGATTAAAAACTAGGAACTGAGCATTAAAAACTGCTTTCTTTTATGATAAAAATCTATGCTGGCCCAAAAAGTTTTCAACTCCCATACAAAGAATCCAAGCACACATTATTTTGTACAATTCCAGAATCTTGTTTACATGCATGTTTTCCCTTCTGGTTTTATTCAAGAGAGTCTCTTTTCTATTCCAAGCGTACTTTCTAAGACTGAAGACAAAGTGTTCCTTTTCCCAGGCTGCTCTCCTTCCCTGGCCTCCATGTGATGAAGCACCCATGCGAGAAATAAAGGCCCTATAGGGCTCATAGTAATCTTACTTGTTAGTGTGTGAAAGACCAAAGCTGCTAGTTGCATATGGATTAGAATTTCCTTGTTTACAATGGCTTTCTGCTATTATCAAGAGAAATAGAACTGCCACATGGTTTAGAAATTCTATGCCATTTTTTACATTTTAATTTTATTTTTCTAAACAACATGGCTTTAATGATCTAAAAGGAGTTCTAAACCCTAAAAACTCTAGACTTTTGGAAATAGGAAAACTGTGCCCCAGGGAATAATTATTCAGTCTTAAATCACTATCTCACAGTTGGCATTTTTTAAAAAAATAAATCTGTTGATAGTTTCAAAATATAGTATTACTCAAGGACTAGAAAGAGTTACCTCAAGAAAGATATGAGGGCTGGGGATATAGCTCAGTTGGTAGAGTGCTTGCCTCACATGCATAAGGCCCTGGATTCAATCCCCACCACCAAAATAAAAAAGATACGAAAGCCATGTGTCCTCAATTAAGTCTGAAATCTTTGTTTCTTCTAAATCAGATGTAAAAACTTGGCACATGACATCATTTGTAAACAGCACATTACTCCTGGTGTAATGCACAATGAATGTACTACTCTAATGGAATCCAGTTAAAGTCATATGTCCCCCACCCACCCATTACCCATAGGTACAACATAAGAGCAGAGATTTTTGTTTAATTTGTTCACAGCTATATCTCCAAGGCCTACCAATGTGCAAATCATTATTAATTAATGCTACCCAATCAAAGTATATATAAAAATAAGGTTAATTTCTTATGCTCAACTGTGCATATACTGAAATATAAATTAGAAATTATGCCCAATAATGCAAACTCTAAATCTTCCTATAGCAACAAAGTAACAGTCATTATGGAAATAACAACTTTGAATTTCCTAAGTTGGGTGCAACAGGATATTTCATCTTTATGGCACAAAACCGCATATATTTAACAAAACTGAATCCCATTAGAATTCCTATTTCTACATACAGCCCTATTGACTCTAGAACACTATAATCTAGAAATCATTCAATATTTTGTTCTCTGGAGAAAGTTAATCATTAAAGACATCTGTTTTGGAGAACTTCTAGATATAGCATTTCCTATATTTTTTAATGCCTTCCCCCAAAAAAGGGGGGAAAAAAATCATTAGAATCCATGCTGCAAAAACTTTAACTTACATCTATACTTCAAGTGATACATTGGAAGAGAAATCTAGCTTAAGTAAAATTTCAATTATAATGAGTGATATAATGGCAAAATTCCATTGCACTTTTAAGAGCTCATGTAACTAATAATTACATTAAAATTTCAAGCATTTATGGATACATCTAGAATATCAGTTTCACCAGAGAATCCTTCCCTTCCCCCGATGTAAATAATTGTTAGTCATCTTTTATAATATTCACAAAGTCTTTTTAAAAAATTTTAGAGTTGTGCTGTATTTCTGCTTGATACCTTACACTAAATGGCATCCCAAACATAAAAATAGCTACCACAACTCAGGATGTACATATTCCATCAGGGATATTTTAAGAGTGATCGAATAATAGGAATTAGCTCTTGAATTTTATTCCATCTCTAAGGTTTCTGCAAGTATTTTTCCAATCTTTCCTTTTATCCCTGGAGTTGGGGTGAAAACAAGAGGAGTATCTGTGTGAATGCATTCAGAGTCACACAGGTATGAATTTACTAGAGGGTGAGGAGGAAGGGCAAAAGTAGTAGTAGCAGGGAGAGATTGGTCTAAGTGACTAAAATGCTTGGCTTAAGGGGATATTTGGGAAGTGATATTATTTTGAAAATATTTATGCTAAAGCTTTTTTTGTAATACATTAAACAAAAAAAGCACATAAACCGATGCAGCTAAGGAAATTCTATTATAAAGTATAAGTTACGAAGTATAAAATATGCAAATGTGAGAGGAGGGAAGGGAAAGGATGGGACACGGGGGCAGGAAAGATGTGATGGACAATGTGATGGACAACAATGCCCTAGGTTTATGTGTGACTGCACATATGGTGTAACTCTATATTGTATACAACCAGAGAAATGAAAAGTTGTGCTCCATTTGTGTACAATGAATCAAAATGCTTTCTGCTGTCATGTAAACTTAATTAGAATAAAAATATATTAAAAAATTTGCAAATGTGCCTTACTCTCTCCACTTTGAACCTTGACACAGAATTCCTGGCTTAGTCCTATCTCATTATATATCCATACTAATTTTTTACTAGCTACTTGCCAGGTAAATTCCAATCATATTTGTTGCTCTATTTCATCAGTATCTATATATCCTTTATTATCTAAAAGATACTTTTTCAGCACACAGCATCCCTCAGAATATCTTTGTATATTTCTCCTTATGAATTTCAACTTTCTTCACCCTCACTGAACAAATTTAAACTATCTCAAGTTATAGTCCTCTGAAAAACCTTGGCATATACTTGTAGTGGTACCTCAGGAAAAAGACTGGAAACCTTAAGAGATTTCCTCCTTTTGTTGGTCTACCAAGTCCCCTGATTAGCACTCAGAATTAGGCACTCCAGAGGTCAAGAAAACATGAAGAGACTGTACACATGAAGAAAAGAAAGGGGGTGTGTGATATTAACAGAGACCACTAAAGCAAAAGCTAACTACAACAAGTAATGGAGGGGTAGCACCAGTAGTCCTAATCTATACAAAATTTTAAAATACAGAATTTTCAAGATAGAATAAATTAATGAGAAATTTTTTAAGGTCAAAGCTTCAGACCAAGACAAATTACATATACTCATTAAAAATACATTCTTAAGAGCCCCAGTACCCCCCAAAAAATTGTGATTTTGTTAGGGTTCCTCATCAGTCAAATGCAAAGACTCCAGCAATCTGCCTTAAGAATCTCTACTTGACTTTGCTCTGGTCAACATTTTTATTAACCTCTTGGGACAGATTCAAAGATATGATCGGAAAAAATGAGGAGACAAGAACCCAAGGAGTTTGTTAGTACGCAAGCAGGTGAAAGGTTCAGAAAATTCAGCAGGCCAGAACAAGTAAGATATATGAAATAATACACAAAAAAAGGGAAGATAAACGTAAAGCATTGCTCAGGGCCTAAGCTGCTCATCTATAACATGAAGCCTTGCTCACAAGCAATTCATGTGGATCAACATCAGGGATGAGAGATGCTATTAAAACAAATTAACTTGGGCTATGTAATGAAATGAGTTTCTCAACTTTCTTAACATGCCCATGATGGTTACATCCTATCTGAAGAACTGTAAGCTTTACTGAGGACCACCCATTTTATAACTGGCTACAAAAAACTGGGACATTTTAGGAAAACTAGCATGACTGTAGAAATGACATCATGGAGGGGTGGTCAGAGCTTTGGTGGCATAACCTAAAAAAGAATCAACTTGTTCATTATCTGAAGATGTCATGTAAAACATAGAAAAGATAAAATTAGGACAGTAGGTCAAGAAATTCATACAATACAAAAAGCTACCGAATAGTAAGTTGCTTAAAACTGTCTTGAAATCCAAGCATTCTCAATTTTGAGAGGCAAAGCAAAGACTAAACAAAATATCCAAATGGAGAGAAAATGAAGACCTGCCAAGCATACTTCAAAGAGGGTATCTATTCCCTTAAGGTTGCACAAAGCTATTTCCAAACCTATGGCTCAGTGTACTGGTGAGAAAACTGAAGCCAGACCATGCAACTGCCTTGTTCAGGTATCACAAGAGCTAAGCCAGTGCCAGAAGCCATTTTCTGGGCACCCAGATCTGTGTTCTTCATTCTGTTCCATCTTTTCACTTCATGGATCAGGCTGTTTGCTCCTCACTGCAGAAAAAAGTATTCTCTTCCCAGGAGTTCATTCAGACTTGAGAAATAAGGAGATAGAAGAATTAATCGTCAGTAAGCCAATTCCAAAGAACCGAAGGCCGAATGTTCTGATAAGTGGATGCTGATCCATAATGATGGAGGAGGCATGGGAAGAATGGAGGAACTTTGGTCAAGGGGGGAGGGAGAGTAGGGTAGGGGACGGACATGGGTGCAGGAAAGATGGTGGAATGAGATGGACATCATTGCCCTAGGTTCATGTATGACTACACATATGGTGTAACTCTACATCACATACATACAACCAGAGAAATGAAAAGTTGTGCTCCATTTGTGTACAATGAATCAAAATACATTCTGCTATCATGTACACCTAAGTAGAATCAATAAGTTTAAAAAAAAAAAAAAACAATCACCTTGTTCAGGACGATATTGATTGTTTTTCCGTTTTTCGTAACCTATACAGCCCAAGAAACACCAACCTTTAATGTATACTGATCCTGTACATTTGTCTCCACAAAGAAGTTGGCTGTAAAAACTTTGCAACCAGGGGATTCAAGCCCCTAGGACCTATGATGAGCAATGCTTCTCTGTGCTCCAACATGATACCCAACTCAGGAAATACAGACAGATCCTGAAAAAAGCAAGAGAATCTTGTATTTTCCCTCTGTCAAAAAGACACAGATGGACTCTGGACCCACAAAGAAAGAGTAGCTTAAGTTTCTAAGAGGTAACTGGAATGCCAATTTTGCTAATTTTCTCAACCCAATCACATGTAAGGATTCAATCTATAATCAGATAAGCTCAGTGTTTTCAATCAAACACATTTTCAAATAACTGTCTTTGCTTGTCTTTTATGGTAGCCATCAACAACTCTCTATCATTGAGCCCACAACTTGAAGTCATCTTACTTCTCTCACTAATGGCATTCTAATGACACTAGTCCACAAATTAGTTTGCTCCCTAACTCAGAGAAACTACTCTCAGAATTGAAATTGCACAATGCTTACTTTAATTATAAAAATCACAATTTTAATGAACTTCTGCTTGACAGATCAGGTACTAGATACTGTGCTAAGTACTTTACAAACATATTGAAAGGTGAATATTATCCCTATTTTATAGGTGAAGAAAACAAGGCTCCATGAAGTTATTTGCCCAAGGTCAACAGCTACTGTTAGAACCCAGATTCAAACCTAGAACTCCAAGCCTAAAAATCTTACCCACTACATAATACTGCCTGTCTAGTGCTCAAGGAGATTGATGAAGCAAGGCTCCAATCAATAACCAAAACAAGGAGTGATCCAAGTTCACTCCAGAGTTTCACAGGTATCAAAGAGCAAGAAGTATCATTCTCTGAAATACTGCTGAGATTCTATTATGTAACCAAAGGCTTAAATGCCAGCAGGAGGGACTACATGTAGACATGAAAAAGGTAAAGTGGGAAGCCTCGAATAGTTAATAATGGTTTATTTTCCTCTGTGCTGGGCAGTGAGATCAAACACCTTCTCTTTACACTCTTAATGTGGATTAAGTGAATCTGGACCAGAGTCCACTCACTCTATACTTGGAGTTACTGAGCAAAACAGGTAACAAAGACTTGTCCCCTTCAGAAATCACCTCATAATAGCTCAGCTGTCATTGATGGGCTTCACGAGCTACATTTCCTGGAGGATCCCACTGCACAGCATGTGCAGAAAAACAAAAAATATTTTTATCCTGAAATGAAGATATATAGTCACGACTGCCACCTCTCAGAGCCTTTCACTGACTCCCTAACATAACCAAGGTGAATTTGAATTACGATCAAATCTGTTAGTCATAAACCTGAAATGTTTAAATTTAAGAAAAATCATTGATTATTGTTATATACACACACATTTTGGTAAAATGTTTAAGTATATATTTCACTCAACTGAAATAATGGTTTTTTTTAAGAGGAATACATTTGGAATTAATTTAATGTTTGAGTCCAAATTAATATTCAAAACTGAATAACCTGTTTATTTTGTACCATAAACAAACTCAGGTAGATATTGAGCAATTATAGCAGTAAGTCAGTAGACCTGGGTTTTAATTCTAGGTTTCCCTTTTACCCTATCTGAGAAGTAGTTCCCTAGCCTGTGAACTGGAAACAATTTTTAAATTCTATAAGGACAAACAGATTTGTGGATGTTACATTTATAATACTCCTAATAGATTAACTAGCTCCACTTCAACAATTTAATAAATAATATTTGGAAGACATTAAAAGGATAGCGCATTTAAATCTTTCCTACCCCACCCTACCCCACAAAACCTGTATTTCGAGACATTTTAATTCAGCAACAAATAAAAAATCGTCCAAAAATTTATATTTAAAAATGTTTAGTTTATTTATAAATGAAGATTCTCTCCCCTTTGTTCTGTAAACACCACATAAACCAGACAAATTTGACATAAGTATTATATGCCAATATTTTATTTTAAAAAAGGACACCAACACTGCCTGTCACCTGACATTTGTGCAACATTATACAAGCTATGCTTCATTCACTTATGAATGAAAACATTCAATTTTCACAATAAATCTATAAGGTCAGAAGGGTTGGGCAGTGTTGGGATAATTTTACAAATGCCGAAGATGAAGGTGATAGAGACTAGTCAGTCAGTCAGTCTCTGACTTGAGATGGGTTTGACTTATGGATTTTTGACTTTACAATGATGCAAAAGTGATAGCCATTCAGTAGAAACTGTACTTCAAACTTCTGTCTTTTCTTGGGCTAGCAATATGTGATACAATACTTTCTAGTAATGCTGGGCAGTGAGCTGCAGCTCTCAACCAATTCTAAGAGTAAACAACCAGCACTGTAGAGTATACTCTACTGCTAAGCTATGACGCTTAGTAGTTTAGGTGGATTAAATGCATTTCCAACAGTTTTCTCAACTTAAATGGGACTACTGAGGGAAACCCCAGGGTAAGTAGAAGAGCACACAGCTAGATATGGTAGAAGGGTAAGTGGAGGCCAAGCCCAGCCTCTGGGTCACCCTGCCCAAGATTACCTCTGCCTTCACACATCAGATAGTACCTTCTGATCTCAGTATTATTTGTAGAATTATAAAAAAGCACAACCTTTCCAGATTGTTTAGTTTCCAAACAATACACTGACTTAGAATACCTTAAATCAATGCCTCCTCAAAAGAAAAAAAAAAGGAACTGCTTAATAGGAAATTCAAAGTCAACAGCCCACTGACCCCCACTGAGTAAAATATCCTTTACCCCTTCTGAAAAATTTTATAGAGAAAAATTATCAGAGAATACTTTAATATCAGATTACTAATATATTCCATGGCCTACTTGTGTCTTTCTTACAAAATTTCATTTACGTGAATAAAATGTCTTAATTTATAAATTGGAAATTCTACATCTTTATCTCTCCTAATACACTGAAAAGCACAAATTTTTAACTAAGTGTTTTTCAATTTTTGAAATCTAATTTATTTTTAAAATTTTTTTCTTAGTTGTAGATGGACACAATGTATTTTATTGCTCTGTATGTGATGCTGAGGATCGAGCCCAGGGCCTCATGCATGTGAGGCAAGTGCTCTACTGCTGAGCTACAATTCCAGCCTCTAATTTGTTTTATTTTTTTAATATATATATTTTTTAGTTGTATATGGATACAATACCTTTTATTTATTTATATGTGGTGCTGAGGATCAAACCCAATGCCTCATTCTCGCTAGGTAAGCACTCAACCACTGAGCTACAACCCCAGCCCCTCTATTTTGTTTTAAAGTCAGGTTTTAAGAAAATCCATTTAGTATTTATTGAGCTATCACCATGTATCTAGCCCTGTGTTCATTTAATCAATTAAACCATTGATTTTTATCTTACCTCTGATATTGTTTAATTCAGTATTCAAAGATAACATCTTGCATATCCATATCTACATGCAGGTATGAATGGGGGGGATAAATGCATAGCAAATGGCCTCTTTTGCACTTCAAGTCTGCTATCATACTTTACATAACCCATTATCTGGCTTGTCTTGGGTAAGGCTGTGAAAGGACTCACCCTGTACCACCCCCACACCCATATCCCTCCACCAGGTTGAGCTACCTGCAGAAATCTCAGCATCGAGCAGTTAGTTATACAGTCCATCTGAACCGGTGCCACCTTTATTAGATTATTTCTGCTTACATTTCAGGTTGTGATGGCAGTACTGACAAGTAAGTCACATTACAAATGTACTACTCCCTCTGGTACTACTGCTTAGCACATTCCCTACTTATAAACGGTATTTCATCAGTCCCTGAAATGAGCACATGGGCTTTCATTTGTTCATCATGACTGTGTCCATAAATCAAGGCATGCTAATTAAAGCCTCATGGGGCACTCCACTGTCCCCAGAGGATCAAGTCTGACTCCTAAATATGATATACAAGTTCCACCCACTGTGGTCTAATCTGCCTCAACCATATCCTTTGCTACTATCACCCTCCTCCTCCTCCAATACTCAGTGTCACCCATGGGAACTCCACAGAATATTCTGAACTGCAAAAGAGAGGTAACCGTTTCACATCTCCTCACTTGCAAAAGTTTTATCTGCTGCCTAAAATGTCTTCCCATACCATCTCCTCTGCCAAACACCTCTCCCTCTAACGGCATCTGCCTGGCAAACTCCTCTGATTTGCCACTACTGGGTCTAAGATCTGCCTCTCTTTTGGAAACCTTCAAAGGTCCCCAGAAGAACTACAGATAGGTAACTCTACCATCACACATACCACTCAGAGGTACTCAATGTGCTATTAATCAAACTACATTCTTTGAAGCCTTTCTGCTTTCCACCCAGTGAGTTCCAAGAAGATGAGGAAGAGTCTGAGTCAGCTTTGCAATCTCAGGACTCAGTCAGTGCTGGCACAAATAAAACTGTCAATAATGATGGAAGGACCAGTACTGCTCAGCAGCCCAGAGAACTCTTCTCATTCAGGGGTGCCAGGGCCTATGCAGTCAGAATTTGGCTGACTCTTCACTCCCAGCCCTAGAGAAGACACTGAGTGTCATGCCCTGGGACAAGAGCACACTCTCCTAAGGATGAGCACTCCAAATGGGATGTGCTGAGTAGAGAAAGAGTGAGGAAGCAGACGTTCCACCAGCACTCCTGTGAAGGAACTCCAACCTGAAGGAAGGAAATTTTCTTTTAATCATAAAAGCGTGCCCTTTTTCTCAATATACATGGCCTTGTCTCCTGCATTCATCAGTAAATTGCTATTCTGTAACAGAAATAACCTAATCTAGCAGAGCAATGACACAAATAATATACCTCAAACTAAAATAAGTCCTTACCTAGACAAAATTGAACCAGCCAACAACTTTTCTATCCCACCCCTATTGGAACACTGTACAAACTGACTTGGGAATTTGCTTGTTTTTATTTTATACATCATATAATAAGGGTAGTTATCTGATTTCCAACTTTCCCACAGATTAAAAACAGCACATTTGAGAGAGGAGATGAAGAATACAAAAAACATTTTAAAAACTACACTCAGTGCCCTTAAATTCCAGCAATCTGATCCATTTTCCTACACATCTGGATACTCAGTGCATTTAATCTAAAAGGACACAGCTCAGATGCTTAAATGAGCAAATCATCAGTTTTCTTGGAATGCTAACTACACTAAATTATACATTTCTCAATACTGCCAGAGTTAGCGTATAGTTATATTTAAAATAAAATTATATAAGCAATATCACTTGTAGAAATTTGACCAAAATTTAAGTGGTCAAGACAAATATGCCTATATGCTTAGAATTGCTCACAATAATGAAAAACTACTATTAAAAGGCACTGAGAAACAGATTATGATGTATATACAAAATGAAGCAGAAAACATGGTAGTTGCCTACTATGTAAATGCACCAGCTTGCCTTTTCCTCCCTTTTATTTTATAAAATGGTTTTTAAGATGGCTATAGGCTAGAGCATATTCAAAAATATTTTCTTCTTGAAGATATACAATCAATAAACAAATATATGAAGAAATGTTCAACATCTCTAGCAATTAGAGAAATGCAAATTAAAACTACTCTAAGATTTCATCTCACCACAGTCAGAATGGCAGTCATCCAAAATACAAGCAACAATAAGTGCTGGCAAGGATGTGGGTGAAAAGGCACATTCAAACGTTGCTGGTGGGACTGCAAATGGATCAACCTATCTGAAAAGCAATATGGAAACTCCTTAAAAAAAACTTGGAATGGAACCACCATTTGACCCAGCTATCCCACTCCTCAGCCTATACCCTAAAAACTTAAAAACAGTATACTACAGTAATGCAGCCACTTCAGTGTTTACAGCAGCACAATTCACAATTGCTAAACTGTGGAAGCAACCGAGATGCCCTTTAATAGATGAATGGATAAAGAAACTGTGGTATATATCTACAATGGAATATTACTCAGCAATAAAAGAGAATAAAATTATGGCATTTGCAGGTAAATGGAGGGAAATGGAAAACATCATGCTAAGCGAAGTAAGCCAATCCCAAAAAAACAAAGGCTGAATGTTCTCTCTGATTAGTGGATACTGATACATAAGGGGAGTCGGGGTGGGGAGCATGGGAGAAATGGAGGACTTTGAATAGGACAGATGGGAGGTGAGGGAGAGGAGGGGGAATGGAAGTAGCAAAACTGGTTGAATGAGATAGACATCACTACCCTAGGTACATTTATGCAGACATGAGTGGTGTGACTCTATCTTGTTTGCAACCAGAGAGATGGAAAATTGAGCTCTATATATGTACTATGACTTGAAATGCATTTTTAAAAATAAATAAATAAATTTTTCTTCTCATTATATAAAAAAATTACTTTTCTGTAGGGAATTCGGATACTATAGAAAATCATGAAGCAGCAAAAAAATCCAAATTAAGAGTTTGGTAATACAAAACTTTTCACTGTTAGTGGTTTCAATAATATGTATACATATTATGCCCATATCTACATGTCAAAGCATACACATATGTGTTGCTCTCGTGATATGAGTGAAGTTGTATAACTTCATGTGCTGCACATTTACATAGTAGGCAACTACCGTCTTCTACTTTCCATCTATCTGCTACAACAAAGACATGAGCAGAAAGCTATGTATTCATCACTAAAAATTCATCAATACTACTGCAAAATATAGCTTTGAAAACTGGAATATTTATATATAAGAATATCTTACATATTTGTAGTTCTAAGCTTCTTCTTTCTACCTAGAAAAAGTACTTCAAAGTTTCAGTGTTAAAACACAAAGACCTGTCACTCCATGAGAGTGTTATGGCTTGAATTTCTCCTTCCAAACTTGTATTGAAATTTGAGGGAGGCTGAGACAGGAGAATCGCGAGTTCAAAGCCAGCCTCAGCAACAGCAAGATGCTAAGCAACTCAGTGAGACCCTGTCTCTACATAAAAATACAAAATAGGGCTGGGGATGCAGCTCAGTGGTCGAGTGCTCCTGAGTTCAATCTCCAGTACCAAAAAAAAAAAAAAAGAAATTTGAAATGTAATTGCTATTACAACAGCACTGCAATGGGACCTTTAAGAGGTGATTAGGTCATTAGGGCCTTGCCTTCATGAACAGATTAATGTCATTGCTGCAGAAGCAAGTGAAATACCATGGAAGTGAGTTCCTTATTAAAAGGATGAGTCAAATGATTTTTTTTTCTCTATGCCACATGCATGCTTGCTTGCTTTTCTGCCACGCCATTAAGTAGCATGAAGGCTCTGACCAGATACAGGCTCTCAATCTTGAACTTCCTAACCTCTAGAACCATAAGCCAAATATGCTTGTACTGTTTATAATTTACCCAGTGTGTGGTATTGTTATAACAGCTACAACAGACGGAAATATAATCTTGAAGGAAAATATATGCAAAATGGAATTCAGACCTATAAAAGCCCACTAGACTACAAAGAGGAGCCTTGGATTAAGAAATTTTGAAAATACTATTTTTGAGATTGCTACCTAACTGAAAATTGCTCATTCTCAACAATTTTTTGTAGGCTCTTTCCAAAGCCAAGAGGCAAATAAATTGGGCACTGAGCGGGGAGGGGGCACAAAGTAATAAGAATTTAAATTTCATTTAGGAAAAAAGGGCACAATGCTAGTCACATTTCTGAACTCTAGTAATCTTCCTCCTTAAAAAAACACATGAGGAATAAAGAAATGTATCTCTATAATAATAACCTTCTTAGTCAGAATTAATAGCCCAAAGAGGTAAAAAGAGTTTTTAAAAATGAATATGGTAAAGCACACTGAAATATAATATTCTCAAAGCAGACTAGCTGCCCTTGTATACTCTTGGGAAAGTGAGATGTACTACAGGTAGGTGAGCAGATTGGCATACAGGCAGGTGGGCTGAGAGAATCAAGGAAAGGAGAGAAAGAATGGAGATGAAGCAGAAAGAAAGCCCTGTGTAGCAAGTAAGATGGAAGAAAGGAAGGAGAATTCCATTCTGCCTTATGCTGCAGATTCCCTCAGGAAATGTGGTTAATGGCACACTGTCATTACAAAAGTTCCCTAAGACTGGTCAAAGGACCTTCTTTTTTAGTTCCCAGATCAAAATCTATATGCACTCTTTTGTACATTAAGACTAGTACATATTATGGCACACAACTAAGAAATTAATCTCAGCCCAATAATTCCTCATCAAGATACATCTGTGGCAGCTATAACCTCTAGTGACAATGACAGTTGCACACAAAGACCAACAACAGACATAAAGGAGACAAACACAGAATGGATTTAAAACTGTCAGAATTATATTCTCAAGATGCTTAAATTGGGCTTTTTTTCCTCTATGTTTTTTCCTTGTTTCCAAATGCATTTACTAGCTCCTCTGTTAAGCTGTAAGTTTGTTAAAGCTAAAAGTAAAGTATACCTGTACTTCAGTGCACACATGTGGTGCCATGAAAACCCATCTCTGATGAGGGAACACCTTCCTGAAAGGATGACCACCAACCAGGCCAGAGGAGCCACAGAGAGTGCCTCAAAGGCGCAAGAATACACCAAGATTTCACTGACAGATGGTAACTTCTACCCTTTTTCAATCTCTGCTGTCACTTCTCCATTGAGTTTGGGGGCATGTATCCCAGTATGACAAGATGCATTTAGAGATATTGAAGCAACATTCATCTAAAATGATTTAAAAGACAGGCTAAAGATAAGTCTAGTGAGTTAAAAAACAATGTTAGAATTTCATAATCTTATCCAATTTCACAATTATTCCTACTTCTACATAAACAGTATGGGTTTCCATTTTAAGGTTTTCTAGTAGCAAAATGACCCAAAAGTCACAATTCTAATTCAAGACTGCTCAACGTCTCTCAGTCACTACACAGCAAAGGGATTAAGGGTATACTTTTTTAAGCCACTGTGTGCTCTAATGCCAGCTCTGCCACTCTCAGCTTTGCAGCCATGGGTAAGTCACTTAATGTCTGTGCCTCAGTTTCTTATAGAGGTGTTGAAAATTTTAAATAAATAGATGTTAAAAATTCCTTAGAACATTATGTAGCACTTCATATTACTATCATCATCTTTATCAATATCCATCCCAGGTTTATCAGGAACACTTTAACTAAACCTCTCTGCTGAACAAGAATGCCACTTCTAAATCATTTCAAATATATCCTAATTTGAAAAGACGGTTTTATAAACCCAGATTGTTTCTTACATCTTAGAGGACATTTTGGTATGTAGAAGCAATTCTGCTAATAGTGGCTTTTCAAGGAGTGATGCCTATCAAGCAAACTTGTAAAACATGAACTGTTCCATCTTTCAAAGAGGAAAAGTAAAAGGAAGAGATGATTTTATAGGTTGTTGATTTTGTTTTTCAAGGGGTAGCTTTGACAGGCCACTCATTCAAACTAATTTTAAATACATTTGTAGAGTATTCATTGTCTTAAAGAGCTTTTGCTTTACAGTTCTAAACTGTTACAGCACCCAATCTGTTAAATCAAGCAGCCATTTCCTACCAAACAACTTACACAAGTATTAGTTTATCCTTTTTCTCTATTTCCTGAATTTAAAACATTCTATTATTTTGTCTAGTGCAGGGATGTTAATTAAAATAATCATAAGTTCCTCCAGTATGAGACATCAGAGAGAACACGGAATGGACACAACTTTGGTTTTCAAAAAGCTTATGTTAACTATGGGTGTTTGGTTGGGTGTCAGATTTACTGTATCTTATTACTGATATCAGCCCATTTGTTGATTTGGAGAAAGTGCAGATTTCCCCTAAAAGCAGATGGCTACACTACTACAGAAAGCTGTTTGCAGACATAAGCAACTAACAGCACAGAAATAAACTCTCAATAATCAGAGCAAGTCCCTTTGAATGCATTATCAATATCATAAATGACACAATAAAAGGCAAATGCTCCCCTGAAAAGAGTTTTAGCAACTAAAGATAAAAGGACCTGCCATAAATGGGTGAGTGGGATAGAGGACATCTGGCAGGAGCACATGGGTAGAGCCTCAAAAATGAGAGCTAGAAATGTTCCTTGAGAAAGTAGACTGTTCAACGGTATGAAAAACATTTTAAAACCCACACAAAGGGATTTTTTTAAAACAGGAAAATCTATTTAACCCACAAGTTGTTGGACTATTTTTCTTAAGTACACACATGTTTTGGAAACTTCAGAATCTTGAAATATACTCCTGATTAGCAACACTCAAGTTTCCAGCTGCCTTTACATTTGTTCACTTTGTCAAAGCCCTAATTCTACCAAAGCCCTTTGTCCTACTAAAACGCCAGCTCAGCTCACCTTACTGGAAAGGCTCTTCTGGTTTTGTCAGCTGTGCCCATGATAAGCAGCTGGGAAGTATGGAAAAACTATTAACTATTGACTGAAAAAGAGTATGGACATGGAGTTTCAACATTTGTTACAGAAGAGGTTATAAAAAAAAAAGTAAATAAAAAAAATGAAATTAAAAAGACTATTCATTGCTCCACACCTGCTCAGACAGGCTTTACAATCACCAATCCATGTAAAATAGCCACAGCTCAGCTAAAGGAAGTATTTATTAATCCTTGTTTAAACAGGAGGGGCAGGGGGGAAAAACTCTGCCAAGGCGCAAAGGCAAATCACTGAAAAGCAGGAAGAGGAATGTCCACTGATACACTAGGGATAAACCAAAGGTCTCTCTGAGATGTTTCCCTGATGTACTACTCTAAATAAATGGCATAACCAGGGCAGATAGACATCAATTTGGAACGCAGGCAGGAGAGCTTTTCACAACTTCAAAGCATAAAAATGTGTTCCCAATTAGTATGTAATGTAATAGGCCAAATGCAGACTGGGCCTCATGTATTTCCCATCTTTAGCAACGTTCAATTGCCAGGCAACAGTGCCACAGTTCCCATTATCTTCTATCCCTACCTATGCCCTCTAAGAAGTATGGCTA
This sequence comes from Xerus rutilus, assembly GCA_028644305.1. Lineage (NCBI taxonomy): Eukaryota > Metazoa > Chordata > Mammalia > Rodentia > Sciuridae > Xerus > Xerus rutilus. The sequence continues at coordinate 42,593,190 of CM053405.1, read as the reverse complement.
TTTAAAGGCTCTCCCTTGAGCCTATACAAGAACCCACATGTAAAGTCCCACATTCAAAACTAGCCATACCAGGCACCAACAGACTAGTATATTTGCCTTTATTCAAAAGATGGAGCGCTAGGTAGCTGTTCCTTAAAACTCAGGCAAATGGACATGATCACCATGGCTACCAGGATTATGCAATCCCCTGGCCCCTAGGTGAGGGGAGGCTCCCAAAAGTTTCAGGTGGGTTTTCAATGAAGGAGCCTAGCTCTGTGAGACAATGTATGCAGTTTAGAGTGTGTGCATTCCATGATGTAACAATAAGGGAGAGAAGAGCATTAACTTCGACAGAATGCCTATGCAGTGGCCTAGATACTACACATGAATTATCTCAATTACTGCAACTAAGGTCCAGGGAAGTTAAATAACTTACCCTAGGTCACAAGGGGAATAAGTGTCCTGAACCAAAATCCAAACCCAAGTCTGTATAACAACAAAACAAATGTTCTATCAAATGTGATGCCTTCCATTGTTTTTCCTCATTATCATGCTGCCCTGAAATAGTTAAGCTTCACCTATAGACATCAATAAAGTTGGTGGTTTAAAACTCAAGAAGGATCTAGCATTCCCTGACAACTCCACAGTACATATTGGCTTGGGAGGACTTCTTGAAACACTAAAATAGGACACAGTGGTGCACACCTGTAATCCCAGCACTTTGGGAAGCTGAGACTGGAGAATCACAAGTTCAAAGCTAGCCTCACAGCATGGGTGAGGCGCTAAGCAACTCAGTGAGACCCTGTCTCTACATAAGACACAAAATAGGGCTGGAGATGCGGCTCAGTGGTCGATCACCCCTGAGTTCAATCACCAGTACCCAAAAAAAACCAAAAAACTGATACTAAGGTTTAAAAAAATAAAACACTAAAATATTTCTCTTTATCACTTTTGATGAAAATCTTTCTCAAAATTTTAAATGCCTTATTGAGCAAAATATACCAAGCTCCATTAGTCAGTAAATGTGTGGTCCATGCAGTATTTTGCAACCTGGGATGAGAAACTGTGCTGCACCTAAGAGATGGAAGGGGCTACACAAACCGCTTGGTTTAACCAAGACTGCAGGGATTTCTTCCTAAGATTTTTCCAAATTGTAAGGACAAAGTGTTAAACAGATAAAACAAAACCCATTTACATGTAGCCCTATGAATGTAAAACTTATTTAAGCAAGTTTTTACACACAAAGGTTCCAACATCCCATCTAAATTCAAAGGTATTCCACCAGCACTAGCATTTCATCTCAGCAAAAAGAATGCCCTCACTGTTAACAAATTCATCACCTGTTAATCTTAACATTTTTCTAAACTCTATAACCTCATGAATTCAGATTCAATTAGACAATATTAAAACAACTAGTCCTAAGATTTTATGAGGGTAGTGGTATTATTTTACCCTTTATGAATCTACTTTCCTCCCTGCCTAGGTTCAAAGGGCTATGCACACTTTTCACTAACATGCTTGATCTAAACACTCTGATTCAATTTGGAAGACATCTTATCAATAAATATCAGAGATTCTCATATATACACACATACACCCATTATACATACACACATATATGGAAAAAGTTCCAATCATTAAGTCTTATATTAAAACAAGAAAAGCTTAAACAATATGAGTACGCTACAGTCATCAACCTTTCTGGGTCTTCATTCAGTCAAAACAAGAACAAGATTTCAATTGCAACTACAGACAGCTGCTGTAAGGAAAAAACAAACACCAGCCAGCCATTCCATCCGCCACTCCCATCACCTGCCTTTCATTATTCTCCCACCTCCAAACTGCACAGATCTTTAACCCAATGATGAGGCTGTTTGTCAGCTGCCTAATCTCTTTGTTGTCTGTACAAAGTTATTTTACCATTATCCCTGAAACTGGAAAGAAAGAAAAAAAAACTAAATAGAAGCAAACTATGGCATTTCTAAAAATTTTTAAAAACTTATTTTTTAAATAGTATATGTTATCTTTTCAGTAACATGCTCAATTAATAAGCACAGAATTTTCCTATGTGTCCTGAATTTTGGGACTGTATTTATTTTATTTATTTCAGTTTAAAAACTGATACACTGCTTTGAAATGAGAGAAATTTTATGTGGAAAGATGTTGTGAAGTTCAAAAAAATTATACTGAGCATATTATTTGAAAGTGAAATCCAACAAACTATATAAAACTAAGTTTATCTCATATTTCCTGACTTTGTGAACTCTCTACATTCATCCACTGCATTATTAGTGCCCTTAAAGTTTCCTCCCTACATCCCTGTGTGCCCCAAACACTTTTTGGGTTTTTTTGCTTTTTACAAATAGGTATCACAACTTTACTGCTGTGTGTTGTGACCCTTTGGGGAAAGTACCTAAGAAAGAGAAATTTGGCACCATTAATGTCCAGTTAATTTTGATACTGACTGCTGTACAACTCTGAGTTCCATGTCGTAAATGAAAATCCTCTCAGTATTTCAAGTGTTGATGGGAGTGCCAAGGCAAGGGGCAATAAGGATGCTCATGTAATTTCTTTAAGAGAAGATCATAGAAAACTTCAGATAGGAAGAACTACCTCTTTCCACTCCAAAATATAAAAGTGTAAATTCTGGCTATTTTATCACCAAATGACTGACAGCTACATGTGGAAAGAAAAGAACCAGCATGAGAGAAAACACAGGACCAGCCACTACCAGTCATACTTGTCTATCAGATGAACATGATGCTACTTAGTTTTGGTTGCATTCATGCGGAAAGGACCAGCTTTGGCCTGCATTCCAGTTCTCATTTTCCTCACATACCTTTATCATTTTCTGTCTATCCCTGAACAAAGAACAAAAAGTTTAGCAGGTGGACCTTCACTAGTATAACACATGTTAGCTACAACCAACTTCATCTGTTTTATCAAGAAAGATATCCACATTCCACTTCCACATGAAAAGCCCTAATAAATTTTACATTTGTTTTGAATGGATTGCATTACACTTAGCCACACGGTAAAATACTATATAATGCACTGAGATGGAGGGATCTATTCACTCCACACTGCATGAATGCCTCAACCACTAAAGGAAAAAACAGCCCTTCTCATAGCATTCAAAAGGGTGACTAAACAAGTTCCAGCTGAAAGGGGGAAAAAAATATATCACTCAGGTTATCAGAGTTAATATCTTACACATTTTCCACATCAAAGAAATCACTTGTTACAGACTAGAACCAAAAAAAAAAGACCTATTAAGTCCCCCCTTATCTACTGGGGAAACATTCCCAAATCCCCAGTCAATGCCGGACACCACAGCATTTCCGGCACCTCCACCTCCTGACTTGACACACAGAAATGACTCAGACTATTCATAGATATTCACTCTGATGTAATAACTCAAAAGACTCTTAAGTTTTGTCAAGATTTTGAAGTACTAAAAACTGTGAATGAACACCACAATACTATAACTTTTGAAAATTAAGATTTAAATCTAGTGAGAAAGCTAGTCTACGGATAGCTAATTGTTAGGAAAACTTTCTGTGCTGTTTTTCCCTATACATTCCTACCTATGAGAACATTTAACTTACGAATTATACACAATATTGGCAACAATTACGAAACAGAATAATTGTAACAATACATTATAATGAAAGCTTTTCAAAATCTATGAAATGCTTGTTTCCAGAATTCTCTATTAATTTTTTTGGAAATAACTGTGGATAACTGAAACCAGAAAAGGGAAACTACAGTTAAGGGGCGGCTGCTGTATAGACAACTGTTTACCACTGAAGTGTATATGGTTCTCTCTTCACACCTTCAGATGAAACCATGACATGCATCATGTTAGTTACTTTGAACTCATTATCCAGGACAGATGTACCATGCCTGAAGTAAATTCAATATAGTCATACTTAAAAAAAACTGAGAGATGATTTAAACTTTAAAAAAGAATCTGCAATAGTATTCCTTAAAAATAAGTCCTAGAATAATTCATTCTACAAATATGTCTATTACATACTGTAAGAAACAATGTTTGCAAACACATGAATGAGTTTATGTTTGCAAAAACAATTATTAACTAGAGGCTGGTAATTTCTGGCACAAAAACCAGAGAGCAAATGTCATCACTGAAGGCAATTTAATGGTCAGTGCACAGGAGTACAATCTCCCATGGCTCTAGTGAACATTTTCCAATAAACTGTTTCTTCAGTACCTGTATGTGCCAGACAATCCTAGCTGGATCAGCATTTCCAGCACCTCCACCTCCTGACTTGACACACAGAAATGACTCAGACTATTCATAGATATTCACCCTGATGTAATAACTCAAAAGACTCTTAAGTTTTGTCAAGATTTTGAAGTACTAAAAACTGTGAATGAACACAATACTATAACTTTTGAAAATTAAGATTTAAATCTAGTGAGAAAGTCAGTCTACGGATAGCTAATGGTTCGGAAAACTTTCTGAAGCTACACTACTACATGAGAGTACTTACTTCTGACCGTCCAAATCCTGAAAACAATTAAAAGCCACACAAAAGCTAGTGTGAGGATAAGAGCAACACGCAAAACAAAATAGTACCAAGGATATTCAAACTCAAAAATAGGCAAAGCCATTTTCTCATCTTAAATATCACATAAACAGGCTTAACATTTTGCTTACTACCAGATGTAACTTTGCATTTGCATTGCTAATAGTCCTTTTTCAAAATGTGCTCACACTTAGAGTTCCTTTTGAATAGCAATAACTAGATATAATACCTACCCTAGGACCTGGACATGCTAATAACATCAAGCCATAGCTAAGCATACCTTCTCGTTCAGTGTACAACCAGAATAGAAAATAGTTGAGAGGCAAGTTGTTTTCTTGGAAAGGCATTGTACAGAAAGGTTCATCCTGCTTTGTTCTAGACTTCACTTGATATTCTATAAAGAGCAGGACCAAATACAATTTATTCCTCACAGAAGACATTGCTTACAAGACAATAAACAATGGAAATCTTTAAAACCATAAAAGAACTATTTACTGATAGGCACTAGAAAAAGGCAGCTTTGCCTTTTTGTGGTATTAAATTTTTTGTCTTCATACAGATATCAATACAAAACTAGCCAAAGGACCCTTTGGAAAAATGAAACTGTAAAAGGCAATGGATAGCTCAACCACAAGTAAATGGCTACAATTTTAAGATGACAGTGTACTTCTGTGTGGATGTTTAGACAACAAAGATTTAAAGCAAAAGAGAGGCAATAAAACACATTTCACCAATCCAAAAGATCACTCCTGGGGCAGAAAAAGAATTCCCTTCACCAGGTGTAGCCTTGAAACTGCAATAAAAAATAAAAACATTTATGAATAAAGAATATAGACAATGTTAACTTCCAGACTGTTCTGACCTTTTTAACTTTAATTTTTACTATGGTTTAAAATTGAAAAAGTTGCCCCCACCCTCCGCCGTTTCTTTCAAGGGAACTTAAGGTTATCAACTTCTTGTGACTCCTTCCAACAAGCATCATATAATATTTTCTATTTTCTACTCAAATCTGCAACTTAATACACACTACACTATGCCTTCAGTTGTTTTTTAATTTAACATTTACATCATTCCATATCAGTAATTTCCTCATTCTTCTTCATAATTGCATAGTACTCTGTCTTGGATAGGTAATATTTTACTTAACCAGTCTTCTGTAATGAACATTAAGGTTGTTTCCAATGTTTTGCTACAAGAAACAATCCTTCAATAAACCTTGAGCATATTTCATTTCAATTCAGCATACACTTCTGGATGTGGATTTGCTGAATCAAATAGGTTTGTACATGTATAATTCTGATGAATCTAGTGAAATTTTCCATCATAAAGACTTTCTCAATTTACACTGCCACCATCAACGCATGAATGTTTTATCTCCACACTCCTGAACCGTTTGGTCTCTTTCTTACTAATTGGCAGAAACTGCTCCTACATGAAGAAACTTTGCCCATTATCTTTGATGAGTTGTAAATATTTCTTCAACTTGTCATTTGACTTTGTGGTACTTTTAGATATGCAGAAATTTATACTTTTATGCAGTCTATGAGTTTTTTTCCTCTATTGCTTAGGATTTTATATTTAAAAAAAACAACTTTAAATCATAAAAAATTTCTACCCCAGTTTAGCTCTATTTCTCTTGTGACTCTGATCTTTCAATTTAAAGTCTAATTCCATGCTGGTGAAAGTATGCACTACAGAATCAACTTCTCCCCACCTCCCACTGATTTCAGACACCACTTTCATCATCATCACTTTTATCATGTCTTGTGTGGTTGAGGGGTCTTCTTTTCAATCTTCACGTTTTATTTCACTGGTCTCTACACATCCATATATGTGCCTTCATCACAAGCTTTTAATTACTATAGCTTAGTGATATAGTTAATATCATGTACAGCTGGTTCTACCTCTCATTAGTCTTCTTTTCCATAATGTCCCTATTACTGTATGTTCATTTCTACATTCACTTTAGCATTAGTTGATCAAGTCAAAAATAAAAGAAAATCTCACTGGCATTTTTATTGGGGTTACTGTCAAATGACAGCAAATTTTAGGGAGTTACTTATTTTTAAGGAGCAACCTTTATACTTGGCAATTTCGTTCCACCAGATTACAAATAGTGTAATTCATGCCTTAACTAAAGCATTTGTATTTCATATCAGTATGTCTCCAATCACAAGATGACGGTCTCTCACAGGTAGCAGTAGTATTTGCCACTGAGCTTCGTCCTGCAGCCAGGACTATATGAAAATGCATAACTGTCAAAAGAACTGTTGAACTTTGTTTAAGTTTGTAGCATATTCCCTAAGTTTAGCCATAAATTAAATATAAATAGGAAACATTTCTATAGTCATTGGTCTTTTCTTAACATGGAAGCTAAGCATGCAGACATAAAAAATTGAAAAATCTCTACAGATGATCCAGACAGGTTCTCAGCAATCATTTATTCTGAATATAAATCACTTCTATCATAATCATTTATTTTATGGACTGTTTCCTAAGTTTCCATCCAAAGAACATTCCAAATTCGAGAATTATGTCCATTCTATGCCAATATTCCTATAGAATTATTGCCACACAGAGTATCTTTTATCAACATGTAGATAGTAGCAAAACGAAGAATGGATGGGAGCAAAAAAGTAAAAAGAGAAATGATATTTTTACATTTATATTTTATGGTTTATAAACACTGACAAAATCCATCTCATTTGATACATATGCATAAACTCAGCTGACTACGTATGAATTGAGTACATAAAGATGAAAAACAAAAATTTTTTTTGGCAGTGCTATAAATAAAACTTAGGGCACACTAATCAAGTACTCTACAATGCAGCTACACTCCCAACCCAAAGAACAATCTTTTTTTTTTGGCACCAGGGATTGAACTCAAGGGTACTTGACCACTGAGCCACATCACGAGCCCTATTTTGTTTTATGTAGAGACAGGGTCTCACCGAGTTGCTTAGCGCCTTGCCATTGCTGAGGCTGCCTTTGAACTTGGGATTCTCCAGTCTCTACCTCCCAAAGTGCGGGGATTACAAGCGTGAGCCACCGCGCCCAGCTAAGGACAATCATTTTTATAACCAATTATTTTATTTTAAAATCAAAGCATTCACCACTTCTATGTTCTATAGTTTTAATGCTAAAAACCTTAGCTTTCACAACACAATGTTTTCTGTTAAAGGGTAGGGGAAGAAAAATATGAGGTTAAAGGAGTAGGCAGGACAGATCATGAAAGGTTAGTAGTAAAACTGCAGGCTTTGGCTTTAAGAATGATAAAAAATCAGTAAGACTTTAAACAGAAAAATAACATGATCATAACTGCTTTTAATAGACCATTTGGTTACAGGGTTGGGATGGGTCAGTCATAGGGTGGCCAGGGTAGGTTACAGAGAAAAAGTTACTGCAGTGAACCAGTCATGGTGGTTGGACTTAGGGTAGTGATGGTGATGAAGAGAGGATTCATTGAAGAGATACACAGGAGGTAAAAATGATAAGATTTTGATAATTTTCTGGCTTGAGCAACTCAGTGGCTGGTGGTATCATTTACAGAACTAGGGAAAACAAATGAGGGAGAGAGGTTTGAAAGGAAAATAGTCTGAGATTCATGTCTGACATGCAAGTCAAGTACAGTGAACAATCACACTAGGAGTCTAGAGCTAAGGAAAAGTCAACATCTGAACCTGGTGCATAGCATTGTGAGAGAACATGAGAATATGGTAGTGAGAAATCTCAGCCATCCTTTGATGGAATTTATTCACCCTGAAAGATAATTAGTAAATCAACATAAAGCAGATCATAGAGATTCTCTTACATTTAAATCATAAGGGAACTTTTAGGATACTCACATTAAAATGGAAAGTGCAATTTAAAGTTCAAGTGCCTAATGTTCAAATAATAATCTGCAAATTCTGAAATATACTTTCTCAAAAATAATGAAGTGATAGAGGATACCTGCTAGATCTAACAGGAAAACTTCCTCAGATTCATACACATATTTAAAGGTTTTAGGAAACTGAAGACTACATGAATTATTTGGTTTACACCCCTTGAGGCTCATACACAGCACACCTAATAGTCTTGTCTCAAGGCAAAAGATTTAACAGACTGCCCTCCTAATTGCTCCCTGGACACTTTGTACACAACACCACGTTATCCTGAAGTACAGATTCCTATATAAAACTCACCTTCAAAAAAAAATCAAAGATAAATATCTTACCAACTACTTCAGACCAGATAAAACTGTTTACATTATCTAAAACCTAACCAATCATTATGCTAGGTACTAATATATTCTCAACTGTTTTTCTCAAAAATAAAAGCAATTTAGGTGAAGCCAACAGCACATTATTTAAGTTATATAATCACCGCCCCCCCAAAACTGAATGCCTAGTTGTACTACAAATATAATGACAACTTTAAAATTTTGTGAGAAATTTTATTCCTGAGAAATGTCTTTTGTGTCTTCATAATGAGCACAGTTAGAAAAGCCATCAATTTTAAAAGAGTTTAAAGTACAAAATAAAATCTAGGTAGCCTTAAGAGAGAAAAAAGAATTTTCTCAACTACAAGAAATATAGAACAAGTAGTAAACTTCTGGAAAGACAGGAAAATTTTTCTAAATTTAGAAATCACAATAGAAAACAACTGAATTCCTAAATAAAAATTTAAAAATCTTCCCAATGTCCTAAAAAGATGGTTGCTGAAATCTCAGCAAGGTGATAGCACACATTCCTTGCTCCCGAAGGCAGAGGTGCAGACCCAGCCACCGCCAGTCTCCAGAGCTTGTGCTCTCCACCACTAAGACTTTATTGCCTTTACTGAAAGATTTAGAAAATAGGAGCAAAATGCATGAAATAGAAGCAAAATGCATGAAATAGGAAAATGTAACGAATAAGCAAACATATGGCAAAATATTTAACTTTCTAAGTAATCTCTGATTCTGTACCTTAAAATTAAACAACTTGGGTTTTGCAAAAAAAAAAAATTAAAAACCAAGAAAACATCCAGTTTGTAGAACTGGTAGACAATTTGGCAATACATATAAAGTGTCATAAAAATATCCAACATGCCCTTTGGCACCCTTTTTTCTTTTTCTGGAAGTCTATAGTAAGAGGCGAAAATGGGCAGAGTGAAGAGGGGTGCTTACTCCACATGCACAAAAATGCTTATCTGAGCACTATGCCAATGTAAAAATTTAGAAACATGCTGAACGCACAAAATAGACAACTGTCAAATAAAATGCAATGAATCCACTGTTTGTTATACAGTCACTGAAAATAATTATAAAGCATATATAACAAGAAAAATGCTTTTCATAGTGTCAAACCAAAAAGAGATGAACATAAAAATTTAAAAATGAAGAAAACTCCTTGTTAATGCATAGGAAAACACAAAAAGGGAAAACATTTTAAATTGTGACTATGACTGGTGATATAGAAGGATTTTTACCTATTGTCTTACAAATGTTTTATAATATGATTTCCTTCCATCTATTAGATCAATACAACTTTTCTTACTGGGGGAAGAGGAATTTCACAAGGCCATTTACAAATTTGAAGTATTAAGAACAGAAATTTAAGTATTCTTTGGAACTTTTTCGAAAAATGAAAAATGACAGTACAACTGTAAGATGTAATCTGTTCTGTATGGTTCAAGTTCCACTGTACAGAGGTTGAAAATACATACTACATTATATACATATATATGACTGTGAGCTCGCTTAGGGTCTTAGAAATTATCTCAGAAGTTATTTAATTATGAATGTAACTGCGAAGTCATATGAGTTTTAAACTGGGACGATCCACAATCTGATTTATGCTATACCTCCATTTTGCAATCTTTCTCTTCCAGTAAAATCTGGCGTCCCAAATGCTCAGAAAAATCTTTGCTAAAAAACAAAGAACTACTTACACTATGTCATGCTTTATCTAAAAAATTAATGTCATTAAAATCATTTTAATAATATTTTGAATCTTAGTGTCTCCCCTATTAGACTGACAGTTCCTGAGGGACAGCAGGAATTGCATCTCATTTAGCACAGTGGTTGGTTCTCACTCAAGCATGCAGATTTGTGCTTGAGGAGGTATATACAACAGGAAAAACTAATGTCCCATAAGTCAGAATAATCACAAAACCACCACTCAAGTAAGCAGACATACACAGGGATGTCCAGGTCCAAAGACACATTTGTAAGCTATTCCAAGTATTTCTGAGAAAACAGTTAAGCTACCCAAAGCAGTAAATCTAAAAGTCTATCCTAGCCCCATAGGTTACCTAAACCTGAACCCTACAATATTCAATTCTAGCTAGAAATAAAGTTTTAAATGGCTTGAAGTTTAAATTTATCATAACATATTTTGTGAATTTATCATTTTGATTATTACATAAAATGGTGGTTAATACAGAATGCTCATTTATTGGTACATGTCAAAAGAATGTACTTGAGTTTGATCCAATTTCCCATCAGTTAATTATGCAAATAGTAACTTGGCTTTCACTCACCTATGCACAAAGATCATTTTGATTGAATTTAATGTTACAGGGGATAAACTCCCAAAATGAGGCATTTAGCTCACTAGGACTGCCACATTTGCTTACATTAAAGCCAGGTTTTCATATCTTAGAACAAAGACAGGAGGAAGAGTATACAATCTATATCCAATACCCAATGAGGTTATGTTAAATCACAAAAGCATCAATGAACATTTGTGTTTAACTTTAGAATTCAAAAACAGCATCACATATAAACTTTGATAACTAAAATATATCTAGACCTTTCCTTATAGCTTTCAACATGGTTCCTTCACTCTCACATGGGCTACATCACATCCAAGCAAGCTGGTTGGTATTCTTTCCCAGCACAGATGTGTTAAGTGATACATTTAAGTGATTTGTCAAAAGTTCACATAGTTCCTAAAGCAGAAACTACACTCTGGGGTAAAGATACCTTCATTTGCCTCTCCTCCTCATGCCAGCTCTCCTCCAACAGAGAGCTGGCCAAGTCTGCATCTTGTGCAGTCAGCATGGTCAAAGGAAAATCATTTCATGACATCCCAGACCTAAGTCCTTTCTTGATAGCTGGCCAGCAGTGAGAGTCATTTCATCTACTGAAACATATAACTGAAAATCCATAGTCCTTTACCCAAAAGGCAAACGTGATTTTTAAAGGTAAGGCTCCTATAGAGCCAAAGCCTAAATTTTCTTTTTTGAGAATTTATTTAAAAGTTAAAGGGCTGAGAAACTAAAGAAAAATCAAAGGCAGATTTTTCAGGTTTTCCCTTTTTCACTGTTTACATCAGCCAAGCCAACATCTCCATTACCTAGACCACCACCACCAATTATCTAACCTATTTTAATAAATGACTCCTTTTAAATGTCAGTGCTTCTAAAATACTTCAACTAAGGAAAAGCCTCCTAGAATTTTTTCAAATACAGAAAATTACAGGTACATCTACTATGAATCACTAGTATTTTATATATAGTAGCTAACATGTTTTGAGCCTTTACCATGTGTTGGGCACTAAGCTATTTATATACAAAATCTCAATGAATCCCCACAACAATCCTGTAGTATAGACACAAACGCCTTATAAATTCATTTCCACCGATGTGGAAACAGAGGCATTGAATATAAGTTAATAAATCGGAAACTAACAGAAGTGAGATCTGAAGCTATATTAAGTCCAACCATTAAACTATGAGGCCTCTATGCTCTGCCTGTTCTCTTGTCAGGGTTTAGGGTACTAGGGTAAGTATGGATGACCTGGATTCAAATCCCAGCTTGTTTACTGATAAATCTTAGGGAAGTTAAAGAAAAATCTGTGTCTTTTCAACAACAAAAGGAATGTAAGCTGGGGCTGGGATTGTGGCTCAGTGGTAAAGCGCTTGCCCAGCATGTGTGAGGCACTGGGTTGGATCCTCAGCACCACATAAAAATAAGTAAACAAAATAAAGGCATTCTGTCCATCTACAACTAAAAAAAAAATTTTTTTAAAAAGGAATGTAAGCTGCATCGTGGAGTTATGACAAAATGCAGTACCTAGAAAGCAGTAACTGGTTCACCCAGAGGGCTCAAGAATCTCCATCAGCAATAGCATGGTGACTTCTCAGGAGACAGGTGAGGTGGCTTGGGGCTTTGGTCCCACACCAAATGGCCTCAAACTACTCTTGTTGAGTTCTTGAGTTAGTTTTTTCTGTTTTCTTTAAGATTCTACTTTCTCAAGTTATCAATCAGGCTAGCACACATAGCTGGAGATGCACCTAAAAGGTGCCCCCTTTTCTCCTTCTTTTATGGCTTCTTCAAATATGCTAGGCATATCTGAACAGCTAGGCATGCATGGTGGCACATGCCTGTAATCCCAGCAACTTGGGAGTCTGACACAGGAGGATCTCAAGTTTGAGGCCAGCCTTAGCCATTTATCAAGGCCCTAAACAATTGAGCAAGACCTTGTCTCAAAATAAAAAGGGTTGGGGATGTGGCTCAGTGAGCATCCCTGGTACTCTGCCCCCTACCACCACCAACAAAGCTGAATAGCTAGACTCTCATTTCTAATTAAGAATATCAAGGTTCTAAGGGAGGGTTCGGGGGTCTCCTAACTAGTTAAAATTTTGTGTGCAAATGAACATTTTAACAACTAATCTTGACTTTTCAGAGTTCTTTTCTTCTTACTCATCTTCTTTAAGGTATGTGAAGAATGTTGTGGCTACCACACATTTTAAACCTACAGATAAGCTTGTTCTCACTGGGGCATATTAAAATGTGGCACTGCTACCATTCTGTCAAATCAAATACTCAAAGACAAAGGGAAAGTGGCTATGGGATGGTACATGGGATTGCTCAAATAATCCATAAAAGCATAAGCAACCTTCTCCTTCAGCTCATGAAGGAGGAGGTTAGAAATGACATCTAATACAAGATTGGTTGGGTTGGGGTGCTATATAGAAAAGCAACTCAGATACTGGGTAGACATCCTCATCATAGACATGATTGGCAAACTTACTGCCAAATGTGGTGATTTGATAAAACAACTTTTCTGCACATTATCCAACTAATGCTATTTGCACATGCTCTGTACTAAATCAGCAAAGGGAACTGACTCTGCCTTTCAGTCGTGAGCCCATTAGACAATCTTAAGTACTGAAAACCACTAAGTGGTAGAAGAGAACATAATCACACTGTTTACTGTGAGACAAAATCTTCACTGGATTAAAATAAAAGCACAAAAGGGAGCGTGAAATGGAGGTGATAATACAAAATGTATTTGGGATGCCTCAAAAATAGAAGAAGAGCTGTCAAATCTGAAAAAAAGCTTAGAAGGTTCCACTCTCATTACAGCAACTGTATCAAGCATTGATATTTTTTAATGTCATACCATTGTGATTATCACTCCTAAACATTTTTCAAAATTTAGCAAATCATTACACAATGTATACATGTATTGAAACATCACATTGCACTCTATAAATATGTATAATTATGTGTCCATGAAAAATGAAAGTAACACAAGAAAAAAAATGGCCAAAAATAAAAATAAATAATACATAAAAGAAGCCAGACACACAGAGGGAGAATGAAGGCAAAGAGTCATTACCAGCAGCAAATCAGTAAGACCAAAGGTAGCTTGGACCTTCAGAAATAAAGAGGAGGCAAGGAAGGATGCTCCCACCAGGTTCAGAGGGAGCATGACCCTTCTAGCATATGATTTCACATTAGTCTCTAACAGCATGAGACAATGAATTTCTACTGTCTTAAGCCATTCTGTGTGTGGTCCTTTGTTACAGCAGCCCTGGGGGGGGGATGGACTCAGGAAAAAAAAAATTTAGCAGATCATCCATTCCTTATCCAAGAGGCTGATCGACAAACTAATGGAAACAAATTTCAAGTTGTTAACTTCCAAACTTTTTTATTGTCTTTGTGACCATGATATTCTACATTGGAACTTTTTTAAATACTCAAGGTCACTGATATAATAAAATGTTACATTCAAAAAGGCTACAAATCATATAGACAAGGGGTCGGCTAACTTTCTGTATATGGCCTGAAAGCATTTCAGGCTTTGCAGGCTATAAAGTCAGTCACAAGTACTCAATTCTACTGTCAGAAAAGCAATCAGACAATTCATGAATTCTGGTAGCCTGAATGTTTGTGTGCCCCCAAAATTTCTATGTTGAAAAGTCATGACCAGTGTGATGGTGTCAGCAGATCAGGCTCTTTGTGAGGTAGGGCCTATGCTCATGAATGGGATTAGTATCTCATAAAGTAGGCACCAAAGAAACCCTCTCCCCAGCTCCCTCTTTGTGAGGAAATGGCAATAAGGTACCATTTATGGATCAGGAAGAGAGCCCTCACCAGACGCCAACTTTGCCAGCATACTGTTATTGGTACTTCCCAGCCTCTAAGACTGTGAGAAATAAACTTCTATTGTTCATAAGCCACCCAGTTTACAGAATTTTGTTATACTAGTCTAAAAGGACTAAGACAAACTGATAAGCATAGATATGTTCCAATAAAGTTTTATTTATGGCTCTGAAATTTGAATTTCATGATTTTCACACATCACAATACATTTTTTTATTCTGTTTCTTTTCCAACCCCTGGGGGGAAAAATGTGAAAACTATTCTTAATTTGCAGGCATACAAAAACAGGTGGCAGGCCAGATTTGGCCTGTGGGCCATAAATTTTCTGATCCCTGACTGATGCACATTACCCTAACAGTCCAAAATGGAAATGCAAAAAAAGGCAGCAACTTCAATTTTTTAGATTAGGTTACCTTCAAATCCAAGAGGGTTCAGGATGTATTTTCTGAAATACTATACAGACTATTCAAAAGTCCTGACCACTGAAGTTAACACTAAAAGGTTAAAGAGTATACGTCCTTTTAATAATATTTTAAACATATTTTAGTTTCCCTCAGGACTGACTTAAATCTTGACAGTACTCATATTAGCACAGTATTTTTAGGTCCATTCTTGGATAACCAGGTTTTCTCCACACCCCCAAGTCAACTAAGCATTAAGTAACTGTGCCAATTATAAATCTCTATAACAGGACAAAAACTATTATCTGAAGCTTCATTAGAATAGATGTTGTTAAGTCTAAAATAAATATAAGAATATTATGGTATCAGAGAGAAACTTTTGAGAACATGGGATTAGTCAACCTTCCTGTATGTATGTCAACCTTGGCAGAAGTATGCAAGGTAAATACCTACAAAATCATGTATATATTCAATAGATCATTGAGAGTATTCTTACCAATTCTGTAACAATTTTGAATAACCATACAACTACTCTGATTCCAAGGTCACACTCCCTGGGAATTGACATAATTCTCACATGGAATGCCTTTTGGGCTTTCGTTCGTTTGCACTGAGGAGTAAACCCAGGGGCACTATATCACAGAGCTACATGCCCATCCCTTGTTTTGAGACTAAGCTACCCAGTCTGACCTGGAACTTGTGATCCTCCTGAGTAACTGGGATAACATCATGCTCCACCACCACACTTGGCTGAGATAGCCTTTTAAAAGGGTGCTGGTAGAGGCTGAAGATGTAGCTCAGTATAAAGTGTTTGCTTAGTGAGTACAAGCCCTTGAGTTCAACTATCTCCAGCACTGCAAAAAATAAAATGGTGCTTGTAGCCTGTACTGAACCCTTTTAACTCAGTGAGCTAGCTCATCTTCCCTGTGTATAGTGAGTAAGTTTCCTGGTTTGGGGAACTTTGCTCAAGCAGGTATGAGAAATCTGCTAACTATACAGCTTTTCTTCTTGAACCTCAGAAGCAAAAGAGACAAACTGAAGCCAGACTGGCTTACTCCAGGTTTCTAAAAATTCGTCATCTATCCAGAACACACACAATGTTTTGGGATACCAAAATATTTTAAGTCAGCATTTGAAAGGGTAAAACTTGGGCAAAGCACTTATTTTGGACCCAGAAATTAAGACTGGTTTCATTTTACAATGTTTAAAAATTATTAGTAATTCCATTTGTCCAGATCTTGCTCACACAGGAAAAGGCAAATGCAATTTCTGGGCTGCATATATAGCTCAGTGGTTAAGCATTTTCATAATGTCCTAGGTTTAATTTCTAGAACCATGTAGAGAAAAAAAAATATTTTAGAAGGGTCATAGAGCTAGGAGTTGGATTTTCAGTGTCCTAGATATGAATAGATACATTCCAAGGAAGTTGTCTTCCTGATAAAAGGAAAAGCAAGGGATTATTTCATTCCTTCTTTCACTTTATAATTATTTGTTGTACTTAAATATTTATGGTTTCCAAGTGGGCAAGCTCCCCACAACCTAACCTATCTCCAAAATAACTACAGTGGCTGGAGAACAACTTTTTCAAAAAGTCATGATTCACTAAGAGGGCAAAAATTAGTGTTGTGGCTTGGCGTGGTGGCACAGGCCTGAAATCCTAGTGGCTCAGGAGGCTGAGGCAGGAGGATCATGAGTTCAAAGCTAGCCTCAGCAACTTAGGGAGGCCCTAAGCAACTCAGAAAGACCCTGTCTCTAAGTAAAATCTAAGAAGGGCTAGGGCTGGGGCTGTAGTTCAGTGGCAGAGCATTTGCCAAGCACTTGTGAAGCACCTGGTTCAATCCTCAGCACCGCATAAAAATAAACAAATAAAGGCATATTATCCATCTACGACTACAAAAAAATGTTTAAAAAAAAAGGCTGGGGATGTGGCTCAGTGGTTAAGCACTTCTGGGTTCAACCCCCAGTACCCTCCACTCAAATTAATATTGTGGGTCAGAGAGCATTTTTAATGAAAATGAAAGTATTACTGAGAAAGTCAGCAAATATGTCATGTTTTAAGGATTAAGACTAGACTTATGAAACTTTTGTTTCTGTTATTGACAGTAATGTATGTGTGTACTGCATTGTGATGTAAAGTTCCTTACTTTGGAGGAGCTGGCAATCTAAAAATGGCTTGAAATGCCTGCCAGACCTAAGCAGACATAAAAGGTAAGCATTGGGAAAGCAGTCAGACCTAGAAATTTAACATGCAGAGTCATCATCACTTAGTGGCTAGTGTGGTTTAGTTAAGTGTCCCCAAAAGACCCATGTGTTAAAGGCTTTGTCCCCAGCATGGTTCTATAAGGAGGTGGTGGGTCCTCTGGGAGGTGAGGACTAATGGGAGGTTCTTTAGTCATTGAAGGTATGATCTTGAAGAGGATGGGGGACTCTGATCTCTTCCTGGTCCTCTTTGCTTCTTGGCTTAAGAGGCCATGCACTCCTGACAAGATGTGCTGCCTCACCACGACCAAAAGCATGGGGCCAATTAATCATGAACTGGCACCTCCAAAACCACAAACTTGCTGACCATGAGGTGAGCTGTGTGCTCCACCACATACACATTCCTCACGTTTGCCATCTAGTATATCCACCCGACAGCCCAAGTGACTGGGTCCACCTGATCTTGGACCAGAACCTCCAAAACTGTGAACTAAAATAAATCTTTATTTGTTATAGGTTACTAACCCCCAATATTTTATTATAGCAACATAATGCTGACTAACACAGTGGCATAGAAAGCTTTGGGATGACTGGCATCATCTAAGAAACAGGCATCAGGAAGGAGAAAAAAGCCAAACCACAAATCCCAAGAATACTAACATTTCAAAGACCCATAGAGGAAGAGCAACCAAAACCAAATGAAGGAACAGTAGACAGGCGAGGAACACCATGGAGCTGAGATTCCCCTGGCAAGTTTCTTCTACTCTACTGCAGTCAGTAACTAAAAGTTAAAAAAGAAGGTATATACCTTTTCATCCAGTCTCTCATTTTTAAAAAATTAAATGTGAATAAGGAAAGGGTTAGAGAATATTTATGCAGCAAAAGAATAAACCCTAAGGAGCCTGGAAATTTACTTAGTCTGCTAATACATATCAAGGAATATTGTTTTTATGATGAGTACTATATACCAAGAGAAAATGCTAGTATCCATTTAAACCATCTTTTTGTATGTTTGAAGACAATACCTGGGATAATCACATCGTAGTTTATCACTTTAGGGCTGTCAGCTTTCTGAAAGTATCAAACCACAACAGTAGATGATGTCATTAAAATATCTTTTTTACTCTCATTGCAAATCTCACACTAAATTTCCACAAGAAAAGGAGCATTCTCAATCATCTGAAAGCAAATGCTCTCAACAGAAAGTATAATGGAATTACAAGGTTGCCCTTTGTTTAGACTAGAATTCTTCCAAAGCTATTGTCCTGAGCCCTTGTCAATAAAAGCTACAGCCCTTAACATTCTGGGCAGCATCCTTATTTGAAGGTAATGGGGCTCTCTTTAAACATGTAAGATATATCATCATGACTACTTTAAATGTTTTTTTCCTAGTTTATCATTCTTTATAAATAATATGTGTGTATTCATGGTCTTAATAAAACAGGACATTTCCATGTGTGGAATGATAGCTTCCTTTTTCAATATTTACTCAGAAAAGAAGCAACCACTGCTGAGAACCACCAGTATGTTATAGAACCAGGATGATATTGAGATGGGCCATAAAAATTACCTTACCAAGTTCCCTCATTTACCAGGTAAGAAAATGAGGGCTCTTCCCAGGTGGTCTAGAGGAAAGACTCTGGCTATCAGAGCCAGTTAAATGAGGGCTTTAATCCTAGTTTATTATTTGTTGATCAGAGTTAGTTTCTTAATTTTTTTAAAATAAGGGTTGAAGGTCTGAGTTCCAGAAAGTTACCTGTGATGGTTCCACTTATCATGGGATGACCCTACTCAAGTAGTCTCAATTTCTCTAATAAAAAGAGGTAAATAGAAAAATTTAAAAATTAAGGGTATCTGTCACCAACCTCACCCAGGAGTATGAAAGGGAAACAGTGTACTTACAGCACTTAGTACAGTGTTGGCACATGATAGGTACCAGAAGTGAATCCCTCCTCTTCAGTCTCCATTCTCTTCTCTTTGTTCAATGCAGAGTCCAATTTGAGACCCTACTCTGATTGCTCAGTGACTTTACCATACACACAAAGGAAAAAGGCCAAAGAATGTATACTTGATATTTTTATTGGTATTTATTTATTTAGGTACTGGGGCTCAAACCCAGGGTCTTATATGTGCTAGGCAAGTGTTCTATAGTTGAGCTATATATCCCCAATCTCTATTGGTCTTAATTTAAAGAAGAAATGAACATTATGTAGTTTCTTATAACACATCTAAATACCAATTCAAGACAAGACAGCACTGCCTTTTTTTTTTTTTTTTTTTTTTTTTTTTTTTGGTTTTTGGTACCAGGGATTGAACCCAAGGGTGCTCTACCACTGAATCACATCCCCAACCCTTTCGATTTTGTATTTTGAGACAGGGTCTTGCCAAGTTGCTGAGGCTGGCCTCAAACTGGTGATATTCTGCCTCAGCCTCTTGAGCCAACTCAGATTACAGGCATGCACCTTCACATGCTTCAAGAGAGCACTACTTTATGCAAAGTGAAGAGAAAGAGGAAAACCAAGAAGCCTCCGTGAAAGAAGGAGAAAACAAAGCTAAGTTCAGCATCACAGATATCAAAGCTGGAATTCCATATAAATGGGTACTGGTACTGGAAGCTAAGAAAAGATAAAGGAGAAGTAGAAACCAAAATACCTCCATATGTTAGTTCTAAAATCAGTTAGTAGTGATTTTGAAGACAAAGGTTCCAGGGGTAAGGGTGAAAAACCAAAAACAGTAACAAATCAAAAGAAAGATAAGTACTAGATAAGCAAAATCAATGGGAACAGTGTTTCCATGTGAAGTGCTTAGCAATAAAGGAGAAAAATCAAACAATAATCAGATGTTGAAGCAAGATCAAAGAGTGGGCATGAAAAGCACAGACTGTGAAATCAGACTGTCTACATTCACATCTCAACTCTGTCCAGTAGACGTGTGACCTTAGAATTACTTACCTTTTCTGTGTCTGAGTTTCCACTGCTGTAAAGAAAGAATAAAAATGGCACCTACTGGTTCTCATCTCTTCTCTGTATTACAAAGGGCTAGAAGTCTATTAACTACATATTCCAAGCTCCTCTGTCAACTGTCTTCCAGTTGGGTTCTGCCTATGAGAAATACTCACAGGAAACTGCAAGGTGAAAGAAAATACCTTTTTGTTTCCTGTTTTCTAGTGGCACCTGCAAGCAGCCGCAACAG
Source organism: Xerus rutilus (assembly GCA_028644305.1). NCBI lineage: Eukaryota > Metazoa > Chordata > Mammalia > Rodentia > Sciuridae > Xerus > Xerus rutilus. The sequence goes on along the minus strand of CM053405.1, from coordinate 42,572,506 downwards.
ACAACAGCAGACTCCAGCATCTTATGTGGTGTTTCAAAGCAGCAGAGCCAGTGACTATCTCCAGCCTGGAAGAGCACACTGTGAATGCAGCAACTATCTGACACCCTTCTCCTCTCAGCTCCTTCATGAATCACCTATGCAATGCATAGAGCACACACACATTTGCACTTTTATCTGTTTGCTCCAACATCACCCAACTACATATCCTCCAAAATTTTTGTTTCTCCAATCCTTTCAGTAACCACTATAACCAAATGCCTGCATTAAGTTCTCCTCTGCTTAAAACATCTACTGTTTCATTTTCCTTACTGGACCTGAACTGGTAACACCTAGTTCTTATGAATTTAAAAGTGCTTTAGAACATGGTCTGGAAGTTAGAAAGCACTTCCAAAACATTAACAACTGTTAATCTGCTAACATCTTGAAATCTCCATGTCCAGAGTTGAGCTACTTGTCCTCCATATAAACTTTTCTGAAAATAATCTCATCATCCATTTCTTCACCTAGGCTACAAATGCAAGTTATCTTTCTTCACATCAATAAGCAAAATCTGTGGGTTCCCTCTTCAGCAAGTCCTCCCACTTCCCTTCATTAGGTATAAGCCTTTTATTACCTCTAATCCAGTCTGGATCAGGTCTTTCCCTCCCTAATGAATTCTCCCCTTGCAGGTTCCAATTCATTTACACTGCCCGAGGAGGCTTTCATAAAGGAGGAAGTGGGTGCTATGTGATCATGTCACTCCTCAAAAACTACCAGTGATGCTCAAGGTCATGAGCCCATTCAGTCACATAAAGGTCTTCCTGAAGTTAATCCCAGACTACTTAATAGTAATTCTCAATACACTACTCTGTATTTGCATCCTCAAATCTTACCTTCCCTCAATCTATACCCAAACTCTCCTTGCCCTTTGGTCCCTCCATATCTTTACACAAGGTAAACTCTCAGAATGAAATGCCATCTGTGCACTCCACATACACACAGCCTTTGTTAGACTCCCTTCTACCTCAATCACAACCACCTTCTCCTACTCCGTCACTATTATAACTTACTACCATACGTGTCAGAAGTTGCAACTATTGAGGTCCTAATAAGTTGGGGATTCATTACCTCTTAAATATTTTTCATGCAACAGAACTGTACAAGATAAAACTTGCAAGGTATTGGTATCTCAGCTCTTGGGACAGCCAGAACCCAAGGCCAGCTATCTCCACCAGCAGTCCATTAACAGCTCTTCTATAGTTAGAAATCTCCTACTACTGCACTGTAGTATACAAACGTTATTTTCTATGTGCTATGAAGAGAGTGGAAAACACCGCCCTACATCATCTACAGAGCTCAGCACCTCGCACATGAAAAGTATAGCTCTGGTTTCCACTACAGCTCAAAAACCAGAAAGAACTGAGTGTGGTGGCACATGCCTGTAATCCCAGCACTTTGGGAGGCTGAGACAAGAGAATCATGAGTTCAAAGCCAGCCTCAGCAAAGGTGAGGCACTAAGCAACTCAGTGAGACCCTGTCTCTACATAAAAACACAAAATAGGGCTGGGGATGTGGTTCAGTGGTCAAGTACCCCTGAGTTCAATCCCTGATACAAAAAAAAAAAAACCAGAAAGAACATCTGCATTTCCAAGTTTGTACTGGCAGCATTTCCTATTAGAAAAACTTACAAATAAAATGACAACTGTACTGGTTCCTTACCTCCCTACAACTGTTTTCTTGTTTTTTGATACATGAATATAAGTTAATGAATGAAAACACAGACCTTTTAAATACAAGAATATATATTCCAGACATATTTGAATTCATAAATATTAGATTTTAATTTAAACCATTAAACATATAGTTGGATTCTAAGACAGTCAATTGAAATTCAGAACACACTGCTCCCTCAAGGGGCAAAACTGTGGTTAGCTTTTTAGGCTTCTATTTCTTATAAATACTTTAAAACAATGATGCTCCAAATAATAGTAGTTAAATACTGGTGTTTGGTTTAAAAAAAAATTTAATTTAAAAGGCTGAAGAAATGCATAAATTTTTGCAGAGATTCTTAGGGGATGTTCAGGACTCTTTCGAGAGCTTAGAAAGTTCAAGGCACATTTCTAACTTTAAATACCTACAAGTTGCATTTTTCTTTGTTACAGACCTATCATTGTAGCTACCTTTCTTCCAGCCAAAGTTTAATTACAACTGAAACAATGAGAAAGAAGAGAGAACACTAAAAAAAGGAGTAAAAAAGTAAATAATGGTGGCAAAGAGGATATACAAAATGGAAGAACTTAAGACTTAAGCAATGAACAAGGGAAATGTGAAAAGAAAAAACGCAGAACATTTCAGGCAAGTAATCAAAGAGAAACTGAGGAATTTCTCATTGTCTGCCACAAGGTGGCACTAACAACCACAGGCAGCTTGGTTACCCCTTGAGGGGAGTTAAAACAGATCTTGCAGTACCAATGAAGTTAGTCTTCCAAAACTACACAGAAATGCTTCCTAAATTCACAAATGCTAGTCCCTGAAAAGATTTCCCTGGCTAACATTAAAATTGCAAAAGGACACTTTGGTTTTCATAATGCTAAATTTATTCTATTAAGACAGTATTTTGGGGCTGAGGTTGTGGCTCAGCGGTTGAGTGCTTGCCTCGCCTCTGTGAGGCACTGAGTTTGATCCTCAGCACCACATAAAATAAAGGTATTATGTTTAAAAAAAAAAAGACTTTTTTTGGAGGAGGGTACCAGGAATTGAACCCAGGGGTGCTCAATCACTTAACCACATTCCCATCCCTTTCTATACTTTATTTTGAGACAAGGTCTAAATTGCTTAGGGGCTCACTAAGTTGCTAAGGCTGGCTCTGAACATGCAATCTTCCTGCCTCTGCCTCCTGAACTACCAAGATTAGGTCTGAGCACACTCCTCCAAGACCATGCTTTATTTCAAGAGTATTTGGGGGGGAGGATCAAAATGCCTTCTAAAATGTTTAAGTATATTAAAATGATATTCTGTTTTAAAGTGTAATCACTAGATGTGCCAGTCCTGAGCCTGTCTGCCCACAGATCTAGTTTTTGTGAGTTCTGTATCTCAGGAGAGCTGAGCCCTTCAGATCTTTTCTCAGGCTCCCAAATCAGATGGTTATCTCTGGGATCAGCCTATGAGTAGTGCTAACAGAAAACGGGCAGATGGGAAGAAAAGCAGAGCCAGATTTCCTCCACTCCTCCTCTACTTCAGTTATGTTCCCAGCAATGGCATCTCTTTCATGGCTCCGGTTGCTACCAACTCCTACCAGGAGGTTCCATACTCCTCAGTGAAGCCCTGGCTCCTATACCCCCATAACTCTATCCCTAGTGGCATATTATCTTCCTGCTCTTGTTCATCTTTAGTTAGGTTGGTTCACCATTCTATGTTGGTGTCTCAGCTCCTCCAACACCTGGGTAACCAACCCCTTCCAATAAACTTGTTTTTAAAACTTAGAGGAGTTTCTATTTTCTTGGGTGGACTCTGACCAGTACATTAGGCCAGTGGTTCTGCTAGTATTAGAATCACCTGGAAGGCTTATTTAAAACCCAGATGCTGTGCTGGGGTTGTGGCTCAGTGGTAGAGTGCTCGCCTAGCATGTGTGAAGCACTGGGTTCGGTCCTCAGCACCACATAAAAACAAAGATATTGTGTTCATCTACAACTAAAAAAATATTTTAAACAAATAAAAATAAAACCCAGATGCTGGGCTTCATCTCCAGAGTTTACCAACAGTACATCCATAGTGGAGCCTAGTAATGTATATTTTTTTTAATGAATTCCAAGGTGATGATGAACCTATTTGAACAAAGGACCACATTTCAAAAAGTACTACAAAAGCATGTCAATCTGTTTCCCTCCTTTTTTTAAGGAAAATAAAATAAACACATAATGAAAACAACTTTTTAAGACAACTTTCCGTACACTACTAGGGATGCCAATATGTTTTGAAGGGATGAGTTTTAAAATCAATTATAATTTTAAGATTCATTACATATTTTACCTGAAAATAAAATCTCAATTTTAAATACCATAACAAACCCTCCAAACTTTTTATGAAAAAGAATGGACTTAAACTCTTGGATTATTGGAGAAAACTTAGCCAAATGAAGTCTCAAACATACAAAATAATCAATCATCTATTGATTTTTGAAAATTAAGACTAAAAAACAGCTTCAAATAATTTTTCCAAAGGCAATTATACAGAAAGTGCCAAGCACAGTGTTGCATGCCAGTAAACCCAACAACTCAGGAGGCTGAGGCAGCAAGTTTGAGCCCCACCTTAGAAACTCAGACCCTAAACAACTTAGCAAGACCCAATCTTAAAATTAAAAAGTAAAAAGGGCTGCAGATGTAGCCCAGTGGTAAAGCACCCCTGGATTAAACCCCCAGTACCAAAATAATAATAATAATATTTAAATAGAACAATATTTTGGAACCAAGTTTTAAGAATCACTATATGGTATTTAGATTTATGCTGGCCAAAAGTTAAAAACAAATACATAACCAAATCATAGTTGAACTGTGTGAATAAACAAAAAGAACTTGATAAGAGCCAAGTCCAGTGAATTGTTCCCAGTCACTTGGGAGGTTGAGGCAGGAGGATTGCTTGAGCTCAAGAGTTCAAAGCTAGCCTGGGCAACAGAGGTGAGACCCTGTCTCAAAAAAAAAAAAAAAAAATTATTATCAGATCAAAGGGCCTATAGACCACCACTAATTTTTCTAAAAAGTGAGCCATATATATACTTTTAAACTTTCTAGTAGTCATATTTTTAAAGAGTAAAAAGAGGTGAAACTAATTTTAACAATACACTTAACACAAAAAATCATCATTACAACTAGTTATTCATAATATGTTTATACTCTTTTTATTGCCCTAAGTCTTCAAAATCTGTGCATGTGCTATACTTCTAGCAAATCTCAATTCTGACCTGTCACATTTCAAACATTCAGTAGTGAGATGTGGCAAGTGGCTACCACATCAGACAGAAAAACTACAAGTAAATAGAAATTCACCAGTCTCTTTAGAAAACATATTGATATTTAGCACAATGGTAACAACTAATATGTTTTTTTCATGAATTACTTGTCAATTAAAATTTGAAGAATTTAAAACTCTAAATGTCTGTTCTCAGTTCAAAACTCAAGTTTCCATTTTGTCTCCTGCAACCTAATACTGTATTTTAAAAAAAAGAAAAAAAACTCTCTCAAGAGAATCACATTGTAAACAGGTAAGTTATCATCACTGCTTTTTTACTTGAAGTCCCCAAGCCAGGCCACATCTCAACTTGCCTTTCTCTAGCCCAAGGGAAGACCTAGCAGCCACTACAGGCCTCCACTGGTCCCCAGGCTAAGAATTCTCATCTCCTGGGCTTGTGAACAGAAAGCTAAGTCATAACTACCAACCTAAATCTCCAAGCTCAAGTATTTGGTCCTTTGGCAGGAGAAATTAATATGATGACCTGATCCTTTTGTACTATTCAATAGCAGAAAATAGAATAGTGATTTTAAAAAGTCACATTTTTTTTTTTAAATTTTTTTTGAAATATTTTTTTAGCTGTAGATGGACATAATGTCTTTATTTTATTGCTTTGTATGTGGTGCTGAGGATCGAACCCAGGGCCTCACGCATGCGAGGCAAGCGCTCTACCGCTGAGCTACAATCCCAGCCCCAAAAAGTCACATTTTTAATGTGACTGAGATATTACTTTAATACTCAGTAATTTATATAAAAGGGGACTAAATAACCTGTATAAAAATTTTTTAAATCCAAGTACAGTAACAGTTTTTACTTTTAGTGAAAGTCAAAGTATAGGTATTGCCTATAATTAATACAAGTGACAATCAAAATTCTTACGGGGTATTTATCAAGTCACTGAGGAAAGAATAAGACTAAATCATAAGCATGGTGGCTTTGAGAAACTCCCTAAATTATTCTTAATATTTGAAACCCAGGATATGATACCAGTTACTCCAGAATCCAGTGGTGTATGGATTTAAATTATGCCCTAAAGATACAGGGGGATTGAAAAGGTGCCTCTAATACCCAACAACCTCCCAAGTCCCTCAAAAATAACGTGCTGTTCCTCCACTTACCAGAAAGTGAGTTTTCTTTTGCACATAAAACTCTTGCCATAAGCATAAATGCACTTGTGTGTATATGCAAGAGCAGTGAGATAATTACATACCTTTGGGGCTTAAATACATCTGGTGTCACATCACACCTTAGGCATACAGTTATTTCATTTTGAACCATTCACTCTAGAGAGTAATTACTCATCCCATAACTTGGTCATAAAAATCAGGGCTCACTCAATGTTCCAGCAATCATATAGCATAGATGGATTTTTATATGGTACTTTTGTAAATCAGATAATCAAAATATATTCCTTAATAAGTTAAAGTGCTAAAATTATGACAAGTTATATGGACTTCCTAAGCTTTTAACTTGTGCCCAGACTGCACAGAAAACTGCAAATGCTACTGACAGACAGCTAAGGAATAAGAGCTGAATGCATGGGCAGTTCATTAATTTGAGAAGGAGCTATGGTGAAGGCACAAAAGCAGCCAATAGACTGGATATTGCATAGACAGATACATCTAATCTTTCCTGCAAACAGAGCCACTTCCTAAAAAACAAAGGTGAGAAAGAAAATATTAAGCCTTGCTCTAAGAGTTCCACAGGTCTTTAGGCTGTAATTTGGTAGTTAAGAGAATGTCCATAGCCCTTCAGCAACCTGCGGAACCTCTCCATCAACAAAGCTGCAAACAAAATCCACAGCACCATGAACCACTTTCTAGTAACAGAGCTGTGTGCACCTCCTCTGTTCCATCAATCTCCTCTTTGTTTTGAACTCTCTACTATATACATGGCCCCCGTGTCTTCAACTAAAACAGTTAATTGTTTTAAGCCTATTAATGTCACCAAAAGTGACTGGAAGTATTTTAAGTTCAGCAAAGAAAAAAAGACATCTTCAACTGAGTACAGTATCAGCTCTAAAGAGCAGAAAGGTACTATATCATGGGTGGGTCATATTATGTTATGTCCGGAGGTTGTGGAACATTGTTCTCCAAATGGTTTATTTCAAACATGTGCAAGAAGCAAAGCTGCCCCTAACAACTCTTGCAAAAGAAGGTGGTACAACAAAAAGATCTGAAGCTGGCAGGGTGCTGCTGGACAGGTAACTTAGCATTTCCATATCTATTACCTCAGGAGTAGAATGAGAATACTTTTCTCCAAAGTTGTTACAAGGGCCAGAAATCACAGTTGTAAAGCACAGAACTGGCACTTGAGAAGTTAGGTGTTATGAGCTGCAACTATATACCTTCGTAAATGAATACAAATTTCAAATTAGAGCTAACCCCAATCCTCACCATAAATAAGATACCAAAACAATTTTTAATTTATTCCAAGGCCACTTTTGGGGGGGGGGGTGTACCAGGGATTGAACCCAGGGGCACTTAACCACTAAGCACATTCCCAGTCTGACCCTCCTTCAATGTTTTATTTAGAAACAGAATCTCACTAAGTTGCTTAGGGCCTCACTAAATTGCTGAGGCTGGTTTGAACTTGAAATCCTCCTGTCTCAGTCTCCTGGGCTGCTGGGATTATAGGAGTGGGCCACCACTCCCAGCTTCAAGACCACTTTTAATGGGACAGAAATAACTTTATGTAGCAGATACTAGGTTGAAATTTCTTACATCATTCTACCCTGCTACATTTTAGTCTGATTAACACGAAAAAAATCAAAGATTGGGCTGGGATTGTGGCTCAGTGGTAGAACGCTTGCCTCGCAAGCGTGAGGCACCGGGTTTGATCCTCAGCACCACATAAAAATAAATAAAGATATTGTGTCCATCTACAACTAAAAAAATATTTTAAAAAAAATCAAAGATTAAAATGATGAGAAAGGGCTGGGGTTATGGCGCAGTGGTAGCGTGCTCGCCTAGCACGCGTGAGACACTGGGTTCAATCCTCAGCACCACATAAAAATAAAATAAAGATATTCTGTCTACCTACAACTAAAAAAAATCAATAAATATTTTTTAAAAAAAAAATAAATAAATAAAATAAAATGATGAGAAAAAGACTGAAAAGGCAAAGCTCAAGCACAAGCAAGAATGCACAGAATAAGTGATAGGAAAAATAATGTTCCAAAAAGAAATACTGGAGGTTGGGGATGTAGCTCAGTGGGGTAGAGTGCTTGCACAGCATGTATGAGACACTGAGTTCAATCCTCAGAACCACATAAAAATAAGTAAATAAAATAAAGGTATTGTGTCCATCTACAACTAAAAAAAAAATTTTTTTTAAAGAAATGCTGAGCCCACAATGACCCTGCCCTGAGCTCTAAGGTTAATAATGGCTTGCCCATAACAACCAAACAGTTGCTCATTCAAGAGAACTGAAGAAAAGAGGAAAGAGAACTGACCTATAAACACAGTCAAAAGAAAGACTCCTACTCTTACTACGCATCTACCATCCTTCCCAGTAATACATGCCTAACTGAATTTTCCAGTCCATGTCATATTATCCACATCAAAATACTACTGACCTTGATAAGGTACTTACTGGAAACAAATAGCATAAAGCTTCTCAAACTCTTCTAAGAAAGTTCTTCTCCCAACAGAGATGAATGCAAACGTACCTTTGGGGAATCTAGGAGTAGCCCGAAGTGACCAACACACAAAACATGGCTATATTTTTCAAACTGACATGTTCTTTATGTGAGTAAGTGTGGGTAAGAGACAGAACCACTGAATAAAAAACAGTGTCTCCTCCCAGAGAATTGAGAAAATATTCCCTCTGGAGTAAAATACCACTTCATTCATTTATTCCACAAATTTTTTAGATCCAACTATGTGCAAAGGTTTGTCCTGGGAGCTGTAGATAAAACACATACATAAACATATAAACACACACACACATAATTTCTGCCCTTCTGGAGCTTGCAATCTATCAGGAGAGATCATTTAAAAAGAAAAGGCAGGGCTGGGGCTGGGGCTCAGTGGTAGAGCGCTCGCCTAGCATGTGTGAGGCACTGGGTTCGATCCTCAGCACCATGTATAAATAAAATAAAGGTATAAAAAATATAACAACATTTAAAAAAGAATTCAAAACTTCATAAAAAAAGAAGAAGAAACACTCCCACAGAAAACTATGATTAGTGTTATAGAGAATTGTTTGCCCCATTTCTAACAATTAGTGCATGAACCAGTAAAAGAGCATTCATTCTATTAGGAGAAGAACATGGGTCAAAGCAAGCAGCAAGGCAGCTTGGCCATAGCTGAAAGGCAAAGGAGATTTTATAGAGGGGGCAAATGAAAGTCAGGATGGAGCATGCTGGCGGTCATGTACACTCATGAATGACTTTTCAGTTCTATGAGTAAAGGAAAGTCACTGTAGGTTCTACACAGGGCAGAGACAGATAACATATAATGACCGCAATATATACAGATTCTAAGAGCTAATGACTGTGTCCAAGTTTACAAAGCTGATTTAACATTCTTATCTATACGTGATGTCTACTCTTACACAAAAGAGTGTGCACAAAAATAGAGCATGTGAAAAAAAACTGTTCACCTACAACTAAAAAAATATTTAAAAAAAATAAAAATAAAACCCAGATGCTGGGCTTCATCTCCAGACCACTAGCCACATCTCACTACTGAATGTTTGCTACCAACTTTGGAGAAAAGTATTCTCATTCCACTCCTGAGGTAATAGATATGAGATACCAAGTTACCTGTCCAGCAGCACCCTGCCAGTTTCAGGGTTTCTGAATTCTATGGTACATTCAGAACTGTGGAAAGGCTATTAACAGACCAGAAAAGGAAAAAAATGCATGATGTGATAATTCATCCAATCTCAACTCCACTGAAGACATTAACCTTTAGATAACTGCAAAAGAACTTGAGTAGGTAGTCCTGTTCATATCACCACAGTTTTCCAAGACAAGGACTTAAGAGAACATCCAAAACTGGAATTTTAAAAAAGCACACACACAAATAAGATTTCTTAGTATGTTCTGAAAATCACATTTGAAACTATTTTTCTGAATATTTTATTTGTAAATCTTTAAATCAAGGGGAAAATGTTAACTCTATTTATTGATGCAAATCTCCAAAAGAAGGGAACATAGATCTTAACTTACAGTCATATGACTTATGGTAAATAACTTAAGTTTTTAAATTAAAGCATAGATCTGAAACAATTTGGTATCTTCCATCCTCCACTTGCCCATGATAAATACTTAAGGAAGCCAGAAACTAAACCTCCAGTGCCTGGGTTAATCCACAAACTGTCCATTCTATCTATTCATGAATAGCGGGGAATTAATTTTAGCCATTCTCCTTTCCATTTTCAGGAGAATTCTAGAGTTCCAAGGACAGACAAAAATTTATTAAGAGAGTAAAAATCAATGGAGACACAGGCATTCAAGCAACCTTGCTGAATAACACATGCTGTTTAGTTGCACTAGAACAAGCAACAATTACAATCATAGTAAACTATTAATAAAACAATCTGTGAGGGGCTGGGGATATAGCTCAGTTGGCAGAGTGCTTGCCTTGCATGCACAAGACCCTGGGTTCAATCCCCAGCACCACAAAAACAAAACAACCAAACTAATAAAACAATCTGTGGGTGGTGAAATTCATTGTTTTAATTATAACAGCACAAATTTTTTTAAATAAAGATGTTTCTTTATCTAGAAAATCCATATATGACGATTGCATGGTTTGGGGAAAATGCAGAAAAGACAAAGAAATAATAAATGAAAGAAATTATACAAAACAAACATTGCAAAATAAGAACATATTTCCCTTTGTGTAACTCCTTAGAATTTAAAATACCTTCATTTATTCCCAGGTGGGCCTCTAAGCCGCCTTAAGATAGAAGTGACTAAGGTATAATCATTCATGTTATGTAAGGACTAAAAGATGTTCAGAGTCATTATGTGATCTACCTAAAGGCACACAAGTAGTAAGACAAGACCCAGCAAAGAGAACTCTAATCTTCTCAAAGCTCAGGCATCTTCTCCAAGATCATGGCCAAGTGATAGCAAATATTTGCTCACTTAAGTGGCTAACTAACTACAAGTACCTAAAATGAGCAGTACCTGTGAACATCAATCCTAAGATTAAAAGATGTAGAAACAAATGTATTGTTAATACAAGCCTGCTAAAATTCAACTTCAAGTGAGAATATGAAGATTTACCTATCTTTAAGTTGCAGAAAATGAAGTAGGGAGGACACATCAAACCCATAGAGATTAAGAATCTTGGAGTAGTTGTGGTTCAATGATAGAGCACTTGCCTAGCAGGTGTGAGGCACTGGGTTCGATCCTCAGCACCACAAAATAAAACAAAATAAACAAAATAAAAAGGTATTTGTCCATCTACAACTAAAAAATATTTTTTAAAAAAAGACTCTCTTAACTGCTTCCTCTTGGTCTAAGAACCTACACAGAAATTGTGTATTTTCTAGCTAAGAGATTGTGAGGCATCCCCAAGACCACAGATAAACCCAAGGTCTCCTTTTGGTCCCAAACAAGTCCTCTCCCTCTCCCTTCCCTCCCCCACTCCTCCACACACAAAGTACAATTTTAAACTGCTTTATTTCTTCCTCTCTTCTTCTGGGAAACAAGATACCTGGCCAAAGTAATCACTGACTTTTTCATTCAAACCAAACTTTTTTCATCCAAAGTTTCATCCAAACTTTTTCATCCAAGTAAAAGAGGTGACTTGTCTAGGAACATGAATATAAACCAAGACTACTAAACTGGTAGTCTTCTGGATAACCCATCCTTCTCAGGATGCCAAGTATTGGGAGTATATCCCTACTGTTAAATTGTTGCTCAAAAATCTTCTTTGTTGTATTCCATTTTATGCAAAACCAAGTTTTAAGCAAATTCTATCTCAAAGGAATCATCAGCATTTTGTAGTCCAGTTTAATAAACCACTCCTGTTAATTTGCCAATGTCTTTTCACAACATATAAGATCTTACAGATGTTTTGAAGTTGTGTGTTTTGTAAGTCAAGTGAGTGGAGTGGGGTACATTTTTAAAAAACACTAAATTTAGTTTTACCAATTTCTTTCCTTTTTGGGTGGTAGGGAGAGAAGTTGGGGATTGAACCCAGGGATGTTTTACCACTGAACTACATGAACTACATCCCTGAATGCTTTTTTTAATTTTTATCTTGAGACATAGTCTCACTAAATTGCTGAGGATATAACTAAGTTGCTGAGGCTGGCAATCCTCCTGCCTCAGCTTCCCAAGTCATTGGGATTACAAAGTGTACCACCATGCCCGGCACCAATTTCTTTTAAAAGTTAACTTAAATAAAAGGAAAAGGCGATCTCTTATTCCCACAAAGGCATTTACAATACAAAGTTATTTTCTTGGGCAATGCAATAAGTACTTTGCTGCATAGATCTAATACCCAAATTTCTTTTTGTTTAAAAGCTAGAATCATCTTATAAACAAACTTTTCAGAACAGCTTTTTGCCTGATAGTAATGTCCTCTCAAACAAAGAAAAAAGAAAGAAAATTTACACAGTATGTAGAAATGCACTGACTGCCCATTACTTGGAAAAAAAAAAAAACTACCTACCCAGTATTCATACTGTTATTCAGAACACTTTCTTAAAAGATTATGTTACAGCAACTAAGATTCATAAAATCAAATAGAAACTCAGAGCTATTCTTTTTTTCAACTAAAACAATTTCATACAGGCAACCATAACACTGTCATATCATTTAATCCTATTATTAATACAAGTGACATTTCAATGTCTTCTATGTATACACTGCACTGACACTATTAAGAGTTGGCTGTCCTGGATTTAAAATTTGCCTTTTTTTTTTTTTCAAACTAGTAGATTCACCTTTCACTCCAAAAGAAACTTTGTATTTAAATGCCTTTTTTTTTTTTTTTTTGGTGGTGTTGCTGGGGATTGAACTCAGGGCCTTGTGTATGTGAGCTAAGCACTCTACCAACTGAGCTATATATCCCCAGCCCCAATGTTTTTTAACTCCACCTCAAACTAGACTATAAATATCTACCATAACAGTCTACGGTAGAAATTTTTCATATTTATTTGTTAGCACTTCATATTGAGTAAATTTGATTAGCCAACTGACGCTTTATCAAGGATACTTAGAAATCTGCAATCCCACATAGAATCTGATATTCTCATTTCTCGTAAGAACTCCTCTTCATTTCCTCAAACTTTACAAATAAAGATGAGTTCCACAACTGTGTTCTCAAGTTTAGAAGAGACCATGAAATCAGGCTAGGGTTCATTTCTCCAACAACCCCTTGTAGAATTTCAGAAGGTCTACCTATTTTCATGAGGGGGTGGGGAGACACCACTCCTGTAACTGTAAGAAAACCAGATTATCTAAATGGATTCAGTCTATCAGAACTTTTTTAAGAACTATAAAAATTCTAAGAAATATGACAGTTTAGATTTATTAAGGAAGTTTCTTAAGAGTCATGTTTAAGGCTCAATTCTAAATTATTAAAAAACCAAACTGCAAGAGAAAAAAATTGTTCCACAATTTTGAAGGATTAAACAGGAAAATAGCAACTTAAGGAGTACATTTTTTAAAATAACCTATTAGAAATGAAATAGCAATATATCCCTGAAACTACCATAAGACAGGTTTGATCATACACTGAACTTTCACATATACATCCTACATATGTGGATGTCTACAATTGTTAGCAAGAAGTGTTAAGAGGGAAAAGCAAGAAGTAAAAAAAGGTTCTATATAACAACATTCAATAAGCAGTCCACTGAAGTACAAATTCCTAGAAAGGGAGGCCCCTCTATGTGATCATGGCTACTTGAATTTTTGGTGCTCATCTAAGCTTAACCCTCAACTACCCCCATCACCATAGTGAAGGCCTTCCCCCCACCACACACATGGAGTTAGAAAACACAAACCATATTCTTGAGTCAAAAGGTAAATTTCATAGAAAAGCTCAAGAATTCAGAAGTCTTTGTGATTTACCAAAAATCAAAACCAGAGCTGGCATCATTTACATGACACATCTAAATAAAATTAAGAATTCATAAAATGTCACTTACCTTCTACCATGCAAATTAGTTTTCCATGCATATTAAATTACATATTTACATGTTTCTGTAAAGATTATACATAGATATATAAGTTGATGATCTAATGGCAAGTCACTTTTAAAATAACTACCATACCCTCTAACTGCAAAAAGACACCATATGGTACAATTACTACACTGTGATATAGTTCAACATACTTGATACCCTATTTGAGACATTCTATTTCCCAATAAAATTTTTGTTTTCACCCTAAGAAATAAAATATTTTTGGATCAAAATCAGCAAAATGCCCAACTTGCTTTTATCCAAAATGTAAGCATCTGTTTGAAGATGTAAAAATGTAAATAAACTAAAACATCTGTCTTCTGTAAGCTAAGACCAACCATTCTTCTTTCACTAAAATCGCTCAACTTAAGCTTTTATTTTCACAGAAGTAAATTCAGAATTCACCCAGTAACTGCCTTAAAAACAAAGAAGAAATCAATTTGATTCTATTTCTAGTTATTTTAGCCAATTATTTTATGCTACCTTAGAAAACGTATCAGATCAATGCACCAACTAATGTTATCCTGACACCCAACAGACCTAAGTACATTATACCCCTCATCACTATTGAATAAGCAAATAATCATTACTATTCTATTCCTATTCACAGGGTATTCACTGTATACCATAAACCATCCTTAACATACTCTCAGCTTTTCCATGTACCATTATAGAAAGACCGTAAATACTGTATTCTTCTTACTGTAGATCCTACCAAAAATACAAATTCATGCTGCAACATTCTTTTCACTCTTCCCAAAATTACTCAAGAACAAATACAACATAATTTTCAAGTAAGTTCATAAATTCACATATGCATCCAAAAGTTTAAAGCTCAGTTTGCAAACATGATCTACATAATGCGGGCTATAGAGTATGCAGAATCTGGACACATATACTGGTATTTCAACTAAAACCTAACTTACAAGAATTCCTTACAAGAATAATAAGCAAGCTGGGCCCAGTGGTGCATGCCTGTAGTCCCAGACCTTTGGGAGGCTGAGACAGGAGAATCACGAGTTCAAAACCAGCCTCAGCAAAAGCGAGGCGCTAAGCAACTCAGTGAGACCCTGTCTCTACATAAAACACAAAATAGGGCTGGGGATGTGGCTCAGTGGTCGAGTACCTCTGAGTTCAATCTCTGGTACCAAAAAAAAAAAAAAAAGAATAATAAGCATTCGTAGTTAAACATATTACTAGAACATTAATCAAACCTAAGCCTACATAAATGTGTTAGCAAAGAGAACCCTACAGAAAAAAAAGTACATGCTTTTTGAAATGTCTGATGACACCTTGATTATACAAAGCAATTCAGACTCTCTCAACAATGTTAATTTTAAAAATACGCCAAGGCATATTAAATAATCCAAATAAGTCCTGCACTTCTTGGTACCACCACAAAACCAAAATTATTGAGCCAGATATGTCTGACATGATAAGGCAAATTTTAAATCATTTTCCTATATAAAATAATTACATATTTCAAGATTATTTATAGTAGTTATTAAAAATTAATTATTTCTGAGCTGGGGTTGTGGCTCAGTGGTAGAGTGCTTGCCTTGCATCTGAGGCACCACATAAAAATAAATAAAATAAAGATATTGTGTCCATCTGCAACTAAAATTTTTTTTTAAAATCAATTATTTTGAGGCTGGGATTTTGATTCAGTGGTAGAGTGCTTGCCTAGCATGTGTGAGGCACTGGGTTCGATTCTCAGCACTGCATATAAATAAATGAGTAAAATAAAGGACTATCAATAACTATAAAAATATATATTAAAAAATCAATTTTTTCTTTTAAAACCTACACCGTATTCCAAAATAGTACAGGTAAATACAGTACCACAGCATAGAAGATGTCTGAATCTTAGTTCAGTTTGATGAAAAGTTAAGTTTTTGACATTTGCCAGCAGTCCAACAAAGTGCTGGCCCTGTGCCATCATGGCCTGGTGCCAGCCTGATGTAGGGCCAAGCTAAAAATAGCAGCTTAGCAGCAGCTGGAACACATAGGTCCTTCTGACCTTAGCTTTATTTCCTTAATTCAAAGGAGGCTGGAAGGAGGGCAGACACCTGCAGGGAACAAAGGAAATGGAATATACTCTTGATAGGTATTTCTTAGCTTTTTTTTTTTTTTTTTTTTTTGCCTACCACACCCTCCTACTCCTCCCTTCACTCATCCCATCCCCAAGAAAGTAAAGGACAGAGGAAAGGCAGGAAGTGGGTAGAGCAAATAGTCCTCTTAGGCAGGCTAGGTCAGAGCCTCCCCATCTCTTGCCCTCAAGTCCTGCTTGATTCCACCAATACCATAAAATAGCCACTGATTATTTCAATCCTCAGTTTTACTACTGACTAGAGAAAGTATGAACCACAATCTTGATAAGAACAGCCAGGTTCATTGGGCTGATGGTTCATCAGACAAAAATTGTACCAGTGATACATGAGGAGGGAGAAAAGGGAAAAACTATTAGATAAAATCAAGAAAATAAAATTCAGCCTGGTGAAGCAGCACATGCCTATAATTCCAGTGACCCAGAATGCTGAGGTGGGAGGCTGAGGCAAGAAGATCACAAGTTTGAGGCAGAACTCAGTAACCTGTGAGATCCTCAACAACTTGGCAAGAACCTATTTCAAAATTTAAAAAATAAATAAATAAAAGGACTGGGGGTGTAATCAGGAGTGAAGACCCCTAGGCTCAATCCCTAGTATCAAATAAATAACAATAGTACAAAATCCTAAACTGAACAAGTTTAAAGAATGCTAAAAAAAAAAAAACATCCTAAAGAACAGAACTAACACATTATAAAGTTTGTTCATATGAACAATGAGATTACAAATTTCTAGTATTTGAGTTTTAGGATTTTATTTTATAACAAGGATTTACAAAAGTCATGACCGTATCTTTATAGAAATGAGTTAAAAGAAAAGGGTATCAGAAGCAAAGGCTCAACATGACCAAAGACAGTGCTGCTTCACCTGTGCAGGCCTTTACCAAAGATGACCAATACTTGAGAAGGCACTAGTCTTTGCCCTTTTTACCTAAATTATAAAAAACCTATACTTCAGGCTGGGGTTGTAGCTTAGTGGTAGAGCACTAGCCTAGCATGTGTGAGGCACTGGGTTTGATTCTCAGCACGACATATAAACAAAGTCCACTGACAACTAAAAAAAATATAAAAAAAAAAAAAAACCTATACGTTATTCACAAAATTGCTGGTGTCTGTCAATAAGCATTTCACAAGTAAAACCAGGCACTTACAAAATTCTAAATTACATGAATATAAGTAAGAGATTTTAAAACTTGATTCTGTGGACTGATTCTATATACCTCCTCGTGCATATTTTCTGTATATCTTCCAACAGTAGAAATATGACACCAATTAACAATGAAAACGCTTTAAGTAAATAGACTTAAATAAGGCAAGACCAGGCAGCGAGTCACCTGAATTTTAAGCACATGAATTTACCAATCAAGCTTCCAAATTATCTGATCAGTTTATTAGGTTAATCAGAATTTAAATGTACTGACAAGTTCTATACCATCTTTCAAATTAATATCAGGGCATGGCAACTGCACAGATGGAACTATAAAATTCAAGTCTCACTACTAACAAGAAATAGTATTAATTTTTAATTACATCATTTTTAAAGGGCCTCGTAATAATGACATAAATATGTAATTTCTTAAATATACTTTGAGAACATACTTTGTAGCATCTAAATTAGACTTAAACTGTAAGTTATTTCTTTCAAAAGTTCAACTTCTCATGGAAGTTAATCAAAATCACCCAACACAATCATCACCCAAAGCTGAAATTCATTCATAAAAGATATATCTTAGCTACATGGTAGAGCTCAGTGGTAGAGTGCATATTTCAGCAAATGCAAGGCCCTGAGTTCAATCTCCAGTGGGGGAGAAGAGGTAAGAGACACTGTTTTTCAAGTAAAATTTTAAAATGCGTATTTAAAAGTCATAGCTATGATCACAATTTACAATTCAAGTCACTATGCGAGTCACTCTAGAAAGTAACAAGAGACTATAAGCTTAAAGATAATCTTCCAATAAAGGTAAGATAATGCACCACGGGCAGAACTGCTTAAAGTGTAAGGGTACCAAGGAGGTTACCTGGCTTGGTCATGCACTGGCCTGTACAGGAAAAGTTCCTTGTTCTTTGTGTGCTTCGATTTCCTTACCTGTGAAATAAGAACAATAGTGCCTACCTATGGCTGCTGCTAATAACTTTTTACTGCAGAGAGAGCAGTATCTGGCACATGGTTAACTGCTGTATAAATGTTAGCTGCTGTTACTACTCTATTAGTAAATGTTGTAGTATTGAAAATCTTACCATAAATCATGTTCAATGAAGAACCACTCCAAATCATACAAAATGTCTTTAAAAGTTAGAGGCTACTAATATCTTGGGGGCCCATCAATTACATGCAACAGTGCATTTGTGTACAGGAAAAGCCTCAATTATGTACTACTTACTGGTTATGAGGGAGTGAGCACATTGTCTAGAACAGTGAGAGATACCTACAAAAACAGATCAAATGTGGCCCCTGCTGTAAACACACTAAATTCACACCAAACTTCTTACTGGGCATCACATTTTGTTGTTCTGAATAAGCAAGATTTAAACTTTCAATAAATTCTGTATTACATGGGGGTACACATAGGTACCATACAGCTGTAATCAGGTTTGGCACAGTTAATGTAATTTTTCCTGAACTTAACTCTCTTCACATCACTAGTTTCCAAACATCTACAAACAGCACATATTTTGCATGGTAGAACCATTAGTAAACTGAGCACATCAGAATTTGGCCTGAAATTAAAACACTATTATTGAAATACTTCTATAACATTCAGTAAAATAACATCTCCAATAGTCCTGTCAATTTACATTCAAGAATACAGTTTTTCTGATTTCTGGGACTAAAGAAACATTCCCAGCAAACCAAGAGACAGTTCAAACTGTGGAAAAAGAGATTCAAGATTTAGCTTGCCAATTATTAACCCACTCTGGATATTTTACTTGAAGTGTTTGGGCCTCCGGTTTTTTTTATCAGAAAAATAGAAAAAGCTGCATTGATCTGTTCATCTCCATAATCTCCATAGCTTTATGAATAGATAACAGTATAATCCAAGAGTATTTTATTTATAAAAACTTCTCATATGGAACAATGCATCTGCACACAGCAATCACTAGAATATGCTTAGGGTAACAGTCCTCAAATTATAACTGGTTCATCAGTCTCCTTTTCTGTTCATTTGTAAAAGTATGTGTGTGGGACAGAGACAAAGTCAGAGAAAAAGAATGCACACATGCAAGTGCACATGGTGGCTCAGGCCAGCAATCCCAGCCAACTCAGGCTGAGGTAGGATGATCTTTAAATTCAAGGTCAGCCTGAGCAATTTAGCAAGACAGTCTCAAAATAAAAATGAAAAGTCTGGAGGTACAGCCCAGTAGTAGAGCACCCCTGGGTTCAATTCTCAGTACCACAAAAAAGAAAAAGTGTGTGTGTGTGTACATCAGTTGACACAAAACTAGCTATCACTGAAGAATTCTACGATTATAGGCCTGAGCCAGTCATGGTGGCTCAGGCCTATAATCTGAGCTACACAGGAGGCTGAGGCTGGAGGATCACAGGCTTAAGGCCTGCCTCAGCAACTTAGTTAGACCCTGTCTCAAAATAAATAAAGGGGCTGGGGTTGTGGCTCAGCGGCAGAGTGCTTGTCTCACATGCATTGAGGCACTGGGTTCAATCCTCAGCACCACACAGAAAATACATAAGTAAATAAAATAAAGGTTTAAAAAAATCTTATTAAAAATAAATAAATAAAAAGAGCTAAGGATGTAGCTCAGTGGTAGAGCACCCCTAGGTTCAATTCCCAGTGCTGAGGGGTAAAAACTTTTTTTTTTTAAACAGATGTCAAACATTTAGCATACCCTTAGCAACAGTTTACTAATAGCTGAATGGCATTGCTGAACATTCAAACTGATAAGCAAATTTTGCACTGTATTCTCTTCAAAGCTTGCTTTATCTACCTTTTCTAGATGAAAAACAAAAGAGTGGAGGATTCTACTTTTAAGAACTGAAAACCATGTACAAAGCATATTCTTAGCAACACACGAGGCACTGAAAGCAAAAACTAAAAAGATACCCAGGTTTTTTAAACAAGTCTAACCAACACACCTTATTTTTGAGACTATGGCTACAACTAAGAAACGATCTCTTTTCGTGGAAATGGACCATGTAACATTTCTCTCAAAATTATTATTCGATATTGATTTCTCAGGAGATAGTCTTCCCATGCATTTAGAGGAGGAAATAGCTCATGCTGTCAAATTTACAGTGATCCTCAAAACATTTATGGGTCCAAAATAAACCAAGAAAACTAAATTAGGCTTTTTATTAGAAGCAAGCACCATTTTTAAACTATATCAGGGTAATTTGGAAAATAATTAAAACTGGTTTGTGGGTTTCACAGAGTTTATTACACTTAAAAAATACTTATAATCTGCTTTATTTCTAAGATATTCATACTTACCTAGAATCTGCTTTCCTTTTTAGAATATTTGTCCTCTTAAACTTATCAGTTCAGTCAATAGTAGTCTGAGCTTAATGACTGCCCTTATGAAATTTTCGAACATTAAATGAGTGTTTTAGCACATAAATATCTAAGTATGCGCCTTCAAGGTACCAAATTTGTTTTTGCAGATGTGAGTCATTGATACATTCTTTTAGAAACATCAGGATATGTGTCCCTTAGTAGAATTACTGTGATTAATCAAACAATTAAATCTTATTGTCATAAGTACGTCACTACTAATTTTTAAGATGTTAACATATTTATCCTGTACCTCTTTTCATAGTGAATAATCCATTACTATCTCAATTCTAACTTTTTCATGTGTAAGGGGGAAGCATCTCTCATGTGCTCACAATTCACCTTGTTCCAGTGAAGAAAACTTATAGTCTAACACAAAAATATAAAACCTGTTAAGCATGTGCAAACAGTACAGATCCAATCACATAATTTTTTAAAAGGACGACTTTCCTAAAAGAACACACATCATTCCTCTTTTGCCATCCTTTTCACTGGACATATTACTAGCTGAATTCACACTTTTGTAACTAAACTCAATATAATATGAGAAGAGAGATGTTGGCATATATTTTTCCATATGCAACATTAGATAGTAATTGAAAACAAAAAGCCTTACGGAAAAAAGCCTTGGAATAAACATCCTGAAAATCAACAGTAAGACAAAAGATTGGGCTGGGCTGTGGCTCAGTGGTAGAGCATTTGCCTAGCATGCGTGAAGCACTGGATTCAATTCTCAGCACTGCATATAATTAAATAAAATAAAGGTCCATTGACAACTAAAAAAAATTTTTTAAAAAGACATTATTAAATTAATTGCAATAATTCTTCTACTAAAGGACTTATTCCACATGCATCCTGATGTTTCTAAAAGGAAAAACATCAAAGTTCCAAATTTGCAAAAAGAATGAAACCCAACACAAAAGAAAAAAAAATAATAGGGATGGTCTTTTCAATTCAAAGGTATATTCATTTACAGTATTGTGTAGCAAGAAATTACAAGACTGAAGAAGCAGAAATGTTTGCTTAACCCAAATCTGCAATTCCACCTTCCATTACTGTTAAAGTCTTTGGGCTACAAGAAAATATTTTCTACTGAACACTTTAGGTTTCCTCAGTGGGCCAATACAAGCCATCAGAGAATGAAGTTATTAGGGCAGATGCTATATATTCCTCAAGTAAAACTGAACATCTAACTTCCCTCTGAACAATACTGAGGATATAATTCAGGTATCAAACATCTCATTCACAAAAAATATATGTATATATGTGACTGGCTTCAACATTTCTTTTGTGTGTGTGTGTGTGTGTGTGTGTGTGTGTGTGTGTACTATTCTTTTTCATTAATCAAAAGGCAGAAAAAGGGCTGGATACACAACTCAGTGAAAGACTATATACCTAGCATGCTCAAGGCCCTGGATTCAATCCCAAGCACTGATAGCAAGGGGGAAAACACAAAAAGTACAGGAATCTACACAAAATTGTTCTATATTATTTTAACCTTGAAGATCCATTCAATAAAATGTTCCATCTTCAATTTTAAAAACACACAATTCTGAAGGGACTTTTTACATCTCTGTGTCATCATCTACAGTCTATAAAGAAAATCTAAGCACTCAATGAAAGACCAATAAATTACCTCATTTAAATTTTTATTCATCATTTTTATTTGTTTTTGGTACAGGGGATTGAACCCAGGGGCACTTTACCACTGCCATCCTCAGTCCTTTTTATTATGTTTTTTGCGACAGTGTCTCACTAAGTTGCTTATGGCCTTACTAAGTTGCTAAGGAGGGTTGGCCTCAAACTTGCCATCCTCATGCCTCAACCTCCAGAGCTGCTGTCATTACAGGTGTGCACCACCACACCCAGCTTTATCTAATTCTAATAATAATCCTCTTTTATTGCCCTGTCACCCCCTAAGAAAACCACAAAATTTTAAATTATAAATGTGAAAACTTTAAGACTGTGTGGACCAAAGTGTTAACAGAATTCCAGGCAATATTCTTTTATCCGCAAAAACAACTAGCAAAAAAAGGAAAAGCCAACTCCTTTTAAAACTATCTCCTTCCTTCTCAGACATAACAAGATTCTAGTTTTTCTTAAACATGTCTTGCCTCTAAATTGACTATTTAGTCACAAATAAGGAAACTGCATGTTTCAAAACCAAAAACAATCGGAGGGATATACACCAGGCTTTCAAAGAACATGCATGCCCAACTCAAATATACACAAACACACCAAAACAAAAAAAAGGACAAACTAAAATCTCAAGGCTAATTTTTAAAGTTTCTTTTATTACAAAAATACGCTTCTAGTTTTAAAGAAAAATCAAACATAAGATAGGTATAAAAAAAAGAAGTAAAATACCCCCCATCTTGCTTATTTACTTCACTTCTCTTCTCCAAAGACACCACCTATTCAATGGTTGCTTGTATTGTCTTCCAGATGTTTTAATACATTTAAATACAAGTCTACCTTTTTTGCTTCATCCTCTATGAAGTTTTTGACATGACTTCAAATGAAATACTTCAATCATCCTTCCTTATTAGAACATATAAATCAACTTGATTCTTCACGGCTATGTAGTATTCTGCTAACTACTACTAAATCAGTTCCCTTTTGATAGAAATTTAGGTTGATTCCAACTTTTTAATACTGCAGACCATACAGTAAATAAGCACTGCTATACAGAACACTTTATGCACTAGTGTCAATATTATCTATAGGATAAATTCCTGGAAATGAGACAAAAAGACCGTGCCAAAAAGCAAGGTAGTCAGCATTCTTTTTCCCAGCTGATTTCAGGTACTATTACTATCTTTTAGTGTTCACCAGTGAGATCGATGAAAATGGCATCTCATTTTTATTCAGTGTCTCTTTAGGTAAAACTTAAGATGGGTATGCTTATTAACCATTCACATTCCTCTGAAATTGCTCATTTTCTTACTAAGTTATTCATCTTTTTTTCTTTTAATCTTTTTTACCAATTCTTAGGAGTTTTCTGCAGGCCTTTGGTCAAACACACTATAAATAATGTCCCAATTAGCTGCCTAACTTGATTTATGGTGTTTTCAGCCCTCCAAAAATTTTAGATTTGTATGCAATTAAATTAATCTTTCCCTTCACAATTTGAGTTTTAGATCATTTAAAGGAGGCTCTTTCTCAGGCAGAAATTTGGGGAAAACTGTTTATGTAGTAACTTGCAAATCATCCCATACGTGCTGTCAATACTGACATAACAGCACCTTCAGGGACAGCTCCCTTTTCATATCATTATTGAAAAAAAGTCAACAATAGTTCCTCTAAAAACTTTTCTATAACCAACTAATGAGCAGCTCTGCGTTAACTAAATATTGCTTATAACTACTATATCAAAAGCTTAATTTATTACTTTTAAATTTCTTCTTAAAATCTAGGAATTGCAAAGTAACTACCAAGCAGGCTTAATTTCTAGCAAGCCCAACACTCTGTTCAATCCTTAATCTTTCACAGCATAAATACAAAATAAAATCCAACAACTAGATTTTCCCTAGTGTAGCTGTAATTTGGTCATGTCTATAAGTCAAAGAATACTTCCTGTATGAACAAACTTGCAGTTTTGCAATAGAAGAAAATGCTTATGGTGCTATCTACACAGTATTCTGTTCTTTTCCATATCAGGTTCTAGGGAGGGAAAAAAAAGTTCTACTTCAAATCACAATTATAAATTAGTATATCAATTCAATTGAGTTAGTATATCAATTCAAACTATCTCTTAAAGCTAAATCAGATGCTTAATCTAGCCACCTTCTCTCAAGGAGGGGGGCGAACAAACCTGGTGGTAAGTTTTCTATCTCACAGTTCCAGCAGTCAGGCATTTTAACAGCCTTCCATCTCTTTACTGACAGGCACAAATAATACAACTTGGAAGTTAAGGAAACTGGCAGAACTCAAAGGGGAAAAAAATATTTTCTACAATTGGGACAGTACTTGTTTAGCACATATGTGTTTCTGAAGTGGTGGTCAACTCTTAAAACTATACTAGAAGCATCATAACACTTTACATCCAACGCCTGCCAATTCCATTCAGTGGCTTCCTTCCCCTTTGGGAACTATTCAAAAAGTTACTATTTTCTTTTACAACTACTCACTCAGGCCTCTTCCACTGATGAAAGCAGGCAAAGCCCACGCTGTGTGTCTGTCTCCTAGAGAAGATTGCATCTTTTATTTATCGCCCCTTGGCTTTATTTTCACAGTGAATTCCTGGCTTAAATGCAATCAGCCAAGAAACCCTCCCTATGTGCTCTCCTGTCATTCCTCATTGCTTGCAAGCAGAGTCAAGCACAGAGGAAGAGAAAAAAAGAAAAAAAAACCCTCAACGTTGCCAGCCAAGCCATAAAAAATCACACTCTTAGTTTGTTATATACTGAGAAACCATAGATGTGTTTCAATCCATTTCAAACCAGCAGGAAACAACAACAAAAAAAGGTATAACCCTAAAGAATGCTAATTAGATGTTAAAAAGGAGGAGGAAGGGAAAAAAGGATGTATAGCCTCAAAAGCTAGCCCCTCTAAACAGAAGGAAAGGGTGCTGAGCATAGAAAAGGACAACACTGGGGGCTGCCTTTGGAAAATAAATGACCATGCAGAAAATCACGTTTGCAGATTGCATTAGAATTCAAATTAACTAGACTGGATTAAAACAAATCTTCATTCTCTCTTGAGGCCACTATCCAGACCCCCACCCCACTCCCAAAAAGGAGGTGGCTATAAAGAGCTGACTACAGAAAGAAAAGACTAAGTTAGAAACCAAAGATAGAGATGCTTCCGAAATCTATCCTCATCCATTTGGTGTTCACTACAATTTCAACAAAAGTAACATGGTAAAGGATCAGAAAAAATGCAATCTGTAATCAGGAGAAAAATATGCGGAGAGAGGAGTTTCACTATAGCATTGTTCATTTCGATCCAATTCAAACACTCCCACCGCTATGGCTGGCGAGATAGCTGGACAGAATGGGGGCAAAAAAAAAAAAAAAAAAAAAAACATTCCGGAGGTAGAGGGGCAGGGGACGCTGTTAAACTCGGTATTTGAGAAAACTCTCATGGTCTGTCAGAGAAAGGAGAGCTGTGCTGCTTTAAATCACAAGTCCTCCTCTTGCCTTTGTCAAATATCTTCTACTTTACAAGCCCTGAAAGAAATAAAGAGACTCTTTTGTTTGGTTTCCCCTTTTCGCAGAATGACAGAAAATTGAAAAGGGCACAAATAAACCTACAAACGAGAACAAAGTGCCAAGTCGTGCAGGCAGCCGCGCCAGGGGGACGCTGGAGCGGCTGCAGAGCCCCTTGCCTGCGCTCCTGCAGTCCGACTTCGAGCAGCAGTCGAAGGTGCTCCTGGCGACTCGCCGAAGCACCACCACCTAGCCCCAGCGTGGACCAAGCTCAGGCGGCGAGGCACCCGAGCCGCCCCACAGAAAAGGGAAGCGCTAGCGGCTCCCTCTGGGGCCCGCGCCCTTTAATTCGCCGGCGTCCTCGGGGACAGAGGTTCCCACGTAGAGGGTCCAACCTGCCGCCGCCTCCCTCCCGCGCTACTCGTGGACCACGGAGGCGCGGGGAACGCAGGACACTCAAAGCCGGGTGGCCGGCGGAGCTCGCCCGCGCCAGACGTAGCAGCGACCCCGGAACGTCGCGACCGCCCGGCCGTCGGAGCCCTGAGCGCAGGGGCCACCAAGCGGCGTTCAAATGCATTCTCTTCCCCTCAAATCGCGGTGGAAAAGAGGAGAGGAAGAAAGAGGAGCGAACGACAGACCGTGGGAGAGGGGGGAGAGCGCGGTGCGGCCGGCCCCGACTCGGCCCGGCCGGCATTGTCTGTGCGGCCCGCGCCCCCTCCCCCGCCCCGCACGGCCCCGCCACACACCCTCGCAGGAGCCCGGCCGTACGCCCGCGCCTTTGTCCACGTCCGCCCCGCAAGATCGGCGAACAGCCCTCCAGGATGTGCGCCTCCAGAAGGGTAGGGACAGCGGCACGGACCGGGGGCGCCGACACCCACCCCGCCAACCCCGCGGAGGGGCGCGTCCTGCTGATTCATTTCCACTCGCGCTGGCCCGTCTGGGGAGACCAAGACGGGGGCGGGGATGGGAGGGAGGAAATGGGCGCTCTGTTCGGATGGACTGTCCCGGCCGGTGAGGACACGGGGCGGGGGTGCGGGCGCGCGCTGAGCTGGGGGACTGCCCGCAAAGGAACAGCGAGCGGCCTCCCCGAGGTACTGACGGACCGACAGACGGCCCGCAACTGCCCCGTGACTCACCGACTTGCAGAACGTTGTCTACGCAGCCGCTCTCCAGCAACGCGATGCCCCGGCGGAAGGGCAGCCGCGTTTCGTCGCCGCCGTCCGCCGCCCCGGCGGCCCCCACCGACGGAGCCCCGGCCCCCGCGGCGGCGGCGGCGGCGGCGGCAGCAGCGGCAGCGGCGGCAGCGGCCGAGGTGGCGGCCGGCGAGGACGAGGAGCCGCCGCCGCCGGCGCCGCCGCCCGCGCCGCCGGGGCCGCCGCTGTCGTCGCCGGGGCCGCCCGCGGCGCCGCCACCGGTGTTGAAGGACGAGTACATGCAGATCTCCCGCTCGCTGCGGGGGAAGGACCAGTAGACTATGCGGCGTTGCACCGGCTCCGGGATGCGCTCGAAGCGCTCTTCCACACGCTGGAACGGCCACTTCTCCGCCACCCTGCGAGCCGCGATGTCCAGCAGCGACTCGGGGCTCTGGGTCTTGCCCGGCGGCAGCAGCACCGCGCCGCCCCCGCACGCCGCCGCCGCTCCGCCCGCCCGCGGGCCCTGCCGACAGGCAGAGCTGTAGCCGCTACCCGCGCCGCCGCCGCCGCCGCTGCTGCCCCCGCCGCCGCCGCCGCCGCCGCCGCCCGGCCGGCAGCAGAGCCGTTTCGCGGGAGGAGGCTGCTGTCCGCGCTCCGCCATGACCGCGCCGCTTCTAACCCGACAGCGGAAGTGCCGGGACCCTATAAACGGCACAAGGAAGCGCGACACGCAAACGCCGTGGCGACGCCACGCTGCCATCTAGGGCCCGCCGCTCCTTGTACGGGCACGAGAGGTGTGGCCTTCTCCGTGACGTAGAGGCTGAGGCGGAGCTCCGATAGGGAGAACCTGGGGCTGGGGGCGGGGCCTATGCAAATCACTGGACTGAAACATAAATAGAGCACTCCGCGGACACGGGGGCGGCGGGGGCGGTCGGGCTGGATGCCGGGTGGGTTGTGAGAATGTCAGGCTGCCGTGACGCGGGGGGCGGGACTCAGGCGGGGTTCCCGCGGGAGGGGGTGGATCTTTGGGTCTGGCCCAAGGTGGGTGAGTCTCTGTGCCCCCTGCCTACCCAACTTACCCCTCCAGTTTCTTGCCTCTCTTTGATGTCCGACAAGTGAGGACGAGCCTCGTGGGTCTTAGCAGGAAAGTAGGGAAGACAGGGGGTGTGCAGTGAGGAATGTTTGGGGCTAATGGGGGCGGGGCCCGCGGTCCGTTGCCCCACCCCCCCCGTCTGACTGCCCGCCGGGGGAAAAGCCTCGGGGCGGAGGAGGCGCTTTCAAAACAAAGAAATGCGGCAGGGAGCCCGGGGGACGCGAGTGGAGAGGAAGGCGGAGAAGGCGCGGCCGAGGCAGCCTGGCTGCCCGCTTCCCTTCCAGGCAGTCCGGGGAACTACCCCCACCCCCGGCCGAGGCTGCGGCGCCGGGGAAGGGGGAGGAGGGTTGTGCTCGGCGGTTGTTTTCCACTTCACTTTTGTAGACCCGGGTGGGAAAAGAGAGCGCCCGTGTAGCTGCAGCGCACGCAGCCCTGAGCCCTGCGTCCACTCTGTCCCGGCGGCCGGTCTGGGAGCCGAGCCGGCCGAATGCCTGAAAAGGAGCAGAGCTCTCAGAACCTGCCCCGCAGCATCGCTACGCGCGTCGGAACCGGCCGCGGCTGCCTCGCCCTTGCACTCTCTCGGCCCCCTCGGGCCAGGAAGCTGGAGACTCGGGTGGAGCCGGGGATCTTGGGATGCCCGTGGCCGCGCCGCCGTGATCTGCTCCAGACTCTGGGTTCTGTAGGTCGAGTGGAGCGTGCACCAGGCAGTGGATTTAGCAAACACAGCTTTGTGAGTACACACGCCACGGGGTGGGCGCAAACCCCACGGGCGCGCGCTCACACGGCCCAGCCGATTGCAGACGGCGCGCCCGGGCCGCCCAGTGGTGGACAGCGGCAGCGAGCGCGCTCGGTGCGCGCTTGGATCTGCGGCCCGGCTCAGATTCTGAAGTCCTGGGACTCCGGACGCTCGCCACGTTCCCTGAGATCCTGGCGGTGCCAGAAAGGCCTGTTCTCCCGCGGTAAGGCGGCGAGGGAGAGCTGGGCAGCCTGGAGCGCAGGTCGCTGGTGTGAGGGCGCGGGCGGAGGCGGAGGATCGAGTCCTAGTCTGAACCGGGAACCCTGCGGACATTGTTCTTCGCACTCCACAGAGCTTGGTCAGGTCTTGTCCAAGCCGCAGACTTAATTACCACGTTAGACAGCCTTACTCTGCCCCACCTACTGTTTTTATTGTAAACAGTGTTATAGATACTGTCCTATTGTTGAAGATAAATGGTGTCTCCTTTTACACTTTCGCATCTTTTAAGGTTATTGGCTGCTACCCACCGCCTGCCTTCTTGCCTGCATTTAAAAGGATAGAGCGCGTCACGTTTTAAAGAAAACCTCCCACTCAGGGCCCAGGCAGTGGAGACCTTGAGCTCAACGTCGGGCCTCCACGAACCCCAGACTGCAGGTCACTGGGGACGGGACGCTGGCGGACTTTCCATAGCTGCTTGCTTGTTAGGAAAATTTTGGTGACATGTTTTTGTATATCCGACCAGTATTTTTCTGGGCACCTCCTCAATGCCAAAGGAAAGGCCTGGGCAGAAAACTGGAAGATCTTTATAGGCAGATGGAAGGCAAAATCTCTTTCCTCCAGTTGTTTCATTTCTAAATCTCTTTTAACATAAAAATAACTTTTAAAAATATTTTAAAACAGGTGATTGAAGAAAATAAGTTGAAAGGCAAAACAATTTGAGCTTCACTCTGCCCTCAAAAACAGCAATGATCGGATTTAGGCTTGTCTAATGTGTAGATTACCGAGCATTTTTCACACGTGTATACACAGACTCACTGAACTGGAAAGTTAAAGATGACAAAACTGGTGCCCCCAGACAGGATAAGTGACTCATTCAGGGTTATATGGGGTGTTAGTGGAAGAGATTAATTCACATTGAACAGGAAGAAAGACACCTTAGAAGGTACCTGACCTTTAGAGATTTCAATATTATAGTGAACCCAAGAGAACTGGATTTAAGGCATGGCCCTGCTCTGGAAGGATCTAATTTAACTATACTTCAAAGACAAGCCCAGGGCCACCAGCTCAATCTGAACCAGCCTGCCCCCCTGCAGTCTCTGATACTGTGACCACTAGCTCCCTCTTAAACTGGCACCCTATCCCTGGACTTCACTAAGGCTGTGCTGTCCTTCACTTGTCTCCTACTCATCTTCCTCTCTTTTTTTAGTTTCTCTTCCTCCAGATTGTTCAATGTACACCCTGCCCTATAGCCTAACATAGTCTTCTCTATTTTTGGTGACCCACCCCTTGGACAGTTTCCAGCACCCACTCTATTAAAAACTGTTCCCAAAGCTACTTGTTTATCTCCTCCCAATGGCCAGCTCACTTTTCCATCACCTCAGGATGCCCTTGGCCACCTCAAATCCAAACTACTGCTTTTCTCCAGAGTCTGTATTCGCTTCTTTCCCCTGAATTTTTATTGCTACTGTCACCTGTTCCTAGCACACCCCCCCCAAAGCTGTATTCCTCTTTGACTTTGCCTCTTTCCTGCAACTCCCACAGTTTTACTTGCTGTGTTGTCTATCCCAGCCCTTCTCACTGCTCACAGTCAATTATTCCTCCTCTTCACTCTGCAAGAGCCTCCTCACTGGCATGTCTGTATAGCCTTTCCTCCTCCAAATCCTCCTCCACCCAGCTGCTGTGCTTCCTAAAGTACATTTCTGATGGTATCACCCTCCTGCTCAAGTCCCTTTTAAATGACTCTCTGCTGCCTACTGGAAAAAATCCAAACTCAGATCTGATCTTAATCAAACCCAACTTTCCAGCGTTGTCTCTCACTAAAACCCAGAAGAACTTCTCCCAGTTCCCCAACAGAAATTCAGGTGTGCCCCAATAGGATTTGTCCACTCCACACATTTGCTCAAGACATTCCTGTGGCCTGAAATCTCTCTCTTCCCTGGCAACTTGTCAAATTCCTACCCTTCCTTCAAGGATTTGCCCAAATGCCACTTATTCTGGGAAAATCCACCTGGGTGTGTGATCTGTCACACTCTGTGAGTCCCTCTAGCACTTTGAATCTTTCTTGTGACATTCATA
Organism: Xerus rutilus; assembly: GCA_028644305.1. NCBI lineage: Eukaryota > Metazoa > Chordata > Mammalia > Rodentia > Sciuridae > Xerus > Xerus rutilus. The sequence continues at coordinate 42,541,351 of CM053405.1, read as the reverse complement.
CCATTCTGCCTAGCATCACAGTTATTTACATACTTGTCGGAGCCATTGTCTTTTCTCCCTTCCCTGGATAGAAATTCTGTGAGGTTTGGAATCATGCCTCCTCCATCTCTGTAGTATTTTGAGTGCACAGCATTGTACCTAAAGGCTTCTGCCTCCCTAGAAGTTAGCTACACCCATGAGCAAGTGGTGGTATGTCATCTTTGGCTGATACTTGTGCCACCCTCATTTTTAAATATTTACAGCATTTTTTTCTGATGTTGGTAAAAATAATTACTAAATTACTTATAATTGCCCTTTTCCAGCAGGCCTTTACCCTAGGGACCAAATCAAGGGTAGAGCCCTCTACAATGTTTCCCATTAAGCAATGGTAGGAAATCAAGTACAGAAAGTGTACAGCTTCCCATATGCAGTGACTCATCATATCACATCATACCACACCACATCAGCTAGTGTGGTCAGGAGCTAGGCTTCCCAAAGGCTTCATAAATAGTACTCCCAGGAGTTAAGCTGATGAATACAATGAAGCAAGAACTCTTCGCCTCCACCCAGACACCATATCCAGTACCTGGCCCAATGCAGTTAGATGAATAGCTAGATGGATGGACAATTGAGTGGCAAAGAAATTCATTTAAGAAGGGCAGTGGAAGCCCGGCGCGGTGAGCGCGGTGGCGCAAGCCTGTAATCCCAGCACTTAGGGAGGCTGAGACAGGAGAATCATGAGTTCAAAGCCAGCCTCAGCAAGGGTGAGGCGCTAAGCGACTCAGTGAGACCCTGTCTCTACATAAAACACAAAATAGGGCTGGGGGTGTGGCTCAGTGGTCGAATGCCCCTGAGTTCAATCTCCAGTGCCAAAGGAAAAAAAAAAGGCAGTGGAGTCCTAGCCAGAAATCTATTATGGCTCCTCTAACCTCCTGTAATTTAAAAATGAAAATTTTGAATTAAATTCAATGACAGTTTATCAAATTCCTGAAGCAGTGGTTTTCAGAGATCTGTAGGGTGCCCCAAGCATAATGCATGCAACTTTGGAGCTGGAAACTAAAAATTAACATCTGTGGCAAAGCTCCCCAACATGAGTCTTCTTTACACTAAAGTTTGAAAGCTACCCTTTGATAGCCAAAACTTGACAGTCCCAGGGCTCAGAAGGAGGCTGCAGAAAGAGAACAAGGTATTGCCTCATCATTGTTGCTAGTCATCTCAGCTAATGAAGATAATAATTTGCCATTAGTAGGAAGATTCCAAGACATGAAAATTGGATTAGATCTAAGGAACTTCAAGTCATTTAAAGAGGGACACAAAGTTCTACTCATTTCCATGTTGTTTTTCATACTGGGATGTGTCTTGATATTATAACCAGAGCTAATTGTATTCTATGGAATATAATTCAATTGTTTGGAGGGAATAAAAGCCTAAAACAGTATAGATAAGCTATGAACCAGACATTAGTCTCCCATCCAGTGGTATGACAGAGAATTCTACTCTGTGTGGCTAAAAGGGATGAAGAATGAGGTATTAGAGATGACACTCCTTCCATGAAAAATGTCTGGTAATAGGGAAAGTGCCAAAAGACTTTTCCTTGCCAGTCATTTCCACCAAATGCTTCCCTGGGGGAAAAAAGAGAGTTTGGCAAGGAATAATCAACCCAACTAATCAGTTTGAAACAATTGCTCCATCTTTGAAGAGGAGAAAAATTGATCCTACAGAATCAAGCAACTAGTATCTTTACTATTAATATTTTTAGAGAATGAGTACAGACACAATGCTAGGTCCTTTACAAGCAAGAACTCATATTGATGCCCCAGCCCCATTACACAAGAAGCAAGTGAAGAAAGTGAGACTCAGAAATTTGCCAAAAGTTATTTGACTCCTAATCAAAGGGAATTCAAACTCAATTTGTCTGATTCCAAAGCCAGAAGAACTCTTTTCATTATCCAGTGTCTCCCAAACTTGCCAGATCATAAGAATCACCTTGAGCACTTGTTAAAAATACAGATTTCTTTAACTGATTCCCTGAATATTCTGATTAGCAGGTCTGGGATGGAGTTAAACCATACCTGGATAGTACTTCCTAAGAGGCAGCTTTGGGAAATGTCTATTTCATGCACATTGTCACTTGCTAATCCATACCGTTTTATTCCTTAAGATATACATCTTAGCAGAATACAATTTTTTAAGAGGTAGAATGGAAAAGATTGGTTGGTTCATCAGTGGTTAAATACACTTACAGGAAATTCTAAAAGAGTTCATCTTAAGGAATGAAACAGTGTGGATTAAAGTTATGATCTGAAAACCTGAAAAATAAATTATTACCTCTCAATGTGTACCAAAAAATCAGATTGGCAATTTACTTACAAATTAAACTGCTTCATATTTTACAATTTGGACAATAATTCTACCTTCTAGAGGTAACATATACTATTTGCTTTCCTTAAATATTAGGGAATCTACTCTTGTTAACTTAAAAAAAATATTATGTACAATTTCAGTGTTGTAACAACAGACCAGACTCTTCCTTCTAACATTCAGTCCAATCAAAGTGCAATGGTAAAGATCTTAGAAAATGAAAACAACTCAGAACTGAAATGTTTATCAAGTCTCAAAACAGGCTTAAAACTAAGTGGTAGCCAAAAGAAATGGGAAATCACATTTAATTATAGCTTTTAGTCTTTTCCATTTTTAATAACTCACTTTTTACTAAGTATTTTGTTAAGTTATCACAAGTTAGAAGAACATTATTTAATCAGATACAGTGATGGTAATTTCTTCAGTGTTTACCTGCATCACCTAGTTAAAAAATAGCTACCACTTTTAAGCACTAAAAAGTGTTATAGAAGAATCATAATTTAGAAAATTAATGATTCCTCAAAATTGCATCAGTTTACCAGTTCACTCTTTTTCATCTCTGATATGTGATATGGTACAAGAAAAACACATTTAAAACATTAGCTACTAGCCAGGCACTGTGGGGGGAACACCTGTAATCCCAGCTTCTCAAGAGGCTGAGCAAGAGACTCCAAAGTTCAAGGTCAGCCTGGGCAATTTGTCAAGACTGTGTCTCAAAATAAAAATAAAAAGAACTGGGGATATAGCTCAGTGGTAGATTGCCCCTGGGTTCATTCATCCGTACCACAAAACAAACAGAAAACACTAAATACTACATTAGGAGCATATTCTGTAGGGAGCAAGAAGATTCTCTGACATGTATAAAGGATATATTTTGCAGAAAATAATGTCATTCCAGAATCATTTCACAAGCATATGGCATGAGCATTTTCCAATGTGCTCAAACAATATTTCATTCATTCTCATTCCTGTTTGGAGAAAGTAAAGATGTAGAATTTAGACAACCAAATAACTTCAGGGGCACCTTATGCCTAGATGGAGTATTTGCATTTAAGACACAAACATGAAAATTAAAGTTAAAAATGTGAAAGTCAGACTTTAAAATGGATTTATTAAGGTCATGTTATCACCTACAATATTTTTAAATATTCAAGAACTTGCTGCCTGTCAAGAATAGCATTATGACAATTCAGATGTGAAAAGTGTCACTTCCAATGACTTTGTTCAAACCCAGAATTAGATAACTTGTGAAAATGAAGAGGTTTCAGCAAAAGCTGGTATATCAGACATTTTTTCCATGTGAAGTCTATATTAATTCACACCTCCACAGAACCAGACTACAGCAAAACCAGCACTATGCAGAACCTTTGTGAGAGTCATCAGGTTCCCAAAAACCTGATCTACTTTTTCAGCACCAAAACTCTTATAAAGCTTAACCTTGTAGACTAGAAATCTCTCTAAAACAGTATATACTTCTTGGACTTCTTATCACAAGGGGTTAGTATAAATAGGATGATGTCCTTAAGGTCTACCAAGGTATATAAGGTTGTCTATAACTGAAATCCCAGATTGCTCCTTCCCTCCATCCTTTTCTTTCTTTCCTCCTTTTTTTTTCTTTCTCTCTTTCTTCTCTTCCTTTTCTTTTCTTTCTTTTTTCTTTTTTACATTGGGGGATGAGGTTAACTGGGAATTGACCCTGGGGCGCTTTACCACTGAGCTATATCCCCAGCCCTTTTAAATTTTTGTATTTTGAGACAGGATCTTGCTAAGTTGCTGAGGCAGGACTCAAACTTGTGATCCTCCTATCTCAAACTCCCAAGTTGCTAGAATGATAAATGTGCTGCCTCATCCAGCTCTTTCCTTAAAAAAAAAAATCGCCTTTATGTTCTATTTTTCTAGGTTTTTTTTAAAATATTTTTTTAGTCGTAGATGGACACAATGTCTTTATTTTATTGCTTTGTATGTGGTGCTGAGGATCGAACCCAGGGCCTCACGCATGCGAGGCAAGCACTCTACTGCTGAGCTACAATCCCAGCCCCCTAGGTTTTTATTTATTTATTTTTGAAGGGGGTCTTCTCCTTTACAGTGTGCCCTGTTACTTTTAATTAGTGTCATATAATCACTCATAGCATTCCTTTTCTCTTTCTGAATTATTGCTTCCCCTCTGCTATGGCCTCAGAATGCAAACTGAGAATTATGTATAAATAAAAATCAACTAAGTTCTTAAATGAGAATGTTCCCTCTGGTTAGAATATGTGTCATCTTTGTCACATTTATTTTGGCTTCTTGCAGATTTCCTGGATCCCAACTGGTTCTCAGATAATAGTGGTTATTATATGGCTGAATGGTGGCTTCTGAGGGTTAATACATAATGATTATTGGAATCCATGTGACTCTGGGTTGTCTACCAAATCATCATGCACAAAATAATATCTATTGAATATGATTTAGATTTAAAGTATTTCATGAAATCTCAACCTTTGGAACTTGGTGGATCACTTCTGGAATCTATGGCAATGTTCTAATAGATTACAAATGAACCAGAAGCTGCCATTGCATTGCTGGGTCACTCAGGAGAACTGTCTGCCCTTCATTCCTATTAGAGCTTGAGCTCCCTCTGGAATGAGGCCTGGAGACCAAATCCTTCACAACCTGCCCTACAAGAAGCAAGGTTGTACATTAGGAATGACCTGGCCCTGCCTGCCTCTCTATCTGTCCCTGCCTCAAGTTCATCCCCCTTATCTGGGGCTCTGCCAAGGCAGACTGCTCAGGCCAGCTTTCAGTTCCTTGAACACTCATTTGCTCCAAAGGGCCTTTGCCCAAGAGTCCCCTGTCTGGATGTTCTCTTCCTCAGGCCCTGCAGCCACCGCCTGGTTTCCTCCTACTCAGCTTCATCACACTTCCTTAGGAAAGCTGGACCGCCCTGCCAGGTCAGCTCTGCCTATTACACACTTGAGTAGTTAGTTAGCTTACTTCTCCTAGGAGCTCTTGTCCAAGTTCTCATTTTTCATTTAGTTGTACATAGGACAGATTACCTGGAAAATAGTAGGTGCTCAATAAATATTTGTTCACTCCATGGAGGGAGCAAGGGCGCTTCAGGCAGACTGGCCTCATCATTACGGCTAGCATCAAGGTGTGCCAGGAGAGAAGTTTCCAACAGCTTACTGTCCCTAGCTTGCTGCCAAAGCACGTGGGTCTTTCCTTTCAAGAAAGGAATAAAATCTACTCTATGAACATTCAGCAGCATGGTGTGAAGCTATTACTGCTATGCTCTGGAAATCATTGCATTATTCCAAGCAAAGAAATAAGAAGGAAATCTTCCCAAACAAATGTCAAAAACTTTACCACACTGTCACACATGCTGCCTGTAGCATTTGTCTTTTGTTAATTTTTTTTTTCTGGCTTTCGTCTCAAATGTCTCTCAAATTTTGGCAATTTCAAGTCTCCCAGTTACCATGGAAGTAGGAAACAATAATCTCAGAGATTGGGAGAGGAGAGAAATCCACTTTATGAGGGTTCTAGTGTTTTCTACCATAGATAGTAATTTGTGCATTGAGAGGATGTTGTTTGGAGGCAGTGTTTCTGGAGTCATCAACAAAGATTTGTTTTTGTGCTTATAATGTGCCAGGCATTGTTCTGCCAGGAAAGCCTCCACCTCCAAACTGCTACATTGAAGATAAACATGTTCTCCCAGATGTGGGCTCTCCAGTTCATCCTTAAGTGAAGTTCAGGTTGTGGAGCATGCACTAGGAGCTCGAAGTGACATCGTTCCCTTTTCCCTCCAGGCACCCACACAACCCTTTAGACATTTCACAGAACACTTCCTGATGCCCTGGAAACTGGGATTACAAAGAACCATACTATATATAGTGTCAATTTTTTTTCTGTCCCTGTGTCACAGGTGGATAAAAATATGTTAATTTTCAGAGCAAGGAATAAACATCTGATGTTGCTTTGTTGTTGTTGTTATCCCATAGGCTTGATGGTTAATAACTGCCCATATCCACAGAACTCTTAACCAGTAGTAATTGAAATTCTTGAAAAATCTGGAAAAGGAAAATAATTTGTCTCCTTAGTAGGCAAATGTCCACAATTTTACATCCTCTTAGGATGACTTAATTTCTTTCTGACTTTGAACCTAGGACCTCCATGCGTGTATATACCTATATAAGACCTGGGTTTTGGCTGATTAAAATATACTGTATCATAATAGTCCACACCTTATATCACCAGAAAATGTGAAAGTTCTCCAAAGGAAGGATATGAGAGATTCTAAAACCAACTACTTATTTACTTCTGTGTGCAAATTCAATCTGCTGGTCTCTCCCTCTCTGTTGTTTTTTTTTTTAATATATTTTTTAGTTGTAGATGAACATAATATCTTTATTTTTATGTGGTGCTGAGGATCGAACCCAGTGCCTCACGCATGCGAGGCAAGCGCTCTACCACTGAGCCACAATCCCAGCCCTCTTCCTCTCTGTTTAAGTATAGATCTTCCCGTTGATCATCAACCTGATGAATTGCTTTCCACAGCAGTCTCCCACCCCCAGCTACTTTTTCTTACCTTTAATTCTGGCCTGAGGAGGCCTCTACCTAAAAAGTAACATTTGAGCAAGGCCAGCCTCCAGACTAAAGATATCCCCCAGTTTACAATTCAACCATTAGAGTTTTGATTCTTTGGCACCCACATGAGTCTCCTTTGAAAAAATGTCAATATCCCTAGGAAAGACTAAGACTAAAGTCATTATCAGTTTATGCTCCCAACAGATTCCTTAAGCAACTGAGTGCCAATCCTCTGTGGAATATTAAAGTCAGGACAAGCCCTGGAGGGTGGTGCTAAGGGGAAGAGGGACTCTGTGGGATGCACAGAACACTGAATGGACTTCACTAATTCTGTCTTGGATTTCACTCTTCACTCTCTCCACCACCCTCCCCAACCCCCACACCCGTTTGCTCCTTCTGCCCAGGTTTGACTGTGTGTGAGGCTGTGTGTGTGCATTTTATCTCTGTATGTGAACATCTGTGTCTATATCCCCAGGTCTTTCTTTGTCATGACACTGGCTTGTCTAATGGTGGTAATCATAAAAAATTAATTCAGATTACTTGTTGGATGATTTAGGTATTTTCAGCTTCATTAACAGCTAATCACTGTACAATGGATTACTCCTCCAGGGTTTGAAATATGCCTTCAAGGTGGCTAGACTCCCTGGAATGATCTCGTAAGGGGACTTAGAGAGAGTGTCCTGTACACACAGCTATTATGTCTTTTGTGTGAACATGTGTTTGCCTGTGAACTGTCTGTGCATGTTTTTGGCAGGTACCCTTTCTTATTCTCCATTCACTGCCCCACCCACTGTCTGCCAATTCTGCCTTCAGATCCCTCAGTCACCAAGTCTCCCAGAGAGAGGCCAGAGCTCAGTTAGGCCTAGCAGCACTCTGAGAGGAGCACCCCAGTGTGCCCTCAGGGGAGGCAGGCCAGCCAGTTGCACCCATCAGGGTTCACAGTGAAGCTGGGAGGTGAAAGGTGTGTAGCCTGAAGGCTGGGAAAGGTGCCACTGGGGACACAGCCAAGTGTCTTGCCACCCTCAGAAAATGCTTCTCTTGCCATGCCCTGAGGAACATGTTAGCATCAGTAGCAAAAGTGTGACCCCAAAGCCAAAGTCTCCAACCACTGAAAATATTCTGGTGAGCCTGGACGTTTGGTTGGCACAGGAGCAGATGAGCACACACACCCTTCCATGGCAGCACAGGCTTTGGCCAACAAAAGTCAGGTTCACCAAAGTGGCAGCAGATTAGGGTAGGGCACTGGACTCAAACCTTACATCCACATCTAAATCCTGTTTTTGCAGGTCTTACACAAACCACTAACTCCGAGCTACACAGGGTGCTCTATAGGTGGGACTAACCCTGTCTGCCCTTGATAGGGGCCATTTCCAAGGGCTGATTGGATCTGTCAGGGGTTTTCTCTTAACATTTATCAATGACCATTGTCAGGTGTTGCTAGGGTTGCAGGAGAAAGGTTTCACTTGATTGGCTAAGCAACTGTATTCCTTAACCAATCCAAATGCTGTGCCTGGGGGAGGGGGAACTTAACAAGATAGAACAATATCAAGCTCAGGCAGACGCATTCCGGGTACTAATAAGGCGTCTGGAAAAATGGAATTATAGTGTGCAGGAATCCCATACTCCTCCACAGCTCCAACCATGGCCTGGTTGCTGTTCAGAATGTTATAGCATAAGTTAAAGTCATTCCCACTGATTGGAGCATATCAAGATTTCAAAACAGAAGAGTAGCAGCTGTCAGGAGGAAGTAAAACTCCTTGCTCATTGTGTTTCACAGCCTTCCTTAGTAAAACTGCTGAATTGTAATTTAAGATATTCCACCCTTTCAAATAAATTAAGCTCATTCCTTAAAAACAGGAAGTGAGAGAGGCACACATGTATTGTCAACTAGACATGCACAGACTTCATCCCACAAAGCAAAGCTGAAAATCACAGAACGGTCCCATGTATTCATTTTAGAATGATGACAACCAGGGTCACCACTGGGGAGGCCTTATGCCTCTGGCAGTGCACTCTTGGGCCAAAACCTGAATGCCAACTAGGAAACAAACAAAAGACAAATATCAGTTTGAAGGGAAATTTTGATCTGGTCGTAGATATTCAGACACTCAGACAGACCTTCTGGTACTGAGGAAAATAAGAGTGTCCTCAATGGTAGTGATGACTGAATCCCGCCCCCCCCCCCCCCGCCCCCTTCAGAAAACAACTGCCAGGAAGCCAGATGTTCCTGCTGAACTCTGGTCATAGATCAAAAACAAACAGCATTATCTAGCTTGAAAAATGAGTCAAGCTTCTGTATGGCGCTGACTCCCCATTCAGTTAGCAATATAATCGCCAAACTGTAGCATTTTTATTGTCTGTTTTTATTAAGTCACAAGAAAAGTTTAATCTTTCTGGTCAAGCCTCTTGCTCTGCTCTCAGACCTGAGCTTTAGAAAGATGGAGCTGCCACTCAAGAATACTAGTGGAAGGAAAGATGGAAGGATGGAGAGGGGGAGGGAGGGAAGGAAGGAAGGAAGGAAGGAAGGAAGGAAGGAAGGAAGGAAGGAAGGAAGGAAGGAAGGAAGGAAGGGAGGGAGGAAGGAAGGAAGGGAGGGAGGAAGGAAGGAAGGAAGGAAATAAAGGAAGGGAGGGAAGAAGGTAGGATAGGAGGAAAAAAATGTGCCAATATACGTTTTCTGTGCAGCCAAACCCTTATTGCCCCTGTCTCCTATCCAACTCACCCCCTTCTGCTCATGAAGGACCCTACAGCTGAACTAAGGTGATTAAGCTCATTTGCAAGCTCTGAAATGCAATTTCAGAGTTCTGTCTGTATTTTACTTCATATGTATTTTGATGTAGCTCAAAATGAGAGAAAAGAATAAAAGATTTCAAGACTGGATAGTTTCACCTCCCACCTCCACTGGTATAAAGAATATCCACGGGCAGAAAATGACTTTGGAGAAGGGTTGGCAACAGAACTGCCTTAAGAGTTTCACAGAGGGTGAGCTTCACAGTCCTTCCCACCAAATTTGGGTACCCGCATAGTGCTACTCACACTGCTCACCAGTAAGACCCATCTCAATTGGACTTTGTTCTGGATCCTCCAGTACCTTAATGGAATCACTATTAATAATAGCAAAAATTACTGTTCCAATGGGGAAGAAACATAGAATGTGTTCAGTTAATTCTGTGGTTGCATATGATGCCAAACGCAAATATGTGTGCTGTTGACAACATCTTAAGAAGTGATTTTTTTTTTTGGTACCGGGGATTGAACTCAAGGGTACTCGACCATTGAGCCACATCCCCAGCCCTATTTTGTGTTTTATGTAGAGACAGGGTCTCACTGAGTTGCTTAGCCTCTTGCCATTGCTGAGGCTGGCTTTGAACTCGCGATTCTCCTGTCTCAGCCTCCCAAAGTGCTGGGATTACAAGCGTGTGCCACTGCGCCTGGCTTTAGGAAGTGATTTAACCCACTTGCACAGTTAGGCATAGTTTGTCATATGGCCCTATGACTTTAACCCCATTCATTTCTCCCTTTTGATTACTTCCATCATGTTTGTGTACTAATTACTTGGGACCTCTATCTTTATTTTAGAGTTCCTAATGTCCAATTTGATATTTCTAACTCACAACTCATCCTGACCTCATGTGCTCTCTTCAGGAACAAATCCAGGAGACCAGATAACTTACCACCCACCTATAATGTTCCTATTAGAACAACTGGACCTGAACTGGTCGGTTTTGAAACTTGCATCATCCTAGATTCTTACCCAGCCTGGCAGGTACACTCTCAGCCACCATGCAGTATTCTCCAGGGTTAGCACTGTCCAGGGCTTTGTGAATTGGTTCACTCTCTCCATTATTCATATTTCAAGATAACTTCTTGATTAAAATCATCCAATTCATTTTGGCTTATAAAAGTCTACTGAATCAATGAAAAAAAAAACTTGACTACAAATCTCAACTGCAACTAAACAGAAAAGTTCATCCATTTAAGTTTCACCCTTTCTTTTTATCTTCTTGACCCACAATCTCTAATACAGGGGGAAATCTGTTAATGATTTTAAAAGTACAGAAATGAAGAAGAAAACAGTCTGGTATAACCCATAAATAAAGAAACACTAGGAGAAGATGGAATCAGAGAGGAAGCCACTCAAAGGAGTTCACATGAAAGTTGGAAAGACTACATTGAGTTTGTACTCTCAAGCAGTGTCTTAAAAAAGCAGGCCAAAACAACAATGAAGTTAGGGTGAAAAGATATGAGGTTAGAGGCTGAAGTTGTGGCTCAGTGGTAGAACACTTGCCCAGCATGTGTGAGGCCCTCAGTTCGCACCGCATATAAATAAATAAAATAAGAGATCCACTGACAACTAGAAAATATTTAAAAAAAAAATAAGACGTGAGGTTAGTTTTCAAAGGTTAAGTTTGTAGTGAGTGTCCCTTTGGTCCAAACAAGAAACAAAGAGAGAAATCAAACAGCTTCATGGACAAGGAGAGCAGTTGGTATGAGGTGGTAAAATCTTGGAAAAGGCTCCAAGACACAGCCTAAGAACAAGCGGGAAGGACCCACACATCTCTCCAGCTGACCTCCATTTCCACAAGACCTGCCTGCTTCAGAGCAGACTGCTCCCATTTTCAATCTTAATTGTGCCCTAGCCTTCACTGACACCTAGGTCTCCCTATGGATTTCTTTCGTTTGTTTTATTTATGTTTTTAACCTTTTCCGAGGGGGTCTATTTTTCATTGATTCCTGCCACACATTCAAACTTTTTAAGATACCATCTCTCAATAACAGATGTTTAACTTATAAAAACCCATTGATCATATTCGTGAGTGTAAGGGCTGATTTGGTTTTGTTTTGGGCAGTGGTGGCCATTTCCAGCCATCGACATAGAAGGCTTGTTACTATAAAATAAAGTGAACAGAAGGTCTAGAGTTGGCTTCATTTCTATGATTTCTTGAGCATAGTTGCAGATTACCAGTTTCCTCAGTTGTTCCCAAATGGATGTTTCTTTAGGCAAAACCATTTATTACAGTACATTCAGTAATGCTTTGTATTTTCTTGAGTCTACACCAGACTTTGGGAACATCGTTTAAGATCCACATGCTTTGTTTTGATTTCTGAAAGAAAGAAGTATAGAAGACAGAAATTGATCAATCAGACTTTATCAAAATAAAAAGCCTTCATTCAAGAGACCCTTAAAAATATGAATAGGCAAGACATGCACTAGGAGAAAATAATTATAAAACGAACTTGACAAGGACTGATGACCAACATATGTAAAGAATATCTACTCATTAATACAAAAAAAAGAATGGAACATTAGCACAGGACAATACACTCAATGTCCTTAGTCATTAGGAAAATGCAAATCAAAACCACAATGAGAGCTGGGCACAGTGGCTCACACCAGTAATCCCAGCACTTTGGGAGGCTGAGACAGGAGAATCATGAGTTCAAAGGCAGCCTCAGCAACAGTGAGGCGCTAAGCAACTCAGTGAGACCCTGTCTCTACATAAAACACAAAATAAGGCTGAGGAGTGGCTCAGTGGTCGAGTACCTCTGAGTTCAATCCTAGGTACCAAAAAAAAAAAGAAAGAAACCCACAATGAGATATCACTGTGTACCCATTCTGCAAGGAAGTGGAACAACTAGAACTCTCACTCATGGTTGATGGAAACATTCCCTTTGGAAAAGGAGTAGATGTCTCTTTAAAAAATTAAACATATAGCAGCTATAATCCAGCAATTGCCACAGCTGTTTTTTCCCAAAGGAAATGAAAACATACATGTGTCAAAAGATTTGTATAATAATGTTTATAACCACTTATTCATAATAGACTAAAACTGGATATAGCAGAGGTGTGTGCATCAAGAGGAGAATGGATATACAAATGGTGGTAGAATCATACATTAGAATACTACTCAGCAGTATAAAGCAATGAACTACTGTTACAATAACATGAACAAATCCCCAAAATATTATACTGAGTGAAAGGATTCTTAAACAAAGAGTTCATACCATTTGATCACTAATATAAAATTCTAGAATAGAAAAATTTAATCTGTGACAAAAAAATCAAAACAGTGGTCACATCTGAGTTTTGGAAAGGGGAGAGAGAAAAAGATTGACAGGAAAAGGGCTTGAGGGAACTTTCTAGGGTGATGGAAATGTTCTAGATCTTGATAGAGGTTTGGGTACACAGGCACATATTTATCAAAGCTCAGAAACTGTATATATAATTTTTACATTTCAACATATGTGTATTTTACAACATAAGTAAATATTGAACTGATATTTTTAGGTGGAAATTAGTTGATGCCTATAATTAATTTTTAGTATGTGCTGGTATTAAACCCAGTGCCTTACATGTGCTAGGCAAATGCTCTACCACTGAAGCACATCCCCAGTCCTACAATTTATTTTTAAATACATGAAACATAAGTAGATTGATGGGGGAGGGGTGTACAAGTAAGTGCATGTATAGATGTATATGTATAACACACATGATAAAGCAAGAATTGTAAAATTTTAATGGTAGAATCTACAACTAGATGGTGGGTATATGGATGTCTTCTGTAAAACTCTTTCAACTTGGTGAATATTTGAAAACACTCATCATAAAGACCTGGGGGAGATTGATGTGCAATCCTGACCTGAGACCCACTTCAGTCATTTGTTAGATCTGAAAGCTCCACTTTCTTAGCATTCATATTAGCAGATTATAGAGAAAACAAAGGCTGGGATTGGAAGAATCTCAAATCTGATTTATTTTTCTTTTCAAATCTGGTCTTTCACACCTTTGTATGTGAGTGGACAAAAGAAGCCAAGAAATGATGATTATAAGAGAAGAGGAAAGAGGGAAGACCTGTAACCTTAAAAACAACAACAAAAACTCCTAATGTACAATATTGAATATCAAGAGCAGGCACTCAGTCCAGACTTTGTAGAATCAAGAAATTAATGAAAACACCAAGGCTGCATTCTCAGAACCACTGAGGAATGATAATTACAGACAGTATTTCTGGAGCAGACACATAACCTTGAGTCCCAGGATACCCCCTAAAGCACTCTAATAGTATGCTATTTGTGGAAGGTTTTTCCACCTTTAATAACAGAGAAATAATGTTAGAAGGAAAGAAATCCCTCATTTAGCCACTGGGGTGTCATTACTGAGCCTCAGCTGAAGGCCCCTTAAAAGCATCCATGTGGTGAAAGAACATGTTTCCCCATGAAATCAAAACTGAGTACATCTGAGACTTTTGAACATCTTTTTCCTTGGATCTTAAAATGGATTTGTGCATATTTGTGAAAAAAATTTTATGATGTGCTATCTTCCAAAGTGAATAGTTATTTATAATTCATAAAAGACCTGAGCACAGGAAAATCTTTTCCTTTTATTAGCCCTGTAAAGTTAGACCAGCTGATCTTTTAGAACATATTACAGACATCAAATTCTCCTCCATATGGTTGAAGTTTCTCTCTTCAGACTAAATGCGAAGAGACAGTGCTACTGAATCTGTTGCTCAAGAGCTGGTAGGGTCCAAATCTCTTTTGATTAAATGTTAAGTAAACAAAACACCACTTTCAGAACCAGTCTCCAAAGATACAGAAGGGAAAATACTTGGAATGCTAAACATATTTTTTAAATCTTGCACAGCCTTTGTAAAATACGAAGGCATATTTTAAAATGGATTTTGTGTTTCCAGCATTTAACCAGTCTTCAGACACAGTTGCCACATCATTTCCTTTCCACTGCTTCTGGCTACTTATGCGTCAGAATCCTGATAGCATGAGCAAGAGTGACTTGGGCTAAGGAGTATGGGCACCAGGGATCTGGACGCAATACAGAGAGTCCTTGTGCCAACGGCTCCTATCCAGCTGCACCTGCACGTCCCCCACCAATCAGGATATTATGGAAAGTTATTTCCTTCAAAGAATCCAGCTTTCTTAGCTCACCCTGCTAGGGTCACATCTACTTCATTTGCTGCTGTACCATGCATGGACCCACATAAAAGAGTTAGGCAGATCTTAGTTAAATCTGAAAATAGCACATGTTCTTGCTTTCTTTGAAGTTCCCTGCCCTCTAATATTCCAGATGAGCCTTGTCAACTCTATTTTAGAACTATCTGAAGATAGTTCAGGCTCTCTGTAGCCTGAATTTAAATGCTGTAACTTAAAATATGGGTTGCTAACTGGCAAACACAAAAAGCCCATTCACTTTTAGAACAGATTCCTTGGGGGAAAAAAAAATTGCCTCACCTTCCATTCCATAGCATACCCCTATTCCCACTGCTGCCTCAAACCAATGATTTCTATTCAAAGTTTCTGCTAAACTGAGCAGTTCTTTCTTCATGTAGTCGGTTGGGGTGGCCAGTGAAGCAGACGTTGTCGAGCTGAACACAATACTGAAGTTCCTTGCTTCTGAGCTATGAGAAGTCCCAACAATATTGGATGGGGAAGGAAGAGAGTGGAGATTCAGTGAGCGGCGATTACATTATGGTTGGCAAATTTTTCTAGGAGGCTCTTTCTAGGAGGGTATGTTAGTCACTATCACTGTTGACAAATAATCAACTTATGAAGTGAAAAGCTTTGTTCTGGGTTACAGTTTTGGAGGTTTCAGAACATGGTTGTGTGGCCCCCTTGCCTTTCGACCTGGGCTGCGGCAGCATACCATGGTGGGAGCTGGTGGCAAAGCAAAGGGGCTCAAGACAGGAAGAGGAAGGGGCTCAGGTTCCACTATCCCCTTCTAGGAGATAACCATGATCTCCTACTAGACCCCACATCTTAAAGTTTCCACCACCTCTCAACACTGCCAGGCTGGGGACTAAGCCCTTAACATATGGGCTGTAGAGGGTCACCTCAGACCCAAACCACAGCAGAAGGAAAGACTGGCTTTTGGACAGTTCAGTACTCCCCTTTCCCTCTTACTAGCTCTCAGGCTTTCAGCTGCCAGAGAACCGTATAAACACAGAGAGAAGGAATGCAATATTCTGAGCAAGTTTTTCACTATTGTGTGCTGCCTGACTCAGAAGATCAGAATGAAGAGATCTCAACCTCTTGACCACATGCCAGCTTCCCTGTGCGGCACCCACAGTGGGGATGGAAAAGGCAATATTTATTCTGAAGACCCTGACAACATCATCCTTAAGTCATGCATCTACTCCTGAGATGTTTGCATTTTACAAGATTCAATGAGAGAGGTTCCAGGAGCTGTACTAGACTTTTCTTTTCCTTTCCACCTCTTCTCTTATTCAACAGATCTAAGCACTGTTTGAAAATATAAATGATGGCAAAACCAAATATGTGATGTGCTATCATATTAGTTTTTGTTTCACCCTTCCAGAATTTATTTCCCTATTATAAAAATTGAAATCATTCAAGTCCTTCCTCTTCATCATCCACCACTCCAAACATTCAGTCATTTTCTAACACAAATCTTAATCAAATATCTACTGTGTGTCACATCTATCCATCTACCCATCCTTACTACGAATAGTGCTTGGGAACTTAGAATGTGCCAGGCCCTATGGTAGAGATGCAGAGATGAAAATCAGTGAGCTTTGCCCTTCAGGAGATCATGTCACACTGAGGATGCTCTTATCTATGTCTCATAGGCTACATGGAGTAAAGTGAACTCGCTGCTCTCACTACACAACAGAAAGAAAGCAAGGGCATAATTTCACTCTGACAACTTCTCTAGGTTCATGACCTTGCCCACCCTTTTTCTTTGTTTCCCACCTACCCTACCCACTGGAAACTGATACATGGTTCAGTGCAGTGGGAAAAATTTTGAGGACATGGCATGGATAAAATGTAAAATAATGTCAAATGCTTACTTTGTATTTCTGAAATTTAAATAGCTACTGCCAAGTCCAGTGTATTTGATTTTCTTTCCTCCTTTCCTCTACTGACCCTCCTCCACAAATAGGCCTTTGGGGTGAAAGTTCATCTGTGTAATTCACCCAATCCAACCATCTTTCTGATCTCTAGGGACAAGCCAGGGGATCTTTCTTTGTGTGTTTGGAGGCGTGGTGTCTAAGCATGGCTTTATCCAACACCCACTAAGCTATGTCCTTTGAAAGATTGCTTTATTTGGGGGGAGATTGGAGGGGAGAACTGAATTGGAAAGAAACATGAGTGGGAAGAAGATGCCAGAAAGGCACCCAAGGCTTCCCTTTAGGCTGCCTCCAGCCAAGCCTCTGACTAACACTAGGGTTTGTTCATGGCATTTCATAAATCGGCCAGGCAAGCTCCCTGGGCCAATACTTCTTGAAGAAGTTTCCATCCCCTAGGACAAGGCCAGAGTGTGCCTGTTTGCCTGTTGCAGTTCACCAAGGCTGGTTTACAGGTTTGCAAATACTACAAGGTCAAGATATGGATCCTCTCAGCTCAAGAGGCTGCCATCAGGGCCAGAGATACCTGGGACAGCCACCTGTGAAAGGAAGACAACAGACAACTCTACCCTACCTTGTCTTTTTTTTTTTTTTTTTTTTGATACTGAGGATCTAACCCAGGATTACTTTATCACTGAGCTATATCCTCAGCCCTTTTTCATTTTTTTTATTTTGAGATAGTTGTTTAGTCTGGCCTCAAACTTGTGATCCTTCTGTTTTAGTCTTCCAAGTGGCTAATGTACCACCATGCCTGGCTCTAATGGTCATATTCTTAAAAATATTCTTAAAACGGGTAAAATTTTTGGTTTTGCTTCCAAATTTATATATTTATTTTTTATGCAACTTGATTAACAGAGAATTCACATATCATATAATGCACCCATAAAAGTGTACAGTTTAAAATATTCACAACAGCACAATAGTCAATTTAGAACATTTTTATCACACTATAAAGAAACCCCACACCATTAACACTTACTTTCCATTTCCCTTCAAAACCCCTCAGTGCTTTGTAACCACCAATCTACCTCTGCCTCTATGGATTTTTCTACTGGCTATTTCATATAAATAGAATCATACAATGTGTGGCCTTTTTTGTCTGGCTTCTTTCACTTAGCACAATATTTTCAAATCTCATCCATGGTATAACATTAATAATGCATTTTATAAAGCCCTATCTACCAAAAACATTATCATTTCATGTAGTCAAAATTTTTAAAAAATGATTCATAACGTGCTTTACATTTTATTACACTAAGTTTTTGAATGCTAAAGTGTATTTTACACTTGTGGCAATCACATCTCAACAAGATCAGCCACATTTCCAGTGCTCAGTAGCCACATGTGGCTCGTGGCTACTGAATTGGCCAGCATGGCCCTAGCTGGAGTCCTTTTTGTTCCTTGTTAAAAACAAGAACATAAACTCCTTCCACTTGCTACCCCACTCCTGGGTACCTCTCATCCCTATCGGCACCTACACCATGATTCACAGGTGACTTTAGGATTTTAAGGCAGTCACTATATTGTGCTGCTTAATTCCCCCTTCATATCCCTTGCAGAGAGCTCTAGGCTCTGGCTTCTACTTAGCCATGGCAATTGAAATCAAAGACAGGCACGGTGGCGCACTTCGGGAAGCTGAGACAGGAGACAGGAGAATCATGAGTTCAAAGCCAGCCTCAGCAACAGCAAGGTGCTGAGCAACTCAGTGAGACCCTGTCTCTACATAAAACACAAAATAGGGCTGGCGATGTGGCTCAGTACCCCTGAGTTCAATCCTCAGTACCAAAAAAAAAAAAAAAACAAAAACAAAACAGAGAGATCAAAGCACGTGAGTGGGGTAACTGGAGCCCTCTCTACCTGCTGGCTCTGCTTACCCAGGTGCTATGGTGAATGGCTCATCTTGCTGCCGTGAAACTGTCTGCTTCCCTTCTTGAGAACAGTCTAGAAAAACTTAACAAAAGAAGCTTTTCTCTTAGTTTAAAAAAAAATAAGACTGTCATTTCTTAATTTTCTCCCTGCCACATTTTCCAGCCATTGTTTTGCTAATAATAGCTCTAAGCACACAAATAAAGCTCACTGGTAGTGGTAGATTTGTGAAATTGCTACAAGCTCCCTCACAGCTTTATCCTGCTCCTGTCAGCCATTTCCCCAAGAAAATGGACGTTTAATCAGTGCAAGGTGCATCTTATTAGTCTAGCTCATCAGCTATCACCTCTTTCCAGGCTCCAGAGAGAAGACAGACATCCACAGCACTGCTACCGACTACCCAAGATGCAGGAATTTCAATATGAAGCGGCATCTTTATAAACCAAGCACAGTATTTATCTCAGTGTGGCTCCGTCTATATGGTAATATGTAAGTTATTTCTAAACATTTGTGACTCTTAAGATTGGCACATGGAAATGTTTGTGAAATTACCTCTTTTTTTTTTTTTAAGGAAAAACTTACAAAATAGAAGTCTACAAAATGGAAGATTGAGGGCAAGTTTAATAGGTACACACTTAATAAAGATGTAAGAACAGAAATATTAGCATCTTTCCTACTTATTCCAGAGCAAGAAAAAGGGGAATGCACCAAAGTTGCTGAAGAAGAGATTTGGGGTTGACTTTAGGAAGAACTTTCTGGCAATAACATCAAAGTGCTGAAGAACCTCACAAAAGGGTCTTTAGGATTTCCATCAACATACATTCCACTGGCATTTATTGAGAACCTTTTAGGGATTTCCTTTTAGGGAATTTGATTAGGAAGATTTCACCCACCATTTCTCTAGAGTCTGGTTTCCTAACTTGAAGTCTTGGCTGTCTTTTATTCAAACTTAGCTTTCCTTTTTCTTTTTCTCTTCCCTTCTCTTTCCCTTCCTTCTTTTATTCATTCTCTCTCTTCCCCCCTTCTTTCCTTCCTTTCTTTTTCTTTACATGCTGGTGATAATCCAGGGCCTCACAAATGCTGGGCAAATGCTCTACCCCTGAGCTACATCCCCAACCCCTTGTCTTTTCTTCTTATTCTTGGCTATCTATGAAGGGTAACAAGGCCCATCATCCTGGAGTCTGCAAGAAAAAGGAAAAGGAAAAAAAAAAGCTTTAAAAATTATTCTAACAATAGAAAAATGTTATCCACTACACAAGTCTTTTTTGGCCTTTTGCTCAGCCATTCATAAAGCCATGCCATTCTGGGAAGAGACAGCAAACCTTGGAGGTTTGGAGACTTCCTATGAGGTTGTGTATAGTATCTGTTTCCTTTTACTCAATTAAAAATTTCTTTTCTATAGAAAATGGCAGCAACACTGCCGTTCTAGGATTTTCTATCAAGCCTCACTCAACAACTACTTGGCACAACAGTTAAAACACCCAGTGCCCCAGGGAATGTCGTAAAATTTTACTGTCTTCAGTGACACCCTATTCGATGAGTTGTGGAGAACCAAGTTTTCATGGGAGCACCTGGCTGTGAATCACTGGCTCATTGGCCGCCATTTGGAGTCTGTTCTCCTGTTGTAATTAATTCTTCCTTCTGTCATGCACATTCGTGTGATGGTGGTTCCTAACCTTTCCTAGGGGTGCATATCTAATTCCACATAACTCTGAAATTACTTCAGTTATTTCCAAGCCAATCTTGTGTGATCCAAGTAACTCTAGTATTGCTGTCCTTTTAAAAGTGTTTGAAACATATTAATAGTTCCATTTTCTTCTTTTCTTTATATTTATTTCCAAATGGAAGGAAGTCTTGTGAAATAGGGTGGCGAGGAGCGGGTAAGTTTGCTTTAACTCCTACTAGTTATTCCATGCTATCCTTCAATGGGTTATTTGCATCTGGTCTCTATTTGTTAATGTCAGTGGGCAATGTTTGCATAACTAGATCAAATTATGAAAGGACTTCCATTCTGAATGTTTAGCACTGGCAGAATGGTTAATGTTCACACACACATCCAACTCCCACCCCTCCACACGCACACGGATCAGCAACAACAACCAAGTTCCAAGTACAGATAACAGCCTTGGGAAAGCTGTGCTGGAGAAAAAAGATTCTCTTAAAGTTCATCCCAAAGCCTTTCTGGTTTCAATTTCCCCTGTCCTTTTGAAATCAGATCCAGTACCCCCAGCCCTCTACCTTGAGTAAAGTAGCTGGGACTTGGCAGGAAGTGGCATGGCAGACCACCCAAGAACAGAGGTGTCTGATGTGGAAGGGAAAAGTTAAAAGGAAATCTAAAGATGATGTCAAAGAAATGGGAATGAGTCATGGATCCAGGCTCCCATTTCTCTCCAGTCAAGGTCCCCACGGTAAAGCTTTCAGTTAATCATCCAGCTAGAAAAGGTTGGGCTAAGTCACTTTCTGGCCCATAACCTCTGCCTTCGGACAATGTACAACTAACCCATTCTAAAGATTTCCAGCACTTTCCAGTTCTTGAGAAATGTTCCTGTTATTCCAACTCCTGGACTGTGTTCTGTCAACATGCTTCTCTCTTCCTTTTACACACATTTCCTTATCACTATCTGATGTCTTTGATCTCTTTCATTAAACTGTGAAGTTCCTCAAGCCAAAGAACAGGGCTTCCTCCACCTGAGTGTGCCTAGCACCTCCATGCGAACACCTGGGATGGGGGAGTTAACCCACATCTGGCTTTCAGTACTTAGCTCATTTTATTATCACTTCAGACCAAAGGGTTCTCTTTAAGATTGCAAGATCTGGGAGGGCAGGACCTCAATTCATGAACACTGCAAGCGACTCCCTGCCAGAGTCAGTGTCCTTGGTAGCAACCACTTCTGGGGTGTGATTTGAGGAGGTTAGGAAATATTCCTCTATCCCCACCTCCTGAAATTCCTGCAGGAACACTTTTTCACTTAGAGTTTTGATCCTTGTTAAAGCACAAACACCTCTGAGAGCAGTGACATGATAAGTTATCTGTGGCTTAGGATAGATAAGGACAGGTAATGAGCCTGGGGAAAGGAGATGGAGATGTCACCAAACAGTGTAGTTTAGGTGTCAGTCAGCTCCATTCACACCAGAACCTTCTCCAGAATGTCTGTGAATATGAAGAATTACTCTCTGTCCCAAGGCTCAGCAGACTAAACTATGAATAAAAGGGAGACATTTAGAGAACCCTGACTACGTGCCACACAGGGCTCAACAACCTATCGATTCCTCAGCTACCAGAGCTACCAGCTACCTGTTATTATCCCAACTTTACAGATAAGAAAACTGAGCCACACAGGACCCAAAAGTCACACAGGCAGATAGTGGCAGACCTAGGAGGAGCATTACTGACATGTACATAGTTCCCAAACTCACTTTCTCATTCCTTTCCCACATTCCCCCATGATCATCATCCTTCTTCCACCCTTGTGTAAAGACTTACCTTAGATAATCCTAATGAATCCTAAATGTGGGAAACAGACAATTAAGAAGATAGCTACAGTGTTCCAGCTATACATAAGCCTTCTACAAAGAAGAGTTTTCAAGAAGTGGCAACCAACAGGCTGGCATCGACGACCTTTTGAAAACTGTAAACTGTAATCCAAGACTTTAAAAGTAACCATGAGTTCCTCTCAACTGCAATGTACCCACTGAGATGCTTCCCCCATCCCATACTATTGACTAAGCAAGTCGTGACCACAGCAACCTTCACATCACTTGACACTCACATGTGGAGTATTGTCAGTCTGGGGTGGGAGGTGGGGTGCTGTTCTGCACATATATGTATATATGTTCATTATAAAACAGGTATAAACAAGCATGTATGACTCAGCTAACAATAAGAGGATGAGTTGAGAAAGTTCCTCTTGAGGGTTTAAGTAGGGAAGACAGGTTCCTTTTTAATCTTTACATTGGAAAAACTATATGGACATTGGCTCCCTAGAAAAGAGGTGATTGTTCAATACTTAGAAGCAGACCAAGCTAAGACAACATTAATGAAAACAGATAAATAGCAGAGCAACAGGCAGGATGGAAACATGCCTTGTTCCTGATAGGCACTCGGTACATGTTTGTAGGGTTTTCTAAATGGAATGCTGTGACATTGGAAATTGGATTGCTTTGAGAACATCTTCACAGAGCAACTCTCAAGGCAAACATGATTAGGAGATGACCTGGGGCACCCACACCCCTGCTTACCTTACACAAGGAACTCCAGGAACAACCCTGCCTACACGGGAAGGCACAGCGTCAGGCAGGTGTGGCAAAGCTGAGCAGTCCTGTCCACAGAGGCAGAGTTAGGCTGCTATTAACCTACCAGGACTTCAGTTCTCAGAGATTCTGCTAGGTCCTTCCTGGGAGCAGCAAAGAGAAAACAGCTGGGCTTCCACACTAAACTCCACAACCTTCCTTGTGAGCTCAGGTTTGAGGGTATTTACGTGCAGTGTGACTTTAAAACCTTTGAATGATCTTCATATAATTCACATAGAAGAAATAACTCTTTGAAGCAAATCACTTAAACTTTCAAAAATTGTGTTTGTAATTCGGAGGCTTTGGACTGATTACCAAAATTCTCCTTTTTTTTCACCATTATCACCAAAGGCCACATTTTATGTTCTTCTGTACAGGTCGTGTAGGTTTAAATTGTTGAGATATTTGGAGGCTCATTACTACCAAGGAAACACTGATAACTGTTGTGCTTTACTCTTGTATTTGTAAAATACAGGTGGTGTATTTCTTACTTTGAAAGAAATTTTTCACTTTTATGAAAAATTTGCAAGTCCATCCAGTGCTAGAATGTTGATATTTCCTTAGGTTGGGTTTCTCTTCTTTCTCTCATCCATGATTAAAATTAGAGCTACAATAAATTATTGTTGTTGGTGGTGGTGGTACTGGAGATTATACTCCTTTGTATTTTTATTCTGAGACAGGGTCTTGATACATTACCCATTTCAGACTTGTGATTCACCTGCCTCAGTCTCATGAATCACTGGGATTATAACACTAACACAGTTAGAATTCTCCCCAGCTTAAATATATCTATAGTTAACCGAAGTTAGAGGGGTTCTCCTTAATTCTAGAAGGAAATGGATTTTTTTTTTGAGAATGATTGAACCTGTACTTAGTAATCAGTACATTAGATAATATGTTCAAATATCAGCCTTCCATTTCTGCTTCTTAAAAAACTAGTGGTAACCTGTAACTGACAGGGTTGAGGAACATCTAATTATTCACACAAGCCCTGCAGAACTTTGAATATCCCATAGATCTTATCTGTATTGGCATTTCAGCTTCTTTCTTCTGGGTGTTGAATTTTTTTCCTTTATCCCCACCTTCAAAGATCCAACCCAGGGCTTTGCACATGCTAGGCAAGTGCTCTGCCACTGAGCTATACCACCAGCCTAAAGCATTTCTTTTGCAAAGCAGGTGTTTAGGCACTGAGTCCTTACCAACTTTCTAGGGAAACTGTCTCTCTCTAATAAAGCTATAGCTGGGTGATTCTGCAGCCCTTGGTATCTCTAGCTGAACACTCTGTGTTTGTAACCATATTCCCTCGGGGAGATCAGAGTTCTCTCTCAGCACTGTGATGAAGACAGAGGCATTTTAAAGCCCCTACTAATTGGAATGATTTCTTCCCATTTGAACGCAAATGGTTCCTTCATTGGCAGAATTGTGATTAGTCACTAACTAGCCCCTGTCTGTTGCCCAAGGTATTGTGGTTTGAACACTCCATGTTCAATATCACCTTGAGTATGCAAACACATGAGGCCGTGAGAAACACTCTGGCATTTCCTCAAGGCAGCACAGATGAGGTGAGTGGGCCAGCTGGTCATTTGACCTTGAGCTCCAGGGAACTCAGACTGTTGCTACCATTCTGTAGCAATTGTGTGCAGGTAGACAGTGTGTTCACCATAATGTGAATCCTAAATAAATCCATCAAACTCTGGATTCTCATGATATCTGCAGGGGAAAATCAGATCAGCCATAGAGGCCTTAAATTTATAAACCTCTTGGTCCTTCCAGAAACTCTGGGATGGCCCACATACCTGTTGTTGCAGAGATGGTTTCCAGTTCCTACAGTCATAACTCCATGATTTTCCTATAACAACAGTTGTCAGTCAACAAACCTGTCTTATTAGTAAAGTGCATGCAAGGTTAGAAAATGCCAGGGATGCAAAAAGTATTCCAACAGCAAAAGGAGGCATCCATCACTCATGTTGCCTGACTATTGGCAAGAATCAGGGTGTATGGAGAAAAAGCACTGGCCAGAAAGAGAGGTTCAGCCAGATGAGAGATGGCCAAACCCTGACCAAGCTCTGTATTACCTGCAGGAGAGGGCTCAGCCCTAGCTCTTAGAATTGCTCTCTTCACTTGCAAGCAGAGGCAGGGCACCCAGGAGGGGCCTTGGGAGGCTGGAAGTCTGTTCGGGCAAATGTGAAACTCAAGCCCTGAAAGCTAAGCCCCAAATCCAAATATGCTGTTACGCAAAGCGCTCACAGATTGGCTCGCATTTGATTATCGTCTGAGGTTACTTGTTGGCATGTGCTGAGTAATTCTCTGGCATACCCGTGGCTCATCAGTGGCATTCCTTCCTGAGTCACCCCTGGACCAGCAGCCTGGCTCAGGGAGGAAGATCCAGTGCTGTCCAAGAGGCTATCATTTTTCCATGAAGCAGAAAGCCCACAGCCCTGATTTGCTAATGTCATGGTGCTTGCGGGTTTTTTTCTGCGAAGATGAGCTGGTAGATACTTCCAATGAGTGTTGGAGGAATCTGAGGAAACAAATTGGGGGTTACAACTAACTGTTAAAGTGTGGAATAGTTGTCTGTCATCAGCTGGATGAGAAAAGTTAAAATCCCTGCCAGAACTCTGGAGGCAGAGGAGATGGAATCTCTCACGGGAGCAGCATTAGGCCAATTACAATGCTCAGCATTTTCCCAGCACTCTGGGTTCAGAACTCTTTGCAATCAGTTTGTTTCTTTAGCTGGGTTTCTTAAACACACATCACCCCTTGTGGAGCTCTCTGGGCCTCCACCCAAAAGCTAAAGGATACAAAGAGGAAGAAGAAAAGACTGAGCAGCCGATGATTCTATCCAAAGACAGAAACCAAGCCAAACATTGCAGCATTTCATTATTCTCCAAAAGCCTGTCAATACTTACAATGGAGGAAGCAGGAACAAGCAAAATATGCAGTAATATAAGGTTGGCTTTGTGCATTATGGAAAAACAAGCAGTCACTGAAATTATGCTGTACATTGCAGAAGAGAATTTAATGATGTGGAAAAATATGAACAATATATTGTTAAATGAAGAGGTTATACGAGCATAGATGATCATATTTTGTAAATATAAGATGTATGTTTCCATGTGACATACATGTATGGAAAAAACTGAAAAAATGCAAATTAAAATGTTAACTGCAATATTTTGGGCTGGGATGGATTGTGGTGGGGTGGTAGTGGGTATTGAAACCAGAGCACTATACCAATGGGATGCATCCCCAGGCTTTTTTGTTTTTTTTGGCTTGTTGGCAGGGTCTCACTAAGTTGCCCAGGCTGACCTCAAACTTTCTATCTTCTTGTCTCTGCCTCCCAAGTAGCTATAATTAGAAATATGCACCTCCATGCCCAGTGGTTGAAGCGAATTAGAAGTGATTTTTTTCTTTTTGTTTTCCTCCAAATTATCTACAATGAGCATGTCTTAATTGTGTTTACATCTTTATTATTATTTTTATTAGAAAACAAAACATGCTCAAGAATAAGGGTCAAACAATACAGAAATGTGCAAAGTTTAAAGTAAAATTTCAGGGCTGACAGTGTGGCTCAGTGGTAGAGAATTTGCCTAGCATATTTGAGGCCCTGGGTTCAATTCCTAATACTGCAAAAAAATAATTTTTTTTAGTCCTGACAAAGAGATAGTCCCATGTATAAAAAGGTATAGGATTTTTTTCCATTTAAGTTTTATTTATTTATTTATTCATATTAGAGCTTCATAGTTATATGTAGAAGTTAAGTTTGTCATGACAAATTCATACATTTGTAGAATTCAATTTCAGTTCATGATCTCCCCATTTTCCCTCCTATTCTGCCTTCCCTCTCCCATCTTCCTTCCTCTGATAAGCTCATCTATTAATTTATATTTGATTGGCTCTTTCTACCTATGTGTAAATATGAAGTTCCCTGTGGCATATTTATATATGCCCATAATGTGATCTTCTAAGAATTCATTCTGCATTGCCTCCCCTTACCCAGCCCTCCATTCTGCCTCTTGATCTCCTTCTTCTACATTACTGATCTTCCTTTATGTTCTAGGATTCTATCCAAAGAGAGAAACCTATCCTATCCTCCTTCCCCCCTTTCCTTTATTTTTCTCTAGCTTCCATATATGAGAGAAAATACTCAATCCTTGAGTTTCTGAGTATGGCTTATTTCACTTAGCATGATATTCTCCATTTCCACCTATTACTGTAAATGCCATAATTTCACTCTTTTTTATGGCTAAATAGAATGCCATTTTATAAATATATATACATATATATAACATATGTTTTGTCTATATATATATATGGATATATATAGAGAGAGAGACATAGATAGATATAAATATCACAGTTTCTTAATCTATTCATCTATTGACAGGCATCTGGGTTGATTCCATAACTTAGCCATTGTGAATTGTGCTGCTATAAACACTGAGGTGGATTAATTGCTGCAGTATGGCAATTTTAGATCTTTTGGGAAAATACCAAGGAGTGGGATGTCTGGGTCATATGGTGATTCCATCTTCAGTTTTTTAAGGAATCTCCGTACTGCTTTCCAGAGTGGCTTTACAAGCCTCCAATCCCACCAACAATGTACAAGTGTGCCTTTTCCCCCACAACCTCTCCAGCATTTATTATTGTTTTTATCTTGATCATTGCCATTCTGACTGGAGTGAGATGAAATCTTAGTACTATTTTAAATTGCATTTCTCTGATTGCTAGGGATGTTGAACATTTTTTTTCATACATTTGTTGGCCATTTGTGTTTCCTATTTTGAGAAGTTTCTTTTTAATTCCTTTGATGGGGTTATTTTTTATGTTAATTTTTTTTTTAATATATTTTTTTTTAGTTGTAGATGGACACAATGTCTTTATTTTATTGCTTTGTATGTGGTGCTGAGGATCGAACCCAGGGCCTCACGCATGCGAGGCAAGCGCTCTACCGCTGAGCTACAATCCCAGCCCCTTAATGTTAAATTTTTTGAGTTCTTTATATAGGCTGGATATTAATCCCCTAGCAGAGAGGCAGCTGGCGAAGATTTTCTCCCATTCTGTGGTCTTTCACTTCATGCTCTTGTTTCCTTTGCTGTGCAGAAGCTTTTTAGTTTGATAGCATCCCACTTATTGATTCTTAGCTTTATTTCTTGTGCTTGGGGGTCTTGTCTAGGAAGTAAGTGCCACACCTATATGATGGAGCATTGACCCTATATTTTCTTCTAGCAGTTGTAAAATTTCAGGTCTAATTCCTAAGTCTTTGATCCATTTTGATTTAAGTTTTAAACAGGGTGAGAGATAGAGGTCTAGTTTCATTTTCTATATATAGCTATCCAATTTTCCCAGCACCATTTATTAAAATGGCTGTCTTTTCTCCAAAATATATTTCGGGCACATTTGTCAACCATCAGACTGCTATAGGTATATGGATTTGTCTCTGTGTCTTCGATTCTGTTCCGTTGGTCTTCATGTCTACTTTGATGCCAATACCTACTATTTTTGTTACTATATCTCTGCAGTATAATTTCAGATCAGGTATTGCGCTGCCTCCTACTTTGCTTTCCTTGTTTAGCATTGCTTTGACTATTCTGGATCTCTGATTCTTCCAAATGAATATAAGAATTGTTTTTTCTAATTCTGTAAAGAATGTCATTGGTATTTTGATGGGAAATGCAGTGAGTCTGTATATTGCTTTTGGTAGTATGGCCATTTTGACAATACTAATTTTGTCTATCGATGAATATAGGATGTATTTCCATCTACTAAGGTCTTCTTCAATTGTACCTGGGATGTTTTGCCTGAGATATGTGAGTTCTTTCTTTTTTAAGTCAGTCTACTGCATCTCAGACTAGCAGGAAATGAAAGTTACCTCCATAAGCCCGCTGGATGGGGGTCTCCAGTCTTCCTTTTACAAGCAGAGAGGATAACATATGGGCACCAGGGCCACAAAATATCAGAGCTGAAAGGGACATTGCATGGGACTTAATTTAATACACTTCTTAAGTGATGAGAAAATGAAGATTCAGAAACTAGAATCCAAGTCTTCCAACTCCCTGTCCAATATTGTTCTCACTATATCACACTACAAACAGTATAAAATAGATGCAAATCAGTACTTTTCAAAGAATTTTCATCTTGCTAAAGTTTTGTTTCTGTTTTAGTGTGTCTTGAGGGAACAGGGTAAGGCAATCTCCCCTATTTTACAGGTAATACTAGCTACTGCCTGCCGGACACTGTGGACCAGATTCTAAGCTATTTGCTTGAGTTCTCACACATATTCTCACTTGAACTCTTAAAAGTTGGTACTGTTAGGGGTTGGAGTGTGGCTCAGTGGTAGAGCGCTTGCCTAGTACGCGTGAGGCACTGGGTTCGATTCTCAACACCATATATAAATAAATAAAGCAAAGGTCCATTGACAACTAAAAAACATTTTTAAAAAGTTGATACTGTTATTATGCCTATTTTACAGATGAAAAAAACAGCTGAGTGCTGTTGTGCACACCTTCAATTCTAGCAACTCAGAGGCTGAGGCAGGAAAATCGCAAGTTCTAGGCCAGCCTCAGCAACTTAGTGAGGCCTTGTCTCAAAATAAAAAATAGAGGGCTGGGATTGTAGCTCAGCGGTAGAGCGCTTGCCTCGCATGCGTGAGGCCCTGGGTTCGATCCTCAGCACCACATACAAAGCAATAAAATAAAGACATTGTGTTCATCAACAACTAAAAAAAAATTTAAAAAAAATAAAATAAAATAAAAATAAAAATAAAAAAAAATAAAAAATAGAAAAGGGCTGGGGATGTAGCTCAGTGGTTAAGCACTCCTGGGTTCAATCCCCAGCACAAAAGGGAAAAAGAAAGAGAGAGAGAGAGACAGAGAGACAGAGAGAGAGAGAGAGAGGGAGAAATGAATAACTCAGGGAAAAAATTAAGGCTCAGAGACATTGGGTAACTTGTCAATAATTGAGCCAAGTCTCAAACCTATATCTAGCCATGGAGTCCTTACTTTTAAACATTGCACTTTATTTCTTACTGGCTTAGCACATCAAATTTTTGCATAAAACAAATTTTAATTACTCTTTCCCTTCCTCTTTGTTGCTATCCAGTCCTTCCCAAACAAAGGAAAACAGCAAGGACATTAGAAAATGCAATCCAGTGTCAGGCAGGGTTCAGGGGCCCCACTTGGTGTTCAGCACTCCATGCCAAAACCCCGGGTAAAAACAAAACACCCGGTCCAACCACAGCAATTCTCATAGTTGGCAAAGGAGTGACCTGGCACTTTTCCTCCAGGGATTCAGTGTGTCCCATACAAGGTAGTAAACTGTTTGCTCCCCAGGTACTTTTATTTCTTATGTAACCGTGTGCTTCTTTCAACTCAGCCAACACGTTAGCACTTGTAGGTAAAGGCAATCTTTTTTTCAATCAGACACACAATGTGCATTGAGTCATATGTAAAAGGCCCTTACAATGTTTTCATTGTGAACAAAAGCCCAAGGGCCTCATCCTACAATCCTCACGTGTGTGTCACCCTCGTGGAGAGGGCTTGCCTGGTGCTGCAGTGTGTGGTCATGTGCACGCAAGAGCAGGAGTGAGCTGTCACTCAGTTCACCTAGCATTAGCTTCCCATACACTGGAGGCCTGGGTCTTACCTGGACATTTGGACTAGAACCTTATTTATCATGTTTGCCTTCCTCTCCTTCTTTCCACTTTCAGTGTTCCCATGCTTTGGTTAAATCTCTTAGCTTTAACCATTATCTGATTTATCTCCTCTCCTGTGTCCTGGAAATCTGAATGAACTCCATTATTACTCCCTAAAGCACAAGGACAGTCCCCTTTGCCTTTCTTTCACACTCCCAGAGCCTCTTCTCTGCTCCCCGCCCTGTTCCACACATGTCTTACCGCCTCCTTTCTCTGCTTGCTGGACTCTGTCAATTTCATCCATTCTCAACAAACCAGCAGGAGGCGTCATCCCAAATATGGGGGCTCCATGTGTTGAACTGCTCCAGCACGCATTGGCTCAGAGGCTGACTGCTTGGGTAAACTTCCCAGCACCCCTACTGACTAGCTAGGTAACCTTAAGAAAGTTCCTTACCGAGGCTGAGATTGTGGCTCAGTGGTAGAGAGCTTGCCTCGCATGCGTGAGGCACTGGGTTCAATCCTCAGCACCACATAAAAATAAATAAAAAATAAAGATATTGTGCCCATCTACAACTGAAAAAATATTTAAAAAAAAAAAAAAAAGAAAGTTCCTTACCCTTTCTAAATCTCACAGTCTCTGCAAGTCATGTGGGAATCATAGAAGTCCTTGGACACTAGGGCTCTGAATATCTTCCAGGGGTGCTGAGGGTGCTCTGACCTGGAGATAACTGGAGATAACTTCCCACAGAAGTCCCATAGAGCCCCACATGAGGCTCTGGAGCCCTGGGCTTTGGGTTCCAGACTTATGTACTGTGGGTGAATGATCACAAACTTCTCTGCTTGAGTGTCCTCAATTATAAAATGAGAGTGATAAAAAGGACCTACCTTACTGGCATACTGGGAGATTAAGATAGTTAGCAAACATAAAATCACCTGGAATGGCACCTGGCACACAGGAACCTTCCCCAAAAGTTGTCCATTGTGATGTTTGTTCATGTCTGGAAAGGTGCTTGCCTGGAGACACTGCAGAGCTGGCAGTTCCTCATTCTCTAGAAAACTCCATTACCTTGCTGTTTCTCTTTGGAAGCCTGAGCATGACCATTCCCCGCAGGGTGTGTTTTCATAGCGCTCTTCTCTATTCTCTGTACCAAGTGACAGCCAGGCCATGGAGAAGTCTGGCCTACAAACACACAGCTGAAGAACTGAAACAGGAAGGAAATAACACAGTAGTTATTATGCCTAACTGCTTTTGTCCTGTTTTTGTAGGTGAAACAACTATGTCTTCCTCGATGGTTTTGCACAACTTTTGCAAATCACATCATATTTCATTTCTTCCCTTAAATGAGATAATGAATATAAAGAGCTTAGGACAGGATGTGGGGCTCCATAAGTGGTAACTCTCATTTGTTTATTGTCATAAAATTAATCTAAGCCAAGCAAGGTGGTGCATGCCTGTAATCCCAGCAGCTCGGGAGGCTAAGGCAGGAGGACCACAAGTTCAAAGCCAGCCTCAGCAATTGAGTGAGGCCCTAAGCAACTTAGGGAGACCCTGCCTCAAAATAAAAAATAAAATGAGCTAGAGATATTGCTCAGTGGTTAAACATCTCTGGGTTCAATTTCCAGTGCCCGAAGGTGGAAAATAAAAGAAAACAAACAAACAAACAAACAAAAACTAATCTAGCCACATTATGTAGAATTTAGAAGAGAAAGAAAAGAAAACGGGCAGATGCTTTTCCTTAAGTCTCCACCTGTGGTCATTCTGTACTGTCCCATTTTAATGCGTTGTAAGAACTTACATTTTAACAGAATTCTACTGAGGATAATTTCAGAAAGTGAAGACTTGTTCCTATATTTTTAGGCTCTTCAAGACTGAAGGGGGAAAAAGATGATCTTTGGTAATATGAGGAAGCCCAGAGCATCATCTCCTCCAGTTATCTCCAGGTCAGAGCACCCCCAGCACTCCTGGAAGATATTCAGAACTCTAGTGTCCCCAGGATCAATATATTCCAAGCGAGAAATTGCTAAAATTAATTTCTCATCAACGAACTCAAGACTAGAATATCACTCCAAACAGCCCAGGAAAGCTTTGGTCCATTCGGTGGGACATCAACAGTACATATGTGAAGGTCAAGGCTCACAAATCCCTTTTTTGTAATTTATCACCTTGGTTGGCCTTCTGTGGAAACTCTGCTTTTCATACAGAGGGCTTTTTTTTTGGTACTAGGGATTGAACTCAGGGACACTCGACCACTGAGCCACATCCTCAGCCCTATTTTGTGTTTTATGTAGAGACAGGGTCTCACTGAGTTGCTTGATGCCTCGCCTTTGCTGAGGCTGGCTTTGAACTTGCAATTCTCCTGTCTCAGCCTCCCTAAGTGCTGGGATTACAGGTGTGCGCCACCACGCCCAGCTACAGTGGATTTATTTTAAGTGTGATGTATCTAATGAGTGAGACCTTAATATCTCTGTATCACTGCCCTCTCCCCATCCACACTAAAATCTGTTTTCTATAAAGCCACTGAAATATTTTATTTCAAAGGAATAAAGAATATGAATATAACTAAGAAATGGGTGCATCAGCACATGCCTGTAATCCCAATGATTCAGGAGCCAGAGGTGGGAGAATTACAAGTTCAATACTACCCTGAGCAACTTAGCAAGACTTTGTCTTAAAATAAAAAGGTTCGGGGATGCACTTTCAAAAAACAAGAATGACTAAGAAAATCTTTCAATTTAGAAAAGTAATTTAAATCCCTTAGAGTTTAATGTCCTAAAGGGCAGGAGAACTCTAAAACACCAATAAAATTGTTAGCTTTTAATGATAAGCCACATTTTTCATAGCACTTTGTAATTGGCAAAACACTTTTTAACAGTCATTATGTATGTATCCATTCATTTACTTATTCTTTCAACATCAGGACCACATTATGACTTTCTTGGGCCTTAGGCACTTTTGCATTCTTAAATCCCTTTCTCCAATAAAGCACACACACACACAGACACACAGACACAAACGCATACACACTAAAATGGTTTAATAGATTCGTGTGAGCTCTAAACATTCTTTTTTTTTCTGATGTGAGGAAAAATTAAAGCATTTTCCCCTATACCAACAGTTCATTTTGTTCTTCTAATTTTTAGAAAAATTAAACATTTTGATGAGCTCCTAAAAGTATTGTGGGCCCTGGATACTGTGCTTGCTGTACCTACTGGATAGACAACCATGCTCGCCCTCTCGGACCAGGTGCAGGTGAGGGGTTAGAGATGCTAAGGTGAAAGAGGCTCAGGAATCTCAGGAAAACAGACCTGCAAAGAAGCAACATTGGTGGCCTGCAATGGGGGCTATGACTGAGGTCTGTCACTCATCCTGCAAGAGCACAGTGGGGCCAGCTCCTAACTCCATGGAGAGGGAGAGATGCTTCGTGAGGAGAGCATCTTGCAAGTGACTCTTTCAGGCAGCATCTTTCAGTCATTTCGTGGTTGTGGTTT
This sequence comes from Xerus rutilus, assembly GCA_028644305.1. NCBI lineage: Eukaryota > Metazoa > Chordata > Mammalia > Rodentia > Sciuridae > Xerus > Xerus rutilus. The sequence continues at coordinate 42,507,289 of CM053405.1, read as the reverse complement.
CAAGTTTGAGATTTTCTGGCAGGCCACTTGAGGAATTGAGAAATAAAGCAAGTTTCAGAGAACTGAAACTTGCTGTTAGTCTTAGTATATGGAGATGTTCAGGATTTTGTATTCTGACCAATATATGAGATTTGTTTTTGCTACAATTGCAGGTGGAGATTGGGACCTCTGTGTCAACCAAGAGAGACCAGCTGAGTGGGCTCTGGGCTCTGGGCTCTGGTTGGAGGAGGACACTCTCAGCTGAGAGTGAGGAGGTAGAAGTTCAGGGCATCTAGTTCAAAGGAGGACCACATGTTTAGCAGAGCACAAAACCCTTTTCCTCCTGTATATAAAAGATCATGATCAGGGCAAAACATGATTTTTATCAATTCCATAGAAGAACCAGGTTAACAAGGTAATGATAATGTTGAGTCTCAGCAATGGGGAACAAGCATTGGTCAAAATCTGACGACAAGCTGGGACTGTGGCTCAGGGCTGGGGCAGTGGCTAAGTGGTAGAGCACTTGCCTAACATGTATGAGGCACTGGGTTCAATCCTCAGCACCACATAAATAAATAAAATAAAGGTATTGTGTCCATCTACAACTAAAACAATATTTTTTTTTAATCTGACAACACAGTTCATTACAAAGTGTTCAACACACATCAGCCTGCCAAGCAACAGTAGTCAAAATCTACTATCCTGGGAACAATAACAGCAAACACTTAGAATGTCCCAAAACCATTCTGAGAACTTTATAAATACTTTAATCCTCATTACAATTCAACTATGTGAGTGTTTTTATTGTTCTCATTTTATTTACTTGTTTGTTTACTAGTTGTAGAGGGACAAAATACCTTTATTTTATTTATTTATTTATTTTAATGTGGTGATAAGGATTGAACCCAGTGCCTCGCATGAGCCAGGTGAGTACTCTACCACTGAGCCACAACCCCAGCCCCTTGTTCCCATTTTTAAAAAGAAGAAACAAACCTGGAAACTTTTGATAACCTGCTTTAGTAAGTGGCAGTACTAGAATTCAAACTTACTGCCAGGTCCAGATCTGTACTCTCAATCCTTACACTTGGCCACCTGTGGAGGCTTCTTACCCCCTTCTGCTGCGTGGTATCTGCCTCTGAACAGCTTCACACAGAAGCAACCTGACAACACCTCATCCAGGGCTGCAGAGCAGAATGGGAACCCACGGGTTCTCCCCTCCCCCATGAGCAACCGAGAAGTGCTTCAAAAAATGAATGTCATAGAATGAATGGAACAATCAATCCCATGACAACTTCCATGCAACTTCTCAGACAACCCTACCAGATCCAACCCATCACTACTACACTGGCAGCATTGCCAGATAAAATACAGGATGCCCATAGCTAACTTTGAATAAACCACTAATAACATTTAAATATAGGTATGTCCCAAATATTGCATGGTACATACTTAAAGTAAAAAATATATATGTATTTTTTCTTTTACATGAAATTCAAAGTCAGAAGAGAGTTTTGCATTTGCTAAATATGAGAAACCTAAGCAATAGCTAACTTATCCATACATTCTGCTAGGGGCTTTCCTCGCTTCCCTGATCAACTCTTCCATCTCTCATCCAGGTCCTTGACATAACAAGTACAATAAAGAACTTGTATGTACTATAATGCGGGTGGAGGTGGGAATTTGGATAGGGCAAAGGGGAGGAACGGGAAGGGAGAGGGCATGGGGGTAGGAAAGATGATGGAATCAGATGGACGTCACTACCCTGGATACATGTATGAAGACATGAGTGGTGTGACTCCACCTTGTTTATAACCAGAGAAATGTAAAATTGTGTTTCATGTGTGTACTGTGAATTGAAATGTATTGTGCTGTTTTAAAAAATAAAATAAAATAAATTTTAAAAGAATTTTCATGGAAACCTTTGCCTAGTCTCATCTTTCTTTCTTGAAACTCAGACTGAAACCCAACTGAGCAAGGACTTTGCCAGCCAGACAAGGGGGCCTGTCCAGCTTTCCTGTGGACAGGCATTGTTACCCTCGCCATGGAACCCAAATCACAAATAAGGAAATCAAAGTTCAGAGAGGTCAACCGATTTGCCAGGATGCACGGTCACCTGTTCAAGCTTCACCAGTCTATTACTATGAAAGAACTTTCTAAGCTCTTCTTGAGAGACATTTAAGCATTATTGGAATGGGTATTAATTAGTTTAGACCATCACTGACTTAATAATTACCTCCATTTGTTGAAAGAAACTCAGCCTTGTGACATATAGACTGAGATAATCAGTCTCAAAATAGCTGCAACATCAAGATGCCCCGTATCTCCTGTTTTACACTAGTCAGAATGGTAAAAATTAAAACATGAAGTTTTCAACCTCAGCTCTTTACAATAAAAACAACGGCTCACTATTGTTTTTATATTCAACTAAATACATGTTCATTCCACAAGGGATGACTAATTGTAAAGAGACACATTCAGAAAGCCTTAAAAGTTGCCTTTGACCTGCATCAGAAACTTGGTTACCTTTCTCCTGCATCTCCCTGTAGGTTAGCCTCCTAAAAAGCCAAAATAATGCATATCACCAGTTGGGACAATTAGAAAAGAACAGCAAATGTTAGAGAAAACTTGTGCCAAAGTTCTTAGACCCAGTGAGTGTATGCAGGAATGAAACATCCCCAAAACCAAAGCAAACTTTGCCTGCAAACAAGCCTAAAATGAGAAAGAGAAACTCCTTTGGTTCTGAAAAATGAAGACTGTACATATTTTAAAAGCATTGTGTTCTATGTAAACTCTCTGAAATAGAATCTCTTTTTGTTCCCTTTGTCTGCTGGAATCTTCATTGTGAAGGAAGGAAGCTACAGGAATGAACCACCTTGCGGTAAGTAAACCCTTCTGCAGGGTATCCCTGGTCATGCTTCTGAAGGCCACCTCTGTGGCTCCCTCCAGCAAGGCTTTACTCACAGCAGTCCAGGGAAGCAGACAGACTAGAGGCAGAGCTCCAGTTATCTATGGCTGCCTGCCCAGTCCCCTGGGCATTTCAAGGCCCCACCTTCCACCTGGCCCGTGACCTCTGACCTCAGCCCTGTGGCCAACATGGTTGGGGGCAGGGGCTAGGTATCAGGCTGCTGGCCCTGGGCCTCAAATGAAAGAACCAGTTGTTTCCATTCCTCAAGTTCTCTTGTGAGGTCCTGGGAGCTGCAGAACTGGTATTTCTCCAAATCCTGGCTGTCACGTGGCTGTGTAGACAAGCTGTACCCGACAGTTGTACATGTGTATATGTGTTGCACGGGAGTCACAGTCTAGCTTCCAGTCCCAGCTCTGCCGCTGCCTCACTCTGGGACTTCAATGAGCCTCTTTGTTTCTCCGGAGCCTCGGTCTTTCTTGTCTGTGAAATGGAATATTTGTATCCTGTGGGCTCTTGGAGTGAGGGTAGGGGTGCTGGGTGGGCAAGTTCCCACCATCCTCTTCAATCTTCTTCACCACCCAAAAGTCAATGGCAACAACTTGACTTTTGACCTATCTACTACTCTGTTGCTTCATGTAAGAATTTCTTGGAAGGTTACCATTGGCCTCTAAAAACCACCAGACTAGCCCATCTCCAAATGATCTTCCAAGTGTATTATTCTGTGATTCCAAAACAAAACTTCAAATTTGGCCTTTTTAAAGGATAATGCGTCATCATTACACACGGTATGCATGCATTGAACTATCACATTATACCACATAGGTTTATATACTTAAACTAATGTATTTTAAATGGATTGCATATTATTTGAGAGGGTGAGAAAATTTGATATATTTCTGATACTGATGATTCTCTTAGGCAATGTCTCCCTCCCCTAGACATATAAAGTTTCCAGAGCTCAACCCCTCCCTCCTTCATTATACCTGATGAAGGCTCACATGTTAATTATTTAGCCACTGATGCTAACTGGAACATAGTCATATGAAGAAACTGCCTTGAAAACATTTCTGCGTGTAACATAAGGCTCTTGCAATTTAAACATATTTTTTCTTCTTTCATATCAGCAGTTACTTTGCAGATCTGGGCTTAGACGGCTTAGCAACAAAGGGCACTAGATTGGTGAATTATTCATGTAATCTACATTTCCTGGTTGCTGTGGATAATTGACAGGTGTCATGTCACCTTTTACAAACATCCCACAATTATGGACCATATATCAGGGTTTGACTTCGAAGTAATGCTTCTTTTCTAAGCCAGTTTCATATTTTATTTACAGCGTGGTGGGGTTTTTGACTTGGCTGCCTATTTCTCTCACTTTTGATTCCAAGCCTTTTGCTCCACTTAATATAACCAGGAATATTTAAATAATAAGGCTTCCTCTAAGTTTGCTAAAGGCAGTCATTCATTGCTGCTGTGTTTTATTCATTCAGCCATTATGTGAGTCAATTTCTTGACTTAAGAAACTTAGAATGAAATGTAACTGTAAGGAAACCATAATATAAATCTGCTTTTATGACTTGTTTTGTTCGCAGGGAAAAAACGAAAAGCAAATCTTCCTGGGGTCTGACACAAGTTGTAAACTGTGGGGAAAGTTGGCTAGTTAAAGAATTATGACTTAATAGGAGCAATGGAATATTTCAAACCTCCACTGGAGTTGGAAGGTTTTAAGCGTTAGAAACAAAGCCAAGGTGTGTTCTAGTTGGCCTAGAGAGAAAATAAGCCTGGAATTGATAACTCTGAAGACTAATGAAGGAATGTATTCAGACATCAAACACTCAATGTGAAATGGGAACTTCAAAATCCTCAAGCCCTACCTTCCTGCTTTCCCCTCACAGGAACTGAGACCGAAGGTGTGCAAGGACTTGTCCATCATCCCAACTCTGGTTAGTGGGAAAGTTCGCAGCAGGTCATTGATTCCTGCTCCAGCACTTTTACTGCCCCACCACGCCATGGCTCTTCTCATGACCTTCCCAGTGCTCATTTGCCTCTGCCACTGCCAGCAGTCACTTGCTGTTCCCTGAGGCGTTCACCCCTTCCTCATCCTCAATGCGTAATGTGGGTGGGATTATCACACACCCCTCCCAGAGTGAGCATGATGGACTAAATTAATTGTCCAATCCATTTTTCCAAATGGAATGGTGTGTGATGTACTTCTGTCCAGAGCAAAACAGTGACTCCCAGCGCTTGCATAGTAGCCGTGAAGAGCTTTTCTATCCCACCAGATTGGCTGGTGTAAGGGGATGAGGTCTGGAGCCACGGGAGGGGTGGTTGGGAAAGTACCACTTGATACCTGAGGCGGAAGCCTGCCAACACGAAACTGAGCAGAGAGAGCAAACCTGGGTCAAGTAAACATATCATTCACCTTCTAAACTAGGACCATTTTGAGAATGAAACAGGCTAGGACAAATGCTAAACCAGACAGGATTCGGGCACAGTATGCATAAACAGGACCATTCTGGGAAAACAGAGCACGCTACTGCCCGATAGCATCAACAGAACTGCCAGGTTAAGCCTTGCCCCTGGATTGAGCTGGTTGGGTGAAGCCATTTCTCTCTTTGGCCTTTTACGTTCAGGTGACAATGAACTGACTTCACTGTTAAAGCTTATTTGAGTTAGGAGTTTTGTAACCTGCACACGAGAGTTTTAACTTACACAAATATGGCGCTTCCTAAGCATTGTGTTTTTTGAAATCTTTCCCTACATTACATCTTTTTTTTTTTTTTTTTTTTAGTTGTAGATGGACACACAATATCTTTATTTATTTTTATGTGGTGCATGAGGATCGAACCCAGTGCCTCACGCATGCGAGGCAAGCACTCTACCACTGAGCCACAATCCCAGCCCCCCTACATTACATCTTAACCTTGCAATTAAAGTTGATGATTATATGTTTTAACTTTAATAGATATTAAAACTTTATATTTAACATTTTACTTGAATATGAACTACTCAAGAACCTTTCTAATTTGAAAAGAAGTCGCAGGTTATCTTTTTCTCACCAATAACTCTGTGAAGTGGTATTGTCTAAGATTAGGAGAAGTTAAAAAATGTACCCGAGTTTACACAGCTGAGGTGGCCCGCATGCAGTGCTATCATTCCAAAGGCAAAAACTACACAACTCTGATTTTTGTAGTTTATCAAATTCTGTGGTGTAACTATTCCAACAACGAACAATTTCAAGTTATCAACTGACAGCACTGAATGAAAAGCTAGGAAGAGATGCTTGGCTCCCAAAAGCCGGCTGTAGTACCCCCTCCATGGAACACGGATCTAAGACTTCTGACTCTGTTTCTTCAGTTCTCCCCATTTGTATGCTCCAGGTACTGGGTGGCAGGCAGGCAGTTCTGAACTGTGCTCTAATTGCAGATGTGCCCCAGGGCCAGTGGTATTAAGAGCTTTCCAAAGAGCTGGACAGCAATGGCCAAGCCAATTACATTCTGCATTTTTCCAGCCTGCCTGATGCCCACCCTCAGCAGGACTGTGCCTGCAACCTTAGCACTTGCCAGGCTCCTACCTAGATGTGGTTACTTCCCTGGCTCCATTACCCTCACTCTGCTCTGTTTCTCCCACAGCTGGTTTAGGTGAGTTACCCAGACCTACACTCTGTCTACAGCATTGTTATGTGGAACAGGGATAGGGACGGTAATATATCCAGAGGAGAAGTCAAGGACTTGGAGTAATTCTTTTCTGCCCTGGTCTCCTTTAGGCTGATTCAGGACTGTAACTGTCTTTGTATTCTGAGATCACTGCCAACAGACTTGGGCACCCTGCAGAGAGGGGGACACTTACTAAACCCATTCACATTCATTATCTCATGTGAAGATATTGACTGGATTGTGTGCTAAATGTTTTGCCTCAGCAGAGAGAGCTTGGAGAACAGTTGAGTCATGTGAAAACCCTGGTGACAGCAACCTAATTTGCAGTCCTGGGGCTTAGGGGAAATTAGCCAGTCTTAATAGGGATTGTCTTACAAGCCCAAACCTACTTGGTTGTGGGTAAATGCCATAGAAATCTTAATTGGCAAAAATCATGGAGCTGTGAAATAGCAATGGTAAAAGTCATTTTGCATCTTGACCTCCAGATTATGCAAAAATTGAAAATAAGACTCTTCTGGTGACATTACAACTCCATAGACCACTTTTTAATTGTGCCTGGTCTTTGCTCCTTTGAGATGGGAAGGAGGGAAGCAACGCTGAAGCCACCGCATTTGTAACAGCCAATTCTACTGTGGTCAGTGCTCGGTCATCCACTTTCAGAAGGATAACGAGACAAATCATTCAGGCCTCTCATTTTGGCATGGTTTTTATATCTGTTAATGTGTGGATATGTCACAGCTTCTGAGCATTTCATTAGAACAACTTAAGGAGCAAGTTCATGAAGAACAGGGAAGCTGCCCTCTCCTCAGCTGCCCTCCTGCAGTGCAGTTCCCAGGGGAAGAAAGGGCTCTTTCCCAGAATGATTGAAAGGTTTGTGCCCTCTCTAGTTTTTCCTACAGAAAAAGTGATGGTGACTGTGACTCATATTGCTTTTCCACATCAGAGAAAATACAAGTGTAGTGGATCAACCTATTATTTATTTATTTATTTTGGTATCAAGATGAATGTGTTCAGCCGGGCGTGGTGGCGCACACCTGTAATCCCAGCACTTTGTGAGGCTGAGACAGGAGAATCGTGAGTTCAAAGCCAGCCTCAGCAACAGGGAGGCACTAAGCAACTCAGTGAGACCCTGTCTCTACATAAAACACAAAATAGGGCTGGGGATGTGGCTCAGTGGGAGAGTGCCCCTGAGTTTAATCCCCGGTACCAAAAAAAAAAAAGAATGTGCTCATGTAAGATGTGTAAAGCATAAAATCATGGTGAAGGCCAGAGTTCCAGTTCCATTTCAAAGCCTGTGATTTGGCTGAGGGGCTGAACTGCTGAAGAGCAAGAAGTTAATGTGGATGGCTATGGCTGTAAAAATCCAAAAGAACTGGAGATCAGGGAGGCCTGGAGAAGTCAAAGAAGAATTCAGAAAGGAGGAGACACTTAAGCCGGGCCTTGAAAGGTGCACAGGGAAAAGACATTCCAGCTAATCAGAATAAAAGCATCATGGGACACACACAACCGTGGGTGTTTAGGGCATTTCTCTGTATCAGTAGAGTTAATCAGCTTGGGTTCTCCCGTGGAAAGTGAGGGAGATGTTAACAAAGCAAGCTCCTTAGAAAAATATGTGTTAACTACTTAAAAAGTTAAGAATAAGTTGACCTTGCCATGAAAGATAAGGTGGCAAGCTGGGCAGAGTGGTGCACGCCTGTAATCCCCGCACTTTAGGAGGCTGAGACAGGAGAATCGTGAGTTCAAAGCCAGCCTCAGCAACAGTGAGGCACTAAGCAACTCAGTGAGACCCTGTCTCTACATAAAACACAAAATAGGGCTGAGGATGTGGCTCAGTGATCGAGTACCCCTGAGTTCAATCCCTGGTACTAAAAAAAAAAAAGAAAGAAAGAAAGAAAGAAAGGGTGGTAAAACCAGCCACCAGTAACTTGGAATTAGCCAGAGTACATGTGTATCAGACCATGACTCAGAATTCTATTTCTTGGCACATCAGCATCCACATATATTCAGAGAGAAAAGTCCTTCTGATATTTTCAGCTAGTGACCAAATTCGATTGGGCATAACTGATTTGATTTGCTGTAAAGTCAATTTTGTCATTAAGATGACCACAAAAGAAACTAGACATTGATAATTCATGAATTATTTAAAGTTATGGACTCAATGAGGCAGATACTGTAGACCCAAAGACACAAAAGTAGTGAAAATGTAGAAGCATTACATATTTTTAGGGGTTTAAATGTCTGCATATTTCTAAATCTGGAAACAGCTCTGATAAATGAAGGACAGTGGCTCACATGGTGACCTAAGATATATCACAGTAGCAGAACCCTGTGGGGCCTACATTTCCATCAAGCTAATCACCAGTTTCCCTTGCAGGAGGTGGGATGACCAAAAGTTCTGGATTTTTTCTAGCACAATGTGTCACTTTGACTACAAGCAAAGTTTAAAGAGGCTCAACTTCTTCCTGTATAGACACAGCATATTTCTCTTCCATCTCAATCAGAAAAATAGGCCTCTTGTCTATGACACTGAGCCTAAGAGAAGGAAGTCTCTTGCCCAAGAATTGCACTGAGTGCAGCCAAGAGTTGCATCTCAGGGAGAAGTTAAAAGCCACATATTCTACCCCAAACAAGTTGAAAAAGAGGAATATTCAGTATGTGCAAATATCAAACAGGGGCCTCATCAGAGATGAGTTCTACTATCTATAAGAAAATGAAGCAAGCCATTGAAGGAAGTTAAGGACTCTCCTTCCACAAATACTTAGGAATTTAAATTTTCTTTTTAATGTTTTATTTTTTGGTACTGGGGATTGACCCTCGGGACTCGTACATGCTAAGCAAGTGCTCTGCCACTAAACTATATCCCCAGCCTCAGGGGTTTTAATACAGTATTTACTTAGAGATAGTAGATTACATTAATTATCCCTTTCTACGTGGTTTCTACTAAACTTCGGCTCCCAAATATCTTTCTATGAGACAATTTAAAAATTTTTATTGGAAAAACAGAAACGCCCAGAGTGATCAAGTAAAAACTTTACAATTGAGTGAAAGCAGGAAGAAAAGACAAGACTTTTGACACATATTGAGAATCTTGGGTGCAAACACAAAAGACTGTCGATCACCTTGGGAAACCCCGGGCATGAGCCAGGAGAATTTGTGAGGACTGAGAGCAGATGTGCAGGACTTCAGGAACAGTGGCTGCTCTGGGTGCACTGTTCCGCCATCTTGCTCTGGAAGCCTGTGCATACTCATCCTCTTCTCTCTCCTGACCAGTTTCTTGGCTTCCTCTAGGTGTCTGCTCCCTACCATCAGCTTGTACGTGGTTTCTGGCCTCTTGGGTCCCTCTCCAATCGAGACCCTTCAACTTCAGCTCCTGGTATTCCCTAGCACGGTGCTGCACTGTCAATTCTCAGCGTGAATCTGATGGGCTCAGATCACCTGTTAGGGCCAAGTCACAGCCAATGCAAAGGTTGTCCTTAAGTCCACTGCCCACTACTGGTCCAGTCACCAAAACCAATGAGCAATGGGAGGCAATATAGTGTGGCCCAGGCATTTCTCATCAGAAAGCCTCAGCCCTATTTTGTGTTTTATGTAGAGACAGGGTCTCACTGAGTTGCTTAGTGCCTCACTGTTGCTGAGGCTGGCTTTGAACAGGCTCTGATTGCTGTCTCTATTAAATTGCAATGCTAACCAGAAGAAGAGCTTTTAAACCGCAGCTTGAGAGCATGTTCTATTATTTTATTCATGCAATCATTTATTCATTCTGGCCTATCTCCTATTACAGAAGATTTGAGATGACTTACAAATCTGTATAAGATATTTAAGGATCAAATAGTTGAGAAAATACAGGTAAACAGGAAAGAAAAAAAAAGTGTAGGAAAGCTGAAAGCCAGGGGCAACATTAACACCGTGTAGTACATTAACATTCAACACTGGAAAATTACTAAAGGGGAGTGTTATGGTCTGCATATATGCACCCCCTCAACAAAGTTCGTAAGTTGAATCCTTATCCCCATTGCAATAGTGTTAGGAATTGAAGGCTTTAGGAAATGGTTAAGCCATCAGGACAGAGCCCTCACACATGGAATTACTGTTATTCTGAGTCCTGAGGGAACTGGTTTCCTCCTTCCACCTTGTGAGGACATAGCAAGAAGGTGCTATCTTGAAAGAAGAGAGGGAGTCCTCACCAGACATTGAATCTGCTGGCACCCTCTGCATGGACTTCCCAACCTCTAGAATTGTGAGCAATAAATTTCTATTCTTTACGAATTATCCAGAGTACGGTATAAAGTATTTTATTATAGCAGCAAGAATGGACTAAGACAGTGAACCTTGAATCTGTGTCTGAATCTAAGACCTGCCAAACTTAATATCAAGTGGCTACAGAAAAGGGAAAAGTCCTGGCAGAAAAAGTCCTTTGTAGTAGAACAGGTTACTTGCCACGCCTATGGAAGCCTGTCCCTCCAAAGAGATGGATTCTCTTCTCTCTGTGTTGATTTGTGGTCTACCTTGACAGTGAAGGCGAGTCTAGATTGTCTCAAGGCTTTCTTTGGTCCTGAGTTCATCACGATAGCTGAGATTTCATTGACTGCACCAGAAACAAATCATTAAGAAGGTGAGATTTTATGTAGCAAAAACCAACCTCCAACACAGTCCATTGATACCTCAGTCCTCATCCCCGTCCCAAATTGGAGACATAGTTTGAAAGCTGAAAAGGCAGATCATAAATTTCTTATTTCTTTTTTATTGTTCATAGTAAGGCAAGAAGTACACAGGAAGGCTGGCTCAGGGATTTTTCTGCTCTCTAGGTTTTTTTTTTTTTTTTGCCTGTAGCATTTCTGATATCCTCAGATCTTCTGAGGCTCTTTATTTACAATTTTTTTTCTTCCTTTTGATGATTGGGCAGCATACAGTCCTAGAAAGCTTGGTCCTGGTGCATGATAATGGATGAGAACTACCCAAGAGTAGCAGGCATGCCACGGAAAGCAAAATGGAATGCTCCCTCTCAGACTGGAACTGGGAATCATTCTATTAAAAGGACAGCTGTCGTTTAATATTCATTGAGCAGCCACCATGTTCTAAGTGCCATATGAAGCATGTACGTGATGGGACTTTTGGAAAGAGGATGCTAGTTTGTACAGGAACCAGTTACTGCTGATATTTGATTTGACGGCTCTGTGAAAGCTGTAGAAGGGCTCCACTTTTGCTAACTGAGAAGAACGCTGTATGGATTGCCAAGATGGTGATCCTGAAAAACCATTTACAATATTCAATTAACAATAATTAAGGCACTCTGTGGGAAGCTCCTCACTGACTTGCTAAATAGCAAAAATTGGTACTTGGCATTCCCAGTGGATGAGAGGAAAGATAATAAGTACCCCAAATGTAAAGACAATCGAAATGAAACCAATTATGACCAAATTATATTACACAAATAGAAGCACAAGTTGAATCAGGAATATTTAAGGTTTTGACAAGAAATATTAAAAAGACATTTTAGCCATTAATTGATCATCTAATCTAGTTTAGTTCTGGGAAAGGAGCTGGTTTATAAATGTTGAAGTTTTACATATGCTGATAAGGGACCACAGTCTATTAAAACAACCTTCTATTTTTAGGAGCTAGTAAAGTCTAATTTTCTGTTAATATAGTTGATAATGAACCACAATTGATTCTATTACCAATAATCTTATTAAAAAGACAGTTATCTAGTCATTTAGTCCATCTTTTCCCACATACTCAAAAAATATTAATGCTAATTTGATTTACTATATTCAAATTTAGTAATTTTAAAGTATCCTCCACCAACTAATTTAACTAATTTTCTATAGCATTTAAAATTGTTTTTAAACTTTTTTTTGTACCAGGAATTGAACCCAGGGGATCTTAACCATTAACCCTAGCCCTTAACTACATCCCTAGCCCTTTTTATTTTTTATTTTGAGTCAGAGTCTCACTAAATGGCTTAAGACTTTGCTAAATTGCTGTGGCTAGTCTGGAACTTGTGATCCTCCTGCCTCAACCTTCCGCGTTGCTGGGATTATAGGTGTGTTCCAATGCATCCAACTGTTTTTAACTTCTTTCCTTCCTTCCTTCCTTCCTTCCTACCTTCCTTCCTTCCTTCCTTCCTTCCTTCCTTCCTTCCTTCCTCTCTCTCACTCTCTCTTTTTGGTACCAGGGACTGAACTCAGGGCCACTCGACCACTTAGCCCTAATTTTGCAGTTTTTCTTTTAGAGACAGGGTCTCACTCAGTTGCTTAGCACCTCGCTGTTGCTGAGGCTGGCTTTGAACTAGCGATTCTCCTGTCTCAGCCTCCCAAAGTGCTGGGATTGTTTTTAACTTCTTTATAGCTTTTAAAATCACATATTCTCTTACTATTACTTTTCCATCAATTTCCCTCCTCCATATATTTGAAATTGTACAATCAACTCTAAACTTATAATGATCCCCCAATATTCAGTTAAGATGGAAGTCAATGGTCACCTGTATAAACTTCTAATGCAGAACATCTAAAGCAGAGAAGACTTATTAGATTTCACCTGACCCACTCTCTCCATCAGTATGTGAATATATGTATTTAAATTTCAATATTTAAATTCACCATTATTTTAAGTCAGTTTGATATCTGGCAAGGAAAAAACAATTAATACATTCATCATTATACATGCAAACTTCAGTAAGAGTTCTCTTTCAAATCATATGGTCTATTCTTCTGTATGTCCAAATCTGTCAGCTCCATTAAAATTTTTAAAATTTTTATGCTTAAACAAAATCTTCATTTCTATTATCAGAAGGCTAAGCCTAATCAATCCTTTCATATGAAAACAACTCTGGAAAGGCATAAATCAGATGTAAACATGTATGTGTATATGTATAACATATGTGCATGTGTATACATATATGTACATTTTCCAAAAAAAATCATGTTAATTAATTAATAACTACATAATAGTATGGATACAGTTTATCTCATTTGATTAACCTTCTATTGTTCAAGATTTCGGCTGTATCCAGTTTGCATGTATATACCTATTTACATACTGATTGTTCCTTTGGGATGAGTTTCTGAAAGTCATATGTTTGAGCTTGTGTACAAACACACACACACAAAATCTGCCTTCACACACACACACACACACACACACAAACACATATAATTTGCCTTCAAAAAAGGTATTATTTTGCATTTACATGGGCAATGTATGAAAATGTCAACTACTCAGGACATCTCTGATTTTTCTTGTCTGATAGATGAAAAGAGATATTTGGCTGCCATTTGTATTTTTAGATTATTGGCAAGGTAGAAAACGCTTTCATATGTTAAGTAGTCATTTCTTCTTTTGAAAATTCTCAAATCATTTTCTTTGTCTACTTTAATATAGTAAGGATATTGACCCTTTGTTTGTGGCATATACAGTATTTTAAGTGGTTTGTCCCATTCTGTATTCATCTTTTCTATTTGTTCACAATATTTTTTCTGGCTAATTTTTATGCTTATTTTATAAAATAAACATTAGAACCAATTTTGACAAATTTCCAAAAAAATCCATTTGGGAGACTGAGAGGTGTTTTGTCAACTTTTGTAACAGTTTTTAAATGGCTATAATTTTCAGCACAGACTCGGGAATGTACCAGGTTTCTCTGAAGCTCTTTCATTCATTGAAAGGTACTAGGCTAGTGATTATGGGGAAATTGTCTTCAGACCTGTGAAAAACAAACAAAACAACAACTGTGTAAGGCTGAATAGGAGTGAAGATCAGAGGATAAGAGAGTAGTAAATTTGGATTCAGAGCCAGGTGCAGTGACGCACACCTGTAATTCCAGCACTTTGTGAGGCTGAGACAGGAGAATCGCGAGTTCAAAGCCAGCCTCAGTAACAGCAGGGTGCTGAGCAACTCAGTGAGACCCTGTCTCTACATGAAACACAAAATAGAGCTAGGGATGTGGCTCAGTGATCGAGTACCCCTGAGTTCAAATCCTGGTACCAAAAAAAAAAAAAATTTGGAGTTCAGAGTTCTAGGAAAACAGTTGAATGAGATTTGTGGGCAGATGTGTGTTTGTTGGTAAGCCAGTGGTTTGCTTCAGTGGCACAACTGGTTTAACCTGGGGATTAGATGAATGTGTACCTTCAATTACCTCTTGTGTTTCCTTTAGGGTCAATATCTATTCAGATCCAGCCATGAACTCTGGTGAGGAGCAGAGTACTGACTTCGTCTACTATCTTGGCCATTAAGATATTTTCTTCATTGAAATAAAAGCAACGGTCCCAACTAACATACTTTACTAGGGAGAACATCTGCCGAACCTCTAAGATTTCCATCAAAATTATAGTTTGCCAAGGTGTAAGCTGACCGCATCCTTTATAGGCTTGTGGATCAGCCAGTTGGCAAGCCCTGGCCACCACGCTCGCCAGGCAATCAGCCAACAACCCAGCACTCTGAGCAAGATTCTTTCCCACTGCAGCATTTACTTTATCTTTAGAGGTGTTAGCCACATTCTGTTAATTGGGACCCTTTTGCAAAGACTTGCAGGTCTTTTGAAGCACCCTTTCTCCCATCAATTTCCAAGGAAGATATATAGTCCTGTCACATGTGTTTTCAGAAAAAAATCTGTAAGAAGACTAAAGTTGTTTTTTTTTTTTTTTTTTTTACCTAAGTCAATGTAGCAGAAATGAGGCAGGGGAACTGTCAGTCATTTCTAAGGATAACAATTTTCACCACTTGACAATCTGAAATATAAAATTCCAGCTATTTGATGATATGTCTGTGTACAGCCCATCCCCCAGATACGATGATATGTGTTGAACAGCAGAGTTTAGGGCCCTTTGCTTTGGCATGATTATTTAAGGAAATAGTTAGCTCATCAAAATTGGCTGGGAGCCCTGTTTTCATATTATCCAGACAGAAGTCACTGAACCACAACTTTGCTGCTTAGAAACAGGGGCTTACAGGGAGGAGGGTGGAGAGGTATGAATAGTTAGCCGTATTCAGTCATGAAGTGTACTTTACACTCAAGGATAAACTGATACATGCTAAATTATGCTCAAAGAAATGTCTGGAACAGCACTCAGGAAATCTGTTGACTGAACTCTGCTCTTCCTCAGCCAAGTGACCTTAAACAAGACCCTAACATTCTTCACATGTAGAAGAGTCCACACGGGCGACTCTCAGGCTATAAATCTCCATGTTTTGAGGACTTGATTGAAGATCCACATTAACTATTGTTATGTTGAGGTCCACTCTACTTTTTAAAAATCCTTCAAGACTATTAACTTAGGTTTATCAAGCACTTGTTATATGTAAGGCAACATACTTGGTTCAGCAGAGTATAGCCTTTGCCTCATCTGAAGAAGTTCACATTTTCAAAATGGGTGAGTAGTCAAGTACCTACTAGGTAAGGTTATTGAGACCCAGAGTAATGGGGGGTTTGGAAACCTGCAGGTGGCTCTTTCTAGCTCCTTTAAGACTTTGACTCCGCGATATCTGGTTGGACACAGTGAGCTAGGCTTCATGGAGAAATTGGCATTTGATGAGAACCTGGAACGAACGGCAAGACTTCCAAAAACAGAGATGAAATGGACAAAATTCTAGGCAGGGAGAGCAGAATAAACACAGATGTCAATGCAGAAAATTCAGACATTTAAAGAATCCCTGAATCAAAACACCTAGAGACAAAAAATCTAATTTGTTTGCAATTTCAGTTAGAGGATACATTTATCTGTTCCATAAATATTCACCGAACACCTACTCTGTATGACACACCATGTTTGATGATACAGGACATCCAAAGATGACTTTGGAGTTCTCATACAGGTTTAAACCTGTCCCCATACAGGTTTAATCAAAGCATTTCAAATAATAAATGAAATATGCACATTTTATGTAAAATAAGGAAGTCACAGAAGGTAACAAAGAATTAAAAATCACTTACCTAGTTTCAATTTATAGAGTTTGAAGGCAGCGTCTCATCCAGCACAGAATAGAATATAAATTTGGACGGGTACAGAAGCAATCACTGATTAGCTCAAAGCAACATTTAAATTGATCTTTCCAGTGAAAAGGCATTAGAAAAAGCAATCTAAAGAACACCTGTTTAGATGCACTAGAATCAACAATTAGGTTCTTCAGGGAATGAGGAGTTTTTAGCAGCCTTCACTCCAATAAGAGGCAATAGAGCTTAGCATTTTTATTACTGTAATCAAGAACATTTAAGGGGGCCAGAGGAAAATATTCACACCCACCTCTTAACTTGAAGGAGAGGCAGCTCCCTTAAGTCACTCACTTAATTAGCAGGGTCTGGGGCTGCAGGATTCTCCGATTGACACTTCCTCTTTAAGAAATCTGAAGTCTTTCAACAACAAAAAAAAGTCTCACCCATGTGACCCAAGAAGGAGCAGGTGGTGAATTTGATTGGCGCAGAGGAGGAAGCTGTGAACTGGGTGTCCCCATATGGTCTTTAGTCTAGAGCGGCTGGTGCTACCCACTCTGGCTCAGTCTGAAGTCACTGAGGCTGGCACCACGCAACTCCAGGAGCATTATTCACAGAGACCAAGCTGGGAATGTGAAGTGAGAAAGCTTGGCTTCACTCCTGGCTGCCCCTTTGCTAGATGCCTTCCTAATTATAATAATAATACCAGCTAACTTTTACCAAGTACTTACTGTATGCCAGGTACCATGCAGCTTATGTACAAGATCCCATCGATTCCTTGCAACCACGTCATGACCTGGGTAATAGTAATACCCTCATTTTATAGACAGTTGACTGTCCATACAATTAATTTATCATCTCAGTTGGAGCACTTAGGAGAGAAATGAGGTACTATTATGAACAAAACTGGGACGACAGGTGTAAACCAGGTCTGACCCTGACAAGCCAGAGCATGTGGTCACTCTACAGATAAGGGCATTTAGGTGCAGAGTGCCAGTTTGCATAAGACCCAGGAAGTGGCTGAGCCAGGATACTGGGCAGTGTCAGCCACGGTTTGTTGCTGCTGAACGGCTCTTCTTCTTTGTGCCAGGCCTTGCTAAGTGTTCACGTTTGGCTGATACCAGGGATTGAACCCAGGGCTGTTTAACATCTAAGCCACTTCCCCAACCCCCTCTTTTGTTTTTTATTTCGAGATAGGGTCTTGCTAAGTTGCTTAAAGCCTCACTAAGTTGCTGAGGCTGGCTTTGACCTTGCAATCCTCCTGCTTCAGCCTCCTGGCCGTAGGTATTACAGGTGTGTGCCACCGCGCCTGCCAGTATCCATGTTTCTATCTGTAAAATGAGTATAATAAAATCTACGGTATTCAGTAATGGAAGGATGCACCCGGCTGTCAGCATTCTTTTTTCTCTGGTTCCTCCCCAGTTCCTCTCTGTTCACCCATGCATATCGGAAGGAATGCCCCCTCCTCTGCATTTGATTCAGAGCAAAGTAACAAAACTATGGGGAGGAACTCAGAGTGGTGGTCATTTGATAAACCCCAGTTCCTCTCCCCAGGTCCCCGCTGTGTGATCTGGGCAAATCTTTTGTCTTCTCTGGCCCTCAGGAGCCGCATTCATGCAAAAATGGAGTTGGGTTAAGTGGGAAACAGCCCATCAACCTCAATACTTTTATTTTATTTTATTTTTGTACCAGGGATTGAACTCAGAGGTACTTGATCGAACTCAGATGTACTCGACCACTGAGCCACATCCCCAGCCCTATTTTGTGTTTTATGCAGAGACCAGGTCTCACTGAGTTGCTTGGCGCCTTCGCCCTTGCTGAGGCTGGCTTTGAACTTGCGATTCTCCTGTCTCAGCCTCCTCAAGTGCTGGGATTACAGACGTGGGCCACTGCACCCGGCTGTCAGCATTCTTTTTTCTCTGGTTCCTCCCCAGTTCCTCTCTGTTCACCCATGCATATCGGAAGGAATGCCCCCTCCTCTGCATTTGATTCAGAGAAATGGGTCCATCTGTTTATGCCTACTTTCATTTTTTAGTGCTTTCTCCAGGAGGTTGAAGACTAGCTGAGAAGAACTTTGCTCCCCCTGCCCCACTTTGCCTGCTGCTGGCGCTGGAGGTCCTCAAGTGGCCCTTCCTGGATTTGGGGCAGACATGCCAGGGAGCCAGCTGGTCTTTGGGGAAAGGAATCGCTTTTGGATTTGGCTGGGTGGACTTTTTTCCCTCTGCAACTTCACACTTATCATCTTGTCCTCTCTAGGGATCACAAAATGTCTGTACAAGAAAAAAAAAAAACCAGCCATAAACTGCATTCAAAGGTTACTGTTTAATGCCAACAAAAGGACAATTTTCCTAAGAATAAACATCAGAATTGAACTGGGAATTAAGTGCTTTAATGAATTCAAGGCAGTAGGAAGTGAGAAAAGCATATAGCACTTTTTGGTGTGAGATGGTTCCTTACGCCTAATACACATCGTCACACTAATGTGGCCTCCAGAACAGCAAGGACACTGGGCATGCATTTTTCCTCCCCTCCCCTCCTTACTTCAGAGATATTAATTGAGCATCTACCACCTTCTAGGTCAGGAACTGTGCTAGGCACTGAGGGTTGGAAGAAGCCCAAAATAGACAAGGTCCCTGCCTTCATGAGCTTTCACAGCAGTGGTGAGAGAGATATCAAACTAATGACACCCAAACATGTGTCAGAAAGTAACTCTGAGGGTCACCATAAGTGCTTGGTGCCTACCTTCTGGGTAGGGTGGCATGGCAGTCTGTCTGTGAGGAAGCAAAGAGGCCCAGGCGCCTACGGGAAGGATGAGTCGGGGTGTTACGGGCAGAGGAAGCAGCTTGTGTAAAAGCCCTGAGGTGGTGGGGGGAAGCTCCCAGAGTTTGAAGAACTGAAAGAAGGTCAGAGAGTCTAGAGTCCTGAGAACAGGGGAGCAGCGCAGGATGGGGCCAGGGAGGGAGGTGGGGCCAGACCCAGCCTGGCCTTGGAGGCCTTTTTCAAGGACTTAGGCTGTCCCTAAAACGCACAGGCAGCTTTTTCAAGTGCTTGCAACAGCAAGGTGTCATGACTGCAGTCGACCTTAAAAGGATCACTCTGGAAAGAAGGGAATTAAGAGAGTGCTAAGGTTCAGCAGTTCAGAGGCCCTGGGTTCCACCCCAGCACTGCAGAAAGAAAAGGAAGAGGAGATGGGCTGCGGGGCAGCAGGAAGAGTAATGGCAGCTACAGTTCATGGAGTCGCTACCCTGAACCGAGTATTTCTCTTTACTTTTCCGCGGTACTGGGCATTGAACACAGGGCTTCACTCACGCTAGGCAAGTGTGCCATGGCCCTGTCTTACCAAGGAAGAGGAGATGGAGACCCAGAACAATGGGGCAACACTGGTTGGCTCTTAGGACCTAGACCCAGGCTGGGATGCCAGCAGTTGTCCCTCAGTGGACTGCTTTGTGTACGTGGGCCAGGCCGGAGAGGATGGGGCTCGCATGGGGCATGGCCCTGGATGGACTTGGAAGCTGTTGAATGGGGAAAACTGACAAGACTGAGCCCAACGGTGTGGGTGAAGGGTAGCCCAGGGCCAGGGGTGAGGTGGGCAGCACAGCCACCATGGAAGGACCTCCCCACCACTCTGGAGCCGAGGATGAGGAAGCAGCGTGGGCCCTCCAGCCTGGGCCCGCTGTTCCTGCTCCCTCTCTCCCTCCCCCACCTCCCCTCACTGAGGAGGGAACCCAGGACCTCACACATGCTAGGCAAGTGCTTGACCACTGAGCTGTAGCCCAGCTCCCCTCTTGCTTGCTTTATTGGGAATTCCACAAAATCTACTAAGCACTGCTTATTGCCGTTCTCTTCCTTTAACAATGAGACCGATACCATTTCTATCCCTGCTTTGTTTGTTTATCTCACTTGATTCTTTTACTTTCTAAAAGTTTTACTGCCCCTCTGACTGCATTCCTAAAATTCTGACTGAAGACTGGTTAGATTCACAGGCTTACTGATTCTCCCCTGCTTTCAAAATTAATCTGAGCAGATAATCAAATACTTCCTCTTCTGCCAAATGACCTTCTTAATTCTGATCCTGGCCAGCCTTGACCCTTGGAAAGTATGTATCACTTTAGTTCAACAATCTACTTTAGGTATCTACATATTAAAATTTCTTAAATACGGAGTCAGGCATGGTGACACACTCCTGTAATCCCAAAGCATTGGGAGGCTGAGAACAGGAGGATTGCAGATTGGAGGCCAGCCTCAGCAACTTAGTGAGAACTTGTCTCAAAATAAAAAAGATTAAAAGGGCTGGGAATGTGGTTCAGTGGTAAAGCAGCCTTGGGTTCAATTCCCAGTACAAAACAAAAACAAAAAAAAATACAGAATGTACTTGCCTATAGCTGCCACTAAAATGCATTTTTGGTGTGTGTGTGGGGGTGTACCAGGGATTCAGCTCAAGGGCACTCAACCACTGAGCCATATCTCCAGTCCTATTTTGTATTTTATTTAGAGACAGCGTCTCACTGAGTTGCATAGTGCCACGCCATTGCTGAAACTGGCTTTGAACTTGTGATCCTCCTGCCTCAGCCTTCTGAGCCACTGGGATTACAGGTGTACGCCACCATGCCTAGCCTAAAATACATTTTTAAAATACCCAGTTATGCTATATTCTTGTCTCGAGGTAATTTTTTTGAAAACTTACTAAAGAATAATCTTCTCAGACGGGCTCAAGGGTACATGCTATAATCCAGCTACTTAGGAGGCTGAGGCAGGAGGATCACAAGTTTGAAGCCAGCCCAGGCAATTTGGTAGAACTCTGTCTCAAAATATAAAAAATAAAAAGGGCTGGGGATATAGGTCAGTGGTGGAGGACCCCTCAGTTAATTCCCAGTACCACACACACACACACACACACACACACACAGTATCAATTAATGTATGTCATCCTGATCATGGATAATATAATTTATAAGCATGTATTTTTATTTTAGCCAATCTGACCAATGAAAACATGGGATCTTGTTTTACTTTGGACTTTCCAAAATCTGGGCAAGGGAACCATTTCAGTATTTAAAAGCCAGTTTGGTTTCCTTTTTGGCAAACTGCCTTTTTGTGTCCTTTCTCACCTTTCAGTTTGGTTCTTGGTTTTTCCCTATTGATTTGGAAGAGAGGAGAGGGTCTGAAGCAGACTTGGTGGAGGAGAGTTGCTGGGGCGGGCTGGGGCTCCAGCACAGCCACAGGCTCCTCCATTTCTGCAGAGGAAGGGAAGGCGGGCTCTGAGGGTGCTCCCTGAGGGGGGCAGGTTTGAACTGAATTGTGCTGCAGCCCCGGCCTGTGATTTCTTTCTCCAGGGGGTTTATGGTTAGTTCCCTGAGACTGTTGCCAACAGGCCTGCAGATCAGCTCAGCGCAGGAAGGAAGGAAACCCCCATTCTCTGAGCTCCCATTGTCACTCTATGAGTGGGCAGGGAGTAGCCCATGGGGGAGCAAGTGGCTTAGCAAAAACAGTCCCTGGCAGTGGGTGAAGCTGCCTGCGTCTGCCTGGGGAAAGGATTTCCGGGCCTTCTTGCTGGGTTGTGGTATTATTCATGGACACCAGTTTCCCTCCTGGATCTAAACGGAGCCGCCTTCCCAAGTGAACCAAACCCTCTTTGGTCTGCTGCTTGCGGTGGTTCCTGATGCTACTCTTGATGCTGCCCCATCGGGGACCAACCCTGACAGCCGCACTTCTTGTCCACACAGTCCTGGGCCTCAGGAGCACGGGAGGGTGAGAGCATCATTGAGGATGCAGGATGCGCTGGGATCCTGTCCTCAGCAGGTAGCTGGCTCCCAGCATGATGCCTTCCACCACCCCACCTAGGAGGTGCAGGGCCACGTGATGCCTTCAGCTCCTCAGTGGGAAGCAGGAAGGCACCTTTTCCCAGGGCAGAACTCAGATCTTCTATGACACCGCAGAGATGCGCGTAGTTTTGTGAGCTATCGCATCACAACATACAAATCATACTGCTAGAAATGACCTCATAAATGAAGGAATAGAAGCGTATTTTGAAAATTTATTAGCACACTTGACATGCCAGGTGCTAAACTAAAATGTTTGGCCCTTACAGTCACCCTTTAAGGTAATGACCATTATTATCTGTTTTATCCCCACTGATATTTCCTGGGAGATGACAAAAGGGAGGCTTAGGGCAGTGAAGTTACTGCCTGCCTTGGTTCCAATGCCTTCTAAACACAGGGCTAGGGTGTGGCAAGGCAGGCATTGGAACCTAGTCTGATGCTGAAACTTGGAAACACAGCCTTCACCACCCCTGTTACTCCCACCCCATCAAGGCAGCTGTGGCCAGAGTGGCCCTCGCAGACTTGCAAATGCCTCATGTTTCTCAATGTGTTGCAGATTCCTCTTTTCCTGCAAAAGAGGCCTGCCCAGGGATTTTGCCTCAGAATATTTACACCCATCACAGGTTATCAAAACAGGCCCCACCCTTCCTTATTGGACAGGACTTTCCTGGGTCCAGTTGCGGCTTTCCTTTTGTCGAGTGATTAGATGAAGATCTTTCAGTGGGTTGATGATGGCTTAAGCTACTGAAATAATTATTAAAAGGGGCGTGCTCATTGCAACACTGATATTCAAAAGCATTCAAATCCTAGTGCATTCAGGGTTCAAATCTTGATATTCTAGCAACTGAGTGAAATGTTATAACCAATGCTTTTATTCATTTGTGTGTGTTCATTCGTTCGTTCGTTCGTTCATTCATTCATTCATTCATGGGACTGAGGATTGAACTCAGAACCTCATGCCTGCTAGGCAAGCACTGAGCTACTCACCACCCCCGACTCCACCCCCCACCCCAGTCCACTGACCAGTGCTTTTGGATTCCACCTTTAAAAAGAATCTCTTTCCCTCCTCTTGTACCCAAATCCTTCCTTTCTGAGTAGGGGTCCAAGCTTGGGATCTGGAGTTCATGGAGGGTTGACTTCATCATGTACAGCATTGCAGACTTCTAACTAGAATTCGGAGGGGCAGGTTTTTTGTTTTTTGGGGTTTTTTCCCAACCTTCTTGATTGCTGAACTTGCTAAATACGTCACTAGGTAACAGCTGAAAAGGAAATTGAACACAAAGAAAAAAAAATTAACCACAGCCACTAACCTTCTATGTAAAAGGACAAGCATGTGAAAAACACTGTGGAAATCTTTCTTTTAAACTTGTACTTCATAAAAGCTAATAATGAGAGGCTCCTTGACATTTGAGAACAAAAAGTTTTAACTTTCGTTATTAATGCACTACCTTTCTTTACAACATACACTATCACCTGGGGCATGTATAGAGAGTGAACCATGGAGAAACGAGAACATACATCTACTGGTTAAAATTAAATTATGTCTACTGGTTAATTACTGTAGTCGGTTAACTCCCCATAAAGATCAGCAATTTTTCAAAACTCCTTCATGTCAATATCCATTTTCCCTTTCTCTATAGTTCCTAGCTTCTCATGCTCTAAGTAGTACATGGCTTCCCAAATGCCAGAAGTGCCAAAATCAGGATTCTCAATGGTCTCCATCCTCCAAGTGTCTAAGCCACTATGCCACTGTTTCAGGAGGTGGGGGAAGAATGAAGCTTTTCTTTCACAGGCAGTGGAGAGAATTTTTAGTTCTAAATTTTTTAAAAAGTGTAGCTAATTGAAATGGCCCCAAATTCATTATTGATGAAACCAGCACATATTTTTATTTGCATAACTGGAATTTTAAAAGGATGGTACTAATTTATGAATGGTGAGACATAGAGAAGGCTAGAGTAGGCCTCATTTTCAGACTGGCATTGAGGGGCACAACTCAGCCACCCCTACCCTTACCAATCAGTCCCTCTTTGGGCAAGATGACAACATTGACTGCTCATGTGGGGTTCCTATGTTTGAGAAATACAGTCCCCAAAATCCTCCATTGTGTGTGTGCACATGTGTGTATGCATACATGTATACTTTTTTCCCCAATACCTTTATTTTATTTATTTATTTCTATGTGGTGCTGAGGATCGGACCCCGTGCCTCACATGTGCTAGGCAAGCGCTCTACCACTGAGCCACAACCCCAGCCCACGGGTGCACTTTTTATTTTCCTTAAAGGGCAGTGGGAGGAAGAAGGTGTATTGGGGCTAACCAGAGAGGGGAGGTGAGAAAAGGAAAATACATTTCCACAGTAGAGAGTATTTGTGACATCATATCTCAATGAATGTAAATTAAACTGTATGGGTAACTGTGCCCACGGTCACTAAAAAGGGGACTCTAAGGAAAATTCCAATTTCAGGAAGGCCTGGATTAAAGGTCAGTTTCAACACCTGGGAAGTTCTAAAAGTTGCTCCACAGTTCTCTCCCCTCCTCACCTTTCCTCACCCCTATTTACTGAGGTAGTATTGCCATATGATTTTTTTTTAATATTTATTTTTTAGTTGTAGGTGGACAGAATATCTTTATTTTATTTTTATGTGGTGCTGAGGATGGAACCCAGTGCCTTATACGTGCTAGGCGAGCACGCTACCACTGCGCCATAACCCCAGCCCTTGCCATATGATTTTAAGGAAGACATATCTTTAAGAAAGGAATGAGCCAGGCATGGTGGTACACGCCTGTAATGCCAGAGGCTTGGGAGGCTGAAACAGGAGGATCACAAGTCTGAGGCCAGCCTCAGCAACTTAGTGAGGCCCTAAGTAACTTAGGGAGACCTTGTCTCTAAATAAAATATAAAAAAGGAGGCATTACATTGCCTGGCAACAGGCCTAAGTGGCTCTCTCACTTAGGAGCAGTGTTGTACACAGTCCACAGTTTCAGAGTGCTATTTTCCTCCCAACAGCTTTCCAGCTGAATGACCTCATGTAAGTATCTACTTTTGTGTGCCTTACATATGTTCCCTCATTTGTAAAAATAATAATACTTCACTTAGTCTATTAAGGATTAAAGGAAGCTGACGATAGTAGTATAATCCCAGCTACTCAGGAGGCTGAAGCAGGAGGTTTATAGATTCGAGGCCAGCCTCAACAACACAGCAATACCCTGTCTCAAAATAAAAAGGACTGGGCAGGTAGCTCAAAGGTACAAAACCCCTGGGTTCAATCTCCAGTACCAATAAAATAATAAAGGAGCTAGTTGGTACCCCCTTTGCAAGTAATAGTAAATGCTTAATAAATGCTACTATTATTAAAGAACATTTGTAAAGTGCTAGATCCTAAGAAGAAGGCATGTCCTATAAATGGCTACACTCACTAGTTTGGAAGTTAGTGAGAAATCTTTAACTATTCAAGCTAAATACATGGATTCATTGAGTTCTATTTTTTAAATGTTTTATTGAAGTATATACAGCAAAGTGCAGATATCTTAAGTATAAAATTATATTTAACCCTGTTTTTAGGTGATTTAAAAAACTAGACATTTTTTCTAATGAGTCTGTTGATTAAAAGAGAGGATATTAATTGATCTAATTAAAAGGTAGTTTTAGGGGCTGGAATCGTCGTAGCTCAGTGGAAGAGCCTCGCATGCGTGAGGCACTGGGTTCGATCCTCAGCACTACATAAAAATAAAAAAATAAATAACTAAAATAAAGATATTTGTGCCC
Organism: Xerus rutilus; assembly: GCA_028644305.1. NCBI lineage: Eukaryota > Metazoa > Chordata > Mammalia > Rodentia > Sciuridae > Xerus > Xerus rutilus. Next base: position 42,481,240 of record CM053405.1, on the reverse strand, counting down.
AAATATCTTTAACTAAAAAAATATTTTTTAAAAAGGTAGTTTTATTCACAGAGAGTAAAAATAATGCTGCATGAAATTTACACGTCTTTTGGTCAACAAACAGCATGCGTTTTATTCATGTAATTACCCCATCTTCACTTACCCGTGTTCTAAAGATCCCTTGTAGTCACCAGACATTGGCAGTTGCTGCAAAGCAGAGGTGACACTTTCCTAAGTGTCTTGTGAGTTTGATCTCTTCAGGCCCCTCTTTTGGAATCTTGAATTTTTCGTCCTTAATTGATTACCTCTTACAGGAAGTTCAACAGGTTTTTTTTAAAGAAGCTTGACAGACAGATGTTTTGCATCTGAGTGAAACACAAACACCAGCATCTCCTGACTTTGAAAACCCTTTATTCTGGAAGCTTCAGCAGAATCCACGCATTGCAGCAGATGACAATTCCTCTTAGCAACTCCTCCACCTAGCAATTGACATGTTTATTTTGACAATGATTATAAAGCTCATCCTGATTGCCAAAACAATTCGAATGTGAACTGCAAGTGTCTTAGGATGGAGGAAATATAACTTTAG
>CM053405.1:42470226-42480572 GCA_028644305.1 Xerus rutilus | reverse complement strand
GTACCAGGGATTGAACTCAGGGGCACTCGACCCCTGAGCCAGGTCCCCAGCCCTATTTTGTGTTTTATGTAGAGACAGGGTCTCACTGAGTTGCTTTAGCGCCTCGCCATTGCTGAGGCTGGCTTTGAACTCGCGATTCTCCTGTCTCAGCCTCCCTAAGTGCTGGGATTACAGGCTTGAGCCACCGCGCCCGGCTTAACTTTAGTTCTTTTTAACATTCATTTTGCCAAAAACAAAATAGGTTGGCTGTGTGCAAGAGAACTGGGTGCGGTAATCCTAACTCCATTTGGCTTCCTATTCTGGGAGCTAAACTGTAACAGGGCTCAGAGATGTGAAGTGAGAAGTCTTGATATTTCTCCAATCCCAATATTGCTTCAAGACAATTTATCTTCTAGAATGATAATCAACATTTTTGAAATGCCCACCCTGCACTAGGCACTGTGCTAGGCATGTTATCTATTTTAGTCTTTATAAAAATCCTGTAAAATTGATTGTTTTATCCATTTTTATAGATAAAGAAACAAACTCAAACTGGGCACGGTGGTTCACACCTGTAATCCCAGCAGCTCAGCAGGCTGAGGCAGGAGGATCTCAAGTTCAAAGCCAGCCTCAGCAAGAGCAAGACCCTAAGCAATTCACAGAGACCCTGTCTCTAAATAAAATACAAAATAGGGCTGGGGGTGTGGCTCAGTGGTTGAGTATCTCTGAGTTCAATCCTCAGTACCAAAAAAAAAAAAAAAGAAAAGAAAAGAAAAGAAAACTCAGAGATAATTGTTCCATCTAAATCATCTGTGTGGAAGATTGTGAATTTGAACCCAAGCCTGTCAGACTCCAACACTGAGATTTTTTGAATTATGCACAAAAACTACTGATTGTGCATCTCCAGTATATTTGAGGTACCCAGAACACAAAGAAGGACTCTGAGGATCTACTGGGGGCATGAGGGGTGTCTCTCACACACACATAAAGTTCATATGAGAATTTCCTTTCTCTGAAGTTGTGTAAAGCATAAACCCTTCACTGGTGTACACCTACGGAAGGAAAGGTCATATTTGAATTAATGGAAAGTATGAATTTCAGACTCATTTTATATAAAATAGATCTTTCTGATACCTTATTATGGGTTTCAAAATGGACTCCCACCCACTCTCATTTCACGGTCATAACAACCCATCTAGGCAGAGCTGGTAACACCAATCTAATGGTACAGGTAAAAAAAAATAAGGGCTGAAAAGTTAAGTGCTTGCCTATGGTCACAGAGCTTTTTAGTGACAAACCCACACTTCTCTACACTGCAGGGTGACCTAACAAATTCCTTCTGAATTACCAGATAATTATTGGATAAGAATAATATGTATTCTTTTATTAATTATTCATATATAAGGGATTGCCTGAAGTGCTCCAAGATGTATTTCAAGCATTTCCCCTTATAATCTCATTTACATTATTCTTCTGCACCACTTAGCCAGACAGGGTTTGCTAAATGAAGGAAAATTTCTGCCCAGATCCCAATCAAGTTATTATAAATTCCAAATTAATAGTGTCTAAATAAATAAGAGCTTATTATAGAGCTAAAAGCTGATAATGTTATTTGTTTCTGATATCTTTTTTCATTTGCTTCAGCTCCAGTTAGAGCATTTTATCTGCTGGGTTTTTTTTTCTCCTGTTTCTCATTACAGAAACAGGGTAAGAGACATACAAGGAAAGAAATACTTGTATGTGAACCAAATTAATAACCGGAAATTATAGAAAGGGGTAGAGAGGCATCTTTTTGGTAATTTATCATAATGTTTAGTAACAGCAATTTACAGTAATGAAATAACCTAATCTCTACTTCTGGGTATGTGTTATATTTATTGGGTTATGCTTTACTTACATTTTTTTTATTACTCCATTTGTTAAATTATTTAAACTTACAAGGCAACCTCTAACTTATTAATGGTAAGGCAGGCTTCTCAAATGGGAATCGTGAGAATAATTATTTCATTTTTTAATCCGTATTTTTAAGGGACCAAGATACTTCAAATGACATGTCCCTGGCGTTTACAGGGACTACAGAGCTTGGGCTTGGCCACCATCTGGGACTAGTGATGCAGCTTGAACTCTCAGGACAGTGAGGCCTCTCTAAAATAAACTTTATATAAAAATCATCTAGGTGAAAACGTGTTTCCTGGCGGTGGGTTTCTTCATGCCTTTTAAAGCGTCCTCAGGGATGGAGAGGAGTGACAGACAGGCCCATAGCATGAAAGACCCTGTGCTCTTAGGGATATTTCTTCCATGATTAAAAAATAATGCATTTTTTGTTTGCCAGGTGCAAGGAATAAACACTCTTGGATTCTCTCTGTTCTGCCGTTCTCCCTCTAATCTACAAACGCACCACAAAGAGGGCTCTGTTCCTTCTCCCCTCGCTGGTATTTCTCATTCAGACGTCCTTCCTGTTTGGGCTTCTGTTTCGGACTTCCATTTGGTTCTTTGCTTTCCTGTACGGGCTTCTAAGTGTGTTTGTTTTCAGGTCTCGCATTTTTTTGTGTGCGTTTGAATTGCTGCTTTCCGCAGGCCACTCTGCGTCTCTCTCCTTTTTCTTGTTGCTCCCTGTCTATTATGTACCTGGTATTATTCATCATCGTTTCTATTTATTTCCCTCCTCCTAGCTCTTCTTTCTTCATCTCTGGCCCCTCGTTTCCTCTTCTCGATTCTCCTGTTCTCATCTCGATGCCCTTTGACCAGACATCCTCTCCCACCCCAGCTTAACCCACCGAAGAAACGCTCCCAGGAGCTGGGAATAGAGAGAATAGGACGGAAGACAGCCGCCCGTGCGCGGGAAGGGCGTTTCGTCACGCTAACGACTTCCCCATCCTCCGAGCCTCTGACCGCCTGTGTCCCTGCAAGCCCAAGAGGCGACACAAAGGGAAGGCAGAAGGAGGAAATAAAGGTGAGGGCCCCGCGACAGCGATTTCGAGGCTGTTCTTTAAATACCACCCCGTCAGCGTTTGTCTCGGAAACTCTACAAAACAGTCTCGTATTTAAAGCGTGAAGCCACGGAGATCAGCTTCTCTGCAGCCTGGGATCCACTCCCTGGAATCCAAAACTGAAGGAAAGTGTCATCAGAATCTTTTCACTTGACCTGAAATCAACTCTGCAAGTTCCCAATAAGCACCCCGCTTCTCAAGACGTGGCTTTGACCCCGCCTCGCCCTTGGCATTTTTTCATTTTTAAAACATTTCCAGATATGTTTATAAATAAATCACTCTTCTTAGGACCACCTCGCTGCCACTCCGTTGTACTGCAGAGGAGAGATGTGTGGCCGTTAACACTGTGGGCCTTTTGCTTGTCTCTCATGCTGCAGCAAAAATAAAAGCAGCAATAATAAGTAATTAAAAGCCAGATGAACAAGGAGCTAGCTCTTGCAAGACGATTTCTTTTCAGACTTGCCATATTAAGAGAACGAATGTGCAAACAAGGATCTGACCTTTCTGCCTTCTGCTCCCCACACCTGGGGCCGCAGGGGTCAGGCAGTTTCTGAAGCATCTCCAAGTCACCGTTTGGGGGCAAGGAGTGGTTTCCTGTCACTTGAAGTGCTGTTGAGGAAGAATGATGGCCTAGCTGACTCCATTTTTCCTTTTCAGGCAGGTGTGGGTTTGTTGATTTTGAAACTGAGTTGCAGGAACACACCTAGCAGTTCTAACTCTTCAGAACAACAAGCCAGCTCTGCTCCCATGTGTTTTATTTTGACAAAGGAACAGTCTCTTTTTGCAGGGTTGAAGTAAACAAGAGAAATGACCCCAAGTGCAACTCTGCTTTCTAGGCTCCTGGGTGAAGTCAGTGCCCTCCCCTCCCACCATGGCCTGTTCTTTAGACAAAAGGGAGCAGAGCTGGGTCTCAGGACAACAAAGGCTCAGGGCCTGAGGCCTTTGTCTCACTGGCACAGGCCGAGGTTGGGACCTAGCAGGGCGCACTCCTGGCAGCCTCAAGTCTTTCTTAGTAGGGCAACTTCTGCCGTCCGGTCCTCAGGTTGTCACATCACATGGGACCTCGTGGACCAGGAGCCTCTCTTTCACAACATTTGCAGGGTTTTTTTGTTTGTTTGTTTGTTTATTATTATTTCTTGGCTTCATAAAGAGGTGAGCCAGGGACAGTGGTGCACGCCTGTAATCCCAGCACTTAGGGAGGCTGAGACAGGAGAATTGCAAGTTCAAAGCCAGCCTCAGCAACAGTGAGGCGCTAAGCAACTCAGTGAGGCCCTGTCTCTACATAAAACACAAAATAGGGCTGGGGATGTGGCTCAGTGGTCGAGTACCCCTGAGTTCAATCTCCAGTACCAAAAAAAAAAAAAAAAGAAAGAAAGAAAAAAACAATCAATGGAGAAGCTATGAACTATTACTTGGTCACACAAACATCCACTGGAATAAGCTGAGGTTTCACTCTTACTCCATTTTCTGACCATAATTAAAGACTGTGACTTTCATAATATTAATACTGAAGATGTATTCATATCCTAGGGCTGTTATGAGGTATCACAAACTGGATGCATATCTGTCTCCTAGCTTCTGGTCGCCCCAGGCTTAGAGATACAACCAATCTTTGTCTTCACAAGGCTGTCTCCTTGTGTCTTCATATTTCCTTTCCTCCCTGTAAATCCATCTCTGTATGCGAATTTCCCTTTTCATAAGCACACTAGTCACACCGGAGCAGCACCCACCCTAATGACTCATTTAACTTGGTTAAATCTGTAAAGACCCTATTTCCAAATGAGGTCACATGGGAAGTATGGGAGTTAGGACACCATAGTATCACTCTAGGGGGACATGATTCGGCTAATAACAGTAGGCTACCTTGTCATTTAAATATTTCCCCAACTTACAAGAAAGACTATTCTCTCTTGTTTTGTAGGCCAGCATGTGGAATGTTCTGCAACTAGAGTAATAATGAGATGCCAACAAATGGCAAAGAACTGCTCGATGGGATAAACAGTGGCCTGGACTCGGGAAATGTCTACTTGGCCCCTTCCCCTTGTTCACGCCTGCCCAAATCTCTTCTTCCTGCTTCCCTGAACAAAGAAGGAATCTGATGTGTTCCTCTCAAGCTCTCCTCTAGCACTGGGACAGAGCCGCCTTTTCTTATGGAAACAGTGTCTCTTACCCATAGAAATAAACTTAACCTCCCAGCCCCCGACTCCCACTTTTTATTTATTTATTTATTTATTTTTTGTGCTGAGGATCAAACCCAGGACCTTGCACATGCTAGGCAAGTACTCTGCCACTAAACTACACCCCATCCCCTCATTATTGATGGGTGGTGGGGTGGGGAGTAAATGCTGGAAAATATGTCAACATAGATAATATTGGTTGCCCAAGAGCAATTCACGCCCATTATTATACAGTCATGATGTAAGACTTGAAGTGGTTTTTGAGTGTTTTTGACATCCTGGGAAGTAACTGAAAAGAGTAATAGTTGGAGCTGGGTTGTCATAGCATTTTCTAAATAATATCAGATCATATTAGGGTTAATGAACGTCTTGGCTTCTCCCAATTTTCTTCACAACACAAGCCACTCTCCAGGGCTTACACATGAGTTAATCACCTCTCATTCCATAGCGCTCCTGCCCCCACCAGATTCCCAGAGCAGCTTCCTAGTTAGGGGAAAAACATATGAGGAATGGATGAGAAAAACAAGGAGGATCAAAGAGTAGAGGGACCCCACAGGTGGTCTCTGAGAGCACAGGGCCTGAGTCTCCAGCTCACGCCTATTGTAGTCCAGCAGGCTGCCAGGTCTTGCTACAAATCCTTGGAGAACTAAAACATGTTGATTTCATTTACAGGTTAAGCTAGTTTTCAGAGTCTTGTTTGAACCTTCTGTTTTGGGATTTTTGTTTCCAGTTTTTCTTGTTGGGTAAGACTAGATAAGTTGGAATGGAGGTGAGATTTCTCACCTACCCCGCTCTGACTACAAAGGCTTCCTGCAGGGGGGATTTAAAAGGGAAATAGGTGAGAGTAAGCTTAGAAGAGCCAGGTAAGAGATGGAGCCAAATCCTTGCTTTTGCATAGAGTGGATAGCTGGCTCTATGCAAAAAGCAGTGGGAGGGCTGGGTAGTCTCTTTTTTCACTTTTTCCTCCAGTTGGAAAAAATTGTTTTCTTTCTGATAATCTACTACTTCTGCCAAAATTAAACAATACAGAAAAATCTCAACACTTCACCTCTGTCTAGGGGATAGCTATGCGGACAGTTCAGGTCTATCCTTCCAGGCTTTTAAATAAAAATACTCTTGGTCCACACCTCTATCTATATATAAACGGAGCCCTTAACATAATGGAATGTCGTAACATTGTGATTGTCCTGTGCCAGCTCTTTCTCTTATGTTGCAGATATTTTTTCATGTCAAACCATAAAAAAGTAATGTAATCTTTTTTAAAAAATCATGTTTTAAAATATAGCAATTCTTGCTCATAATAAAACCATACAGAAAGGCATACATTGAACAGCAAAAAGCTTCCTTCCACCCCTGTGCTCTAATCCTTGCCCCCAAAGGGAACCAGTATAGCCATGGCAATAGGTCCATTGCATCCTTCCAGAAAGCATGTTATTAATGTCTCCATATGAACACATGGATAACTTCTTTTCTGCTCTGTATCTTGTTCTAAGTCATACATCTTGAGAATTTTTTTTTTTTTGTACTGAAGTTTGAACCCACGGACACTTTACCACTGAGCTACATCCTTGGCACTTTTATTTTTTATTTTGAGATGAGGTCTCACTAAGTTGCTTAGGGACTCACCAAATTGCTAAGGCTGGTCTCAAACTTGCAATTCTCCTGTCTCAGCCTCCAGAGTCGCTGGAATTACAGGCAGGTGCCACCAAGCCCAGCCGAGATGCTGTATTGCAGGTTGACTCACCAGCTGTGAAATTATGGAGCAGGATCATAATTATCTCGTAATTATCCTGAGATAATACCTTTCCTCTTGCAACCAATTTTTATGAAAGTGGTTCCTTTATGTGAAAAGGTAAAAGTTCTCAATTTAATAAGGAAAGAACAACATCATATGCTGTGGTTGCTAAGATATACAGTAAATTATTGTTAATTTCTTATTGTGCCTTATTTATAAATTAAACTTTCTCATAAGTATTTATATTTAGGGGAAAAAACAGTAGATGTGGGGTTTGGTACTATCTGCAACTTCAGGCATCCATTGGGAGTCTTAGATAATATCCTCCATGGATAGGGGGAGACTATTGTAAATCATGTAAATTTTTTTTTTTTAAATAAAGAGTAGCTGGGCTTGGTGGCGCATGCCTATAATCCCAGTAGCTCAGGAGGCTGAGAGGAGAACTGCGAGTTCAAAGCCAGCCTCAGCAAAAGCGAGGCGCTAAGCAACTCAGTGAGACCCTGTCTCTAAATAAAACACAAAATAGGGCTGGGGATGTGGCTCAGTGGTCGAATGCCCTTGAGTTCAATCCCCAGTGCCCCCCACCTCCCAAAAAATAAAGAGGAGGGAAAAAGAACAACTTATTTTCCATTGTCCTTTGCCATCTTTAGGGAGACAGTGCATATACTAAGGAAATTGTTCTTTTCTATTTAACACCCAATGCTCATAAGCAATTTTTTTATATCCTATCCTAAGTACATATAAGTAAAAGTAACAAAATCTATATACTTTAAAAGACAGACTTTCACTCATTCTGGCAGATTCCTCCTCAGCTCAAATTACTGCTCTTTTCTTACAATATTTAAAAACAAACCCATTACAGAGCCAGTGACATCATAACAATCAGAACCGCATTCCTTTTCTCCCTCAGACATTTTCCTACTAGATGACTGGCTGCTTTGTTTAAATATGGAATTCACTGATCATAAAGTGGATTTCATCCAGACACAAAATATGAAAAAATGAACTCATGGGAAATGACCCTTGAAATTCATACCACCCCTAAGGCTTGGAAGGATTTTCTATTTCATCAACTGTAGATGAGCCATAACAGTAGAACATCAAATACCATACAAAGATTCAAAAATCAGAAGAAGCATACCTCATAGCTCCTCCCAAGTCTTGTTTTCTTAACACAACTCATTCTCAGAATTCAAAGCCAGTTTGTCAGTCCCCTCCCCAGGAGTCCCACTGCTTCTTTCAAGCCAAGGCTTCCCTCTGTGCTTGTGGGACACTCTGTGTGCCTCCTCCTATCTCCTACTATGCGATTTTGACATTATATTGGATGTACCTTCTCCCCAACTTGACAGATAGGTCAGCAAGTCAAGGACCACATCTTGTTCCTCCTTGTGTACCTGCTGGCTTTTGCAATACCTGGTACTTAATGGGCTCTCAGCAATTACCTGCTTTGTTGAGTTACTGTTTGTAGAGTTAATATTTTGGGCTAAATGGAGGCTCATTTGGTTCCCATATTTGCTCACCTGCGGCAAACACAGCCTATTGACTGCCTAAGAGACATTATTGGCTTTACCCTTGTTGACTTTATTTGAAGGCCATGTGCTCAGAAAGTGACTCCTTTGACATGCTGGGATAGTGACATGACAGGTGACTAGTCGATCCAGGCAGTCTTCCCTAGCTGTGGCCCAATCCCAGTCAATGAGATCTGAGGATAAGTCATCTGGGGAGCTTTGGCAAAGGCTTTTCTTATAATACAGAGAGAGAGAGACTCCTGAGAGGAGAGTCCGTCTTCTCACCGGACACTACTGTATTGCTTGGAACATCTGGAACTACTGCACTCATCTCACAGCATGAAGGGGGACATCTCTGACCTGTTAAAGACAGAAGACAGAACCCTTGATGGTCCAATTGGTCTGGAGCCACTTTGCCTGCAGACCCTCAGTAAACAGATGGTTAGCCCCAGTTTGCACCACCACACTTAATAAAGATGAGGAGAATCAGAGGGGCATCAAGAGTTATCTACCAAAAAGTTAGAAGAAATTGGAGGTTTTATGATACAGAAAAATCTATGGATGAACTTGATTGCTACTTTCAAGTTTGTGGAAGTTTTTGCCAGTGGGATGTCAAATAGAGATTCTCTGTGACTTCTGAAGACCTGAGTGAAAAAGAAATAGAATTAAAGCAGGAAAGACTATAGCTGGATTTAAGGGAAACTCGCCTGTAGGAATGAGAATGCAATATGGACTACTGCAGGTGAGAGTTTGCTCCTTCAGAAAAGGACAAGAATGGGCAACGTGAGTTTTTTTTTTGGTACCAGGGATTAAACTCAGGGGTACTTGACCACTGAGCCACATCCTCAGCCCTATTTTGTGTTTTATGTAAAGATAGGGTCTCACTGAGTTGCTTAGCGCCTTGCAGTTGCTGAGGCTGGCTTTGAACTCGCGATTCTCCTGTCTCAGCCTCCCAAAGTGCTGGGATTACAGGCATGTGCCACGGCACCCGGCTGGCAACACGAGTCTTTAAGAGTTTATAATTCATTTACCTAAAAGTAATGGGAATAAACAGATGATGACCAGAAGTTTGATTTTATGCTAATCTGGAGGAGAGAAGTTGCTGGAATGTAAACAGATGGAGAATCAACTACAGACCTCCAGAAGTGTCATTAGGCTAGAAGTTTGATTTGACAAAGCTGAAATGCCTGTTTCTGCACTATCAGGCCAAAGTGTCAGCCTGACATCCAGTTCATAATTTACATTGAACACATACTACTTTATCAGAGCTTTGTGACTAGTCACATGCCTTGAACAAGGACACTGCATGAGAAATGTGGCCTCAGGGATGGTGACTGATTATTTCTGGGTTGCTTATTAGCAAAGCTGATGCTAATCTGAATCCACTTTTCCATGGAAGAATGCAAAAATGAATACCGGATTTGGTCAGTCCCTCTGACCATGTCAAAACTCTAAAATACACACAGTATGCAGGTCACCAGGCAGTGAGGTGCGGGAATACCTCTGCTTGAGGCCACCAGTTCCTGGGTCTAAGACCTGGACCAAAGGAGGTATTCAAACAAATGGCATTGTGGGTCGATTTACTAGCTGTGAAATTATGGAGCTGGATCATAATTAACTTGAGACAATAACCACCTCTCCTCTTACAACCAATTTTACATGAAAGCTATTATTAGCTAGTCTTTTGCATTACCCCAGAAGCTAATGTAAATACAATAAAGTCAGGATAAACTCTTTTGAAAGGTCCATTCTTGTTGATTTGATTATGCACACACCACTTCATTTACTGAGATTACCACTGGGGCATTCCTTTTACTTCTAAAATGTGTAGGAAAAATCTTAAAATGAAGATGCTGTGTGTTGAAACCCAGCATTCTTTCACAAATCAACAATCGGATCATATCAGGCTTCTACTAAAATACCATGAACTGATAGAGGCTGGTGGCAGGGGTGCCCT
>CM053405.1:42392986-42470126 GCA_028644305.1 Xerus rutilus | reverse complement strand
ACAATAAGTGTTGGCGAGGTTGTGGGGGAAAAGGCACGCTCATACATTGCTGGTGGAACTGCAAATTGGTACAACCAATCTGGAAAGCAGTATGGGGATTCCTTAGAAAACTCGGAATGGAACCACCATTTGAGCCTGCTATCCCACTCCTGGGTCTATACCCAGAAGACTTAAAAACAGCATACTACAGTGACACAGCCACTTCAATGTTTATAGCAGCTCAATTCACAATAGCTAAACTGTGGAACCAACCTAGATGCCCTTCGATAGATGAATGGATAAAGAAACTGTGGTATATATACACAATGGAATATTACTCAGCCATAAGAGAATAAAATTATGGCATTTGCAGGTAAATGGATGGAGTTGGAGAATATCTTGCTAAGTGAAGTAAGCCAGTCTCAGAAAACCAAATGCCGAATGTACTCGTTGATAAGTGGATGCTGAACCATTATGGGGGGAAGGACATGGGAACAATGGAGGAACTCTGTTCACAGGGGCGTAAGGGGGGGAGGGGACATGGGGACAGTAAAGGTGGTGGAATATAATGGTCATCATAGCCCTAGCTTATGTATGACTGCATGTATATTGTGATTCTATATCACTTACAACCAGAGTAATGAAATGTTATCCTCCATCTGTGTACAATCAGTCAAATTGCACTCTGTTATCATGTAAGCCTAACTAGAACAAATAAATAAATTAAATATGAAAAAAAAAAGAAATGCCTCAAGGTTTCTCCTAAGATCTTGTTGACATTGGAGGAGCTGCCAGGGCTCTGGAGGTGCTGCATTGGGCTTCCACTCCCCGGCCACCCCAGGATGAGGATGTTTGCAGCCTGGAACTCTGCAAATAAAATGAGAGTAATAAAATGAGAGCTGCAGAGCTCAAGACGCCCATCTTGGGGCTCAGAGGAAGACCAACTGCCTTTTCCTAGACCAACCTTGCAAGAAGCACAAACCTCCCCAGACCGGGGAAGGCTAATGGGCTAACATCTGTATGGAAAGTGCTGTGTGCAAACTATCACCAGCTTGTAATTGCCCTGATCCTGGAGCAAGTGCTCCTTTGTCCAGCTTATTGGAGCTTTTGTGGCTCTGAAAGAGAAGATACAGTAGGTGAGATGTAAAATAGCAAGCTGAATACACCCTATCCCCAGGCACACCTTGCTTTTCAGCAATGTTGGGAGCCACAGACAGGAAAGGACAGCCAGTAACCTCTACAGTACTGCAGTTCAACTGGTTAAGTTTCTGGCATGTTTCTACAGAGTTTCCTCAAGACCACTAACTACAGGAGACATGAGTGTGACCTGGGGCAAAATCTGCCACCTCCTTGAGCCTTCCTTTCCCTGCCTGGGAAATGGAGATTATAATCCCACCTGTTTTATTTAGTTCTGAGGCTACAAATCAAAAGTGCTTTGAAAATTCTAATATGATGCAAATTAATGTGAGCTATTAGATGCTACCTTGTATTCTCTCATTTCTTATCTGACCATAATTGAGGTTAAAAAATAAAAGTCTCTGGCTCTAGTTCACTGCTACCAGTGATGGCACATGGAAAAGTCTAGTTGAATTTCCAGAAGGCTGAATTATGGATTAGGAGCATTGAGAAAAGATGGTATGTTTGGTTCTATTTTTAAGGACCAGCTTATCCACAGCTCAGTGCTTACAGTGTGCAGATCTACTAAGTCATGCTATTGTATAGAAATAGTATTAGCTTCTATTTGTGTAGTGCTTGGAATTTTTCAAAACACTTCCATTTGTATTATCCCACGGTGCCATTTAATGTCTAGATATAGGTCTCTGTCTCTCCCAAATCAATGTTTTAGGATATCTGCTTTTTCCTTGCTGTTTTTCTGCATGTTGCTCCTGGAAGAGACAGAAGCCCTGGGCTTCCAGGAACCAGGTATGACCTTGGGAGATCTGCTGGACATGGCCTTGGGGGCAACAGTCACTGAGGAAATGAAGACAGCCCTGAGCTGTCCAGTGGACCAATAGACCAGACACAGATGGCCCTGTTCACAGGGAGGCAAGCATCTCTCCACAACCCCAGGCCACCATGCAGCTTGAGGAAAGACTCCCACTTTCCCAGAGCCTCTGCTATGGCTCTCTAACAAACAAGTGCCTCAATAATCTTATTGTATGCTTTCAAAATAATTCTCAGTAATGCCCCAAGAATGTCTGAACTGCTGTGTGAACTCACTGGTTTGCATATTTTTCAGCTTATTAGCGGGGACTCAGATGGACAAGGCCATCAGGAGTCCTCTGGGCCAGGCACAAGGGCAGTCTCTCTGGCTGGTGAACTCACAGTGGCCTCCTGTCTTGTTCTGATTCTCCCCCACACAGTCCAGGCTCTTGCCATGCACCCTCTTTATAGCCAATGTCAAGAAAGAAATGGCTTTGCTCCCACAGATTATGCATTAGAGAATGCCACAAATTCTGATTCTGAATTTTCATGAAGCAAGATTTAGGAAAAAGAATGCAGGAGTGCGGATGGTGCTGCCGTTGATGACCTGTTTGCCTGACCCTGATGCCTCTGGGAAGGGAGCACTCGGCTTCTGATTTCAGGATGACTGCTCACGACCCCCTTCTCATACAGCTTGTCATTCATAAATCCCTGATACATCACAGACGCTGCCAGATGTGATGTGGCCTGGCCTAATCCTTCCATGGAGATGCAAGGGAGGGTAAAAGCTAAGCCTTCATTAAGAATGAGACCTGATACTGGAAAATAAAGGTTTTCAAGATGCTTTGAATGGGCCTATTTAAGCGTATTTTCAAGTATATGGATACATAGATTCAGGAGACACTGTTCTCTTAGTTTGCTGTATGCAACTAATTCTACCGAGTCATAAAGGTAAATATCAAACTTCATAGCTATATGACAAGATGCTTCCCAATTCTTCCACCCAGGCTTTGGCTACATGTAGCCTCATATATTTTGATCACATTTCTTTTTCTTTTTTTAATATTTATTTTTTAGTTGTAGGCAGACAGAATATCTTTATTTTTACGTGGTGCTGAGGATCCAAACCCAGTGCCTCATGCATGCTAGGCGAGCACGCTACCACTGCGCCACAACCCCAGCCCTTGATCACATTTCTTTTTGTGAATTGCTAGGCACATATGAAATGGCACCAGAGTTGGGGTCCCACAACAAAGGACAAGGGACTACACTGGTTCATAAATTTAAAAACTCATTCTGATTTTTTGCTTATATCATCTGGTCACATATCTTTATCCTTTTTTTGTTTGTTTTTTTGGTACCAGAATTGAACCCAGAGGTGCTTTACCACTAAGCCACATCCCTAGTTTCCCTTTTTTAAAATCTTGAGACAGGGTCTCCCTAAGATACTTAGGGCCTCACTGAGTTGCTGAGACCGGCTTTGAATTTGCAATTCTCCCGCCTCCCGAAATGCTGGGATTACAGGCATGCTCCACTGTGCCCAGCTTATTTATTCATTTTTTAAGTGAAAGCTTACCTGAAGTCAAAGGGAGAGCAGTAGAGTAGGAGGGGACGGAAAGAGGGGGTACTGGGAAAGAAAAATGATCAAATTCTGTTTGGTGTATGTACAAAGGTCACAATGAATTTCTGTATTGTGTATAATTATAATGCACCAATAAAAATCAACTTATATTTAAAAAGATATGAAAGAAAGTTGTTGCTTTGAAAAGCATAGGCAAAATTGGGTGTGGCCTTTATGGAAGAAGGGAAGGGAAAGGGAACAGGCCCACTATGATATGGGGAGGGGGTTATTAGGCAAGACCACGGTTCTAGTAAGGACTCAAAAACATGAATTCACAATGGAAAAAAAGAAAAAAAAAGAAAAATAAATAAAAGAATAATAATAAATGGTTGTTGTTTCAAGAAAAAAAGAAAAAAAGAAGAGAAACCTTTCCTGATTGCTACTGAAGTTGAGTCCTTTCTCTGAACCGCTCTTAGATCTATGTAAGAATTTATAACTACAAATATCCTGCCTTTCCTTTTGGAGCTTTTATCTCCTTTTCTCTGTTATACCTTATGAATAATTTCTTCCAGTGTTTTTTGACTGTGCTTAATCTGTTTAACCAATTATTTAAAAGTTCTTATTTCAATTATAACTTTTTTTATTTTTAGATATTCTATTCTGTTTTGTAAATTTTCAAGATCATTACTTTCAGTCCTTTTCCCTTATATAATTTTAATATTCTCTGTTAATACTTTTTTTTTTTTCCAGTTAAACACTCTCATTTTTGTGTGTGACTGGTAACTATACTACCTAAGGTCGTTTTGGTTTGATTCTTCTTTGTTTCTGGGATAGCCTCCATGGTGTCTGGACTGCTTGTGTGTGTTGAGAGTTTTGATGGTCAGACCATATTTTTTGTTGCTATTCTGGAATTTTTTTGAGGCATGATTTGAAGGTGGTTTCCTTCAGCAAAGATCATGTTTGCTGAAGTGACTGAAACTTGTAACCAACTCAAATTTTTTTTTCAGCTTGAATGTTATATCATCACAGACATAAATTTTGGACCACACTCCCGTGCAGGCTTGTTTGTGGTTATGAATTTTGGAATTTTCCCCCTTCTCCCACAGTAGTCAAGAGGAACGTTTCCTTGCTGCCTTTATCTGTGGAGTGGGTTTGTATCTAGTTCACTTTTCCCCTGAAGATGTTGCCCTTTGGCATCCTGGCTTTACAGGGGACTCTCCTGAGAGACTTCACATTGGTAGGGCTCTGGTCTTGGTCTCCTGTTCCCTTTACCTCATGGCACCATCAAATCATGAAGAAGGCTACATTCAGAATTCCTGCATTCACATTGCTGACCTCTGATACACTCTCCTATCCTCAGTGATGCATTTAAAAATAATTTTTAACTCTGATGTTTTATTGAGCATTTTAAATTGTAGCCAATGGAGGAATGTTCAGAATATTTAATTTGTCATACAGAAGCAAGCAGGAATCCTGTTATATTACTTATTGTTTTTTGTATGCTTTAAGAATTTCATATTTTAAAGAATAACAATTTTAAGAAAAACTCCTAGAAGGAAATAGATACCTCTTCCTGACCAAATAGTGTTAAGTTAGGATGGCGAGACTATTGGTAAGTAGTCCTTACCCCTATTTTTCTGTATTATACATAGAAAGATTTTAAAGTTAGTAATCAAATGAGTCTTTAGGATCACATCTTTTTTTCTTTTCTTTTTTTTCTTTTGTGGTACTAGGGATTGAACCAAGGGGGTATTCTACCTCTGGGCCACATGTCCCACCCTTTTTTTAAATATTTTATTTCAAAGCACAGTCTCACTAAATTGCCCACTAGCCTTGAACTTGGATCCTCTTGCCTCAGCCTCTAGGATCATGTCTTAAATAATCATTCATTTCTATAAACTGAATTGCCAAATAATTCTAATTTAATTCAGCAAATTTAGAGAGGCAGTGTACCCTTCCTGTGAAAAAGACCCAAGGAGTGGGTAACACCAAATATTATTAAATGTAGAAAAACCACTATACAACTTAAAAATATATAAAGTGAGTTTGTCTATAATTTTTCCTGGAAGAGCTGAATATATATTTTTCACTTAAAGAACAGTAAGCAGGTGACTGGGCATGTAGCTCAGTGGTAGAGCAAACAAACAAACCCAATAATACCAAACAACAACAAAAACAATAAATGATATTCCTGGGAAAGACTTCTGAGGAAAATTAAACGTTAAGATTAAATAATAGAATTCTTTAAAATCTCTTTTTGAATCTCCTAAATGTATAAAATGACTTTAGAGTGTTTTGTGAGTAAATAATTCAAGTTCATATCTCATTAAGTACAGCATCTCAATCTCCTGAATATTTGAGGATTAGCAAACTTGATGGTAGCCAAGTCTATTGACAGCTCCCAGTAAAACCGCAGGGTAAGTGCTTTATGGCCCTCCTTCATGCCACTCCCGACCTCATTATTCCACATTCTTCAATAACAAACTACCAGACTTTCAAATTGCTACCTATGTGATAGGAAAAAAAAAATCTCACCATGGGTCTTTACTTACTACTTTGCCCTTTTTAGCAGTAGCATAATATTTCATTGCATGACAGTAAAATAATCTGTTTTTGTTACTTTTACATTTATTTTTAATTAATTTATTTTAATTAGGTATATATGACAGCAGAGTGCATTTTAATTCATTGTACACAAATGACGCACAACTTCTCATCTCTCTGGTTGTACACACGATATAGCGTTGCACCATATGTGCAGTTATATGTGTACCTAGGGTAGTATTGTGCATCTCGTTCCACCATCTTTTCTGTGCCCACGGCCCCTCTCCTCCTCCCCCTGCCTTTTGCCCAAAGTTCCTCCATTCCCCCTGCCATTATGGATCAGCATCCACTTATCAGAGAGAATATTCAGCCTTTGGTTTTTGGATTTGGCTTACTTTGCTTAGCATAATATTCTCCAGTTCCATCAATTTACCTGCAAATGCCATAATTTTATTCTCTTTTATTGCTGAGTAATATTTCATGTGTATATATACCACAGTTTCTTTATCCATTCATCTATTGAGGGGCATGTAGGTTGGTTCCACAGTTTAGCTATTGTGAATTATGCTGCAATAAACATTGATATGGCTGCATCACTGTAGTATGCTGTCTTTAAGTCTTTAGGGTATAGACTGAGGAGAGGGATCGCTGGTGGTTCCATTCCAAGTTTTCTAAGGAATCTCTATACTGCTTTTCAGATTGGTTGTACCAATTTCCAGTCCCACCAGAAATGTATGAGTGTGACTTTTTCCCCACATCCTCACCAACACTTGTTATTGCTTGTATTCTTGATAATTGCCATTCTGACTGGCGTGAGATGAAATCTTAGAGTATTTTTGATTTGCAGTTCTTTAATTACTAGAGATGTTGAACATTTTTTCATATATTTGTTGATCCATGGTAATAATCTGTTTTTGTTTAAATGACTTCTCTATTCATGGTTTATTATGTTCCTCCCAAGTTTTTTTGTTATTATAAACAATACTGCAGTGAACTTTTTCAGTATATATATTTTTACACAATTAAATTCAGTATTTTGCTACATATTATTAAATTGTCTTAGAAAAATGCTACCCCCATGTACTTGACCTTTGGTGTTATATAATCTAACTTTGGGATAGATCGAAATTCTTATTTTAGAGAAAAATTATTTTCAAAAAGTTCTAAATTGTTGGATTAAATTTTGAAAACTATTTAGCTCGTATTTACAATTTTATTAGTTATAAAGTCTTAACTGATTTATCTGTTGACAAGATAACTTACTTCTAGAAAAAAAAACATGTAAACATGAAAGCCCATACTTATAAGTTAGGGAGTAACTATCTGCATTATAAAATTATTGTTTGCTTTACAAAATGGTATCAATTTAAATTTGACAGTATTTGAAATAAGGCTAGATTTACAAAAATTCAACTTACATGACTTTTCCAGAACACATCAAGCACACATAGTGTGCATACAGCTGGGCATGGTTTTGTGAGTTCAAGGAGGTTAATCTGCTGCTGTTTTTTGGGGGGGAGTGGTCAACTTTTGTACAGTGTAAGAAAGTCATGAAAGTTTAACACAATTATCATAATTATGTAATTTTTTCTCTAAAACTCATTTTATTATTATTATTAAAGTCTGTGCTTCCAAAGCAGAAGGAATATCCATTTCTCTTCCCTTGCTTTTCCGTTGCCTGCCAGCCAACAGAGTGGCATATGGCATATAACATGCATAGTCAACCTCCCAGCAGCATCCTTGCAGAACCAACAGTACATGTTGAACCAAACCACGCCTCATGTAAAAGATTTGTAATCATCCTTTACTCTTTGGTGTAGGAAAACGGTGGTAGGTGGGGTTGGAAGAGAGAGGCTTGATTGTTGACAAGATAACTGAAGGGAATGGAAATACAACATGGGGGTGGCCTTCTTACTCATTGGCTCTAATTCCCTTGCCAGACACATGAAATGACAATGCTGTAAGGCTTAGAAAAACTAGGGCAACTCTGGGGCCATGAACGGTAGACAATGTATTAATGACAGCCTGCCCAGGTCCTTGAGAGGCAGATAAAGGATGCAGATACATACTCCCCACATTTAACCAGCCCCAGTCTTGTCTAACAGAGAATTTTTATCTTTTGTTCCAATCACTCATCTTTTTTTGAGCCCAGTTCTGAAATATACAATATGCGATTTTAAAATATTTCAGTTTTTTTTTAAAATTTTTTTGTACGAAGGGTCCACAATAGAGGCTTGAGGGGAAAATTTGGCATTTCCCCAGCACATTCCAGAATTCCTGCCTGCACGCTGACCATAATTAGCATGTTGCCTTCAGAATGTAGGCCTAGGAGGAAGAAGTCCTGGAGTAGGCTGGGTCCTCTTGGCTTTCCCTTTTTCCTTTCCTCTCTTACCACTCGCAGGAGCTGCAGGCAGCTACCAGGTGTCCCCCAAGATGCCCTAGAGGACCAAAGGAGGTGTTGCATGGGGGCCTCTGGCGCTTGCTGAGTTTATGGCCTCTCTACTAGAAAAGGATCAACCCATTTTATTTTATGAGGAGTGGGAAATTAAAGTAATTGAGTGGAAAAAGGACTGAACCAAGCATCAGAAGACCTGGGCTCACTCTGAGCTGGGTCACTATTTAGCTTGTGACCTTGGGCAGGAAACTTAATCTCTGTAGGTCAGAGTTTTCTCAGCTGAACAGTGAAGCTTCAATAAAGTTTAGGGAGGTTTCGGGAGTAAAACTGGACTAAGCAATAGATTCTGAGTGTGCATATGTTGGAGGCGGCTGAATATGTGCAGCTGTGTGTGGTATAAACCCACAGAAAAATGGGTAAAAAAAACCGCAGCCTGAAGGCCCCGGAATGAAAGTAAGCAGCTGGACTAGTCAGAAGGTCAAAGGAGAGGAAGTTCTTTCCTATTGGCACTATGGGGCAGATTACCCCCAACACAGTGGTATAAACCAAAAACTAATTTGTCGATTTTTTTTTAAAGTTTTTGTGAACTGGGTGCGGTGGTGCACTCCTGCAATCTCATCTACTTGGGAGACTGAAGCAGGAGGATCGATCATAAGCTGGAGGTCAGCCTGGCCAACTTAGCAAGAGAGACCTTGTCTAAAATAAAATTAAACAGGGCTGGGAGGTATAGCTCAGTGGTACATCACCCCTGGGTTTAATTGCTAGTAATGCAACAACAACAAAAAGTTGTGCATACTATGAGTTCAGTAAGGGCTTGGCTGATGCACGGAGTTTCCATGAGGCTGTAGGCAGACATGGGTGGAGATACAACCATCTGAAAGTGCACATGGGCTGCATGTCCAAGATGGCCTTTCCACAGGCTGCTTATGGATGCTGGCTGTTGCTGGAAGCTCATTGGGTCTTCCCAACATAGCTCCTCCAGGGGAGTCAGGCATCTTGGGCTGACCAGCCTCCTCCAGAGCAAACATCCCAAGAGAAAGGAGCAGAAGCAGGATGGCCTTTTCTGACCCAGCCTCAAGGTCACACTTCTACCACTCTTGATCACTATCACTCCTGACTGGAGTGGGGAGGGAGGGCCCTTTCTCTTGATGGAAGGGTGTGAGACAATGGTGAGGCCATGTTTTAAAATTGCCATGGGCAACTTCCCAGAGCACTCTGATTTTCTCAGTCTCCTTGAAATAAATGTCTTGGTAATATATATAATTTAATCAGCTTTCTGAGACAAGAGGCTTCCTGAGTAATCTGGTTTGCTGAGTCCTTGGGAGTTAAGTGTACTAAAAGAGTCATTGCACTTTTCAAGTAAATTATATGGCTCCAAATGGGGGATAACTTTAACCTCCACAGCTGTTTGATGTGAATAAAGTTAACTACATAACTTCTCAGTGCAGGGAAAAGGTAAAGAGCTGTTAAAAAAATATTCAAATAACCAGACTATGATTTCTAGGCTGATTTGAATGCTCCAGAAATGGGCCACTGTTCGCAGGGATCTGACAGGTCCTGTGAACATGGGGCAATAAGCCATACAAGGTGGGGGATAGAGACAGACTCACCAGGAGGGCCTCAGGGCAAGGGAAAGCCTTCCAGAACTCCCCTCAGGCACCACATAGGCTGCCCAGCCTGAATGCTTCTGATGCTGGTGGATGGTCCCCAAGCACACTTCACACACTCTTTGCTGGGTCTAATTTCAGAGATGATCTCTTCCCATCTTGTGTAGCAGCCATCAGGAAGTTTTTAGTTGCTGGGGATTAAGCAGTTTCTGAAGGTTGTTATCACTTCCCTTCAGTGGAGCATGTCTTCAAACACCTTCCTGGGTAATTAGCATGGCCCAGTGATTGGGGAATCTCCACAGTGGTTTTAAATTCACACACACACACACACACACACACACACACACACACCAAGTGTGTCTCTTTGTGTTTGTTTTGTTTTTGTATTTTCAAAGCCCAGCGGTTCGTGAGAGACAGTAGAAGGACAAAATAAGAAGACATATGGTAGTGCTTAAATTATTCCTCCAAAGGGAAAGTGTCCAATATTAAATTATTCAGTCTTTCTACTATTCTAGGGTGGAGAAGAGGCATTTCAACCAAGAACATCATAGTGTACCCACAATGCCCAGAGGAGACTGAATTATATTATCAACTTCCAAACGCAGTCAGCAATATTTCACCAGAAAAGCTGCTTTGCAAAAATTAAACCTCTAATGTTTACACTGGGAAATACCTCTAGTCCTTCTCTGCCATCCTCCCCAACCTCCCCCACTACCTACACACACACACACACACACACACACACACACACACACACCCCTTTAGTCTTTCCAGGATCTTCTTTGGTTCACCCATTTTCCTAACAGGCACACAGGTGATTCTGCAGTGAGGTGACCACAGTGACTCCAAAAGGAAAACCTGTGAGAAGTAGAAATTTCCAAAATGTTCTAAGAACCTATAGATCCATCTGATATAAGCCATGGAAGCTGGGCACGGTGGCGCATGCCTGTAATCCCAGCACTTAGGGAGGCTGAGACAGGAGAATTGCGAGTTCAAAGCCAGCCTCAGCAATGGCGAGGCACTAAGCAACTCAGTGAGACCCTGTCTCTACATAAAACACAAAATAGGGCTGGGGATGTGGCTCAGTTGTCGAGTACCCCTGAGTTCAATCCCTAGTACCAAAAAACAAAAAAACCAAAAAACCCCCAAAACATGGAAAATGGCAACAGGAAGGAAATCAATTAGAATATTTCTGGAAATCTCTTTTCATCTAAATTGATAACGAGAGGAGGCAGATGGGGGTTGGGTTTTAGCTTCCTGTTGTTTTTACTCAGTTTCTGCAGCTCTGTTGTATTCATTCAACCCAGGCCTAGGCTTGTTACGTAAAGGTTTCATGGAAAGAGACAAGCTTTGAGAAATATTTTTTATTTTACTTTGAAAGACAAAGTGTTCACATGGTGCAATATAAAAACAATATGAAAACATATGTTAAGAAATCTGTCCCCATCAACCACTGCCCTACCCACCTTATAGGTCAAAGAATTGTTAGTTTCTTGCATATCCTCCCAGGTTTGTCCTCCCAGGTTTGTGCTGATATAGCAAACACACACAATTCCACATATTTCTCCTTTTCCTACATTTGTGTGTGTGTGTGTGTGTGTGTGGTACCAGAGATTGAACCCAGGGGCACTTTACCACTGAGCTATACCCCAAGATTGTTTTATTTTTGAAACAGGGTCTTTCTAAGTTGCCCACACTGGCCTCAAACTTGTGATTCTCCTTCCTCAGCCACTCAGGTAGCTGGGATTATAGACTTGTGCTACTGCACCTGGCCCTTTCCCACTATTTTTGAGAAATAATTTAGGAGAGAAGGAACTGGCCTCATTTGTTCTGGTGGTGGGAATACATGGGCAGAGAAAGCTTCATGGCTGATCAGCTTCTTGTAAGTATGGAAATGATTTCTCAGTTTCTTAGATACCCAGGTTCATTTTCTTTGACTTTGGTTCCTTGTTTAAACTTATTTTTTGAGACTTTTCATTCTTTAAACCTCCAAAATCTTTGTTGTCTGCACAAGCAAGGTTTTAAATAATTTGAGTAGCTCCTCTTTTTTGCCCCTAAACAAAAACCTGTGCATGCCAGCCATAAGAAAGGAGCAAAAACCATGACAGCCATTGTGCAGGTCCCTTCCAGAGTTCCTTTCACTCCCGGTCTGAATGTTAGCATGTTGGCTCTTCCAGTTAGAGTGCTGCCTGTGGCCCGAGGGAAGAACATTTATTCCCTTTAGCTTTTCTCATCTTGTACCTGCAAAAATAGAGAAAAAGAAGGCCTTAGAAATACAGTTGTGCATCACTGAACTAAGGGAATTTTCTCAGAAATGCAGTGTTGGGTGACTTTGTCCTCATACAAACATCACAAGCCTTTCCTTACACAAGTCTAGATCTAGCCTACCACACACCCAGGTTATATGGTGTATATGTGTGTGTATAGTACAGCCTGTTGCTCTAGGGCCACAATGAACAAAGCAATCTGAGCTTTGCACAACTTAAGCACAAGAGAAGATGAGACAAGTAAGACACATGGTAAACACAAGATGGACGAGGTAGCTGCCTTGTAACAAGACATCCTGTTTGACAGTGAACTTATTTTTTGTAAGGAGTTCACTCTAAAATAGCAACGAGCATGTAGTAAATACATAAACCAGTAACATATTTGTTGTTATGACCAAGTATCATGTGTGGTACCTAATTGCATGTGCAGTATGGAAGTCTAACCGGCTGTGCAGTAGATGCGTTTAGGCCACCATCACCAAAAAGGTAACACTGTGATGCACTGCACAGTGAATAAGGCCACCATGTCACAAGGGTGGTGCCACCACTTGGCCATGTAATCTTTCAGCTCCAGTTAGTCTTTGGGACCTCTGTGCGTGCGTACGTGGTCCACTGTAGACCACAATGTCTTTGTGCAGCACATCACTGCCTCTTACCCTTCTAACTGTTGGAAGCTCAGATAGGAAAATGGTGCAGATTCTAGACACTGTTGGAATGTGTATGTAGGCAGACAACTGTCGAAGGGCACTGTGTGGGACCATGCCAGAGCCCTAACACAATAAAATCATTTTAAATTCAAATTCTGGAAATGAACAACTTGTCTTTCAAACAAGTTGGAACACACTAACAGTGTAATTTGTTGTCATTTTTGTGTGGTGCTTTATGCCAGATGCATAAAAGGTGAACTAAGGGCTGGGGTTGTGGCTCAGTGGTAGAGTGCTTGCCTTGCAAGCATGAGGCACCGGGTTCGATCCTCAGCACCATATACAAAATAACATAAATAAATAAAATAAAGGTTTGAAAAAAAAGATTTAATTTCCTTATTTAAAAAAAAGGTGAACTAAATTGTGAATGACATATAGAATAAACTATTGTAAGAGCACATATTTTAACAACTGCTTTACACTGTAGATGCTTTCCTAAAGTGTTCTATGATAGGTGAGCTTACAAAAATCAAATAAAGCTTGATTAAATATTTAAAGAAATCCTTGAGGTGACTCATTTATTTTAATATTATATTCTAACTTGGTTTTTTTTTTTTTTTTTTTTGGTACTGGGGATTGAACTCAGGGGCACTCAACCACTGAGCCACATCCCCAGCCCTATTTTGTGTTTTATGTAGAGACAGGGTCTCACTGAGTTGCTTAGTGCCTCGCCATTGCTGAGACTGGCTTTGAACTCGTGATTCTCCTGTCTCAGCCTCACTAAGTGCTGGGATTACAAGCGTGAGCCACCACGCCCGGCTCTAACTTGGTTTTTAATTTTAAAAAAGAAATACTTGAAAATTATAAGATTTTCTTTAACAGTTAAAAAAAATGCAGTAAAAATAATCCTTCTTCCACACAATCTCAGGTTGTCAAGCCTATTCCTCAGACAACTACCATACCACAGAAATTTCTTATGTTTCTTACAGAAATATTTTGCATATTATAATATGTCCATATCTCTATTTTGAAAGCACAGAAGGGAGCGTGTAACCCTCCTTTGCTTGCTCTCAGTCCACAGTAGCATCTGCGTTCTTCCCTTGCCTTCCCCATGGCTGCCCAATAGCCCATGGGAAACCAGCCATTTCTTCAGTCAGGTCCTCTCTGTGTGACGGCTCTATGAAGTGAATACAAGTCCTCTGCAGAGTAAAATACCTTCCAGTACTCTCTCTTTATAAATTGATTTTTGTCATACCATTCTGGCACCTGCCTGGTGACATTTAGCCATTTGGACTCCTGGATGCCCATCTCTATCCCCTGGACTCAGAGAGACCACCAAGCTCCACCAGGAGTCCCCTTCCCTGCTTTGCAGCCTGGAAACTCCAGGAAACCCACTGGGTCCACTCTAAGTTGACCTCACTGGTTTCCCTCTCAGTGGTTTCTGTCTTGTGCTGCCTGAGTCCACAATCTGAAAGCCACTCTTTCACGCATGGTGCCCAGTGTTTCAGTTGCTTCAAGCAGGAAGATAAACCTACTCTGTGTTACTCCTCAGCCAGAAGGAGAAGTGTCATATTTTTTAAACACCAAAGTGTTTCCTAAACTTGGATGTATACAATAATCTGAGAAACTCATTGAAAATAAAGATACCTGGGCTTCTACCCAGAAATTCTGATTTGGCAGGACTGCCTGGGAATCTGCATTTTTAACTGGAACCTTAAGCAATATTGATGCAACCCTGCCATGGACTGACCTGTTATTTGGGAACCACTGGCTTAAAGGATGATTATGTTTATTTGTGAGCTATCCTCAAATGATACCTCCATATGGACACTTTGTTTTCCAGATGAACAAAATAAAAATAAATGGTGCAATCAGTTCTTTGCCAGACTTGAATTGCTGGGTTTTGGGAAACAACACTTCCACCTCTGATGGGAGTATAAAGAGGTCAGAGCTCTGTTCTAAAGGGGCAGCTCTGTTTAGCACATTACACCACAGATGCCATGAGCTTGAAGACAGGTTGGGGGTAAGTTGGAAGAGGCAGGTCTACTTGTCTGTACAGAGAGGGCACCAATCCCAGCAGCTTCAGCTTAGTTAAACTCATTTTGGGAAATATTTTTGGCTCATGTGGTTTCATGTTTTAGAGTTCCATTTTTAAGCACTGGGTCCGTCCAAACCCACTGAAGCTGAGCTGAAGCATCCAGGGGAAGATGCTGAGTTTCACACAGATCTCTGCTGAGTCTGTAAAAATTTCGCAGATTTGTCCAAACTGCTTTGTTGAGAAACCAAAACAAAAATCACTAATCCCAGTGGGGGTTTGTAGGGTCTTGTGGTTTTGATCCAAAATGATGGCAAAAAGAGTGGTCAGTCATGTGACTTATAAGCCTAAAGTTTTCATTATGAAACCTGAAAGAAATCCACAAGCTGAGTCTTAAAATATACTCCCAAGAGACAAACCAGAAAAAAAAAAATCGTCTTAGTTTTGGCCCTGGAAACACAGACTAAGGAAACAGGTCCAAACCAAATGTTGTCAGGGCTCACTATGTTTTAAATCCAAAGCTGGATTTTATTCCATTGGGGTGACACTGTTTATTAACACTGCGGCAATCAGATTGTCTAGAAAAGTTCAGGAGTGCTAGGGCCCCCCTCTTGTTTGTGCTCTGAACAGAACCATACTGCTATCCAATAAAACGAGTACCGACAACATAAATTATAAGATTTTGTTTTACTGTATCTTCCTTTCCCAAGGATATGTAGACAATACACTATAAAATTAATTATATTTTCTAGACCTTAATATAAAATTTTACTCATTAAATGTCAGATCCTGTTACAATAACAACTCTTACGCTGTAGGACACACAAGCATAATCTGGGGAAATAGTGGTATCTGCATATTCTTGTTTGTCACTATGTAACAAATATAGGGATTTAGAACAACAGCTCTTTTATAGCATTTCCTGATTTTGTGGGTCAAGAATGCTAGCAGGGCTCAGCTGAGTGATTCTTCTGCTTCATGTGATTGGCTAGGTCATCCACTGATATTCAGCTGGTGGCTGATCTCATCTGGAGGATACAGGACAACTTCACCCACATGCTGGG
This sequence comes from Xerus rutilus, assembly GCA_028644305.1. Taxonomy (NCBI): domain Eukaryota; kingdom Metazoa; phylum Chordata; class Mammalia; order Rodentia; family Sciuridae; genus Xerus; species Xerus rutilus. The sequence goes on along the minus strand of CM053405.1, from coordinate 42,454,107 downwards.
CAATTTGGAAGGGCAGCTTTTGCTAACTCAGTGGAGCTTTCTCTGTCACCATGAAGTCTAGGCCACCATGGGTCTCTGGTGGCCTAGAGTTTCCAGAGACCAAAGGGTAGGCCTGGAATGGGCATAGCATCACTCCAATGTCAAGGATCAGAGAAACAGACCCTGCCTCTTTTTTTGAGGTGGGGAGAGGGGTACCAGGGATTGAACTCAGGGGGCTCTCAACCACTGAGCCACATCTTCAGCCGTATTTTATATTTTCTTTAGAGACAAGGTCTCACTGAGTTGCTTAGTGCCTTGGTTTTGCTAAGGCTGGCTTTGAACTCACTATCCTCCTTCCTCAGCCTCCCAAGCCTCTGGGATTACAGGCAAGTGCCACTCTGCCCAGCCCAGACCCTGACTCGTGATAGAAGAAATATCGAAGGATTTGTGGTCATCTTTCATCCACCACAATACAGATGACAGAGTTCTGCTCCCCAATATTCTGATTTACTAAATGTGTAGTTCAGTATAGATCTGCATTTTAGAAATAAGATTCTAGTGCAAGGGATCCTTACAGTGTAATTATAAATTGTGTTTACAATTCATCTATCCATCAGTCAATTAAACATTAATCACGTGACATGTACCCAGAGTCATGTTAGGTGCTGTGGAGAACAGAAACAGAGTGAAGAAAAGACCCCTGTCCTGATGGTGCTTGTGCCTCACTGGAGCCAGGTGCTGGGGGTTGGAACTGAATGCCAGGAGCACATTCAGGGGAGCAGAAGGGCAGGGAAAGGGGTGAGGGCAGCCAGGGTGACTGAGGCAAGCCTGAGGCTGAGTTTTGGAAACCAGATTGAAGGGTGTATTGGAGCAAGTGGGCAGACAGAAGAATGAAAGGGGGAAAGGAAACTGGTCTTTTCAAAAGTTCCAGCCAAAGCAGTGCTGGAAGTGAAGGAGCAGGAGACATGTTGGGACCAGAACACATTTTCCAAAGTGTACTCTTTCCTCCAGGTTTTGGTCAGGATCATCTCCCTTGGTGTCTTAGCTTGAGCTTCCATAACAAAATATCACAGAGTAGTGGCTTTAAAAACAGACTCTTACTTTCTCACAGTTTGGAATCCAGAAAGTTCAAGATCGAGGTTCCAGCAGAGCGAATGTCTGTGGAGGATTTTTTCCTTAGTTTGCAGATGGCTAGCTTTTCATGGTGTCTTCACATGGCCTTTCCTTGGCGCATGCACTCAGAGACAGAGGGAGGTAGACTCTTCCTCTTCTTTTAAGGCCCCTAATCCCATTCTAAGGGCCCCACTCTCATGACCTCATATAACGCTAATCACCTCCCACTGGTGATACCATCACATTGAAAGTTGGGGTTTCAACATACGACTTTGGTGGGAGGGACACAAATGTTTAGTCCATACACCTTGTCTCTTATTTCTTCCTAACCCTGGCTTTCTGTCCACGCCTGCGTTTCTCATGTCGGACACATCAGGCCACTCAGATCCAGCAGAAAGACAGCCAGTCAGTCCAGCAACAATGTGGACTTTCAGCACAGCACTTCTCCCCCTCCTCTCAAACCTGGCTCCTGACTCCTCCTGCTCTAGCTTTATCAACCGAATAGTTTCTGGACCTCCACCTCCAAAGCAGGCTTTGAATTGAGGGGAGGGGAAGGGGGAACTGGAGGCAGTGTGTATAAGGTTGGGAGGATCTTAGGAGCTGGGTCAAGCTAGGCAGAATGTCACTGAGAGGCTGAGACCAATCATTTAGAAAGATGAATGGGATGCAAGACAACAGTGAGAGGAACCCCATGGTCGCTGAGAAGACCAGGTGGGGAGTGAGTGCTGGAACCAGGAGAGTCTACTTGGCCACCTATAAAGAGGGGTAGGCATAGCATGCCTAGCAGGTTGAGTCTAGATGCTCAAGAATGTCTCATTGAGCTAGACAGAGGCCCTCCACCCATGGACAACAATCCCTCTACCCAGACCATAGGCTGCTGCCTGCACTAAGCCTTCAAGTTTTGAAGCCCAGAATCAAGATTGAGCGCCAGGTCTGGCAGTCTTCAGGGATAGCGTCAGCATCCAGCCAGGAGCCTAGGCACAAACAAAAGGAAGTTCAGGGCTAAGTTGTGAGCCAGGAAACTGCCAGGCGAGGAGCCAGGGGGTAGGCGGGGAGCAGGATGAGCAGCTACAGTCCCTACTGAGCAGAGTGTTCAAGGGGTCAGAGGATGCTCTGCAGACAGTAGCCAGGAAGATGCAGATATTCATGAGCAAGGCCAGGAAGATAGGCCAAGATCTCAGCCCTTCTGGAGGAAGAGGAATGGGAAGCTGGTGGAGAACAGGATCAAGGAGGACAAGTATCTCCAGTGGTCTCATTGCCAGTAAGAAAGCCTCTGGCGTACTTCCTGTTGGGGCAAGAACACTCTCAAATCAACTCAAAGTTCCTGGTTTCATCCTAGGGACCGGATGGGAAGAGAATACTGAACCTCTGCTAGTTAGACAAAGGGGCCCCTCCAGGCAGACACAGCCCTGGCTTGGCAAGCAGTAGGTACTTCTATGAGAAGAAAAGGGCTCCCTCCACCCTGCAGATGCAGGATGCAGCCCCACCCCAGGCTTAGCAACAGAGCAGAGTGCAGTCTGGATTCATCCCCCAGTGTCCCTTAGCTACAGTCTTTGTGTGATGCAGAGTTTGTAACTACATGTGGTCACTATGAAATGAAGGCAGGAATGATGACCTATTTTGGTCCTGAAATACTTGGGACCAAATCTTAGGGTTTTAGCCATAAGTCAGGAAAACTTCAGGTTTCTCTGAGTTACCTATTCTTCCTCAGATGCAGGTGCTGTAAACTAGTCATCACCAGGGAGTATGAAATGTTAACATTGAGCTAATTGCTTATACTCGGTAAGCGGGTGAGCCCTGCGGGCCTGGTACATGAGCACAGAGGTGCCACCCCAGCCTGTTCAGTAAGAGGCTGGCTCGAGCAGGGGGCAAACTGGAAAATGCTACTGGAAGGCACTGCTGCCCAAAATCCTGTTCCAGTTGGATGGCAAGCCATGCTCCACGCCCTGGCAACTGGAGAACAAAAACTTCTACTGTGCTTTTAAGATCAGACAAACACCACCTTACTATGGAGTCACTCATCTCTGAAGATCAGGACCCTTTCATTAGAAGGCAACAGTGTCCATTGGCTCTGCCACCTCTGCTCGCTTTCCCAGGACAGGCTCTGGCAACTAACCAGCTGCTTTGCCAATCCAAGTAGCCCCTCCACCCCCTCATTTTCCCTCACTCCTGTCTTTATGCATCCACACCAGCCTTCCCAGTGAGGATGTTGGTTCTAGCAAGAAGCTCCTGACCTGATTTCAGTGGACTGTTTATGAAGGTCTGACCAGTTGGGTCTTTTTTATGCTAAATCTTTTGATCAATATTGATATGTTTAAGATGTGCCAGGCATAGGGTTAGGGGGGATGCAAATGATCATGACATGGTCCCTCCCTCAAAGAGTTTACAGTATGCTAGGAGACACAGAAATGTAAAGTAGCGGTAGTGGACACTGGCTGCATACCCAGCATCCATTCCCTCCTTCCTCTTCCTAACAGAATCCTAACACTGTTCTGGAATCCTCCTTTCACCTCTCCCACAGCCTGCTTTGGGACTATTTGGTCAATGGAGCAAAAAGCAAGGTGAGTCAGAAGCTGAGTTAAGAGGAAGGAGATGGGCCTATGCTATAAATCCACATTGTGACTGCGCTGACTGGCTGTCCACGGCAGGCACTGCGTAGCATGGCACTGTGGACTTGAGCAACATAGGTCAGTAGGACTAAGCAGAAAGCCCATGTATAGTCACGGTTCTTTCATTTCCACTTATATAAAATCTCTTGTATAAATACAATACCTATAATTTTTATGCTAATAATAAACATTATTTATTCATGCAAATAAATCCATTTATTCATTTCATCAGTGGACATCTAAGTCTTTCTAGCTCCTTAAAATTGTGTTTCTTTAAGGGTGATGGTTTGATTTTTGTGACTATAAATAATGCATATTATTTACACATATACACATTCCTAAACAGGTCTTCTGATGCACATGCCAATATTCACCTTTAGATGTTAATAACAAATTGTCTTTCCCATGATGGCCTAAGTGACATTTCCACCAGCCCAATGTGAGTGTTCCATTTGTTCCATATCTGTGCTCACACTTGTTTTATCAATGAAATAAAAAATCTAATGAGTTACATTGCAAATTTGAATTTTTGAAATGTTCTAATTACTCATGAAATTAAGCATATCATTTTGCATGCTGGTCATTTGTATTTCCACTTCTGTGAAGGCTTTTTTAAGCCCTTCGCCCATTTTCATTTTGGGATATTCACACTTTTTAAATTGACTTTTAGGGGTTTATTATATATTCTGGATAATAATCATTTGCCACTTATGTTTATTTCACATATGTTTTTTCATTTCGTTATGTATATTTTCACTTTCTTTCTAATGTCTCTCAGTGAACAAATGTATCTCATTTTCATGTAAACAGATTTATAAGTATTTTCTTCATGGTTGGCACTTTTGGGGGGTCCTTTTGAGTAAGGTATTTCTTATCCTAAAGTCATAAAAATATGATCTTCTATTTCCTGCTTGAAACATTAAATTTTTTTAAAATATTTTTTTAGTTGTAGATGGACACAATATCTTTATTTATTTTTATATGGTGCTGAGGATCGAACCCAGTGCCTCACGCATGCAAGGCAAGTGCTCTATCACTGAGCTACAGTCCCAGCCCCGATACGTTAAAGTTTTGCTATTTAATTCACCTGGAATTATTGTATGTATGGTGTGAGATAGGAATCCAATTTCACTTTTTTCCCCATGTGAATAATCAATTGTCTCAGTATGATTTATTGAATACTCTTTCTGGTGTCTCCAGTGATTGCAATGTTACCTTTATCTTATAATAGGTTTCCATATTTATAGGTCAGTTTTTAGATTTTCTGTTTTGTTCTATTGTCAATCTGTCTAGTCCTGAACCAATACTACCTTGTATGTTTTACCATAATTTTATGAAAAAGTTTTCTTTCTTTTTTACTTTCCCTCTATCTCCCTCTCCCTCTTCTCTCTTTTCCTTTTTCTTTCTCTCTTCTCTCTCTCCTTCTTTCATTCAATTGAACCAGGGGTGTTTTACCACTGAGCTATATCCTCAGCCCTTTTTATTTTTGAGACAGGATATTGCAAGTTGCCCAGGCTGGCCTCAAGCTTGTGATCCTCCTGCCTTAGCATCCTAAATTGCTGGGATTACAGGTATGCATCACCATACCTGGTTTTTGGAAATTTTTTGATATGTAGAAAGTCAAATTCTCCCACCTTATTCTTTATGAATGCATAGCTATCCTTAGGCTGTGCTCATCAATGTATATTAAGATTCAGTTTATCAAGTTATTTGAAAAACTCCTGGGATTTTCATTGAAATTGTGAATCTGTAGATCAACTTGAGGACAACTGATGTCCTTACAATACCAAATTTTCCTATTCATTAAAACACTGTATTTCAGCCAGGCGCGGTGGCGCAAGCCTGTAATCCCAGCACTTAGGGAGGCTGAGATAGGAGAATCGTGAGTTCAAAGCCAGCCTCAGCAACGGCGAGGTGCTAAGCAACTCAGTGAGACCCTGTCTCTACATAAAACACAAAATAGGGCTGGGGATGCGGCTCAGTGGTCGAGTGCCCCTGAGTTCAATCTCCAGTACCAAAAAACAAGCAAACAAACAAGAACAAAAAACCAAACAAAACAAAACACTGTATCTCCATTTATTTAGGTCTTTTTTATACTTTCATTATTTCAAAATTCAATTGCTCTGCACCAGACATAATTCCAAGGGGCCAAAAACCTCTGCCCTATGGAACATGCATTCTGATAGGAAGAAGACAATAAAATAAATAGATTAAATAAGTAAAAAACAAAGGAATGAAGGGTCTGAAGGCAGTGAGGAAATCAGTCATGTGCCTGCTGTGGCAAAAGCCTACTGGGTAGAGGGACACCAGGTTCCTGCAGGTTTATTCAGGCCTGTTTGAAGAACTGCGAGGAATCCAGGATGCCTGGAGATGGACAACAAAGGCAGGAGTTACAGGGCCCCACTCAGCAGAGAAAGGCCTCTGCTCAGCTCAGGAGGGATGAGTTCTAACTGTTTGTAGCAAGACAGCCCTGGCTACTGAGAAAGGGGGGTCTGGGAGGAGGCAGGGAGGCCTTCTGTGAGGGTCCTATAGAAATCCTGATGAGACTGATGGAGGCTTGACCGGAGTAGTAGCAATGTAGTAGCAATGGAGTGACCATTGGAAAGTAGCACCACCATGACTTGCTGACAGATTCAATGGGAGGTGTAAGGGAAGGCAAAGGCTGCTTTGACCAGGAGACACACCTGAGCAACAGGAAGGACGTCACTGCCATTGACTGAGATGGGAAGATGGGAGACAAACAGGTTGAAGGGAGAATGCCAGGAGCTTGGCACAAGACATGTGTGTCTGAGATTTCTGTTAGATATCTCAGAGGTGACCTTCTGTAGTCTGCTGGTTAGAGAAGACTGGAGTTCAAAAGGGAGACTCCAAAGGAAGCTAGACAACTGGAATTCATCTGCAGTGTTTCATTCAGGATCCCAACAGAGGACAATGGAATACTCAAATTAGGAACATTTAAGGAGGGATATTTACAAAGGATATTTACCTCTATTTTTAGAGGTGGATGTGTAGGAAAACACAAATATCAAATATTAAATATCAAAGCCATGGCAGACAGGGCTTGTAGGAACTTGGAAGCAGAGAATTGGGTAAAGGAAGCCTTGGAGGAATGATCATTGGTTAAGCGTCCTCACACAGAAGGAGCCAGGGAAATAAAACCCCAGTGTCACTCTTCCTTTTTATCTTACTAACTAGCCCCCACTAGCCATTGGCCACAACCAATCAGAAGCCCAAAGGCATGGAGGCCTGTTGCTAAAATACATATGACCCGATTCTTGGGTAGAAACTACAGTGGAAAAGGTAGAGAATAGATCTGGAGGAAAAGAGAAGACACAGAACAAGTGGATAAGATGGCATTTAAAATCATTACTGGCTGAACAACTTAGTGAGACCCAGACTCAATGCAGAAATTATAAAACAGCTGGAGATATGACTTGGTGGTTAAGTGCCCCTGGGTTCAATCCCTGGTACCAAAAAACAAACAAAACAACCATTATTGGATGAGATCACAAGAGAAGGCATGCAGAGAAAAACAATCCTTTTTTAAAAAAAAGGAAGTGGACATCATAACTTTATTTTATTTCTTTCTTTCTTTTATGTGGTGCTGGATCAAAAAATCAGTGCTGCACACGTGCTAGGCAAACACTCTACCACTGAGCCACAACCACAGCCCACAAAAACAATCTTTTTTTTAAAAAAATATTTTTTGTAGTTGTAGATGGACACAATACCTTCGTTTTATTTATTTGTTTTTACGTGGTGCTGAGGATCAAACCCAGTGCCTCGCACGTGCTAGGCAAATGCGCTACCACTGAGCCACAACCCCAGTCCCCACAAAAACAATCTTGAAGAGAACCAGAACTGAAGTCTGGAACATTCTAGTTCCTAAAGGATAGATAGGTAAGGTGGGGTCTGGAAGAGAGACAGAAGAAACATCCAGAAAGGAACTCCAGGACGGCATGGTGTCTGAGAAGTCAAGTGGAGAGACTGTTCCCTGGATAGATTGTCACATGCTGTTGATAAGTCTGGAAGGTTGAAAATGTGTCTACTGACAGCTGGACACAGCAGAGAAGAAGTCACTGTTGGCCTCGAAGAGAATCATAAAGTGGATCTGAGAGAGGAATTAAAAAATTGAAGATAGACAACTCTTCCAAAGAATTTTGCCATGAATTATAAAATTAAACAAAAAGGGATGAATGGAGAGAAATGAATGGCAGAAGTAGATCAAAAAGATGGTGGTGGTTTTATTTTTTGTTTGCTGTACTGGGGATGGAACCCAGGGCCTCTTGCACTCTACCACTGAGTCATACCCCTAGCCCTATTATCATTGTTTTTAAAATGAAAGAAAATGGCAGCACATTTGTATACTGACAGGGATGATCCAGTAAAAATGGTTAAAAAAAACTGGATGAAGCAGGAGAGAGGTAAATTGTTGGGCAATCCCCTGGAACAACCGAGAAGGGAAGATGTCTGGTATTCAAGCAGGGGACTTGGGTTTAATGGACAGCATGGGGAATTCATCTCTAGAAAGCGGAGGGCTGATGGAGGGAGTAGGTACAGATGCTAGTAGGCATGCAGATGTGGCAGGTGGTTTGTGGGGATTTTCTCTTGATTAATTTTTTCAGTGCAATAGAAAGCATGGTCATGTGCTGATAGAATCTGGGAGAAGTTGAGGTTCTGAGAAGAGAGGGAAAAAATAGGAAGCACTCAACTAGCTCAGCAATCATCAAACTTTTGGGGCTTGCATACCCTATAAAATAATTTTGAAAAATGATACTTCTGACATTTTTTTAAAAAATTTTTTATTAGTTGTTGATGCACCTTTATTTTATTTATTTATATGCGGTGCTGAGAATCGAACCCAGTGCTTCACACATGCTAGGCAAGTGCTCTACCACTGAGCCACAACCCCAACCCCGATATTTCTGACATATTTTAAGGTGACATCTAAAATGTTTCCATCATAAATTTAAATCATTGTAAAGGATGTAATTTTGTTGGGGCTGGGATAGTAGCTCAGTGGTAGAGTGCTTGCCTCGCATGCGTGAGGCCCTGGGTTCTATCCTCAGCACCACATACAAAGCAATAAAATAAAGACATTGTGTTCATCTACAACTAAAAAAAAAAAATTTAAAAAAAAAAAAAAGGATGTAATTTTGTTTATAGTACCAGTTGGGAAAAGGAGTTTTACTAAAGCAATTATAGATTTTTAAAGCTTTTCTGAATTTATTTGTTAAAAATTATGAAGACTATCAAAAACTTTTTAAAACAAATATTTTATATCTATTATCAAAATTATTTTCAATGATCAGCTAGCAATTGTCCTTGTTCAGATTAATTAAGAATCAATGAATTAGAGATTGAGCTGCAATAGTGTTCATTACCCAATAATGAGCTATTCATTTCTTTACATATACACCAATATTTTAAGTTGTTTATTTATCTGATTTCTTATGCACTGGGGCCATGCAACATACTAAGATTCATAATACATGAGTTGTGTTACTTCTTTTTTCTTTTTCTCATAAAGAAGATGGGAGGTTGTGAGAGGAAACTCTTGAATCTCAGAGATTCTCTGCAAGTTAATTTTCAGAAAGTGTGTATTTGCAGTTTCTCCCTTACAAGTATCCTTTCCAGCATGTTTCTTAGGAAGTCTTTATGTGTTTATTTTTAAAAAAACTGTAGTAAAAAGTCTAGCATGCACAAGACCCTGGGTTCTAGCCCCAGCACTGCAAAACAAAACAAAATGAACAACAAAAAAACCATCTACCTCCATTTGAGCTGGGCTTGGTTGTATGTGCCTGTAGTTCCAGCTATCAGGGAGGCTGAAGCAGGAAGATGCCTTGGGCCCAGGAATCCAAGGCCAGCTTGGACAACAGAGTGAGACCCTATCTCAAAAAAAAAAAAAAAAGAAAAAAAAGAAAAAAAAAGTAAAAAATACATGACCTAAAATTCAATATTTCAAGTATTTTAAAGTGTATAATTCAGTGGCATTAAGTACATTGTTGCTCGACATCACTACTATGTATCTCTAGAACTTTGTCATCATCCCAACTGAAACTCCAGACCTATTAACATAACTTCGTTCCTCTTTCCCCCAGCCACTAGCGACCTCCTTTCTACTTTTCCTCTTTATAAATCTGACTATCTTAGGTACCTCATATAAACAAAATCATATACTACTTGCCCTTAAGACTGACTTATTTCACTTAACACAAGGTTCTTTCAAGCTGTAGCATGCATCAGAATTTTACTCCTCTTAAAAGCCAAATAATGACCCAGCTGTCCTTGGCCTATACCCTAAAGACTTAAAAACAGCACACTCCAGTAAAGCAGCCACTTCAATGTTTATAGCAGCACAATTCACAATTGCAAAACTGTGGAAGCAACCCAGATGCCCTTCAATAGATGAATGGATAAAGAAACTGTGGTACATATACACAATGGAATATTATTCAGCAATAAAAGAGAATAAAATTATGGCATTTGCAGGCAAATGGATGGAATTGGAAAGCATTAGGCTAAGTGAAGTAAGCCAATCCCAAAAAACCAAATGCCGAATGGTCTCTCTGATTAGTGGATGCTGATGAATAAGGGAGGTGGGAATGGGAAACATAAGAGAATTAGAGAAACACTGGACACGACATGGTTGAGAGGAGGGGCAGGAAAGGGGAATGGGTATAGTAAAGATGGTTGATTGAGATCATCATCACTACCCTTGGTGCATGTATGAAAACACAATTGGTGTAACTTTATCTGGTTTGCAACCAGAGAAATGGAAAAACTGAGCTCTATATATGTGCTATGACTTGAAATGCAATTAAATAAACTAATAAAAAAAATAAAAAAAAATAAAAGCCAAATAATACTCCATTAGGTATATGTTTACACACATACATACACATATATACCACAATTTATTTATTCATTCATCTGATTTTTTGGGGGAGGGGTACTGAGATTTAACCCAGGAATGCTTTATCATTGAGCTGCATCCCCAGTCCTTTTTATTTTTCATTTTGAAACAGAGCCTTGCTAAGTAGCTTAGGGCCTCTAATTAAGTTACTGAGACTGACCTTGAATTTGTGATCCTCCTGTCTCAGTATCCTCAGTCTCTAGGATTACAGATGTGCACCATTACACCTGGCTATGCATACATCTGTTGATGGACATTGAGGTTGTTCCATTTTTTGACAACTGTGAACAATGCTGCTAATGAACATGGGTATACAAATATATAGTCAAGTCCCTTCTTTCAATTTTTATATCCAGAAGTGGAATTGCTGGATCATATCATGATTCTATGTTCATGGATCCATTTTGAAGACACAAGTTTAAGAGAATGGGAACAAGAATGGAATAGAGAAACAGAATAATTGCAGGGCATTAGTAAGGCTCAGTGGAAATTAGCAACCTTGAATTTAAAGTGAAACTATATAGCATGTTTGTGTGTTTTTGTTTTTGTTTGTTTTTTTTCTAGCCACAATCATACAGGTGCAGGTTCAGGTTAGAGAAGATGTTGGATATAACCATGATTTTGATTTAGTCAGACCAGTGTGTTAAAGGAGTTGAGGATATGCATGTAATTCTGAGTGATTATAATTTTTCTTTTTTCTTTTGGCAGTTCTGGGAATTGAACCACCCAGGGACACTCTACCACTGACCTACATCCCCAGCTATTCTTTTAAAATTTTATTCTGAGTCAAGGTCTCTCTGTGTTGCTCTGGCTAGCCTGGAACTTGTGATTCTCTTGCCTCAGCCTGCCAAGTGGCTGGGATTACAAGTGTGTGCCACTGTGCCCAACTGTAGAATCACAATTATTGATCTTGTTGGATAAGGACTTCAAACACACAAAATTTTCCATTTTCCATAGTATCCTGGTAGAAGCTTTGTTAAATTAATTTCTGGTTTCTTCTTCTTCTTCTTCTTCTTCTTCTTCTTCTTCTTCTTCTTCTCTCTCTCTCTCTCTCTCTCTCTCTCTCTCTCTTTTTTGTACTGGGGATTGAACTCAGGGGTGCTTAACCACTGAGCAACATCCTCAGCTTTTTTTGTATTTTATTTAGAGACAAGGTCTTGCCAAGTTGCTTACAGCCTTGCTAAGTTGCTGAGGCTGGCTTTGAACTTGTGATCCTCCTCCCTCAGCCTCCTGAGACACTGGGATTACAGGAGTGTACCACCATGCCTGGCTATTTCTAGGTTCTTTATAAATTAAAATCTTTAAAAATATACTTTTCAACCATATGTTGCTGGAGTATAAAGATTAAGTTGGTTTTATAAAACAGTCATATTTCAAAACAACCTGAAAACTTCTCTTAGGAACCTCAATAATTTGCATATGGGTTTCTTTAGGTTCTCTTTCAGGTGGCCACACCCCGCAGAAGTATTGTCCATTATGGTTTTGTTTTTCAGTTCTGGTTCTTTTCTTTCTTTATATGCCTTGCTTTGTCAGCTAGTAATGTCAGTATAATGTCAAATACAAAGGTGGTGATAAGTGACTTTTATCATCTTAAATGGATACCATCATTAGTAAAGATGTTAACTCTAGGTTTGGTAGGCACTTTATCAAGTAAAGGAAAATCCTAAGAGTTGGTTGAGAGTTTTCATCATGATTAAATATTGAGGTTTTCAAATACTTATTCTATCTCTATTTTTTTTTTTTTAAAAGCATTTTTTTAAATGTTTATTTTTTAGTTGTAGGTGACAGAATATCTTTATTTTATTTTTATGTGGTGCTGAGGATCGAACCCAGTGCCTTATGCGTGCTAGGCGAGCACGCTACCACTGCGCCATAATCCCAGCCCCCTTATTCTATCTCTATTAAGATAACCATATGGTTTTCCTCTAGTTATTGGTTACTTGGTAGATTAAATTTATTAATTTTTAAAATATTAAATGACTCATTAATTCCTTAGATAATTCCAACTTGGTCATGATGTATATTTTTATATAACTAGAATCTTTAAATATTCACAATATCAGGAAGTAGGGTTTATTATATTCAATTTTCAGACAGAAAACTAAGATAAAGAAACAAGGAATACATATAAGTTTTATACCCAGCAGGTACCAGGACAGGGATCCAAACTCTGGCCTGCCTGATTGTAAACTTATGCTCCTTCTATCAGTTTTTCTCCTTGAGGACAAAGACCCAAACTTTCTTTTCTTTTTTTTTTTTTTGGTACTGGGGATTGAACTCAGGGGTACTCACCACTGAGCCACATCCCCAGCCCGATTTTGTGTTTTATGTAGAGACAAGGTCTCACTGAGTTGCTTAGTGCCTCGCCATTGCTGACGCTGGCTTTGAACTTGCGATTCTCCTGTCTCAGCCTCCCTAAGTGCTGGGATTACAGGCTTGAGCCACCGCGCCCGGCAAGACCCAAACTTTCTTATATGTCCCAAATGTCCAGGGCAGTGTACACACTTCATAGTGCCCATTCAATAATTTGTATTGAATGAATACTGAATGTATATTTCAAGACTCTGTATTCTTTTAAAATTTCTCAGTTGAAAAAACCAAAACCAAAACACCAGTTCCCTACCAATTAGTTCATCTTAGGTATTGGTCACAAAATGATGTTAAATGTAAACAGAAGAGGGACTAGGGATGTAGCTCAGTGATAGAACACTTGCCTAGCATGTGTGGGACCTTGTGTTCAATCCCCAGCATCACAAAAATAATGAATTCTCTTCCCTATGCCACCAAATAACAGCTATTGTATTAAAACAAAAACAAAAACTAAACAGAAGAAAAGGCCTATAAAAGTGGACCTAACTGCTAAGTGATTCCTTGTTATTAAATTCTTGAACTTTTCCATCACATTGGAATGGATAAAAATGAGGTCAGCATAAGATAGAAAATGAAATGAAGAAAAAGTCTTTTGAATTGTACAGCATTTTCCTTGGTCCATGTTTTCACTAGTGTATTCATAGTCACAACTAAAGAGAACCCAAACCATCCATGCTCAAGCCTTCCTTAGAGCTTCTTCATTTCTTCAGTAAAAGAAATGGTGTCTGGAGCAGACACAGGATAGAGAGATTGGGAGTAAGTCTCCCCACTCAGAGAAAGAAGCAGGAATACATAAGACACATTTGAGTGTGGGGACAGGCAGAAGACCAGTCCCCAATGCTCCAGGGTAGGGGAATGCCACAGGACCCTGGGATGTAGTCCTGGGTATAAACAAGGGCAGGAGACACTCTGCATCAAACTTTTGCCAAAATAGGAGGAAGGAATCAACAGCTGTAGCCAAATAACATTTCATTGCAAGTAGAAAAACAGGCAGAAAAAACTACCCTGTCACCTCTTCTGGGAAAAGCAAAAATAAAGTTGTATTTCATCCTTAATTTTCCACCTTGTGGGCAAAAATAAAAGGAAAATTACTTCTGGGCAATCCTGCACGTATTATAGAATAATGAGCCATTTTAGGCAGTTGAATAAGAAGCAGGACAACAAATGTTCTCTTGCAGAGTGTAGTAGTGTTGTTTCCAGAAGCGAATCTTACCAAGAAACCAGAAGGGAGACGGTGACATACAACAGCAATGGCCAATCACATTTATCACGAACAGACAGTGGGACACTTGGGTGTAAACTGGAAGTTTAGCACTTGGGGGCTGATCTGACTCACACATGGCATCCTCACTGACACATGGCTCTACCTGCAGCACCAAGGCCACTTGTTTCACACCAACTCCCCTCCCTTCTGCCTTGTAACTTGATTCATTGAACAATCCAACAAATTATTCCATAAAGTCAGCTATTAAGATGGTCCCAAACACCACTAAGCCAATCAGCTTTCAAGGCAGGCTTTTTTTTAAAAATATTTTTTTAGTTGTTGATGGATCTTTATTTTATCCACTTATTATTTATATGTGGTGCTGAGAATCGAACCCAGTGCCTCATGCCTGCTAGGCAAATGCTCTACCACTGAGCCACAACCCCAGCCCTCAAGGCAGGCTTTTAATTGCACAGATGTGGCCACTCTGTAGCTCTGGGTTAGCAGGATTCTAAGATGAACCCCAAGATCTGGTGTGTGTGCACTGTATAATCCTTCTTGAATGTGAGAGGAACCTGTGACTACAACGGGGTACCACTCTCATAATTATGCTATGTCATATGGAAGAAGGGATTTATAGATGTAATCAAGATGCCTAAATAGTTGATTTCTACTTGAAAGACAGATTATGCCGGATGGGCCTGACCTAATCAGCAAAGCCCTTACAAGAGGTCAGAGAGATGTGAAATAAGAGAGATTTATCCTCTAGTGTTGTGGAAGCAAACAAATATGTTGTGAGCTTCTTATAGAACAGGGAATGTGGCAAGAACCTGACAGCAGCCTCTGGGAACTAAAAGTTGTCCCTAGCCAACAGCCAGCCAGAAGTAGGTAGGGGAAATTCAATAATCACAAGGAAATGAATTCTCCCAACAGCCACTGAGGTTGGAAAAGGAACCTCAGCCTCACTTAGGACAACTGATTTCAGCCTGGTGAGACTCTGAGCAGAAGACCCAGCTCACCCATATCCAGACTTCTGATCCATGGCATAATATCCATGAGATAATAAATGTATGTTGTTTTAAGGCAGTAAATTTGGGGTACTTCTTAATGCAGCAATATAAAAGCAATAAATCTATACTCAAGACTTGAATTTTGATGAAAATATCCTAGTCTGAGTTCTGAGATGTAGAGAGGACTTATTAGTGTGGCAGAAGCAGCTAATGAGCTTCTTCATAAGTTGGAGAAAGGTGTCTCTATTGTTGCAGTTGAGAGCATGTGGTGGCCATTTATGCTGTTCATCAAGTATTTTCAGTTCTATGGATAAAGAAAATGTGGTATATATACACAATGGAATATTACTCAGCCAGAAATAAGAATGAACTTATGATATTTGCCAGTAAATAGATGGAACTGGAGACTATCATGTTAAATGAAATAAGCCAATCCCTAAAACCAAAGGCCAAATGTTCTCTTTGATATGCAACTACTAACACAATAAGAGGGTGGGGGGAGAAGAATAGAAGTACTTTGGATTAGACAAAGGGGAATGGGGGAAGGGAGGGAGATGGAAATAGGAAAGACAGTATAATGAATTGGACATAACTTTCTTTCCTATGTTCATATAGGAACATGACCAGTGTAACTCCACATCATGTACACCACAAGAATGGGAAGCTATACTCCATGTATGTATAATATGTCAAAATACATTCTACTGGGCTGGGTTGTGGCTCAGTGGTAGAGCGCTCACCTAGCACAGGTGAGGCAATGGGTTTGATCTTCAGCATCACATACAAATTAATAAATAAAAATAAAGTTATGATTAAAAAAAGTCAACCTTAAAAAATACATTCTAGGGGCTGGGATTGTAGCTCAGCGGTAGAGCACTTGCCTAGCACATGTGAGGCACTGGGTTCAATCCTCAGCACCACATAAATAAAGGTATTGTGTCCACCTGCAACAAGAACCAAAAAAAAAAAAAAAAAAATTAAAAAAAATTCTACTGTCATGTGTAACTAAAAAGAAAAAATACAAAATTAAATTTTAAAAAGTATTTTCAGTTCTTCTCCACTCTGGAAAATGACAGCCCTTTACTGTCTGTCACTCTTGGTAATCCTGATTGGATGGACCATGTGCATCATATTGGTCAATGCAATTGGGAGCAGAAGTGATACGTATCAGTTCCGAGCCAGGGCATTTGATCAGTACATGACTCTCCAGAGCTCTCTCTCCTTCTGCTAGTGGACAGCAATGTTCCTAATAGCTTGGTAATTAAAGTAAGGCATGTGGGGCAGATTCTATCCTCTGACTAATGAGGAATCTCTAATGTGAGTGAAAAATAATTTTTTTGTGATTTTATGGTCCTACAATTTTACGGTTAGTTGTTACTGCAACATAAGTTAGCCCATGCTGACTTAAATGGAGGATTACTGAACAACAAAGCCCAAAAGGACAGCCAGAGACGCAGAAATGAGAGGATCAAGAGAATAAAAGGACATACAATATCTTTCATGTTTTGTATGTCTAAGTTTTTCCCACTCATTATAAAAAACAAAAGCCTCAAGTAAGTGAAAGCAGAAGAGAAAAACATGAGAATGTCACCCGTTACTCGCCTATGTTGAAAAGCAAGACAGTCACAGGTGCTGGTCATGTCCAAGAAGATCAGAGATAGCGGAGTGGTTGGCTCTTTGACCTGCAGGGGAAGAGGAGGCGAAGCTGCTCTTGGACAACTTTCTCAGGACAAATGCCATCCTGTCTTTGGAGTTTCCACACTCCCTTAATTGCAAGAGCCTGGAAGGCAGAGTCTTCATAGCATGCTGAATGAGACTGCCAAAGATAATTTAGAGGGAGTGTGTCTACCTATAAAAGTTCTGATGAAAAAGAAAGTAGTATCATAGGACAGAAGAGATGTGTTTTAAAACCCTGATATTCAAAGGGACAGAAGCAGCTCTGGGTGACTAGGAAGACTGAGTTAAGTGATCAGTTCGATCAGTTTTAAGACCCTTGGAAAACAGCTGAATGGGTTCTGTGGCAAACAACTTAGATCTTAAAAGATGGAGGTTCTGGTGAAACGTTCTGTGGGAAATTAATAGAAATTCCATTCTAGCAGGTTTGGATTTTGAAGATAAAAATACTACTGGCTCTGCAAATGATGGGAGACTTATAGCAGACATGCATAAATTAAGCTAACCCTATGTATATCTTCTCAAAGTGTTATTCTGTTCAGACACATCAATAATGCATAGCCAAGGAGACAGATTGAACAGTGAAACAGGCCTCCTGACTCCAGCATCTGGTAATTCTTGACCAATTATACTAGAACTGAATGGATTCTATTCTCAGGGAGCCAAATTTGATTAAAAAAAAAAAAAATATATATATATATATATATATATATAGAACAAAGACCTAGGAATGGACACTATTACTTGTAGAACATTTTTCAATTTGAATTTATTGGCTGTGTCTATGTAGTAAGAGGAAATGGAATACTGAAGCCCTGATTCAGGCCATAAGTTTATATTTACAATGAAAACATAAAGTAATTATGACAAAATGGGTTGTTAAATTGAATGACCTTCGGTAGTTGCTTCAATTCCCTCACCCTACCTTTTTCTTTTTCTTTTTTTTTTTTAAATTTTTTTTTAGTTGTAGATGGACACAGTGTCTTTATTTTATTGCCTTATATGTGGTGCTGAGGATCAAACCCGGGGCCTCACACATGCGAGGCAAGCGCTCTACTGCTCCAGCCCCCACCCTACCTTTTTCTATACATGTGTAGTCATAGCCTTTGGGAATGATGAAGATATTGTGGATGCCTGAATATCATCCCAAGGGACACACTCCTAGTGATAGTCCAAAAGCTACTCCAGCTGCAAAATACTTGCCTACTAGTCATACGCTCTTCTCATTCCAATGCAAGGTGATGTGACCAGCATATGGCTACTATAGGCAAGCTGGTTACTGTATTTTTCAAGTTTTATCTTGATTTCTCTGGACCTTAAGTTATTTGGAAGATGAGAACAAAGTACAGTATTCTCTGAAGGAATGTCATTTTGCTCTCACAGTCAGTATTCGTAACCGAGAGAGACAACGATTTAGGGTGCATTGAAATGTAACTAACTGCATCAAACTTTACAAATTAATTAGCAAAGAGATACTAAAATAGGCAAGTGATGATTTGATGCTCCACCCAAAATTATAAGAGGGGGCACAAACAAGATAATTTGGGTCTTTTGAAAGTCATTTCTTTTCAAGAACCTGTTATCCACCCTCCACCCCCCCACCAGCTTCTCAGCTTTTCTTCTAAATAGCATTGCTGATGCTTTATTAGTTAATCAATAAGACATGATACAGAGTATGGTTATCATAAAATAATCATACCCTGGAGCATTTTGAGGCATGAGCCACTTGTCTCTAATCAGATTGGGTTGAGATTACCTTTGGATAACCACACTCCTGGGAACTGTCTCATTTCTATTATGAGTACATTTTATAATAGGGAAAAATGTACATTTCTGCAGGGGAAAATGAAGTTGGCAGTGTATACCTAGCAATCATTTCAGTTGAGCTGAGAAACATTTCTCTTTTTGAACCATGTCAAACTCGGCTTCATCTATTCAAGTAATGTCAGAGAAAAGAGGCACTGCACATGCGGTGTGGGGAATCCAGTACAATGGAGGCTGTATTTTACTTTGGCATGGCAAGCTTCAAATTATATGCAAACATTCAAAAAGGGCATCTGAAACTTGGCATGCATGTTTATAAAAGGCACACTTTGAATCTGGAGTGGGCTTAGGTGTTTAGGTTACAATACCAGATGATCTCCCATGTAAAAATGGAACAAAGCCTTTCTCTAACTTCCTACAGAGTAAGATGTTCATTTCTGCTTCAATTATAATCCTAGGCACACTGGAGATTCCATTAAGAGCAATTTCCATATCTTCCTCCTTATCCTGACCAGCCGAAAATTTTAATCAAATTGCATATATTAGAAAGTTAAAGACAGAAAAGCCTGGTGAGTCATGAGATCCACTTTACAACAGTGTGCATAGCACTTACAACTATTGGTTTAGAATGGTGGAAAAATCCATTAAAAATGTTAGATGAACACACTGTAGGCTGTAGAGATGATTATAAATGCTTAGAGCACTAGGTTCTAATCTTGTTTTTTGTTGTTGTTTTACACATAGATTTATATCCAGGAAATTTTAACATGGGATAAATGATGAAAGGAAAAAAAAAGATGGTGAAATTACATATGCTAATTGGTCTGTGATGGAAGTAATATTTGTCACTAATAATGAAAGTGAGAGAAAGAAAACCCAATGATATTATTGCTACATTGACAGAATCAGATGCCTAATACTCTTTGGACTGTTCTTGTTAGTTACATAATCTCATAATAAAACAAAATTATTTCTGGTTGGTTTTTCGAATGAAAAGAGAAAAAGTCAGATAAAGAGAAAGTCTTATTTTATGGATTTATTACATTAGAATTAAGTTTAGCCTCTATATGGCAATACTGCATTTGATTAACGATACCCCCTTGCAATGCCAGTTATTTCAAGAGTCTCAGAATGTCTGTCTTGGGTCCAACAATTGCTTAATCCTTCCTACTATTTCATTTCCTCAGAATTCTATTTGATCTTTGCAAAACAACAAGGGCAGCTGGGTTCCTGGCTTGAAAGAAATGAAGCCTGGCCAGAAAGAAACCAAGCAAAGATTTGTATTACTCATTTAAAAATTCAACTCACACAACTAGATGGAAACATCCATTTTTAATTATTCAGAGCAGAAAGGCTCCCTACCTCAGATTCCTCCAAGTTAGGAGATTACTTGTGTTTCATGCTTAAAGTCTCATTTTGCCTTGTGCAGAATTGCCCAAACGCAGCCAGTGCCAATGTGAACTCTCCTGCTATCTCACACCTTCCAGAATGATGCGCTCGGAGGCTGTGTAGGTGGCTCTGGAGTGATAGGGCCTGGGAAGCTTATTCTCTATGAGAAACAGTGAGAGCCCGGTTGGCTACGCCCTTGACTGATTGGGGCTCCTATGGGCCTCTTTCCACTATTTTAACATCCCTGTCCCAGTCATTTCCTACAGCCTCAACTCTGACATCACTACTTGACCAGGCAGCTTTCTTCAAGGACCCTGCAGTCAAGGGAGTGGCTTCACCAACATCTTCCTTGATGGTTGCCACAATGACACAGCTCCTAAAATTCCTTCCTATTTACATGACAGTCTCTTATCAGTTTCTTACATTCTCACTTTCTTATATTCTGCTGATCTTTGTCTACTTCTCTTTTTTTAAAATATTTTTTAGTTGTCAGTGGACCTTTATTTTATTTATTTATATGTGGTGCTGAGAATCAAATCCAGTGCCTCATGCATGCTAGGCAAGTGCTCTACCACTGAGCCACAGTCCAGCCCCTGTCTACCTCTTTTTTAAATATTAAACATCTTCCCCAAATCATGGGTGTCTTTTGCCCTTTGTTTTCATCTCTGTGTAATATACCCTCTCTCATACCAACTGTTAAACCCACAAGTCCAATTTTGACTTTCCACCTGTTATTAGCTTATCACTTTCCACTAACATTCAAAACCCACAAAAACTAAGCTGACTTACTGTGGTATGCAGAACCTAAGACGGCACCCATGAATGCTTCCCCCTCATGTCCACATCTTTATGTAATCCTCTCTCTTCAACTATGAGAAGAACATGTGGATTGCCTCAGACCAACAAAATATGGCAATGGTGAAGGGATTTAGCAGATGTAATTAAGGTTTCTAATCAGTTGATTTTGAGTTGGGTGGGCCTGACCTATTCAGATGAGCCCTTTAACACTGGGTATAGGCCTTTCCTAAAATAAGAGATTTGAAGCAAGAAAGCCACTCTCCTGTTGAATTTGGGGGGGGTGTACTGAGGATTTAATTCAGGGTTGCTTTACCACAAGCTACATTCCCACTCCTTTTGTTATTGTTTTTAGTTAAACATGGCAGTAGAGTATATTTTGATATAGTTATACAAACAGGGAGTACATCTTATTCTAATTAGGATCCCAGTCTTGTGGTTGTAAATGATGTGGAGATTCACTGTAGTGTATTCATACATGTACACAGAAAAGTTAAGTCAGATTCATTCCACTGTATTTCCTATTCCTGTCCCTGCTCCCTTCTCTTCATTCCTTTTGTCTAATCTACTGAACTTCTATTCTTCCTCGCCCTTTGTTGTGTGTTAGCACCCACATATTAGTGAGAACAATTAACCTTTGTTTTTTTGGGATTGGCTTTTTGTTTAGCATAATAGTCTTCAGATCCATCCATTTACTGGAAGAAATCATAAAGTCATTCTTTTTAATGGCTGAGTAATATTCCATTGTGTATTTATGCCACATTTTCTTTTTCCATTCATTTGTTGAAGGGCACCTAGTTTTGTTCCATAGCTTAGCTATCATGAATTGAGCTGCTATAAACATTGATGTAGTTGTGTCACTATAGTATGCTGATTTTAAGTCCTTTGTATATATACTAAGGAGTGGGTCAAATCATCCCCAGACCTTTTTATTTTAAATTTGAGACAGGGTCTTGCTAAGTTGCCCAAGTTGATCTCAAATTTGCAGTCCTTCTGCCTCAGCCTCTCAAGTCACTGGGATTATAGGCAGGTGCCACCATGCTCAGCCTCTCCTGTTGATTTGAAAGAAGCAAATAACCATGTTGTGAACTGGCCATGGAGAAGACAGCCTTTCAGAGCTGAGAAGCCTTAGTCCTTTAACTGCAAGAAACCGAGTTGTGCCAACAATCCAGGTGAGCTTACAAGAAGACCCCAAGTTCCAGATGAGCACATCAGCCCTCAATGATACCTCCTCGCAGCCTGTGGAATACTGAGCAAAGGACACAGCTTAGCTGTGCCTGACCTTCTGACCCACAGAAATCCTATGTTGTTTTAACAGGTAGTGATAATTTGTTTTGCAGCAATAGAAACTTACCCTTCCAAAACCTTTATTATTATCCTCTTGTGTTCAGAATGTGAAAGTTACCTCATTCCCTTTATTAGATACCAAAATCTGTCACTTATTCTTGAACAATATCTACTGAATTATTCAAACTACATCCCTCTATTTTATTCAAATCATTATTTCAGGAAAGATTTGCTGGACACTGTGTCTAGCTCTGGGAATGCATTGGTGAAGCCAGAATGATTCCTGCCCTTGTGCAAAGTAAAGTGGCCAAAATGAACATTGAACATATAATTGCAGGGGGTGCTGAAGTTCCCTAAGAGATTAAACCTCATGTAGTTGGAGGAGGAGGCCTCACCACCTCCAGGCTGAGTTGTGCCACCTTCCTACTTGTCTCTTTCTCTTTCCTCCAGGTAGAGTTACTGGGCTAGTCTTTCCAAAAGATACATTTTAATATAAGAACATTTGCCTCTGTTTGAGGACTTTCAACAGCTCCCTGTTATCTCACAGATTCAACAAGCAAAATAGTAATAAGGTTGTGGGCAATGTCATGTGTGCCTTATGTACTAAGAACATGAGAAGTTTGAAGACTTGAAAGAAGCCACAGAAGTGGTAAGTTCTCTGTGAGCCAACTCTGAATTGTCTTTTCACACTGTTGCTACCTCCTTAGTATTTTAAAGTGTTTGTAAAGATTATTTTTCTAATTATGAGTCTGGAGCTTACAAATGTCATAGGTAAATTGGAATATCCCCAGAAGAAAACCATTTAACTCACTTTGGCCCTTATCTCAGGAACATTTTGACTAATCTACCTACTTAAGCTAATCTAAGATCAATATTTGGTTCATGTCTGACCCACAAGCCTGTGACTGAATATGAGAGTCACATTTAAGTTTATATCTAAGTGACAATAACTCTGAAACCCTCATCTGCCCAAGAAAAATAAAGCAGTAATAGATTCCTTTTGGTGCTCCTCCCAGCTCTATCTTCTAGGCCACACAATCACTACTATGGCTTGCAATTTAACAAGGCACAGATTCCCTTTTCTCCAAAGAATTTACCCTCAGGAGCTCCTCAGTAGGAAAGCTATTCCCACCCACAAAACTTGTGGGGAGAAATGTCAGTCAAGACTGGCTGACACATGGAGTACAAAGACCGACTCACCTGCCTCAAGGCGGGACCAATTTTGCGATGCAGTCTACCCTCCAGAACTGTTGTGTGGGACCCAACAGAAGCTGACTTCCAGCAGAGACCTTGTTTGTGGGTAGCTTTCTTCCCCTACCCTTTGCTGCTTCCCTCATCCCCTTCTTTTGGGAATAGCCCTTAAATCAATCACTTGAACAGAAATATCCATCCTGGAAGCCGGACGCGGTGGCTCATGCTTGTAATCCCAGCACTTTGGGAGGCTGAGACAGGAGAATCGTGAGTTCAAAACCAGCCTCAGCAATGGCGAGGCGCTAAGCAACTCAGTGAGACCCTGTCTCTACATAAAACACAAAAGAGGGCTGGGGATGTGGCTCAGTGGTCGAGTACCCCTGAGTTCAATCCCCAGTACAAAAAAAAAAAAAAGAAATATCCATCCTGGGATCTGCTTCTAAGGAACCAACCCCTGAACAATACCTTAAAGAATCCCTCGTTTGTTTCTATGAGCCACTAAAAGAATCTCCTATGTGCCTACCACCAATCTGTCATGGCGGACTCCTGTGGCGTGTGCCACCTTTTCTAATTGATTCAGATGTCCTTGCCACCACCCAGGAATCTAGCTGAATGAACTCCATGTGGTTTCTGTGGAAGGCTCACACTCTGAGAAAAACCATGTCCATGCCAGGGATGCTATTTTTTGGACGTTCCTCAGGTTGCCAGCCTTCAAGATGTCACAGTTGGCTCAATTTCCATGAAGAGTTGGAAGAATGGCCTCCCCCTTCACTTTCTGGGCACTTGGTAACAGCCCTGCTAGTGCCCAGTTTTTGAGGGTCTGTTTTCTGGCCTTTATTTCTCTAGTGCTGAGGGATCAAGCTCATTTCTAGGGACACGTGGCCAAGACGATGTCATTCTTTTAAAATCTTTTTGTAGTCCATGCCCTCAACTAAATACTTCCCTCCTGTGCCAGCTGGAAGCAGAAGTCCCATGGAGTGCAAGGGCGTGTGGGAAGGAAGCGCGGTCTGTGCTAGTCTTCTGGTACCTAGCTCAGTCAGCCAGAATTTTTTTTTTTAATTTGGCTTTTATTTTAAGCCTGTATCAAGGAAACCTCCTTCCTGAAACTATTTTGGATAGAGAACTTCCGTAAAGAAGAACAGATACAACCTGTTTTTGAGAAACTCTCATTTTGTGAAAGTTAATGCACTTAGATACACATGAAAAAACTTTCAAAATATAATTCTTCTAAATCTTACAAAGTTTGTTTGGTTTTATATAAGAAACTTCTAGAATAAAATCCCAGGCAATTTTCATTCTCTTTCACAGAGAGTCAAAATTTACAATGGTATTTTCTCACTTTTGAGCATATGGTAAAGTTGAATTTTATAGTTAATAATTCTATAGCCATTATCAAGATTCCGCCATTAACACTTTGCTCCACTTGCTTTATCATGTACGTATATATCTCTGTGTCTATCCATCTATACATCAATGATGGCACTGAAATTATTTTTTAAAAGATATTTTATACTTCGATTTAGAACAAAAATATCCCATATTTGGGGGTCCAAGTGAGAACAAATTCTACTGAATGTTACCTCTTCAATAACAAAAATATCAGAGGCATAATATGGTCTTAAGAAGTGATACTTGGGGGCTGGGGTTCTGGCGCAGTGGTAGCATGCTCGCCTAGCACGCGTGAGGCACTGGGTTCGATCCTCAGCACCACATAAAAATAAAATAAAGATATTCTGTCCACCTGCAACTAAAAAATAAATATTAAAAAAAATTAAAAAAAAAAAAGAAGTGATACTTGACAGAGTGGCCTGACAAGGAGATCTTAAATTATTTTTTAAAAACCCTTAGTTCTGGGCTGGGATTGTGGCTCAGTGGTAGAGCATTTGCCTAGCACATGTGAGACACTGGGTTCAAGTCTCAGCACCACATAAAAAATTAATTAATTAATTAATTAAAGGTATTCTGTAAAAAAAAAAAAAGACCCTAGTTCTGGGTGAATATTGTTTTAACACAGTGGGCAAAGCAATGGTGAATTAAATCACATGGAAAATTGAGTTGAATACCAGGATAAGGTTTAAGTAATAATTCTCTTGATCTGTTCAGTCATTGATGTGGGAAGCTATTTTTATTTAATTAATAAATAAATGTGTCTATTCATTAACACTTGAGTATAAAGTCAGAAGCTAGAGTTCAGTTACAATATTAATGCACTAAATAGAACCATATATTTCAGCACAATGATTTACAAAGCTCTCAATCATCTAACATTTACACTGATGCAACTGATTACCTGAGCAGTGTTGAGGCAGAAGGAATTTACTCCATTCTGTGATACTATTTTCACTCTGGGCACAAGGGATTTAACCCAGGGATCCTCTACTACTGAGCTACAATTTCTAGCTCTTTTTATTTAGAGACAAGTGGTCACTAAGTTGCCCAGGCTGCCCTTGAACCTGTAACCTTCCTGCCTTAGCCTCCTAAGTAGCTGGGATTACAAGTATGCACCACAGCACCCTAATGGATAATAGAGATTCTTGAAGAAGAAAAAACAAAAGAAGTCAACAACACAAATATTAAAAACTATAATCTAGAAAAAATTTCCTAAGATAAACAAATATTTGAAACTACATTTAAAATCCATAGTCTTTAAATAAAAAGAAAAAACTCTGAGCATCTGACCCAAGATGAAAAAAAAATTAGATGACAGATCATTTTGACACCAATGGTTTATGACAGGAGAAAATGGAAATATATCAATGGAAAATGGAAATATATTTAATGTACTCAAGAAAACAAAAAGCCAAAATTTTGCATATATCTTACACATATACAAACTATTATCAATAAGTGAGAACTGAAGGAATGTTATTCCTGTGAGTGTTTCTTTAAGGAATCCACTAGAGAATATGCTTGGACAATGAAAGTAACTCAAATATCTATAGAAGGATTGGTAGTGAGCATTAAATATATAATTACTTATAGAACTAAGACTAAAGATTAAAAGGTAGTTAAATGCTCTGACAATGTAGATATGGTATAGCACAAAAAAATGAAGGGGGTAGAAACAGGGAAAGCATATGCAAAAATCAAAGAGGAATTTGAACTGCTTTTAGTAAAAATAATTGCTAGTGATAATATTAGAATTGTTATTCTGAGACTATTGCACATGTAGTTGGAATAAAACAAATGAATTATTATGTGATTTTTTTAAAAAAATTAAAAAAAATTTTTTTAGCTATGGATGGACAGAATATCTTTATTTATTTTTATGTGGTGCTGAGGATCAAACTCAGTACTTCACAGATGCAAGGCAAGTGCTCTACCACTGAGCCACAACCCCATCCCCTATTATGTGATATTCTAATTCTCTTATCCCTTCTGTCTATGAGAACCAAGGTTCATGGTGTGGAAGAAAGGAGATATAGAGGAAGCTAAGTAAAAGCCTTATAACCATGAATTTGGAATGAACATAGCAGCATGTGTTCAAGAAGTATTTTATCTTTATATATATATATATATATATACATATATATATATTCTGCTTCCATGAAAAGCCTAGAAACAATGACCAATCCCCCAGATGGCGGTCTCAAAATATAATTTTCTACTGAAGGAAACCAGAGCTTCTAGGAGAAATGACTGAGGTAAGAAGTATTTAAGATAAACCAGAAACATATCATACCAGAGAGTAAGTACACTAACAAGTCACTAAAATAGTGTCTAAAGGACTCATGAGACAACCTAAAGAGGCTCCTGCTGGACAAAAATATAGCACTTTGAGCTTCAATAAGGACAGGAACTGCAATAGGTTGAAAACTATCAGATCTGTATAAAGTTGTCTGTTTATAATGGTATTTTAAAAACTTGTATACTTCAGAGGATGAAAAGAAATAAATTATCTGAAAAACTGATAAAGAAAAATCAAGGACTTATCTTGCCTTTCCTACATGGATTGTACTACTGAGTTACCAAACCATAGATGAAAAGAAGCATTTGTTTTAAAAACTATTCTCGGTAATAAATGGAAATGAAACAATTGAAGTATTTCAGTATTTGACCATTTTTTCAACCCCATGAGTTAATACCTCTGGTCAATGATGATATTACAAAAGACAGACAAGACAACCACCTACCATCTTACTGAAGGGATCTAACCTGAGTTTGATCAAGTGTCTAAACTCAATTTGTAGGAAATGCAGGAGACAGGATCATGTTGAACTGTGCCTTCAACAAAATCTTAGACTGCTGGAAAAAAAATGCCCTTTCTTCAACAAATAAATTGTAGAGGAAATTAAGACTTGTCAAAAAATTGGGCAAGACTACACTCTAAAGTCTAAGGATACACACTTGAGGGATAACATCACAAAGAAACAAAACGTTTACTGTAAGTCAGAGAGTAGCTCATTCTGAAGGCAGAATTTTCAGACCCAGGTGATGATTACAAGGGTGTTCACTTCATGATAATTCCTTAAATTATGAGATGAGACAGAATGAGATGAGACAAAATGAAATGAGATGAGGTGAGATAAAATGAGGTGAAATGGGATGAGAGTGAGTTTGAGATTGTGATTGGGATGATGTTGAAATAAAGATAAATTGAGGATGAGAAAAAAGTGACATGAAAATAAATAAAAGTTGTAGTTGATTGACAATGTTGAAGAGTTATAGTATTTTGGTAAATAGAGAGATTGACCAGATGATTATCATGGCGTTGACAACAATGATTAGCATACATTGAGCGTTTACCGTGTCAGGCACTGTGCTTAGCACTTCAGCTGAATTATCTCCTATAATCCTCACAAAGCCCTCTGGGATGAGCTCCGTTAAATACATGCTTCTTCTTTATCCCCTAGGCAGATAGTTCTAAAGTGCTTTAAAAGACTCTTCAGAGTCTCATGAACCCTGTACCAGAGGCCAACTCTATAACAGTACCTTGGACTAGCTTTCTCTCCTCTGCGATTGCTCGCTTTAGCTCCCTGGAATTTTCCCCCATGTAAACCATAAGCATACAAATCTTTGTCTCTGCTCTTTGGGGAAGAAAAGATATATCAATTGGGTTGCATGCTGCCAAGAGGAATCCTGATGAGCAGTTTCAGTGGAGTAATGAGGGCAGAAGCTCAATCAGAGGAGGTTGGAGAGAATAGGAGATGAGGAAATGGAGAACGCCAACTGCAGATGCTCTTTCAGGGGTCCAGATCCTGTGAGAGCATCTAGCAGAGGAGAAACTCACAGGAGAGGGAGGGGAGGGGAGAGTGGAAGTGTAGGATCTTGAGCCCCAGTGTAGAGTTGGCTTCTGGCCAGAACAGGTACCCCTTATTTGTAGAATTGGAAGGAAGGCAGAGTAAAAACAGGTATGAATGTGGGTAAGGTTGATAGTTTAGATGGTGGGAGCAAAAAGAAATTCACATCAGTTGCTTCTATTTTCTCAAGGAGTTATGTCGTCAGGTCAAAAGCTGAGGAAGGGCAATAGGGGCGAAGCAAGTTTGAGCAAAAAGGAGGAGTGAAATAATTTTGGAAACTGAGAATATATTGAGCAAGTGATCGTTAAATTATACTAAACACCCATTTATTTATTTTACTGGAAAGACTGCTAACTAATTTCAGTCCCATTTTGGGGGCAGGTAGCTTTTACATACAGGTACTATTTATTTTAAAAAAAAACAAACCTCTCATTGTTACCAACCTGATGAATTGGAAAGACTATAACGAAGAGTAAAATAGAGAGCTAGTCTCTCATATCAAAAGCAAGTTGGAAGTGAGGGCCAGCTGAAAGGAGGGTGGCCCAAGGGGGAACATTAAATTTGGGTCCCAAAATTGGCTTAATGTTGTCAGTGTACATCAAAAAACTACTGCTGGGGACTGGGGGGTTTTCTTAGTGGTAGAGCACAAGGTTTATATGAGCAAGGCCCTGGGTTCAATCCCCAGCACCAAAAAAATAAAATAAAATAAAATAAAAATAAAGAACTAAAAAACTTCTGCTGCAAATGCACAGGTGATTTTTCACAAGTAGTACACTTTAGAATATGTATGTTTTCTTAAACAATACATTAAATAGAATGATGCTATTCCTATCAGCAGCTCAGTTGGCTTCTCAAACTGAGCTCATGCAGAGAAGCCTCTAAGTACCACACTGAGCAGTGACATCACTTTTTCCCTAGTTACCCAACATGGAGACAGAAATGAATCAGCTAGATATAAATGCAATATCTAATGGGGTGGGAGTGTTATAACTTTTTATGGCTATGGGATCTGTCATCCCTGTAACTTAAAATGTGGTCACTCAAAACGTAACAAAAAAATGTTATGGGGCCTGTCAATGCCTTGCTTAGGATGCTGGCAAAATATGTTCTATATTCATTTATTTTGGTGGGAGCTGTATGTAGCTGGTTCATTGGCTATACCTAAACTCCTAAATTAGGGTTTTGTGGATATGTCAACACAAAAATAGGCACATATTTTGTATTTTACAAGAGTTGGTCAATAACAAGTATCTAGTAAATATCACAAGATTTTAAAATTTGTATGTGCTTATTTACATAATATACACGGTTCATTCCCTTCAGCTGAATTGTATCTGCTCAGGTAGACACTCTGAGAAGGTGAAACAACCCTGTTCCTACCTTGATATGAAACTGAACTTCACTTTTTCCTTTGTGCTTATCATATGTAACCACCAAGTAGTCTGGGTTTTCTGTTTTGTTTTAAGTGACTGCCTTTGACAATTGTTGTTATTACTTTTTGGAGCAACCATAATAAAAAAGCCAGAATGATTATTCTCATTTTACAGCTAGCAAAACTAAAGAATGTAAAGTTTAAATGTTCTATGCAAATTCATCTTTTACTATTATAAATACTTTTGTTTCAGACTGGATGTAAAATTAGAGGCCCGTGACTGGTGCCTTACTCTCACATCTAGGGTCTGGGGGATTGTATTTGAGTGCCAAGCCTGATATGTAGTAACTAGAAGGGAAAACACATACTCATCATGCCTGAACAAAAGGATATTTTCTACCAGAAATGTAGAACTGTTCCTGAGCTGGTGTTGGGCCTACATTTTCTTCTAGTATGTGCAGGGTTTCTGGTCTAATTTCTAGGTCTTTGATCCACTCTGAGTTGAGTTTTGTGCAGGGTAAGAGACAAGAGTCAAATTTCATTCTACTACATATGGATTTCCAGTTTTCCCACAAGAATGGGGTCCTAATTAGAATAAGATATATTCCAAGGGGCTGGGATTGTGGCTCAGTGGTAGAGCGCCTGCCTCGCATGCGTGAGGTACTGGGTTCGATCCTCAGCACCACATAAAAATAAATAAAGATAATGTGTCCATCTACAACTAAAAAAATATTAAAAAAAAAGATATATTCCAAGCTTGCATGATTATATTAAAATGGGTTCTACTGTCATGTATAACTAAAAAGAATTAAAAAAAAGAAATTCAAGAGCAACTAAAAAAATGCAGGACAGCATTTTCAGCAATTCTGTAAAAATTCTCACTTTTTCAGTGTTTAACAATGTCACCTCTTTTGGAAAATAATTTTTCTAGTCTTTGATTTACCTAGTAATAAGTTTTCAATTATTTTAATGAAGCTTTTCTTTTTCATTTGAACAATATCTTAGCTGTCTTTTCAGTTCATAATTCCTAAATAAGTTTAAACTTTTTGGAATTTTAGGTAATGTACTATGGTTGTTAATTTAATGAAAGTCCGTGTAGATGCACAGCATGTGCTTTCTTCATTTTTTTAAAATTATAAGATGGCAAAGGAATTGGTTGAGAACCAGTTGGTTGAAATAATTGATGAACTAATAGGATCAGTTTTAGGTAAAATATCTTCAGGCATGAGTTTCCATTACTTTTTTTTTACTGTATGTCTCTTATTTTTAGTTACTTCTGATTATACTTTAAAATAATTTATCAGTTTTATTTTTGCCAACTTTGAAGATTTTCTAACAGTTTAAAAGTTCAAGCAGCTTTAATAGCCTTGTTATAAACATCATCTTTCTTTTTCACTCCCAACTCTACCATCCTTGGCACCATTTTGAATTCTGGGTGAAGATGCTCGTTTACTTCTTAGATCTAAATAATATATTTATTTGATGACTTCTTGACTTTTCCATTTTAGGTATTATCTGTTAATTTCTCAAAAAGGAGATAAGAATTTAGTTATCATTCACTTCCTCCACACAAATTCACACTTTTAATCTCCAAATTTGGCTCTATAACAATTTTGGTTAGATCACTATTCAGTGCTTACATGACTTAGGTGCTAGCCCCTCCTGTGCCATATGATATACTATGATTATTTTTATTTCCCTATGTAATGTTTTTGTTTTTTATTGAACTCAAGGCTCATAGACTTAGATTAATTATAACAATTATTCATGACACCTACTTATCATTGGTCTGTACATGGCTTTCTTTTATTTCCTTATTGAATTATCTGTTGTAAATAATGCAATTAGCACCCTTGAACTGACACCTGAAATGAAAGCTAGACTTGAAAATAACCTTTATCTAACCATCTTCTCCCCACTGACAACCTATCTATCCTTCTATTTCTCTTTACCTAAATGAACCATAGTCCTGAATCTTGTCTTTGTCATATCCTTACTTTCTTTTTTATATGACTTTTATAGAAATGAACACAGGTAGTAGATTATAAATATGTTTGAGGGGTTCACTTTAATGGCAATCTTTGTAATTGGAATTATTTCACTGAGAATAAGTTGAAATTTTAGACAAAGGTTTTTTTGTTTTTTTTTTTTTCCTTTCTTTTTTTCCCCCCTGTTTGAAATTATAAGATCATGATCAGGAAGAAGAAAGAAACTCAGAGAGGCAAAGTAGGCATTCAGAACTGTATTTTCCTTAGCCATCTGCAGATTCTGGAAGAGGTGACTAAATAGCTGAGCAAAGCTTTTGACAGACTCATAAAATCAACAGGATGAAATTGGAGTTCAGTGCCCCAGGGAGGAAGGGTGTGGGATATCTGCTAGGTTTTAGACTGAGATCATTAACACCTAAATCCTAGGAGTAAAGAATGAAGTAGAAGTAGACTAGTCCTCATAAATATTGAAGCCTACCTGAAAATTTCTCAGTCCTCTAGGAAATTAAGATGATTCAATATTGCTAATGCTTTTAGCAGTCAACAGGAATCAAACTTGCAAATTCACTGGAATAAGATGACCTCTTCTTAGACCTCAAGAAATCTCTACAAGGTTTCATGTTGATATGCTTGGCATTCAATCAGAGAAAACCCAAAATAAGTAAACATGATGAAAAACCAAGAGAACAAAAGATAACAGAGGTTCAAAATAATGGAGTTATCAGACATATACTTTAAAATAGTTATGTTTAGTTGCTCAAAGAAATAAGAGACAAGACAGAAAATTTTAGTAAAGAACTGGGAGCTAGAAGAAAGAACAGAAAAAAAATTAAAATTCTAAAAAAAGACTTCCAACAAGAGTATATCTAACAAAAGATTAAACAGTTGAAAGGAGGATTAGTTAACTGAAAGTTATTTGGATAAAAACATCCTAAATGAAGCAAGAAAGAGAAAAGAATAAAAAAGTAATACTTTTCTATTATGCCTGATAGTTTTTTTTTTTTTAGAAGACACAGGAAGGGAGAAAGACAATTGGACAGAATTAATATTTGAATTTTCCTAAAAATGATTAAGTATACAAAGCCAGAGATTCAAGATCCAAGTCACAAAAAGGATAAACACACCCCAGATACCCCCTCTAGACACATTATACTATGATTACTTAACTCCAAGGACAAAGAGAAAGAGAAAAAAGACAGATTGCCTTCCAAGGAACATCCAGTAAAACAACATAGTGGAAGCTGGAAGACAATGGAACAATATTTTAAAGTGCAAAAGGAAAATAAGTCCCTGTTAGGCACAGTGGAACACACCTGTAATCCCAACCACCTGGGAGACTGAAGTGGGAGGATTCCAAGTTCAAGGCCAGCCTTGGTAATTGAAGACATTGTATTATTGTCTTATAGTTTCTACTATTGTATTTTGAGAAATCTGGTGCCATTTTGGGTTGTTTGGTTGGGAACTGGACTCAGGGGCACTTTGCCACTGAGCTACATCTCCAGCCCTTTTTAAATTTTTTACTGAGAGACCAGGTCTTGCTAAATTAAGGCTGGCCACAAATTTGTGATCCTCCTACCTCAGCTTCCCGAGTAGCTGGGATTACAGGCTTGCACCACACCCGGCTGCCATTCTGATTCTTGATCCTGTTTTGAACCTCATTTCCCAATCTCTCTGGATATCATAGGATTATTTCTTGGTCCCCAGTGGTTTGAAATGTCATGATGAAATGATATTGTGTTGGTCTATTTTCGACTACTGTGCTGGATGGCATGCTTTTTACTTCTGAGATATTTTCTTGAATTACTTTTTTATAGTTTCTCTTCCTCTATTTTCTGCTTTCTTTTTCTGGAACTCCTATAACAGTTATCAAATCTTCTGGAGAGATCTACTTTTTTTCCCCTCCCCTATTTTCCATATATACACACACATATGTGTATATACATACACATTTATATATCTCTCTATATATTTACATTTTCTTAGCTATTTCTTAAATTCTACCATCTCTATCTTCCACTTTATCTAAACTGCTTTCATATTTGCTATCACAGAATACTAATGGTGGTTGACATCTCTGGGAGGTGTGTCTATTTCTTCCAAGTATGTTTAGGTCTCAGTCATATCAGAATCTTTCTGCAACTTTCTGATGTTTCTGGCTCTTTTGCTTAAACCAAAAGCTGTCCCGAAAAGCCAATTAGAAACTCTGCACATGTGCATGCAATCTTCACTGTAGGGCAATCTAGCTGGGTTCATCCCTTGGGGATTCCCAATGTCAAGATCTTAGTTCAGACTCTTGGGAAGTTCCTGATGTTACGATCTTACTTCTATTTTTCTGCTAGGAGCACGTTGGCTTGACAGCTAGCAGTCTGGGAGCTGAGAGGGTCAGGGGCAGTGGCTGTGCAAAGTGGGAAAGGGATAAAAGAATAATTGCTTCATTAACACACTGTCAGAGAAGCCTTAACCTCATCTTCACCCTCACTTGCCAGAGGTACCTGGGTCTTGGGGGGATTTTGTGATGTAAATTGAGTTTCCATTCAGCATTCCTAGCTGCTCTCTGCAGCCTGCTGTCAGTACCTATGTGCTTCCCAACCTCCACAATTTTGACTTCTTTCCTGGTCTCCATGAGGCTTAGCTTTTTAAAGGATTATCAGATTAATTCAACAAGCACATATTGAGCACCTATTATGTGCCAGGTTCACAGAATAATTACAACTTAATGTATTTGTGGGATTTTGACTGTTTTCAAATGTTGAACTGCAATGATCGATGTTTGTCAAGCCTCTGTTTTCTCCTTGTAACCACTGGGCTACTTTCTCCAGCTTCAATGTCCTTTGTTTATTTTTTCTCCAGGGTACCATTAATTCTTTTCCCATCTTCTATCAACTGGAAATATCTTTTCTCATCTTTTTCTTTTAGATTTAAGCACATAACCTACTTCTGAATTGTGCCTTCTTTCTACATAAAAATTCCTCCCCTTCACCAATCTGCAATAAATAGAGATGACTTTAAACTCCAAATAGTAAGAAAAATTACTGCCAATTTGTATTCAAGCTAAACCTTGATCATCCTCCCCAGTTTGGTTAGGCAGTGCCATGGTTCTTCCTGTGTCATAGACCTGACAATAGTGATTCAGAGCCATCACAATTAATCACCTCACATATTAAGATGATTATTATTTACTAGAGTCCACTACATATCAGGCACAGGAATTTTCACACGTGTTGGGCGGCATTGCTTCCTGGGGCTACAGTATCTGAATTCCAATCCAATAGTGATCAGTCGTATGACCCTGGATGAAATATTTCTTTGTGCTGTTTCCTCATCTGTAAGACAAGTAAGATGACAGCATGGACCTCAAATGACAGTTTTTTTATCTGTAACATGAAGATAATAGTGGTCCTTCAAAAGACTATTTTGAAGATAATATGACTTATGTCATATGTTTTCCATGTTCATGATATATTATCATTATTTTATCATCATCCTATTCAACAGATGAGGGCACAAAAGCTCAAAGAAATTAACTGAATCTGTCCATGACTAGACAGTAACTGAACAGGAGAATTAGAAAGCAAACTCAGGCAATTCTGATAACACTTTTTTCAGAGTGTCAGTATAGCAAATGTCTATTTTAAAATACATGTTTTTTAGTCCTATTGATTAAATATTTATTATTTACCAATTATGCATGGATAACATGGCATTTAAGTTGAATAAAAAACACTTAGTTGGCAATAAGAGTTTCACAAATGGATGAGAAAAGGCAGTGAGGAAACTACTCATGCACGGGGTAGTCTGGCATGGGGTATCAGCCTCAGCAGGGTGAGGAGGGTATCCATGTGGGGTAAGGGGAGGAGGGAGCAGCTCCAACAGTGCCCATGGAAGATGAAGAGAACATTTGTGTAGAGAAGTGGACAGAAGTAGTAAAAAAATATTTGTTACATACAGGGACATTCATTAATTAAGGAAATACACGAATGATAATGGGAGATGAGTTTCTTATTGTCAGAGTAGCAAGTTACAAATACAGAAAGAATGAAAATGAAAATCAACTTTGTGATATTAGATCGTAATTGAGGGTATTGGTTAAAAAAATGGACATAGTAGTTTATAAACTTCCCACAAAGAATGCTCTGAGCTCAGATGGCTGTAGGGTAAATTTTCCCAAACATCTAATGAAGAAATAACGATTCCATTTGACCCTGCCAGTAAATAGAGAAGGAAATACTTCCCAACTAATTGTCTGAGGCCAACATTACTATGGTACCCAAAATCAGACAAAGATATTACAACAACAAAAAAACCCCTAAAAACCAATATTCCCTATGAACATTAATGTAAAAATTCTAAACAAAGTACCTTATCAAATCTAACAAGATATTAAAAAGCTAGTAAATCATGACCAAGTGGGTCTTATCCCAGGAGGGCAGAGTCAGCTTAGCATTAAAAATTAACCAATGGAATTTATCATGCTAACAATCTGAAAGACAAAAACTTAGAATCATCTCAATAGATGTAGAAAAGGCATTTGACAAAACCCAGCAGAGATTCTGCTCCACCCCATCAAGGGCAATCTCCACTGAAGAACAACTCTCTATTCTATTCTTGAAGATATTCAAAACTGGGTCTCCACAGCCATTCTTGCTACCTGCTGCTCAAGCCCATATTCTAACTTAATGACCTCTTACTCAAGTACTTTAACTATCATTTAACTCAGTGTTTCCCAAATTCTGTTCCTTGGAACACTAGCATTCCTTGAAATAAAAACCCTACTTGGAACCTCAAGATGCACAAAACCTGAAGAGTTCTAACTCCAGAGAATAAACCATATCCAAGATATTTTTCTTTCATGGGAATTTCAACCATTGCTGTCATTGCTGTTCCATCAGGACAAACTATTCTATCCTTGCTGCTAAAAGCATTTTATTTTGACTCACCTGTCCATTCTTGCTCATATATTATAAAGTAAGCATGGGAGCTTGAAAGATAGCATGGTGAGAGCATTCTGGAAAAACATTGTGGAAAGATAGATGTCCCTGGATCTAGCCTGATGCCAGTTTAATCTTTAGACACCACTTGTATATGAGACTCCTCTGCCCAAGTAACTTCTACCCCCACAATGGAAAATGGCAACTTTTCCTAGATATATTTACAATTCTTTGATTTCAATATCTTCTATATTCATAAAAGAATCTAAAACATTTATCCCAGAAATATTGCCAAAAATATTTTAAAACCACAGAAGAGATCAGTTAAAAAGATACTTTAGGTGGTGCTGTAGAAACACTTTAAGGGTCTTCTCTCTGTATCCAACCAAGAGAAAGTCATGCAGCAAAAAAGAAATTTCTTCCAGTGTTTGCTAACACAGTATTTCTTTCTATAACCATGAAAAACATATTAAAGAGAATTGTGTCCTGTGAGAGGTGAGTCTATAAAGAAGCTGGGCACAGGGTCATAAAACTACACGAAAAAACAAAAGAAAAAGGGAATCTAGCAGAGCGTACTCCTTTTGTGTGTCCAGGGCATAAGGGACTTGTGCTTTGTGCAAAGCACTGCACATCTGGGAAGCAAATAGTTTAAATAAGGTAGTAATATATTTAAGAGCACCTTTTGAAAGTTACAATCCCCAAGGAAGATAAACCATAAGAATCTTCTCACTGCAAAAAAGAACTCAAACACATTTGTTAGAACAAAGGCACAAAATGAATCGTGATGTGAGTAATATGCTGAATTCACAAAAAGCAGTCTCTTTTCCAGCCTGATTTTGCCTAAGAAAAATTTCAAAGTACTTTTTCCTCAACACTTGAAATAGTTGTTGACTTATAAAGTACTCATGTTAACTGCATTAGGCTAACAGTCATTTGGTATAAGTAGGAAATAGACTTCAGCTAACCCAGAATAGTGTGAGAAATGTTTTGATTATTCCTGTGAAGCTTTAGAATAAAGTCCACAAAACAGGAAAATACTGAAATTAACTTACTATGGTTTGGTCTTACATGGAAAAATCAGGCCATGCTTTGAAGCACATACAGACAAGTCCATCAGAAATGATCAGCTCAACTTCTCAGCATATTATCTATTTTGTCTTCCATATTCAAAGGGAATCAAATGGCCCAAATTTTATTTAAATAGGCCTCACAAATACACTAATATTCCTCATTCTTAGGACATGTAGAGAGGAGTAAGGCAGTAAGAAAAACTGAGGAGAAAACAGAATTATATTGATTCATTCAAACTATTATTTTCTCTATTTCAGGAAAGAAGCTTTCAAAACAGAACAAGTGTTAAGTTAAACTAAATCACCTCTGCCACCTGTTTAAGATTAAAGAAGAGTTAAAGTTCTGGATATCTGAGAAACTGTACCTATTTGTACAAATAATTGTACTCCAAAGTATCAAAGCAATGCATGTTTAGCATTGCCATCACCCCTGGGAAGTATATAAAATAAATGGAAAATACAGTTTCTGCCCTCCATAGACTTTTCATGCTGCTGGTGTTAGAATTCTAGAAATGGAATCAGAGATGATTTAAAACTAAATATGGATTTTTGGGGCTGGGGTTGTGGCTCAGAGGCAGAGAGCTTGCTTTGCACATGTGAGGCACTGGGTTCAATTCTCAGCACCAAATAAAAATAAATAAAATAAAGATGTGTCCATCTATAACTAAAAAAAATTTTAAAAAAACCCTAAATATGGATTTTCTTAATGAAATGTACTTGTAGACATTAATCTTAAGCAATGGTACAATTGTCAATACTCTATTTTTTATTTATCTGCATGGAAATGGCCATCTCTGTCAGAGAACACCTGCTACCTTAGAATAGACAAAAGAATAGTTGTTTCCTCATTAGATTACTACCTCTTCCTTCTCCTCTTCTTCCCATGAGTGGCAGTTATAATGGGCATTTACTCTTAGAACTATTTGTAGACTGTGCACATGTTATCACTTTCTTGTATGCCATACTTCACATAACAGCATCTTTAAAAACCTCAAGGGTTGCTATGCTAAACATTACATACATGCATGTCTCTCTCTCTCATACACACACACGGGCGTGCATGCACACACACACAAAATCTAATAGGCTTTCGTGGAGGAAAAAAGAACAATGATTCTATATAGACTTCTCTTTTTCTCTTCTGTTGAGTAACTATTAACTGTTCAAATGTACTTAAAAGTTAAAGAGTTTCTAAACATATCAAAAGTATTATACTGTGTCATGAGTATTATTTGAGAGTTTCAAAGATGTGTGACTTTTTGGCTAGGGGTGAAATTGCATGTATCTTTATTCTCTTTCTTTCTCTCTCTCCCTCCCTTGCTCGATACAGCTTGCTGCTGTAACTATACAGAAGCCGTACTTGAGACAAATGGGCATCTTCCTGTGCTTGGAGCTCTGACAGAGTAGAAGCTCTACTTTGATCTTATACCTTATGGCCTATCCCTAAGTTTCCTGCTTCCACTTGCATTGTTGATTCTAATTTTAGAAAAAGTCTGCTTCTCTGAAATAAAAATAAACAAACCTGAACTAACCCAGCCACATCCACCTATAATTTATTTGACTTAATCAACCTACTTTTCCTCCATGTCCCTGAATTACTTGAGTACTAGGTTATTGTGTCATCAAATATCTCCCTTCCATCTGCCCTGGATGAAAACCTATAACAACATTTAATTACTGAAAATATAATATCCTTAAAGTCTCTTTTGGCCATGATCCTAACAGGTTCACAGA
Source organism: Xerus rutilus (assembly GCA_028644305.1). Taxonomy (NCBI): domain Eukaryota; kingdom Metazoa; phylum Chordata; class Mammalia; order Rodentia; family Sciuridae; genus Xerus; species Xerus rutilus. The sequence goes on along the minus strand of CM053405.1, from coordinate 42,414,474 downwards.
CAGACAGTATCAAACTATGACATAATATCAGCAAGAAACTGGATTGACCAATGCCTACCTCTCTGCTCCAGAATGGATTTTCTTTGTTTTTAAAAAATATTTTTTAGTTATTGATTGACCTTTATTTATTCATTTATTTATATGAGGATCCAGCCCAGTGCCTCCCACATGCAAGGGAAGAGCTCTACCACTGAGCCACAATCCCAGCCCCAGAATGGATTTTCTGAAGGAGCACAGAAAATGTGCACAGTAACTTTATTCTCTCTTCTGTGATCATTGTTACTCTAATACTCCTGAGTAGGTTAGGTCAAAATCAATTTAACATTTAAGGATACCTAGATCTGATCTTAAAAAGTTATGTGTTCTTAAAGCTAAGTTTTATTTTTCAAAATCAATACTACCAGGTAATGTTTTGATGCAAACAGTATATAAAGCAATACAGTGCACTCTGGATCATCCAAATATTTATCCACAGCACAACTTCCTTCAAGCACACTTTAATACAAAGTTTGGCAAAATAACCAGTAATACTACTAAGTCACATTGGTCAACAGTCACTTAATCTGACACCCAGAATCAAGGTCATAAGGCAAAGTAATTATCTGCCTCTTTTTATCCTTGGCACAAACACTGTACAAAAATGGGCATTTCTTTTTAGGCTGATGCTTTATTTCAGTGTAGGTTATCCCTTCTCTTGTTACTGTGTTTCCATAAGGCAAAGAAGAATGAATTCTGCAAGAGGGATAAGGTAAAAGAGATATAGAACAATCTTATAAAGTTACATTATTCCACTTAAGTGATACCTGCATTATAGCTTATTACATGGCTCAAAATTACTACGAGTCAAGGGTATTTCCCCAAATACGACTGTAGACTGCATGAATGACAGTAAATACAAACCATAACTGGTAACCTTGTTCCCTAACATCACTGTCATAAATGGGAGGAGCGTCACTGAATTATGTCTTCCAAAAATACTACTCACAGATACAAATTCCAAGCCTCACTTTAAACTCATACTATGTTGGGATTAGTTACTGTTTGGCTTATGTATACCACGGTTGCCCTCACTTATAGAGAAATTAAGAACTGACATATGTAACTTCTTCTATGGAGTAGAAACAAATGTGTTTTAATACAAAATATAAATTACCTATATTGTAAAAACATGTTAACAAAGGAGAGAGAAATACCACCTTATATTGAGCAACTGGAATTCAAACCCAAGCCTCCTGATTCTATATAAGGTGTGCTTTCAAAACCCCACAGCTGTCCATAGATTTCTTAATGATTTATCCAAAACCTTCATAAGAAAAAAGTGATTTTAGTAACTGTAACATCTCAGATTTAGTTTTTAATAAGACAGACGGGCATTTTTATTTGTTTCTACTCTGTTGGGTTTGAACATGGCTTGTATTCCCTTAGAGGTTCATATATTGGAGGCTTGGTCCCAGGGAGGCCCTGGTGGGGGGGTCCTAGTGGGAGGTCCTTGGGGCATGCTTTTGGAAGGTAGTTCTACCTCTTGAGTTCTTTTGAGGTTATTACAAACGGAGCAAGCATGGTCCCTGCTGTTCTCGCTACTCCTGGTTCAAAATGCAGTTGTTTGCTCCTTTATGTGCTCCTGCCATTACTGTCTGCCCATCGCCACGACGAGGTGATGCAGCTAAAGGGGAGGCCTGTGGCACAGAGCTTATGCCACATGGACTTTCAGCTTCCAAAACTGTGGGTTAAATAATCCTTTTTCTTCCTAAGTATCCTGTATCAGGTGTTTCCGTTATAGTGATGAAAAGCTGACTGATACATATTCCCCCATTAATGACTTATGGAATAAAATTTGAGTTAAAAACCCAGGCATTTTCTAACCAAACTTTTTCTCTGGAGGTTTTCCCTGAAGAATATAACGATAGCCTAGATTACAGCTGTTTGCCTTCTTTTATACTCCTCAGGGATCACTATGATCAAAGAGACAGAAGACCAAAGTAAGAACAGGATCTAGAGCTTGCATATTAACATATTAATTTATAGTTTTTGTTTGTTTTGGTACCAGTTATTGAGCCCAGGATGCTTTACCAACAAGTTACCTCCCCCAGACCATTTTACTTTATTTAGAGATAGAGTCTTGCTAAGTTGCCCAGCTAGCCTTGAACTTAGAATCCTCCTGGCTCAACCTCCCCAGTTGCTGGGATTACAGGTGTGCACCACTACATCCAGCCAGTATAGATGGTTTTAATTGAACACTAGACCAGAAATTAAGTATAAGTGGCTTCAAAATCAAATATGTTTTAAAATTAGTGAAATACTTGTAGTAAGAGGCTTACCTGTTAATTCATTAAAGTCAAGATCATACCTATTCAGATAATTGCAACCGTCTAGTAGCTTCAATTGTAATTTTATTTCCTTTAATTTATCTATCTCAAGATGAATATAGCAAAGTTATTATTTTATTGAGTTACACTATTAATTTTAAATTTTTATAAGCCAGCATATGGTTATTTGTATACTGCTAAATTCTGATAAAGGGTATCAACCATATAAATTCACCACCTATGAGTAAACAATTGTTGCTATGCTTAAAATCACACTTCCTCAGTTTCTGGACAGCCAGGAGTTGCTTACATAAATATGTAATGAGCTGTTTATACACAGAAAATAAAATTTTAAATGCTTGTCTATGTGTCAAATAGTGTTCCTTGGACAAAGCAAATGGACAATTCTCACTCAATGCATATAACACCGCCTCTCTAGATGTTAACACTGTACTTGATTATAACTCAAAGAAGAAATTCTAAAACAATTGTCCAAAGCATAAAAAAAGTCATCCAGGTAGACTACAGTTTCACAAAACTAACTGCTTAAGAAGCTCTCAGTATCTGAAATTGGAATAGAAGTCTTAGATATAAAACTTGTGCTATTAGGAAAAAGTATTAACAAATAAGAAAAAATTGCAGTCATCTCTTTTATATCTGTGGTCCTTGATGTGTTGTTGCCTTTTGGTCATGGAATCCTAACTTTTGTGTGGCCCTGCTCAGGCTCACACTCCAAGAGGTTTCTACTCAACAAGTGAATAGAGGATGAAGAAGTTGGACAGACAAGTACATCCCACCAAAGGCAGGATCAGATTGCAAAGGAGGAAAAGCCACAGCTGTGCTCTCCTGCAATCATGAATTGACAGCCTTATGCAAATCGGTAGTTTTCAGATCATGTCACCATACTGGGATCACCTGGGGAGTTAAACAACTCCTAATGTCCATGTCCTAGCCCCAGAAATAGTGATTTAATTGGCCTGGTGTGTGATTTGGGACTTGGAAGTTTAGAGACAGACAGATGATTCCAAAGTGTAGAAAAGTTTGGGAACAACTTTTGTTCTGGCTTATATTCTTTCATATTTTTGAAAAATTGAGTTCAAATCAACTTTAGCATGTTTCCAAATCAGTCTTATGCCATTATGAGAAATCTAAGGAAGGACTATTTGTTCTGGAATATTCCCATAACTGAAAATCCACAGTTAAACCAAACAACAAAACTAAGCAAACAACAACGTAATTGAATTATTCATCATTGTCAAAAGGAGAATGAAAGTAGGAAGAATAAAGGCATGAATACGCCGAGTTTTATTATGTATCTTCAAGACAAGAATTAGTAGGGATTCTTTTCAAAGCCATGCCATCCTAAAACCAGACTGAAGAATTAGGAACACAGCCTACACAATCTGGGTTTAAGTAATGATCTGGATTTATATGACTAGTCCAGCTTTTGACCTTACCAGATGGAGTAGCGGCAGTTGTTGGAGGGAGGAATAAGAATTGGGTGCTACACATAAATAAACCGGTGGAGATACTAAGTTCATTAATGTTCTTGTTGGCAGGAATCAAAATAACCTAGAGGTAGCCAAGTTGAATTACAGGTTTGATGTACTTAAGAGATACAAGTCATGTGGACATCAGCATTATTTTACACCAGCCTCAAGGCTCAACATGGAGACCTGGTAATCTTTTTCACAGTAAGATCCAGATGTGTTGCCCTGTGCTTCCTCCTCCTCTTGCAAAGAATATAAACTTTCCAGACTGAAGGAGAAAGAAAATAGTTTTAAAAGTTCAAAAGTGTCAGTTTATCTAAAGCAAATAATGGGAACACTAGATATCTCTGACCCTTAAAAAAGGAGAAAAGAAAAAATATGCCCCACTCACAACAGGGGAGCATATTGAAAGTGGAAAGCATACCTTTTCATGTCAGGGATTCACCATAAGAACTAATGTAACTTCACTCTGATACACAGGGTTAGCATATTTAAGTACAGTGCTCGATATGATGTTCTTTTGAAATTACAATGACCTGATCATAATGAAGACATGTGGATGTCAACAGCCAAGGTGTTTCCACCTCATGACAAAATGCAATCTGATGTCAGGTTGAAACCTCTACTAACTGTTGGAAAAATGAATGCTTTGCTTGCCTACATCGGGTAAAAGTACCTAAGTAGAGTGTGGTGTGAGTGAACTGTAGCCAGGGGACTAAAAGAAATAGTGGAAAGCAGCATTTCTGCGTCACTTTCAAAGGTTTCTTTGCTTCAATGAAATAGAATGGGTTAATAGAATGGGTTCTACACATCAATACAACTAATTCTCAAAATTTTTCTAGTCCTGAAAGCTGATGGTAAATCACCAAATACACAGACATAACAGTAGCTATGTTCTTGATTATTTTCAAATATACCAACTCATGCAGAAAGATGTGCTCTTTTGGCAAGTGACATGGCAATTTGGTTTTCATTTCAAGTGCCAACATTAACCAGTTGTTTATTCTGAGGCTCTAAACTCAATAGGTCTGAAAATGACCTTTGCATCTCTCCATTGGCTGCCAGGTGATAGGCTTCCACCTGAACACGGTCAGAATCCGGAAGTCAGTGCCAGCTCCTTCCTTTGTGTCCTTGTGCATCTGGAGCAGCAAATCAATCTGCCTTTCCAGTCTCCCTTTGTCAGGACCATAGGCCTGTCTCATTGTCATATCTAGACTGTTGCAGCTACTGTCTAGTTGATCTCTGTCAACACTCTCCTTACCTCTCTGGAGTTTTTTCCTGCCCTATTAGTCAAAAACTTATCATCTCCCTGTGTATTCTCTAACAATTGTAGGCCTTAATTTCTTGGGCTGGAATGTTTACTCCTCCATGTTCCTGTCGACTAATTTTTATATATAGCTTAAGCATTTTTTCTGTCAAATCTTTTCTGACTTTATCAGGATGATTTAGAGGGTTTCCTCATGTGAGCTTCTTATATCACCTTGTAACTGTATTGGAGCATTTGCTACAATGTTGTACATTTTTTTAAAACATGTTGATGTCGCTCCTTAGGGTGAGCTCCATATCCTGCTTAGCTCCTACACCCGACCTTCAGAAAGTGCTTAATAAATTGATCTGTACTAAATCTGTGATTATTCTACCTACCTGAATTTACAGGAGGACTCTAAAAAATACTGAGGTCCAGACTCTAGACCAATTCAAATTCAACTTTTGGGGTGAAGTCAGGTACTCCCCATGTGATTCTAATGTGCAGCCAGGGCTGAAACATACTGTGTAGATCATTTATTTTAAATTGCTAAAGCTGTTATCATGAAAAAGGGGAGTTTGAGGGTCTTTTTTGACTTTTTTTTGGTACTAGGGATTGAACTCAGGGTTATCTGACCACTGAGCCACATCCCCAGCCCTATTTTGTGTTTTATTTAGAGACAAGGTCTCATTGAGTTGCTTAGTGTCTCGCTGTTGCTGAGGCTGGCTTTGAACTTGAGATTCTCCAGTCTCAGCCTCTCAAAGTGCTGGGGTTACAGGTGTGCAACACTGTGCCCCGCTGATTTTTTTTTTTTTGAAGAGGATATTTTATTGGTTATCTATGGGTAGCAAACTGCCCCACAATTGAGCAGCTTACAGCATCCAACACTTATCTCAGTCTCTTGGTCAAGAATCTGGACACCGCTTGGCTGAGTTCCCTGGCCAGGATCTCATAAATGTGCATGAACAGTGTTGCCTGGGGGCTTAGGTCATCTCTAGGCTTCGCAGCAGAGGAGAGTGGACATTCAGGCTCACTCATATGGCTATTCTCACTGGCTATTGGCCAGGTCTCTTTAGTTCCCCTTTCTCCAGTGCAGCTCATAGTATGGCAACTGGCTCCAAATCAGGTGAACATTTCAGAGAGTAAGAGGGTAATCTTGCTTACCCTCTTACTCTCTGAAATGAAAAAAGGATCCATTCATCTTTGGACTGAAGAAGAGTTTTTTGTTTTTGGTACTGGGGATTGAACTCAGGGTGCTTTACCACTGAGCTACAGCCCCAGCCATTTTTATTTTTATTTTTTTTTAAATATTTATTTATTTTTTAGTTTTAGGTGGACAGAATATCTTTGTTTTTATGTGGTGCTGAGGATCGAACCCAGTGCCTCCCGCGTGCTAGGCGAGCACGCTACCACTGCGCCACAATCCCAGCCCTTATTTTTTTATTTTGAGACAGGGTCTCACTAAGTTGCTGAGGCTGACCTCGAACATGTGATCCTCTGCCTCAGTCTCCAGAGCTGCTGGTATTACAGGCATGGACCACCATGTCCAGCAAAGGAAGTCAAAGTTTTTTGTAAAGTAATCCTGGAAGTGAGATCCCATACACTTTTTCCATAGTCTATTCATCAAGTGCATGTTATTAGGTCTAATTTAAACTCAGTGTGAAGGGATAACACAAAGGTACAAATACCAGGAAGTGGGTGTCATTGGCAGCCATTTTAGAAGCTTTCTACCACAGGCATTTAATACTTGATTTCAAAACTAACCAACCTAACGGAATCCCAACTGGATGGTCTTAACCTTGGGAGTATGCACATTAGTGTTTACCTTGTAAAAATGATGCAATATGCTTGATAGAGATGTACTAATAATACATTTATATTGTTTAATTAGCTAACTATAGGTGCATTAATTTAAGGCTGTTTAGACAAGATAACATCAAGGCAGGTCAGTTTGTGTAACAGTAGCCTTCACAGGGCCTTATGAATTAAGTCAATGTGCTTTTCAAAGATTAAAAGTTCTCCTTTATTTTCCTAATATTTTCTTAGTTATACAAGTTCATAGAAAGTAGGCCAAACACTTTAAGGACTCAAAACAAAATTTGTTTTTAATAAAGAGCAGGCAACAGTAAATCTGAAAGTAAAATACCAAGTAAAATAGGCAAGTTAATGTACTTACCACTGAACTACATCCCCAGACTTATCTGAGACAGGGTCTTGCTAAATTGCTGAGGCTGGCCTCAAATTTGTGATCCTCCTGTCTCACTCTTCCAAGTTGTTGGGATTACAGGCATGTACTACCACAACTGGCCAATGTACTGATAAAAATAATCAATTTTAAGTTTACCTCTCATGTTAGAGGCAAAAGCCAATTTGTATTGGACAATATTGAATACTGATGTCAACTGTGATTTAATCCTTCCTCAAAGATACTATCACTACAAAAGGATCCATTCATCTTTGGACTGCTTACCATTTATTACTAAGATGGTAAGTTAAAGTTGCTTACAGACTTTAGAAACAGTACACAGAGTACTAAAAGCAAAAAGAAACCATTATGAAGACACAAATGACAAACTCTGGAATCCTGATGTTGATAGCACATTTACACAAAATCCTAAACTCTGAATCTCTACTTCAACCACAAAATGCCATCTCCTAAATATCAATTCAGTTTTGGTACAGAGAGCACCAGTCTTCCAGATTCAGAGCACTGCCTTGATAGCACTTTTTCCCTTGAGTCATGTCTTAATTATATGTCAAAAATACCTATAGCTTATAAAAGCTGGTATGGTTTTAAATATTTTTTTTAGTTGTTGATGGACCTTTATTTCATTTATTATATGTGGTGCTGAGAATCAAACCCAGTGCCTCACACATGCTAAGCAAGCACTCTACCACTGAGCCACAACCCTAGCCCCAAAGCTGGTAAGATTTTAAAGGGTATGTGGTCATAATGCAAGGTTATAAAAACATATAACTTGAGAATTGTGTTTTAAGTACTTTACGCATGGGGGGAAATGACTTATGAACAATCTATTATAGTTTGCTTTTAAAAAGATTAAATAGCACCGTTGGGGGAAATCTGCCCTTTCTTTCAGCTGAGGTGGCAATTCTTAGTGACATGATTATGATCACCAAGACCTGAAAGATAAAGCCATGATCAGCTACTATTACCCAACATAAACAATTTGTATCAGACATTTCGTTACAGTAGACATGAAGATTGAAGCTAGCAACCTAAGAACTGCTGAATCTCTACAACCCTTTAAGGAGCCCCTGAGCTACCCAGTGCTCATGCCTATGCATGGTTGTTTTGAGGCTTACATTGGAATTTACTACTTAGCAGATGGCATTTCACCAACTGAAGACAGAGGGTCACCTAAAAATTTAGTAAGCTTTCTTTTCAGTATGATGAGTTAGCATTCTAAAATTCCTTTGTTTTCTAGCCTTGGGCAAATGAATATATATGGAAACATAGGAAGACTAACTGCAGTCAGGTTTCTCTGTAGGGGGAGTTACCAATATGGTCAACGGGAAGACTAGAATTAGTGTTTAAATGGAATTGATGGTATTAGTCAAAAACTGTGGCTTTTAATAGATTGAAACAGATATATTTATGTATCTGTCTCAAGGAGTACAAGCAGTGGCACACCAGCAGTAATGGCCAAACCTGGCACTCAAATCTTGGTTCCCAGATATCATTTCTCCAAGGAAAGAACATAGGGCTCCTTGGAGAAATGGTTGATTCTAGGGTTGGGGAAGAGGAAGTACATGAGGAGCCTGGAACATCTTGTTTACCAAGGACTAAGAAAGGATTCAAGGAATGATTAGGTCACAAGGACACAGGCATCCAGGGGCTTCCACTGGTGAAATTTGGGACAATTAGAACATTAAAATAACAATGGATTTTAATCTGTTGACTAAGAATCCATGAGTTCATTTGGTAACAATTAAGTGACAAAATGAATGGGGACAAAGGGTTAACACTTTTTTTTTTTTTTAATTTTTTTGTAGATGGACATAATGTCTTTATTTTATTGCTCTGTATGTGGTGCTGAGGATCAACCCAGGGCCTCATGCATGCGAGGCAAGCGCTCTACCGCTGAGCCACAATCCCAGCCCGGGTTAACACTTTCTTTTGGAAGAATGTCAACTAGCAAATATTGCTGAAATGATGGAGTTAAAAAATCAGTCACTCACACAAGGACTGGGAAGAGGACCAGGTTTACATGTCCTATGGTCAAGCATTCAATCTCTATAGGGCCCAGTGACAGGACAATAGCTTGGTCAATGGGATTATAATTCTCCTCTGCAGATGGCATTGCCCTGCTACAGATTCTCAGGGGCCTGTATTGATTCTTCCACTGGATTTGCCATGAATTCCACACTATATCTTTCCCTACCAATGACAACCTGGAGTCTCCTGGGTTGTATGATCCAAGTGTCAGGGCCACTTGCACTGAAGCCTGGCACTGTTACAGAGCTCCTTCCTGCTCTGGGCCCCATTCAAAGCTGGCAGCTTCTCACCTCACTTGGGATGTAAGCTGCAGCATCACTCCCTAGTTGTAGAATGCATAGCCTCCAGAACCAAAAGGGGCCTTCAACTGCTATACTTCCTTATTGGTGGTAGAAGCTGCAAGATTCAGCAATTGGTCTTCACTTTGGAGAAGGTATCTTGATACTCCCCTGAGCACTGGATCTCAAAAAAGTTTACTTAAGTAGGAGGGTCTCTGAATCTTCAGTATTTATCTCCTTTCCACTGGGTACCTATATCTTATGAAGACCTTCAGCATGGTAGCCATCTTTTGCTCATCCTGCTTGTCAGTATTACGCTGTCAATAGAATGGACCAGTGTGGAGCTCCAAGGGATACTGATGATTCAGATTTCCTCACATTCTTTTATATTTGAGGGTGGGAAAGTTAACATAGCCCTGACACAAAATTCAGTCTAAATGAATATTGTTTTCTCAAAATTAACAAATTTCTGATCCTCTTTTCAAATTGGAATGGAAAAAATGCATTTGCCAAATCAATGATGGCATATTACATATGTGAGGCTTTCCTAATCTGCTCTAGCAATAAAGTCCAGTATGGAGGCTGGGTTATTACTTGGTTAAGTCAGCAGTACTCTATAGCCGTCCTCCAGGATCAATCTAGTATCTTTAGAAACCAGCTTGGCAAATTAATGAGATAGTATTGGGAGTGCCACCTCTCTGTCCTTCAGGCCTTAAATAGTGGCACTAATCTCTATTGTCCCCAAGAAATAATTTTGCATCTGACCTTTTATCTTGGCAGGAGCAAGTGGCAGTTTCAGTGTTCCATCTGGCTTTCCCCACTATGACAGGTTTTAAACCACAGGCCCAAGCACCCTTAAAATCCAATCCCAGGACTACTCCCTGGTTCTTCCCAGTACTTGTCAGCATGTCTCAGTTGGGTTATGCTGGGATTTACTCCTAGTTATTGTCTTGGGAGCGAGGAAAGTAAAGGTTGAGAAAAGACTATTGCCTTGTGGCACGAGGCTTCTTCATCTCTACCATAGCAAACATGCCAGTTAGACCACAGGTTCAGAGGAAGTCACAGGGGTATCCATCCAGATGACCTCATCCAATGTTTGGGATCCTAGGTTTCTCCACCCTCCTATTAACAGACCTCCCTGAGCTAGATTTTCAACAATTAAATATTTCTGGAGTTCTGTGCCTCTCAACAATTCTTTTAGTTGTAGATGTACACAATACCTTTATTTATTTTTATGTGGTGATGAGGATCAAACCCCGTGCCTCACACATGCTAGGTAAGTGCTACACCACTGAACTACAACCCCAGCCCGATAATTAGTTTTTTAATTGTAGTTTAACTGGGTCTGTCTTTCCATTACAGGTCATAAAGCCCTCTTTATAAGTTACCACAAAGACTCTCACACTTAGATATTAACAGCGTAACAGCTGTTTCTCATTTTCCTTCTGTAATGTGCCAATGTTAGCAGTAACCAGTCAACTGTCCTTGTAAGCATTATTTCCCCCCAATTTTTTTTCAAATACCTGTATCTTCACATCTATCACAGTACTTTCCCCCACTAATACAATGTCCCAGGTAAACACTAGTGAAATTAAGCTACAACCTTATGGCAGGTACTGTAAGTACCCCACCTACCAACAGTATGGCACCTTTCAGACTGCCAGGTAATAGATGAGCCTATTCCAATTTTATCATCCCCAAAGTAGGTGCCAACATGGATTAAATGTGCAAGATTTTTATGAGAGAGGATGGGGTAGCAGGTGGGAAAAACTGGGTAGACATTACATTGCAAGGCTGGGTGGAAGTGTCCTTGACTGCCATGTACAGTAAGGAAGACTTGACAAAACAAATGGGGAGTCCTTGAGCCTCAGATGGCAAACAGAGGAATCTTGTTTTTTCCAGAAACAGACCCGACTGGGTATCTTTCATGCTTGGTCATTGAGCGGAGAGAACCATCTTGGCACAAATGCAGGGACAGATTTCAGAGCACAGTAGCTGGGGCTTTTGGTCAATAAAGCTTTCAGTAGTTGGGGATTCCTGAGGTGTAGTCTCATAGCATTTTATTCTAGTAAGCTGCAAGGCTAGGATTCAAACTAGGTAGTTTGGTTTCAGAATTTAGAACCACTGCAGTAAAAAGCTTCTCTTAGAACTGCAGATATTTGAAATAAATGTTCTCAATCTTGCTTAAGATTTATACAGAAGTTAGGCCAAACTGGTAAAAATCATTAGGTTCCTCTAAGGAGTTTGTACTTCATTCTATAGACAGTAGGGGAGGGATACATCACAGATTAGTGTATATGAATATATTCCATATGCATTATATACACACAAATGAATAATTTATAGACTCACATGTAGCTTTAGTTTCCTGTGGTATAAAAGGCTGAGCAGATTTGAAAACAGATGCAACTAAAAGTGATTCCTGGACTGCATATATGGTAAGATGGTCAGGAAAATTTAGACAAAGCATTCATACCTTCTAGGGCATAAAGATTTGAAAGAAAAAAATACTAAAATTCACTTTCCAACATGTTCTTTATAAAGTCTTACTTGGTAATGATGCAATCCAAACTTCATTTAATTTTTATTATTTTCTTACTAGAATTGAAAATTATATTCTATTACTTTTATGCAGAGGTACTCTTTCCACATAGGCTGTGTTAAATATGCATCTACAGATTGAATGAGGAATTTAACCACTACTTGTAACATTAATTCCATGAGAATCCACATAAGCTTCCAACAACTCACAAATGAATTCTACAAAATATCACCTTTTTTTAAAAAAAGGAGGCTACATGTTTATTCATTAATCGGCTAGTGTTACAAGAAATAGATATTATTAACATTATTATTATTATTTTTGGTATTGGGGATTGAACTCAGGTTCTTGACCACTGAGCCACATCCGCAGCCCTATTTTGTGTTTTATTCAGAGAAAGGGTCTCACTGAGTTGTTCAGCACCTCACTGTTCCTGAGGTTGGCTCTGAACTTGCAATTCTCCTGTCTCAGCCTCCCAAAGTGCTGGGACTACAAGTGTGCGCCACCGCGCCTGGCTTAACACTATTTTATGGATATAAGAACTCAGGCACAGAAATAGTAAAATGATTTCCTTGGTCCACATAATGAGATCAAATATGAACCTAAAATGAAAGATTAAATCAGATTCTTATACAGTTATGTTCATTAACTATACATCTCAGAGATGTAAGAGTGCACAAGGCCTTGGGTTGAGACACCAACACTGAAAAACCAAAAACAAAACCATAACCCACCACAAACTAAACCAACCAAACAAAAAAAAGTACAACTGCAATGTAGTGTTACAAAGAGTATTAAAACCTAGAGATCCTTCTTTTGGTGGGAGGCAGGTATTATCTATTTATCACACAGTGGAAAATTAGTTGATCATGGTAAAATCTAAAAATTTAGGAAAATACCAAATTCAAAATCTCCAGAAATTCATACCACTATTACTTATTCAAAAAGACCTATGTGAATTGGAATAGAGGTTTTGAATTTCAGACTGTTTCACTTCCTAAGTCAGGAAGCCTAAAATCATAAACTGTGAACTCAGCAAAAGCAAGAAGTTAGGACCAAAATATATTTGTAAGTGATGGTTTAGGGAACTATATTTATAGTCTGGCACCAGGAAATTTTTGCTCACTTTTTAAACTAAATTCCAAATATATACATTATACCCCGAGGGCTATCAAGGTCACAGACCAGCTTTTAGAATTAGATGTTGTATGCAGTTCCAAATGATTTCCTATGTTCCCTAGTTCTGAAAGAGAACTAATGGTTCTGAATGGTTATGAAATTTAAAAATAAACAAAAATTAGGGCCAGTGGAAAAATTTTTACTGGCCAATAAGTACTTGTTATATATATCAGGGGTTTGTGTAGAGTTCTGAACTTCAAATATTTAACCTATCACCCACCTTATTTCACAAGGGACTTAAGGTGTCTTACTACATGAGCAAATACAATAATGATACAGGATAACTGTGCTGGGAAAAATGTATTTAAAAAGAAAGAAATACAGGAGCTGGGATGTAGCTCAGTGGTAGAGTGTGTGCTTAGCATGTTCAAGGCTCTGAGTTCAATCATCAGTTTAAAAAAAAAAGGAATAAAAAGCACGTGAATTGGTTCTAAAGTATATAGAAATAGCCTTGGGCAGCAGAGAATCAACAAGAGAGGCAGCTATCAAATCTTAAGTATTTCTCCTGTAATCTGCATTGGGAATAAGGACAGACAATATCTAGAAGGACATCTAGTTAGCATACACATTTTTATCCTTTTCAAAGATCTCTGCTTATAACATTAGTCTAGCCTGTTCTTACTTAATTCTTAGCATCTACAGTGTAGGACTAATTCCTTTTATCAATGAAGATGATAAATCACTACTTTAAAGGTTTTTACATACTTGGAAATCATTAAGTAACTAAACTTCTTTCATTAACAAAATAACCAGATTATTTTAAACTTTCCCCAAACACCTTATTCATCTTTAGATCTCATCACTTTGGAAATACTTTCCAACAGTTGGTACTTTTGTATGAGCTTCACAAATACTCAGCATTGATTTCTTCAAAAACTAACATTTTATTGGTAAGGAACAACACTGTACCTTGAAATAACATTCTAGTGCGAAAACATAATAAACCAGTAAACAAATAAGTATCAGACTGAAGTTAAGTGATGTGGGAAGAAAAAAAGTGAAAAAAGTCAAAGAGGTGAGGAGGACCCTTTTATGAAGGTTGTACTTGATTTGAAACCTCTAGCAAGGCAGTGGCCCTGCAAAGACATGAAAAGAATGTTCCAAGTAATTTTTTTGGCTAAAGGTTTAACTCATTATTCTGTTATGCACTTATATGCATTCTTTGTGAATTATATAATCTTGTACTGCTTCCTACTAAATCTTCCTTTTCTTATTTTGAAGACTAATTCTACCTTTTAAAAGCTTTTCATTACCTCTTTCATTGGTATATCCATAAGTTTAAGAAGCAAGCATGCCTTCTAACTCAAACAAGTATTTCCCAGAAATGTTAGCTAATATTTAGCTTAGGTGTTCCTGCCAAATAACATTTAATAATAATTTAAAAATAACTGAAAAAAAAACTTTGTCTTTCTGGATAGGCTAAAATGAATCTTCTAGAAAACAATTTGGTGGATACTTTATAGGTAAAACAGGTTGAAAAGAAACTGGCAGAGGATGACTCAAAACAGAAAATGAAGCTAAAGGCAGGATGGACGACTGAGGGGTCAGTAGAATAAGGTAGTAGTGAAAGGACCCAGCAGAGAAGTTGATAGGTCATGAATGTGGGATGAAGAAAACCAGCAAGGCTGGGAAACCCTCCCCTAGAACTCTAGCTCTTTGAGGAATGCTGCCACCACCTGGGCAATAGGCAATTTTTAATTATAGTATAACAATTATAGCTATCAGTTAACAATTATAAAATAAAAAACACTTTGATTTTTATAAAATAAGCATTTTTGTCAAGTCTTTGAACATGAAAAACAACAAGGGATTTTGGTGAGGTATGTTCAGAATTCTGCTCTATTTTTTAAGTCTCTGGTTCCTTATCTGTAAAATATGTACAATACTGTTCTGAGAGGTCATTTATAGTCTCAGAATTAGTGATAATAAATCAAAAGCATCTAGCTCAGTACCAGTACATAGTATGTACTCAATAAATTACTTTAAAAACTTATTTTTCTTCAGTATAATCTTACAAATAGCACTAAAACCTAATTACTACTTCTTCTTTTATTTTTTTTGGTACTGGAGATTGAACTCAGGGGCACTCGACCACTGAATCACATTCCCAGCCCTATTTTGTGTTTTATGTAGAGACAGGGTCTCACTGAGTTGCTTAGCGCCTCGCCATTGCTGAGGCTGGCTTTGAACTCACGATTCTCCCATCTCAGCCTCTCAAAGTGCTGGGATTACAAGGCTTGTGCCACCACGCCTGGCTCCTAATTACTTTTTTAAGTCACATAAATATGCGTATAGAGAAATGTATTGCATTATGTTTCAATGGAAGGGGGAAAAAACCTCCTGAAATAACACTTAGGGAAGAAATCAATTTCATTAAAATTAAGTCAAATAAGTGAAGAGTTACTGCAGGGAAAAAAGCATACGTGCAGGAGAGAGCTCTCAAAGTTTTTAAGTCAAGAGTAAATTAAATTATTATTAAAATATAATCTTATTTAGGTTTCACTCCTTCACAATTTTGACATGAGTTAGGGTGAAATATAACTTTGGATTTACCAAGGGAAAAAGGCTTTTAATGCAAACATATGGCAAAAATGCTATTTGGAAAGACATCTGAGAAAATAAAAACCAGGTCAAGGATCTTCTCAAAAATATGTTAGCTGGGCGCGGTGGCGCATGCCTGTAATCTCAGCACTCTGCAAGGCTGAGACAGGAGAATTGTGAGTTCAAAGCTGGCCTTAGCAATGGGGAGGCACTAAGCAACTCAGTGAGACCCTGTCTCTACACAAAAAACACAGAATAGGGGTGGGGATGTGGCTCAGTGGTCGAGTACCCCTGAGTTCAATCCCCAGTACCAAAAAAAAAAAAAATACACATATTCACACACACACACACACACACATATATACACATGTGTATATGTATACATATGACGTTAACATGCAGTGATGTTTCTACTAAATGCCTTTATTATGCAGCTCTTTATGAAGCTTAAGTCAGAAAAATGGCCAAAAATGGTCTGATTTACAGATTTTTAATTTTGTAGTGCTGGGGATTGAACCCAGGGCCTCCTCACACATGCCAGGCCAAGCACTCTACCACTGAGCCACATCCCTGGCCTCCAATCTATAGATCTTAAAGGTGAAAGGGTACTAGAGCTCACCTAGCATCTTTTCCTCATATGGAAGAGGCTCAGAGTAATTTATCAGAGTATTGTATAAAGATCAGTACTGTGACTCACAAATGAAGACTATTCACTATAGAAAGCAGTTCACTGTATCTGAACAAATTTTATCATCACCATTTAAGGCAAGGCAGAATGCGGTTAAGGAGGTCCACTTTGGAAATCCTTATGTTCCTGGGCTGACAGTCTGCCCTGTAAATTGAAGGTAAATCAGTAAAATTAGATTGTGAATGGTCTGGTTCACAAAGAGCTTTGGAGGCTTCCCACTTACGGTCCTTTTCTTTCTGCTTAAGATTCCTGTGCCTTTAACCAGAGGTGCAGCAGAGCAAATACTGAGAGGCAGTACTTGAGAAAACGAAGTCCAAGATTAAAATAAAACACCCACACATCGGCCTCTGGAGTGAAGGACA
Source organism: Xerus rutilus (assembly GCA_028644305.1). Taxonomy (NCBI): domain Eukaryota; kingdom Metazoa; phylum Chordata; class Mammalia; order Rodentia; family Sciuridae; genus Xerus; species Xerus rutilus. The sequence goes on along the minus strand of CM053405.1, from coordinate 42,397,605 downwards.
GTGAAATAATAAACTCTGATCCCATTCTGGATTTAGTACTTGGGCAAGTTTTAAGAAATCACGATTAACACTAGGTAGGAAAGTTTTCTGTGACACAATTTAGTTACTGAATCTGCTTTTTCTGGCCACTAGAGGTACAGGCTAGGTCTAAACCACTATCCAGGTTTTCTACCAAGAATGAATAAGAAAACACTGCTGGTAATACAGCATACAAACATTAACATATGTTCAACGAACAGTATTTTAGATGTTACATTATCTGCCAAAAGCCTGTTCCTTGGTAAATAATAGTTACTGTTGTTGTACCTAAACTAGTTATACATGTCGCAGCTTGCTCCTCAAAGAGAACATTCTATCGTCTTTCAAGAATAAAAACCTGCTTTATTTGGCACACATCAGTGAAGAGGTCTTGCAACATTTGCCAGAGTTAGACAAACAGAGCAAGCAGTTCAGTGCAAGCAATCACAAAATTTGAGCGCCAACCAAACCAGAGCTAATCTTTCAGTTCCTGTAGATTAGATGACAATATTAACTCACCCTTTCTGCTTGTTGACTTTTGCATCCCTTTATTTGTGTACTGAAAGAACAAGTACCTCTGTGGGAACTCTGTACCCTGACAACTTCATTATTTATCAAGTTTACTTTGGGCAAGTATCGATCATTCTTTTGTGAAATGAGTTAAGCTCTTACATTAAAAACAAACAAAAACCCCCTTTCCCAAGCATGGCAGCATTTCCCCTTGGTAACAAGGTTCAGTGGATCTATCCTACCCCAGCCGCTGCTTTCCCTCCCGAACGGGTAGACTTAAATATTGTGCAATCACGACAGGGGGATCCGGGTGAGGTGTGAACCAGGCTGAACTCGCCAGTTTTTCAAGAATCTTCGAGGGGCACTCGCCTTGACTTCGGGGCGGTTTGTGGGAACCACCTCTTTTCTTTCTCACGCTTCCCCGAGGCCAAAGAAAACACCCACCAGGACCTCCCCGAACTGTGCGGCTTCAGCTGTGGAGGGAGCAGGTGACCCTACCAATTTTGGGCCCGCTCCCGAGGCGGCCCCGCACCTTCTGGTCCACCCCTCCATTCCCGGCAGGAGGCCCTGGTCTCGGGCGCCGCGGGGAGCCCAGCGCCACCGCCCATTGCGCGCGGCCTCACCTGCCGCTCCCCGGAAATCTCCATGCCGCCCAGCCCCCGCCCCCTACGTCCTCTGAGTTGAGGTCCCGGGACCCACAGCAATGGCGCAGCCGGAAACTAGCCCCTCGACTTCCTCACGCCCGACTCCGAGCTGTGGCCAACCTATGGGCGGGCCGGGAGGGGCCCGGCTTCCGCCTTCCTGCTTCCGGTCTGGCGGTGAGTTGGAAGTGGGAGTCCGTGTTTCTGGGCGATGCAGAGCGGCTGGTGGCGGCCGCTGCGGTGGTGTCCGGGTGCCCGGCGGAGGCAGCCGCGGCGCAAGGTGTGGCCGGGCCTATCCGGGCTTCCTGAGGCCCTCTCCTTTGCGAGCCCTGCCCGGCCCACGGCGGGATGAGGGCCTGCGCCTGCAGGGTCGAGGGGTAGGGGTAAACGTGGCTTCCATGGGTCCATTGGGGGAAGGAAGGAAGGAAGGATGTGCAAAGGGAATCAAAAGGAAGGAGGATAAGACAAAGGAGTAACAGTGGCTGGTTGTCCAAAACCACCAGCTGTAGCTTCAGGCGTCAGGCGGGGCTGGTCGGGAGATGAGCCCCGTCGACCTATTGGGAGGAAGAAGAGTAGTATCTGTTCCTTACAGTGCGAGGCCTGGGCGTCTGGTATGATATTGAGGCTCCCTGGAGATGTGTGGCCTGTGGACAATAACTCCTTTACGTTAAAACAGTAAAAGTTTGCCATAAACCAGGTCCTTCACTCTGGCTTTACATCTTTGCAAAGTTCTTTTGCTTATTCTCTGAAACAATGAGTGCAGTGCTGGACTGGAGAAGGATCATTTCAGTGGAACCGGGTTCCAATTGTGGGTGGGGACGTTTTGAAGTCAGGGCCTAGTGTGTTTAATGTCATGTGTCTTCAGTTGAAAATAGAGGCATGATTCTTGTTGAAAATGAGAAGAAACTGGAAAGATGGGTTTGAAACCACTGACTTTTTTAAGTGATGGAATTGTGGGTAATATTTGGCTTTGGTTCTCTCTTCTGATTTTCCTAAATAAGGACACGAATTGTATAATAATAGTTAAAAAAATACCTTGGAAGAGTAAGGCTAGATGTTTGAATTTTGTAACTATGTACTTTCCAATGAGTGAATGAATGCATGTCAACCTTTCTAGAATAAAAAGTTCAAGCTCTAAGAATAGATATGGTGAAGTGAGCCAGCTTGTCTTTTATGTAAGTGAATATTATAAATAATTTTATTGAAATAATTCAGTAAAATATTAGATTTCCATTAATTAGGATTTCCTTACAGGGAATTGCAGTTGTGTAAATTCAGATTAGGAAAAAATAGATATTAAAAGCCTGTAATTGACAATTTTACATGTTACAGAATTTAGAAATTTTCCATTTAAAAACTTATTACAATTATCCTGAAAGTTGTGACTTCAATGTTTTATCTGTTCTTTTCTATTCATCTACTATATAGAATTTAACCCTCTCAGAAGTATACTGTGGAACCAAAGGCGGCAAAACCACCAAGAGTTATCTGAAATTGTGCGTGGCTCACTGATAATCCCCAGAAAAAATTAGAGATCACTACGCCAGCATAAGGTAGGTGATTTTTTTGAATCCTAGCAGAAACTAAGTGTATTTACACCCATATCCTACTCAGGTATTTTATTTCTTTAGTTTGAATAGAGGTTAGCTCAAACGTGAAAGGTATGGAAGCCTGTAGGGCAAAATAGAATACATTATTTAAGCTCACACTATCCTCATTTGCCAGATGGCTTTCCCTTAACTTGAAAAAGAATGACATGGATGGAATTTTTTATGACTGCTTTTCTCATTTATTAAATTGTTTATTTCATTCAGTAGGGGTCTCCAAAGCTGAGAGGGCATAAAATAGCACACAATTTTTAGCATATACCTTTTGGCATATGAATATGGGTATCATCCTGGCTCCCTTACCCTTCTCTTTTCCATTTTAGGAAATAGCCATCTATGACTTTGCTTTTTCTGGAAGTGTGTTTCATGCTCTGGGCTTGTCCTTTTTAAACATGAAAATTTGATTTGTACTTTAATTATCTGGTAGTACTGAGGGTATGTTAAATGACAAACAGAATTCAGCTGTTTCCTGAAATGAGCATGTGAAACTCAAGATTGTTGTAAAAGTGTGCTGTTACATAAAGTTTGTCTTGAATTTAGGAAGCATGTGAGATCTTAGTAGTCCTTATGACAGAGTTCAAATAATTTTTACTTTTGTCTCCTATAAATTTACTCTTCTGGCTGCATGGAATGGTACATGGCGTAATCCTAGCAACTTGTGAGGCTGAGGCAGGAGGATCACAAATAAAAAGGGCGGGGATGTAGCTAAGTGATAAAACATCCCTGGGTTCAAGCCCTAGTCCCCTCTTCCTTGCCAGAAGTTGCTATTCTGGTTGGCCTAGTTGAATTATTTATTTTTTCCTAACTGGAGATATCAGTCCTTATTAGGAATTCCAGTACTAATTTGTACTTTAAAAAATTGAGTGATAATGGAATTGTGAGTTAACTATATAAGTTTTTTCAGAATTTGATTAACCATATAGTCTTTCTCCTGTTGTCCACCCCTAGCCTACCTCCCAGTTTTCCTAAGACTGCTACAGAGATGTTTGACATAAAGGCTTGGGCTGAGTATATTGTGGAATGGGCTGCAAAAGACCCATATGGCTTCCTTACAACAGTTATTTTGGCCCTTACTCCACTGTTCCTAGCAAGTGCTGTACTGTCCTGGAAATTGGCCAAGATGATTGAAGCCCGGGAGAAGGAGCAAAAGAAGAAACAAAAACGTCAAGAAAATATTGCAAAAGCTAAACGACTCAAAAAGGACTGAAGGAATGAAATGAACATGCTGTGCAACCAGAGAAAAATCATTTGGAAAATTATGCAGCTTTGGAAGGACTCACTAAGGTTCCTTTGGATTTCATGATAGTATTATTAGTAAATGCTATCTGACCATATAGAAGAATCATGTTAGTTTTGACCTCTATACTGTAATTTTAGGCTTGAGTATAGAAGTTTGTTGGTATGTACTGGCAGTTATTATAAATAAGCATTTATTATACAGGTTGAGCATCCCTGATCAGAAAATCCCAAACCCCAAATGCTCAAAATCCAAAACTTGTGCACAAACATGATGCCACAAGTGGAAAATTCCAGTCAAGACACAAGTACACTAAAAATACATAAAATTATCGTATAAAATTACCTTCAAGCTATACAAATGAATTTTGTGTTTAGACTTAGGTTCTATCCTCAACATATCTCATGTATATGCAAATATTCCAAAATCTGAACAAATCAAACACTTGTGGTTCCAAGCATTTCAGATAGGACAGGATACCCAACCTTATGGTATATGAAGTATAAATTCTTCATAAGTGACTAAGTCATTTGCCATTTTGCAGCTTTTGTACTGAAATGAAAACATCCTATGGAGAAAAATGAGTTTAGAGTATGAACTTTATTC
>CM053405.1:42246955-42392486 GCA_028644305.1 Xerus rutilus | reverse complement strand
TTACCAGTGCTGGTGGGAGCCACAGAGGGTTCTTCCTTTCCAAAGTATGGAGCAGAGGCATGCCCTTTAATTTGAGTTTGAACAGGTAGAGGCAAGTGTTCCTTGATGGTCTCTTTACTAAGGAGTTTTTCTTTTTCATAAAATTCTTGACTTTTTATTTTAATTTCTTCTCTATATTTTTCATTCTTTAGTATTTCCTGCACACACATATATAAAAATAGGAAAAATATTAAATTAATAGCTTAAAGAACCCTAAAGAAAAGTTTAATTAAAACAAAAATCAATAAAAGTAAAATATATATTATATACATACATGATATTTGCTTTTTCACTTAAATTTGTAGATATATGTACAGAATAATTTTAAAAATCAATATAATCAATCTATTTGATTATATACCAGTGTTAAAATATTCCTCATTTAATGCTAGAATAAATGCTAGAAATAGACACGAAGGACCACAGAATAGAAATATTTCTATCCCAAAATGGAAATAAGCCATTTAACATGAAATATTACACAGGAGCATAAATCACTTAATGAAAGATTTTCCAAGCTTATCAAGTATTTTCTGCTTTAAAATTCATCATCAGTGACTACTTTTCCACTGCAGAGAAAGAGTCAAACAAACTCAGCACCACATAAAAATAAGTAAACAAAATAAAGATATTGCCGTTCTTTCTCTGTGGGAACTAAAGTGTTACTGCTAAGACCACCTTATAGTTCCACATCCAAGTTCATCTATCCCCTTTCTTTAGAGTGATAATGGCAAAGGACAGGAATGAAATCTGATTTCAGCATGCCCTGAACAGTAGTTCCAAATGCACTTTGCTATTGGAAATGCCTCCTCAAATCAGTACAATCTGTGCAGTGCAGTTCTGTTCCTCAGATCTGCTATTTTATCTAGAAGGATTTACACCCAAAGTAACAATCTATTAACTATTTTACTAAATATAAGACAATCACATTTAAGAAGTATCATTAAATATACCACTAAAAAGGGCATTTAAACTTCTGTACACTCATCCTTGATTTCAGTGATGCCAAAATTTAAAAAGATGTGCATCTTAAAAACAGATGAAAATGTTTTTTCTTCTATCTTGATTATTTTTAAATGGATGATTAAAAAATGCAATACCTTTATTTTATTCGTGTGTGGTGCTGTGGATCAAACCCAGTGCTTCACATGTGCTAGGCAAGTGCTCTACCATTGAGCTACAACCGCAGCCCATGGATGAACAATTTTAATGTTGTATTTGCTTATCTGTGTTTTCTGATTTTGCTTTAGGAATAAATGTCATTTATAATATGAAAAAATGAGAATATTAATATAACTAATGTCATAACATCAACAAAAACAAATTCTCAAGTTATTTTTTAATTTGAACACTTTAAAAAATGACAAAGACCAACATCAGGGTATCTAAAATGAATGATATAATCTTTCTATTTCTAAAGTGAATTTCAAGTAGTATAGTCCTTTAAAATGGTAAGCACCAATATTTAAAATAATGGGTTGAGGGCTGGGGCTGTGGCTCAGTGGTAGAACGCTTGCCTCGCATGTGTGAGGCACTGGGTTCGATCCTCAGCACCACATAGAAATAAATAAAGATACTGCGTCCATTTACAACCAAAAACATATTAAAAATAAAATAATGTGTTGAAATTAAGAGAAGGTGGCCCATGCCTATAATCCCAGCTACTTGAGAGGCTCAGCAGGTGGATATCAAAGTTTAAGGCCAGCCTGGGCAACTTAGTGAGACTTTGTGACAAAAAATAAAAAAGGGCTGTAGATGTAGCTTAGTGGTAAATAGCCCCCAGATTTATCTCCAGTATCCTCCCTGACTTGTGAACAAAATAAAAAATTTAAGAATTGCTCTAGTGTTATAGACTTATATATGAAGAATGGCCCATCTCATGAAATTTCCCCCTCAAACCTGTGAGGAAAAGAACAACATTTATAAATGTTCTAGTAGTTTTCACAACACAGCAAATCCCCATGCATAGTTTAATTACCACAGGAATGACAACTTTAGAGGCAGCTGCTAACAAGTGAAGGTGAGAGTAGACAAATTGGGCTTTGCTTTTCTTTCTTTTTCTTCATTCTTTCATTCTTTTTTTTTGTGTGTGTGTGGTATCAGGGATTGGACCCAGGACCTTGTACATGCGAGGCAAGCACTCTACCAACTGAGCTATATCCCCAGCCCCTTTGCTTTTCTTACAACATACAGAACTCTTTTTTTAAATATATATTTTTAAGTTACACATGGACACAGTGTCTTTATTTTGTTTACTTATTTTTATGTGGTGCTGAGGATTGAACCCAGTGCCTCACACGTGCGAGGCAAGCGCTCTGCCACTGAGCTACAACCTCAGCCCCCAGAACTCTTATGTAAGGTGATTTTACACAAAGGAAATCCTTTACTATGATACTGGAAATAATGTAAGTAGATAAGAGTACTATTTTTGTATTGCCATGCTCTTCAAGTTTGTGTGTCTTCATATGAAAGCTCAGTCTGAGGAGCAGGATGGGAGGTTCAGGGCCAGGTTAAACTTACCCTAGTAACTGATCTCAGGTAGCAAGAGGCTACTCAGGATGACATGGAGCTTGTTTGATCTTGGCAAAATAACATCAGTCACATTTCCTCAAACTGTACCCATGCCTACTATATTTACTTCACCTCCATTGTGGCAGTTGCATAGCTGGTACATGAATGTGCCCTCTGAATAAAAGGCAACAGGGACTGGGATGTAGCTCTGTGGTAGAGCAGTTGGCTAGTCTGCATGAAGCCCTGGGTTCAATCACTAGCACCTCACCCCCAAAAAAGCATCTTTCCTTTCTCTTTCTTCAACATTACTCTTCCAACTCAATTTCTTTCTTGTAACAACTATTTAGGTAAATGAAAAGCCACTCTGATTATGGTGATCATTTTGATATGTGTAGATGGATTAAAGATTGCAGAGTTGATAAACATGGAGACTATACTTTTTCCTACAAAAATTTTGTTTATTGTTTTTTGAACCCAGGAATGCTTAATGTCTGAGTCACATCTCCAGCACTTTTTATTTTTAATTTTGAGATAAGATCTAAGTTGCATAGGGCCTTGCTAACTTGCTGAGGCTGGCCCTGAACTTGTGATCCTCCTGCCTCAGCCTCCTGAGCAGCTGGGATTACAGGCATAAGTCACTGCAACTGGCAAATTATCACTATTTTTTTTTAAACTAATTGCTACCAGAAAGAACCCTGCTAATAGCTTCCAGAAAAATTAAACAGAACATAAATCATTTATAAAAGGAAATCTAGTTTTGTAAATATTTGGAATTAACCAAACAAAAGTAGGAATTATATTAAGAAAGTCTATTTTAGCATGAAAACTACCATAAAGCAAAGATTATTTTTCCTTAGAATTCCTTGGAACAATACTACCTTGTCTCCATGTGTTCATCAATTAACAGTATGTTCCAGTGTTTTGTGTAGGAACAAATCAAAAGCAAGGGGAACTTTCTTCACAGTTTGTATTTTAAAAACACATTTATAATTTTACCTGTTGCTTTTCTTCCTGTCAATATTTTTCCTTAAACTTAAAAAAAAAGATGGCTGTTGGCATTTTATCACTTTATATTGTGCTGTGATTTATTTAACAACTACCCCACCTATTTTTTTCCAATATTTCACTTCATTTAAAAAATAACATTGTGATAATCATCCATGTAGATAATTCTTTGACCCAGGGCTCCAACCCCAAATCTACCTTTTACTGCTGTGTGACACCAAGAAAGCCACTTAGCTTTCTTTAAAGCTACTTAGCTTTCCTCAGTCTGTTTGTTTTTTTGAAAATGGGGATAAAGTTAATTCCTAACAGTATTATATTTCCTAAGATTGTTGATGATACACTACAAGGTAATTATGCCATTATAAAATTATGATGGCAAATGGAAGTATCTTTTTTTGTTTCCTTTAAGTAATCTCTATGGAGTTCCCTTAAAGGTTGACAGATCTATATAGATTACAAATTCTTCCATATTATAATGTAATCCAAACATCACTATTGGTTTAAAATTATGCCTCTTTTAAAAGTGTGATTGTGTATGTATAAGTGTTTACATTTAAAATACTCATTAATTACTCTTTCCATTGTTAGATACTCTGAAAGCTTCTCAGTGGTGGTTAAGAACATGGGGTCTGAAGTCAGACTACCTATATACAAATCCAAGTTTTTCCATTTTACTAGCTCTGTGACCCAATGATCATTAATTAACCTTTCTGTGCTTATGTGTAAAATGGAGATAACAATACTGAATTGAAAATAATCCTCCAGAAGTTTGGGCTGACACACATGCCAATTAATGGTCCTACTGAACAAATCAGTATTTTCTAAAGGTAGACAACAAAGCCCATACATTAAACAAAATAATATTTCAGTGTTCATCATGCAACCAAGAAGCAATAAGGAAGAAAATGTGACTGAAAACCAGTCAATAGAAACAGACTCAGAAATAACTGAATTAACAGGTTTTATGAAAGGTACTATAAAAATGTTCAAAGATTTAAAGGAAAAACGTCCATAAAGAGGAAGTAAATGGAAACTTAAAAAGGACTGGGACTTCTAGAATTGAAAACTAAAATACATAAAATGGAATATTATTTAAATGAGTCCTTAACAGCAGATTAGACACTGAGAAGAACAATCTGAAAATAAGGCAATGGAAGATATACAAGCTGAAGCAAGGGAGTTTTTCTTTGTTTTTCTTTTTTTCAGCTTAAAAACTGAACAGAGCCTCAGGGAGCTGTGGGACAATGTCAGGTGGCCTAACATACACGCAACTGGAGTCACTGAAGAGGAAAGAATGACTAAAAGTATCCAAACAGATAAAAATATAAATCTGTATATTTAAGAAGCTCTACAAACCCCAAGCAGGATAATCATAAAATCCAAGCATATCAAAATCAAATTGATAAAAACTAATGATAAAGAGAAAATCTTAAGGGAACTACAGGGTGGGGGGGGGCCTACACATTTATAAAAGAGACAAAAAATAGCACTGAGTTCTCATCAGAGACAATGTAAGCAATAAGACAGCGGAATGACTTCAAAGTGCTTAAAGAAAAACTGCCAGTTTAGAATCCTGAATCCAGTGAAAATATCCTTCAAAAATGAAGAGAATTAAACCATTTTCACACAAAAGGTGAATTTGTCACAAGCAAACCGCTATCTACTATAAGAAACATTACAGGAACTTCAGCTAAAGGAAATGACACAAGATGGAAACCTGAAGCAACACAATAAAATAAACTGCTGTAAATAATAACAAGGAAGAACTTCATTGCAGAGAAAAACCAGATTCTGGACACTTTGCTAGGTGATGGATGCCCTATAACTTGTCTATCCAGTTTAAGTTTTCAAGAATTTGATCATCACACTGCCCTGTGAAACCACTATGAATCTTGAAGCTTATGACTGTACAACCAAGAAGAGTTCTCAAGCTTTGCAAACCCAGTTCTTGTAATCCAGAAGCTTGGGAGGCTGAGGCAGGAGGATCACGAGTTCAAAGCGAACTTTAGCAACTTAGCCAGAACCTGTCTCAAAATAAAAAACTAAAAAAGACTGAGGATGTGGCTCAGTGGTTGAGCACTCCTGGGTTCAATCTCCAGTACCAAAAAAAAAAAAAAAAAAGTACAGCCTGAAAGGCAAGAGGATTACTGTTTCTATATGCAGCCCTCAAATCCCTCAGTTAGCCTGCCTCATTGCCTCTTACTCCCAACCAGTAAGGAGCCACGTCTTATACCATTGTCCTGTCTCCATATTTGGAACAGTATGTCAACAATGGTTTTTGTCTGTCTGAAGTTAAGCCTCATAAAGTTGACAATTACAAAGTCATGCATGAGGTCAATCCCATTCTAGGAGGGTCATTTAACTTCAAGTACTTGAGAATTCCAAGTATATCATATATAACTGTGTTCAAATTTAATTTCACAACACATGCCAAAACAAAATCTAAATACAAGTTAAAATAAATTCAACCGTGCTTCATTGTTAGACAGTTTACTATATTAAAGATCAAATAAAAACTCAGGAGTAAGTCTTGGCTCACTCACTGGGTTCTTTTTCAGTTTTTTATGGGAACAAAACTGGCCCATTTTATAAGATTCCAATTATATACAAAAAATGAGAATCTGGATTTATAAAAAGTTATAGTTAAAATTATATTTAATATCTACTGGAGGTAGACAAAGGCCTTCACTGTGAAGGTAACATAAAGATACAATGAAAATTTTGGTCTTTGAAAAACAGATAAACTTTCTAAAATAACCAATTTACTAAATACATTTCCCAAATCCATGTTTTTACCTCTTATGAGATATATGTTACATATAGGGTCTCACTGAATTGCTTAGTGTTTCACCATTGCTGAGGCTGGCTTTGAACTCGTGATTCTCCTGTCTCAGCCTCCCAAAGTGCTGGGGTTACAGGTGTGTGCCACCGTGCCTAGCTTCCATTAATTTCTTTCCATAATTTAAACTATACATGCTAATGAATAATTTTTATTTTAATGAATATTCAACATTTTAAAGTATGAGTACATTGTCTTTGAGTCAAAACAAATTTTGAAGAATACAAAAGGGTTTAATAAAGAGATTATAAATAAAATTTAACATGAAGTATGTTCTGAACTCCCACATCATAGATACCTAGAAAAGGTTTCACTACTTTATATATTAGAATATACTAGTCTCCAACCTTCAAAATAATTATAATGGGAATTTAATGTTTTAAAATGTTCTAAGCTGATGTTTTTGTGTGTGTGTGCTGGAAACAGAACCCAGAATTTCATGCATACTAGTCTCATACTCTAGCACTGAAATACACATCCCTCCTAACCCCTAGATATTCTTTTTACAGTGTATTTTATAACATACTAAGAAGAAACTCTGGCCTAGCAAATGCTACAGTGATGTCTAAGCTTGAAAATATTGCCAAAAAATGGCCAAACTATATTTTCTAGTTCTACAAGTTGAATGACTAGGATGAAATAAGTCATTAGATCACCATTTTCCAGTTTAGGAAAGAAAGAAGAAAAAATTGGGAAGGCACAGAGGTCTTTAAAAGGTATTCTGGGTTCAGATCCAAGGCAAGGCCTGCTAGATAGTAATGAAAAATTGATTTAATCTTGTCCAGATGGGAGTAGGAACCAAAAGGGTAAATAAATGACAGCACTTAGGTTAGTATGCTAGCACTGGATTGCTAAGAAATCTATTAGAATGAAACAACAGCCAAGTGAGTTATGCTTTAGCAGACGCTATTCCTGCTACATGTTCTTGCCAATCACTAGTATGCCTCTGCCAAATCAATGTCACATTTAATTTATTCACATTCAAATCTATTGCAAACATCCTTTGATCAATTACAATAATGAAAATGTACACTGAGTTTGTTGTTTTGACATGCTTTCTTAAACTTTCCTCATTTTTTTCAAAACATTTCTAATTGTAAGAAGTTGATCTCAATGGTTCTTATTATATGAGAGGACAATTGTAAGGTTTGTTTATATTCTTTGCTGGCTAGGAATTTCTGGAACTGTTTTCTTTCTTTGAACTTGAGCCAGAATAATTACTAAACTCAAAATGTCACTAAAATGAACTAATCACAGAGCTCAAGTCATTAATAGTTTTGCAGGTGCTATTTCCTTTAATAAATGAACTTTCACATATATGGTAAAAAAAGGACCTCTGAGCATAAAGACATGATTCCTTAATTGAAAAAGAAATTTAGCAGTTAAACATTAATAAAAAATAATTAGTCACTTAACTTTAGTCCTACTTAATTGAACTACCTGGGTAGAAGGCAAAGAAAACCTTGCTCCCTTGTGTGAGAAGTGAAAAGACCAAAATCCCTGTGAGAAAAGGTAATATCATGTCCTCACCGCTTTCTGGGCTTGGCCTTTGTAAGAGGTGAAGAAATGGAGGGAGGCAAAAGCCTCAGAGAAAAGAAGAGGCTTCATCAGTGTATGATTGCTAACATTTATTGAGCTGTTACATGCCAGCTAGTACTGGAGAGAAAGGAGTTCTCTCCTACATTGAGAGAAGGAAGAAGAGGAGTTGGGAAAGAAGAGGTGAGACAAGAGTTAGAGAAGCTGAAGCTCAGTCTTTACAGAGCCTGCCCTAGAGAATAAAAACTGTGGCCAGAGGTTTCACTCCTGACGACCTGATGTAGAAACAACAGGGGCTGTGGCCCCGAAAGAGATGCTCAATCATTCATACATTTTCATTCATTCAGTAAATACATGCTGAACACTTACATTTCAAGGCTCCCATTCTTATGAAGCTTCCTTGGGGGCAAAGAGGAGAATAAGAAAAGGAAGTAGTTTGCTATAATGCCAGAAGTCAATAAAGAGAAAAGCTACATAAGCAACAATGGCCATTATGTCAGCAATGCTTAGGGGTCCTTTCCTATTTTCCCATTCACTCATTCATTGGTTCATTCATATGGTAGCCGAGAGCCCACTATGTGCCAAAGGTAGAGAGACAGCATTTACCCTGTGCCCAAGGAATTCACAATCTAGGGAAGAAAAGGTAAAAAAGTAACTAAATTATAATATGATAAGGTCTGTGATAACATTAAGCAAAGAATGTTATGAAAACTCAGAAGAAAAGCCAATGTACTGATAATTATACACAGAATAGGGACTAGGGGGTTAGAAATGAGTTCTTAGAGAAGGTGACATTTGAGTCTTAAATCTAGGGGAAGTAACCATAGAATTGAGAAGAGAGAGCATTCTAGGAACAAGTAAGCATGTGTTCAGAGGGATGGAGTAGTAAAGCACAACAAATTCAGGACACTAAATGTTTCCTATTGTACTCAGGGATTAGAACATACTGACTTTGTAAAGCAATCTTAGGATTTTTAGACTTTATCCTGAAAGCAATGGAAAAACATTTGGGACTTCGAAGCAAGAGCAAGATTACCAGATAAAATACAGGATGTTCAGCTATATTTAAATTTCAGATAAATTAGTGTTTGGTATTTGTCATAAATATTGCATGGGACATACACTTAAAATTAGTTATTATTTATTTGATATTAAATTTTAATGTGGTGTACTGTGTTTCTATGTGCTTAATCTGGCAGTCATAGATAGGAGATTTATATGTTTCAACCTTATTTTTAAAAAGATGACTCTAGCAGCTGTAGAAATTGGATCCAAAGGAGGCAAGACTAGAATAGAGAGACCAGACACAATGTTACTGCAGAAATGCAAGTAGGCAATTAGGGCAGGAACCCAGGCAAAGTGAGATGGAGAGGAAAAGATGGAATGTTAAGACACTCAAAAGGAGAAAGGTCTTGGTCACCAAGTATGTAGAGGTAAAGATCCGGATGAGCCCTATTTCTAAGGAGTGATGATGGAGAATGCCATTACCCAAGGTAGGAAATACAGAAGAGGAGGAGTAGTTCCATTTTAAATATACTAAATTTGAGATGTCTGTAAGATATCCAAGTATCTTGTATTAAACCATTAGCAATTTCTTCGTAGCCAAATTTCTAAACACTTCAGGACTCAAGACGGTCTTGAGGACTTAATTCTTGGCCCTATTCTTTTTGCTTACTTCCTCCCTGAGTAATTGTTTCTATTTCTACAAGTTTAAATACTGTCTCCATATGCTAAAGAATTTCAAATTTTACTTTCAGGCCTAACTAATCCCTAAGTTCCAGAGTCATAAATCCAACTATTGAACTGATTAGATTTGGATGTCTAATAGACATTTTCATTTTAAATATGTTCAAAGAGCACTGAGGCTCAGAGGGCTAGCTTAAGGTCGCTCAATTAGCCTACACTTGAAATAAGTTTCTGCTTCCATTGCATTATCTACCATTCATTATTGCCTTGTATAGTTCTCATCAAGAGAATATACAACAGGACCCAGTATAAATGCTGTTTGACTCCACTGTTCCCTGACCCCTAGCAGCTTTGCCTTGTTTCAGTTGGGCCCCTCCTCCCTTTCTTCACATGCTAAGACACACACACGTTCCGAGGTAACATCACCTTCATGACCACAGATGGCCTTCCAGATAACTGGCAGCCCTAAAAGTTAATGGTCATTCTCTCAAAGGAGTCTCTGTGACATTACCAAATGTACATGGGCAAGGGTAAGGGCAGGGAAGGAGGAGTTGTTTTATGACAAGCTAGCCTGCAGCTGTCAACAACTTTAGCATATGCTCTAGCTGCACAGAGAGTGGTCTTGCTTGTGGTTTCTCAGGGTTGCATCACAGTGTGACTTTGTCTTCTGTTCCTACTTCCTTTCACCAGGACACCTGATAAATATCTTCTACCCCAACTCTGTATCATGTCTTCTTCTGAAGAACCCAACCTTGACAAAGCTCCAGGTGACCTGACTGTTGTCTATCTCTCTAATCTCATTCCATTTCAATTTCCCTTGCTCAATACACTCCAGCCTCACTGGCTTCTTCTCTGTTCTTTAACCACACTACTGCACTTCATTTAGCCCTTTTTGATTTATGCCTGAAAGGCTTTTCCTCCAGTTCTTCACATGGCTAGATGAGCCCAAGGGCAGATAAACAACTTAAAGATAGCTTCCCTGGCTGTATGAACATTTGTATTGTTCCAAAGCCAAAACTATACCACAAGGTGTAAACAAAGAAGTTCAGCTTCCTTCTTTGCTCTTCTACCCTGTTCCCTCCCTATCATCTTAATTTTCTGTTTATTTTTCCATATTTCTTTTATAAAATAAGCAAATATATGTGTCTCCTCCCCGCTCCACCCCTACAGAAAAAGGTACTATCAAGTGTTTTTCAAGTTACTTTCTTCACTTAACAATATGACATGAAGATCATTTCATAGTAGCATAGCCTCTCGGAACTCCATTGTATGGCTATACTTTAGCTTATTAACAGATACCAAACTGTATATTTTTGCCAAATAATTATGAGAAAATTTCTAGAGGCTAGATTGCTAAGGCAGAGGGTAAATGCATATATATTTTGCTGGCAAAAAGGACATGAGTTTCTACATGGCTTTTTAAAATCTCTTCCCTGTTGCCCCATGCTCAGTGCCTGGAACTATGTCTAGCACATAGTTCTCTCTCTCTATACATATATATGTATATATATACAACATATACATACATATGTTCAATAATATATATATAGTTGAATGAATGAATTTGGCTCTATATGTCCACTTCACTGCTGAATGAGCAAATTCACTTTGTATGCTGCAGGTGTATCATGAATTCAAATTTAAATAACTAGTAATCAAGAATAGATCATATTCCATCATTTTTTTTTTTTTTAAATATTTATTTATTTATTTTTTAGTTTTAGGTGAACAGAATATCTTTGTTTTTATGTGGTGCTGAGGATCGAACCCAGGGCCCCACGCGTGCTAGGCGAGCACGCTACCACTGCGCCACAATCCCAGCCCCATATTCCATCATTAATAAAGCAAATTCTGATTCTAAATGACTTAAAGAACTTCTCTTCATAATTGAAAATGCCTTAAGATCCTGATAATCAAGAAGAGATAAATACAAATTTACTTATACTCTTGGAAATTTATACTAGTTTTTTAAAAAAATGATAACTCAGCTTAATAAAAACCAACTCAGTTTACAACTTTAAAACAAAATTTTCTCCACCTCTTTTTCTTTTTGTACACTTTATTTATCATTCCAGAAGTATTTGGATTAGAATACATCGCCACCCAAATACACAGTTCCTAACTCAGTTAAGAGTAAGGACAATTATTAATCAATATTTTTGGACCTAAAACACTGTTTTTTTCAAAGTTATAGTGATGGTTCTATTCTCTGACTAGCATACATTAAGTGGTTTACCTACGGTGTAGCACATCTGCAATAAGAAATACAAATGTGATAGATCACAATATAGTAACCATAGCACATATGACTGACCAAAACTTTTTTTGGTACTGGGGACTGAGCCCAGGGACACTCTACCATTGAGCTACAGCTCCAGTCCTTTTTATTTTTTATTTTGAGGCATGGTCTCGCTAAACTGGTGAGGGTCTCACTAAATTGCTGAGGCTGGCCTAGAATTTCCAATCCTTCTGCCTCAGCTTCTCAAGCTGCTGGGATTATAGGTGTGCATCACAGAGCCTAGCTGAAACTTGTAAGCAGGTTGCTGATGTTTCAGAGGGAATACTGCTGTGTCCCAAAAGAGGCAGGGGTAATGTTGGGAAGGCAGATGGGCAAGTGACTCTCAGTCACTTAAAATGGAACAAAGGACTCTACTGTCAAGGCCAAGCATTTCCCTTCCTATTATGAAACAGGAGAAGGTAGGGGTAAGAAGACAGGCTAGCACATAGGGTAGGACAGTGACAAGGGGTGGGAGAAGGTGATTCTGTGGCTAACTAGAATTATAGCAGTCAGATAAACAACTACTACAACAGCAATAACAATAACATTCACTTTAGGCAATGTCAGTAGCACTGACAGGCAGCTGGGGCGACTTGTAGCAACTATACTAGGAGGGGAAAGTAATTCCCAGAAGAGTTGTAGCTGATGAAACCCAACTGAAATGATATTGTGGGAGGGAGGAAAGGTAAAAGGGTTTAAGCATAGTAAAAAGAAACTGAAAAGGCTTGAATATTAATTAGGATTGTAGAGTGAGTTCTAAAGGTCAGGCAACCAAGTGTAAGCTCAGGTGGGTATCAGTGGTAGCCAGGTTTCTGTTACAATTGCTGTCAGGAGAAAAAAAGGTTCAGGTATGTCCCTGATGTCCCAATGATGAAGACCAGAAGATGAAGAAACAAGGCCAGGTGAGAATTCATAGGAGTTAGGGAAGGGCATCAAAATGGTCACTAGGGAATAAGAATGAAGGAAAAGCATAGAGCAAGGTCAAGAAAATTCTCCAGGAGTCCAATTCTTCAATGTCCCTGAGCACCAACTCTGAGCCAGGCACCAACTCTGAGCCAGGCACAGTTTTAGATCCAACAAATGCAGCAGAGATCAAATCATAGTCCCTGCTCTCACAGGGCTTAAATTCTAGTAGGAAGAGACAAACTATAAACAGGCAGAGAAATATGACAGCTAGTGAATCTAAGTGATCAGGTGACAGCCTACTACTATCTTTCTCATTTGATTAGCCTGTCCTTTTCGTCAGCTAAGAAAACAGGAAACTGAAATAGCATGGGAGTATTCGCAAAGGTGTGAGTAGAATGTTTAGCTCCTTCAGAATGTTTTTTCTCACAATAGAAATTGTTTTTCTTTTTTCTACAAAATTGATACATTTTAAAACAAATACAGCAACTTAAGCAACCACAAATCCATGAAGTAGAAAACATAAATTTCTCATACTGCCACTAAAATGTCTGAAGTATATTATTAAAGACTTTCCCCTATACATACATATACATTTATAACAAAGGACATAAGGTATCTCATTTACAAATATATTTGCATATATGAATAAGATATATACTATATATACTGTTTCAAAAACTGCTTTTCAATTATTGCTTTTTAGATATCATTTTATGTCAATATAAATGTACACTATCCTTCTAGATGGCTACATAATAGCTAATAAGCTAATATTCCATTTTATAGAGAAATGTCCTTTATTTTTTCCATCTCCTATAAGTGGATGTCTAGAATGCTTCACATTTTATAATACAACATCTTTGTATAAGATTTTTACACATTTGCCATTCATTTCATAGGATGCCTTCTCAAAACTGGAATTGCTACATCAAAAGTTTCTTATGTATTTGGAAAACTGCTACCTAAGAGTTTTAACATCAACTTAAACCTGTACTTGTGATGAATGAGAATATCTGTCAATGCAAAATAAAAAAAGGAAAAAATCCTTTTCTATGTTACATTTTAAAATTACTCTCACTCTACATCTTCAGTTTACCTTTTAGTAACATTTCATACAAAAAAGGTAAACAAGGATTGCCAGGTCATCTGTGTATGTTGCCTTATACAGCAACATCTAGTATGGAATAGGCACTTAAAAGTTATTTGTTGAACAAATTTTGGTTTCATCTTTCCTGGGTCCTGCTACTGGTTTTCTTTTCAGCAATTTTCTTTCTGAGACATAACTGAATAATAAAGGCAGTTAAAATAACCCTCCTCTCCATAAGTTATTTAGAGAGAAGAGGTAAATCTTGCTAAAAAAAATTTCATCATGTTAGGCATCATTGGACCTAGAATAGTCAGAAAATCCTGGGTTGGGCTTGGTTAAACACTGAAATATAGTAACTGAGTCAGGCAAGCTATACATGGTCTTTGAGGAAGTTCTTCTGGCACAAACTAATAATGTGGCTTTTATGTTATCCATAAGTGCATCTAAGTTCAGTATCTCAAGAATTTTAATGGTTTCAAAATCTATTGTAAGTTAACTTTTGAAAATGAATACATATATGCCATACAACAAAGTAAGTACAAAAGGAGGAGTGTTGTAAAGTCAGAACAACCTGAAAGTTAGGAACTTGCAACTTAGTTTCTATTAATAAACTCTGTGATGACAATTGGTGACTTTATTTCAAGGACAGGGACATTTGCTTCTAAGCATAAGGTCCTACAACAGCAATAGCCAATTCCTTGGATATTATCAGTTAATAAGGATATAAACCAAAGGTTACAATAGCATGTTTTGCCACTTGCTAGGCAAATGAGTTCATTTCAAAGATATAAAGGTTGATTACTTTTTCATTCTGGCAATACAAAACTCTGATTCTTGGGTTAGATGGCTATTTTCAAGAATAATTTTTAAGACTGTCTCTTTCCTTTCATACTAAGGTATCTTGCAAATATGGCAAAATGTGGAATTAGTAAAGCTCACAAGAATATACGTTTATGAATGAAGAATACATGTTTATAAGAAGAGTATGTGTTCTGATGCTAGGATCAGAAAGGTATTTAAGATGCTTGGGTTGAACAAAGGCTGAGTTTGATTTTCACAGTATAGGCTACTAGTATTTACATTTTACTATCATTTACTTACAGATTCTTCCCCTTCTCCTCCTTTTTTCCCAAATAGGTCTTGCTATGTTGTCATGGCTGGCCTTGTGCTCAAGACATTCTTCTGCCTTAGCCTTCTAAGTAGCTGGGCTTATAAGCATGTGCCACTACACCCAGTTTGCTGCTTAAATTAAGAGGCAACTGTGATGTTTCCTTAGGCAAATCCATGCAAAGTACTTTCACTTAATATGTCGCTGAACTATTATTTACAAATATTATGCGCCAACACAAATAAAGTTTGTTAGTATTACTTTAGTGTGGTAATGTGCCATGGTTTTAAAATATTATTGCATTTAAATGACAATGCAGTATAAATTTACTGGCAAAATATCAATCTGGTGATGAAAATGTGGAAATCATTCTAAAGAAAATCTTATTAGTGAAGTTATTTTCAACAGACACAAATGTTTTTACAATAAACTTCCATGTAATTTGGTGATCACTGATAATGCAATTAATCTGACTTTATGGTAGAGACAATTACTAAAAACTTATACTTATTAGTCCTAACTAAATTACACCTTTTCTCTGTCTGAAAAAGAATGTCAAAACAGATAAAAGCACCTCTATATTTTCCACCAGAAATGGATATTTTTTTTCTGTACTACTGTATGGGTCTTTTAGAATAGTCAAATTTCTAAGCCAATGATATGACTGGATGCATAAGATTTGAGGCATTCTTAGTGTACAATGCAGAGCTGTATTGCTATTTTATAATGTGTAGGTTGTTTATGTTCATGGTAACCAGGCTTTAAAAGTTTTGTAAGATTACCTAGGTAATCAAAATTAGAAGAACTCATCCATACCAAATGCACATAGTTATTTCTAAATTTTATTTTAAATATATAAGACTGTCATAGTTAATACCCAAGCAGCAACAGGCTTATCTTCCATTTCTGGGGATGGGTCTAAGTACTTTAATCTGAAGATCTGAGAATCCTTAGTTCTTTAGTTAAACCTTCTGCCTTGTCAATACAGATAAAATATTTAAAAAATTTTGTGGGCTATCTAGTTAAACATTAAAACCATGTTATTGATGTGGGCCTTGAATCTAATGGCCTTGAGAAAATGATTACTTTTATATATGAAATACAGGCACCTGGCCTCAAATTAAAATGATGCAAAAAAATTAAGAGTTGAAAAAGTAACATTCTCCCTCACATGTGCCCTGCTATCTACTTATCCTTCCAGAGGAAGACACTGTATTCTTCTAGAGATGCTACTGGAACCATAATTTCAAATTTTCTTTGTTATAATAAAACACAGTGAAGTATACCCCAATTTTACCATGTAAGGCTTTTAGATAAGGAAAGATTACCATACTTTCCAAATGTATACACTGGGTTGGCCAAACATAGGGCAGAAGAGAACTGACAATATTCAATGATGAAAATTAGAAAGCATCAGAGGGTTTAGGAGTGTGAATGGTGACAATCATTGTTCAAAATATGTGTCAGTGAAAGTCTGTCTGACTATTCCTTTCTAATACTGTGGCCAGGCAGGAAATACCTGATTCTGTTTGTCAAAAATTCTTCTATTAAGAAACTTAACAGTGTGAGGAAAGAAATATAAAAACAAAGTGAAGAAATTTCAGAGTGAAAAATACTATGAAGTTAAAGGAGAACTGTCCGATGGAATACTATGTGATAGGTGAAAATATCCTCGTGTGTGCTACGCAACATGGTAGCCACTGGCCACCCGAGGCTACTGAGCATTGCAAATGTGATAGGGTGACTGAAGAACTTTTTAATTTGATTTTCATTAACTCAAGTTGTAAGTGGTTAGTATCTTTTATATTTAGTAATGAAAAATGATGAAAATGACCCAACCATTAGTAATGAAAAATGACCCATCCATTTCTGGAGATGGGTCTAAGTACTTTTGAAAATATTAGTGACAAGAAAAGTTTTGTGGCGCAAGCCTGTAATCTCAGCACTTTGGGAGGCTGAGACAGGAGAATCGCGAGTTCAAAGCCAGTCTCAGCAATGGCGAGATGCTAAGCAACTCAGTGAGACCCTGTCTCTACATAAAACACAAAATAGGGCTGGGGATGTGGCTCAGTGGTCGACTGCCCCTGAGTTCAATCCCCAGTAATCTGTGGGCACTTTTATTTGTAATCTGAAGGCATAAAATGAAATATTCCTTAGGAATATTCAAAACTGTATTTGTGTACCAGCAATGTATAAAAATTTTGTAACCAAAATCCTCTTAGTGGAATGATATTCTGGGATGTTATTTAAAATTTGTCCAGACCCTCGAGAGACCCTACGGTTAATTCTTCAGGAACAAGTGTGGTTTAATGTAAAAGTTTACCTGAAGTTTACCTCATGCAGGCGCACTGATTTTGTTTCCTAGTAAATATGTAATTAAATACCATAGATTATAATTAATTTATATTTATTGCTTTAAAGACAATTGGGTTTTGAATGGTTGGGAATTTTGAGTCAATTCCTGGTTAGGAAGATATAAGTATGACCCCTAGAGCTGGGATTGTAGCTCAGTGGTAAAGTACTTGCCTTGCATGCATGAGGCACTGGGTTCGATCCTCAGCACCACATAAAAATAAATAAATAAAGATATTGTGTCCCTCTATAACTAAGAAAATATAAAAAAAAATTCTACTGCAGATTGTTTTCAGACTCAAGCTGCAACATCAACTCTTCCCTGGGTCTCTAGCCTTTTATCTGAAGACCCTGGTGTACCCACTAAAGCTCACAGTCCAAAAAGATTTAAAAATTATTAATCTTGAAAGTAGTTTTTTAGTCTGGTGAATCCATATAAAGTTCTTAGCCAAAACCTAGTTCAAAATAAGCAATTAGTGATAGCTGCTTTTATAAGCAATTAGTGATAGCTGCTTTTATTTTACTATCATTTCCACTTGTCCACAAGAATTCTAATTTGATATGAAGTTGTGCAGAAATAATTTTAAATTCATCTGAACTATTTTTAATTAATCTACATTTGAGAATAATGCTACATTATTTTGAATGTTTGCTTTGCAGAAATTGTGAAATTTTATTCTTTTTTCTTCTTTCTTATTTGTATAACCTAAGAGTTACCTCTGTTGTCTTTTCATGATATTCAGAACAATTAAACATATTGGAGTTTTAAAAAATGTAATATATTTGTTTAAAATATAATTTTTCTATAATTCAAGATGATTTAAAATTCTCTGTCCCAATAGAAAAATATACAAGCATATAGGAGCTCCATATAAAATGCCTCTTGTGCCCTACTTCACCTGCCTATTCTCCTACCTTCTACTCCAGCCCAGGGAAGAGTTGATGTTGCAGCTTGAGTCTGAAAACAATCTGTGGTAGAATTTTTTTAAAAAATATTTTCTTACGTTATAGATGGACACAATATCTTTATTTATTTATTTTTATGTGGTGCTGAGGATCGAACCCAGTGCCTCATGCATGCAAGGCAAGCACTTTACCATTGAGCTACAATCCCAGCCCTAGAATTATGTCTTCCTCAGGGGATGTCAAGGATTCTTCCCCTAAAGCCTTCAACTGATTAGGCAAGGCCCACCAACATAAAATACTGGGTATTTAATTGTTAATCTCATCTAAAAAATACCTTTGCAGCAAAATCTAGAGTAGTATTTGATCAAATATCTGGGTACATGATCTGGCCTATTTTACCATTATAGGGAGAAATACATTTTACACAACTTGTTATAGAGATGTGTAACCCTTAAATATTCTCAGTAAACTTTTATAGGCTGATATTTTCTATTACATATTTCACTTTATTAAAAAGAAAAAAACTATAACCCACTAATTTGATTTCACAACCCACTAATGTATCACATTGATGGAAAAATCCTGTTAGATGTGTTATTGGTAGATGTGCTCTCAGTAACACATCTATTTACTCATATTTTAGAATACTGACAAAGAAATGCATTATAAACCAGGCATGGTGGCACATGCCTGTAATCCCAGCACTGTGGGAGGCTGAGACAGGAGAATTATGAGTTCAAAGCCAGCCTCAGCAACGGTGAGGTGCTAAGCAACTCAGTGAGACCCTGTCTCTACATAAAACACAAAACAGGGCTGAGGATGTGGCTCAGTGGTCGAGTGCCCCTGAGTTCAATCCCTGGTACCCCTCCCCCCAAAAAAAGAAATGCATTATAGTGACACCAATGTGATATCTTTCTCTCTCTCTCCTGTGTGTATGTGTATGTGTATATATATATATATTTCATATATCTATCTATATTTTTGGCAGCGAGGAAGTGCGCTGCCATTGAGCTATAGTCCCAGCTCCAGAATACATTTGAGAAGGAAACTAAGAACACACCAGACACAATGAACAAATGTATGTCAGGGCCAGCTGCGGTGGCGCACGCCTGCAATCCCAGCAGCTCAGGAGGCTGAGACAGGAGGACAGCGATTTCAAAGCCAGTCTCAGCAACAGTGAGGTACTAAGCAACTCAGTGAGACCCTGTCTCTACATAAAACACAAAATAGGGCTGGGGATGTAGCTTAATGGTTGAGTGCCCCTGAGTTCAAATCCTGGTAACCCCCTGCCCCCAAATGTATTTAAGGAAATAATAAAATGCCTAATTTCTTATCACTATAGGACCAACATATCTTAGCAAAAGAGTATAATATTTTATCACTGTTACAATATTTGAGAATAAAATTAGGCAATGCCTAAAGATATAATAGAATCAGAGGCAATTAAATATGGCTTGATACCCTACAGGGTATACAATCAATACAAATCAATATAATTTTCTTAAGTAGCATTATTTTCCCTATTAAATAAATCAAATCACACACAAGTGATTAGTTGCATAAAAAACAGATTGTGTAAAATCTGGAGAGGATAAGAAAAAAATAACCAAGAACTTTGATGAGATAACTGAGAAAAGTGCACATTAAGCTGGGTGTGGTGGCACACACCTAGGATCCTAGTAACTCAGGAGGCTGAGGAAGGAAGATTGCAAGTTCAAGGCTAGCCTTGGCAACTTAGCAAGGCCATAAGCAACTTAGTAAGACCCTGTTTCAAAATAAGAAAATGAAAAAGGGCTTGGAATTGTGGCTGTGTTTAGCACCCCTGGGTTCAATGCCCAGTACTAAAACATTTTTCAAAAATAAATAAATGAGCCAGGTGCAGTGGCGCATGCTTGTAATCCCAGCACTTTGGGAAGCTGAGATAGGAGAATTGCAAGTTCAAAGCCAGCCTCAGCAACAGCAAGACACTAAGCAACTCAGTGAGACCCTGTCTCTAAATAAAACACAAAATAGGGCTGGCTCAATGGTTGGTCGAGTACCCCTGAGTTCAATCCTCAGTACCAATAAATGAATGAATGAATGGATAAATAAATAAATAAATAGATAAATAGATAAATGAATAAATAAAAGGAAAGGTTTGGGCATGTAGCTCATGGTAAAGCACCCGAGCTTCCAAAAAAAACCAAAAAGTACATTAAAACATTTAAAAAGTCCTAACCTCAATTTAACTCTCTTAGCCTTTTTCCCTCTGGATCTAAGCCCAGTTTTAACACCTAAATGAGACTTGTCTTAGTGACTGATGATATGACTTAGAAGGTTAACTATGGAGAACTAATTCTGTACACTTTTTAATATGCATCTAGTAAGTTTTGATGAATCTTAATGAATCTGAGCAGGAATAAATCAAAAATAATGAATAGTAGCAGCTTATTTATATCTAACTTTCAAAAACTTTTGTATTTTGTTCCTTAAAAGTCAGATAAAGGTTAAAACATAGAGGAAAAATATGCTAAGAATAAACCAAGCTCCAGGTCAGACCTCAGCTTTGTACAGATGTACATAAGAAGCAACTCTCAGAGAAGGGAGGGATCCTTGAAATCTGACATATTTCTTTTTAAGACCCACCCAAGGCCAACGTTTTGAAAACCACATTTATACAAACTAGTAAAAATACTTTGTGTATGAGTGATAAATAAATAACTATACTTAGAATAGCTTATTGGTTAAGAATACAGACTCTGAAGAGCTCTAAACACTTAAGTGATTCACTTTCATTTCTTACCATGTTTTTCTAAAAAAGCATGATAAATTTTATATCCTCTTAGTTTTCACAGAGCTAGAAATCAGTCAATGCCAAAGAAAGTTCATAGATAAAAGGGACCTATAAGTGTTATTATGTTCCAAGCACTGTTTTTTAAATTTGTTCTTTTTAGATATACATGACAGGAAGAGTATATTTTGACATATTATATATACATGGAGTATAACTTCTTGTTTTAGTGGTTGAACATGATGTGGAGTTTCACTGGTGGTGTATACATGTATGAACATAGGAAAGTTATGTCCAATTCATTCTACTGTCTTTCCTATTCCCATCCCCACTCCCTTCCCTTCATGCCCCTCTGTATAATCCAATAGATGTCTATTCTCACCCGTCTTTATTTTGTGTAGCATCCACGTATCAGAAAAAATAGTTAGTATTTGGTTTTTGGGGGGATTGGCTTATTTCACTTAGCATGATAGTCTCCAGTTTCATCCGTTTACTGTAAAATGTCATAATTTCATTCTTCTTTGTGGCCGAGTAATATTCCATTGGGTATATGCACCACATTTTCTTTATCCATTCATCTGCTGAAGGGCACCTAGGTTGGTTCCATAGCTTAGCTATTGTGAATTGAGCTGCTATAAACATTGATGTGGCTGCGTCACTATAGTATGCTGATTTTAAGTCCTTGGGTATATGACAAAGAGTGGGATAACTGGGTCAAATGGTGGTTCCATTCCAAGTTTTCTGAGGAATCTCTATACTGTTCCATTCCGAGTTTTCTGAGGACTCTTTAAATGGCACCTTTTCCCCACATCCTTGTGAACATTTATTGTTACTTGCATTCTTAATAATTGCCATTCTGATTGAAATGAGATGAAATCTCAGTGTAGTTTTAATTTGTATTTTTCTAATTCCTAGAGATGTTGAACGTTTTTTCATATATTTGCTGACTGATCGCATTTCTTCTTCTGCCAAGCACTGTTTTTATTCATTATGACTATAATTAAGTAAAAAGAGCAGAATTAAAAAGTTAGTGTGTCAAGCGCGGT
Organism: Xerus rutilus; assembly: GCA_028644305.1. Lineage (NCBI taxonomy): Eukaryota > Metazoa > Chordata > Mammalia > Rodentia > Sciuridae > Xerus > Xerus rutilus. Next base: position 42,370,417 of record CM053405.1, on the reverse strand, counting down.
GGCAAACACTTGTAATCCCAGCAGCTGGAGGGGGGGGAGGGGGCTGAGACAGGAAGATTGCGAGTTCAAAGCCAGCCTCAGCAAAAGCAAGGACCCTATCTCTAAATAAAATACAAAAAAAAAATAGGGCTGGGGATGTGGCTCAGTGGTTGAGTGCCCCTGAGTTCAATTTCCAGTACCAAAAAAAGAAAAAAAGAAAAGAGTAAGTGTACCACAATGACAATTATGTACTAAGAAATACAAGGGTAAATTAACTTGTTAAAATTAAGAGTTGTGGAACCAGCCACAGGATTTGGGGCAATGTATTAATTCTATTTTGGGAACATTAAGCTATTGTTATATTAATTTTTTATATTAATATTTTAATAAAACAAAGGAAAAAAATCAAGTAAGGTCATAGAACTGGCCATGCCAGACAGTCACAAATGTGTTCAACAGTTAAACTGGCAGGTAGGTGTACATTGCAAAGCTTTACACACTTTTGATTAGCGACAACTTCTACCTCTTTTCCTGATCAGACAGACACCAATGGTGTTAGGCAAGAGGAAGGTCAAATGACAGGCATAAAACTGTGCACCAGGACCTTCCTTTGTGGTTGGTAGTAAATCTTTCAACTATGTTGACTTTCTTGAGGAGGTGGAAACACTAAAGGTAAATAAAAATGGCTGCTGGCAAGTTCAGGATGTACCCCTTTCCAGCTCTGTATCTCAGAATGACTATCACGTGATGTTCCTCTTACTTGCAATAAGATCCAGTTTCTGAAGGCAATATATGAATACTTTTTCCTTTCAACTTTAAAGTATAAGACTATTTCAGTTTCACAGAGAGAAAAATGATGATAAACAGAATCTAAATATAATTTAATAGTGTTTGTCAAATGTATTTAGGACAGATTGGCATGTATAAAAGAAGTCTACAAAGAAATTATGTTAGCTGTTAAGCACATGCTAGGTGCTTGATGATAAGCAACTAAACAATTAATAAACCTAATTAAGCACTAAGGCTTCTAAAAGGAATCCCAGAAACTAAGCCACACTGATTTGTTTTTGTGTACATTGGCTAGGATGATTCCTTAAGTGCTTTGATGTATCATTTCAAATTTCAGGTATCTCATTTTTTCATTTTTCACTTTATTCTGAATATTTTATTTTTCTATTAGGGACCCAATATGCACTCTTAAAATATATGATTGCAAGGTTTCACTGTATTCTTTTAAAACAGATTATTTCATGTGTAAAGATATATATAGCTAATAATATATACCTTTGTACCTACCATCCAACTTAAGAAATTAAACTCTACAGATACAAAGAACTCCTTCTCCTAACATTCTCCTTCCCCAGAGGTAATAACAGCCCTAAGTTTCTTGACTATCATTTTCATCCTGTTTAACACCTTTACTATAGCTCTGTGTATCCATAAACAACAGTAGCAAGGATTTTGTTAATTTTTGTGCTCCTATCTCCTAAGACTTTTGAAAATCTACGTAACATGTTATACATTTCAGTTGACACAAATAATGCCAAAGGATGCATTTCTAGTTTGTTGTATATTGAATACATGCTTTAAGTATCTTTCTATATCTATCTCTTTTGTTGAAGCCTTGAAGCTTCAGTTTAGCTTATTCAATCTATGAAAAACATAACCATATAACTTAATTGGCAGAGCTAGTTGTCATTGTCAAATCCAATCAGCCAAATCTGACCTACTTTGTTAGAAAAAGCCTGACTTAATTTTAAAATTCAAATAAATGTGTTATTATGCATCCCCATGACAACTTTCTCACTTGTGAATTTTAATTCTAAGATAATGAATGGATGACTAGGTAGAAAGATAAGCTCTAAGTCATGGAAACTTGCTCATGCGTTTGTGGCCTGCATGAAATAATGTGTTGCCCCTTCAAGAATTTTTATTGAAGTGTTCTCTGCTATTTTTTTTTTGTACCAGACATTGAACTCAGGAGCACTTGACCACTGAGCCACATCCCCAGCCCTATTTTGTATTTTAGTTAGACACAGGGTCTCACTGAATTGCTTAGTGCCTTGGTTTTACTGAGGCTGGCTTTGAACTTGCGATCCTCCTGTCTCAGCCTCCCAAGCCACAGGGATTACAGGCATTTGCCACCACACTGGGGCTCTGCATTTTTTTTTTTTTTTTGGTGGTACTGGGGATTGAACCCAGAGCCTTGTGCATGTGAGGCAAGAACTGTACCAACTGAGCTATATCCCCAGCCCTCTGCTCTGCTTTTAAGGGACTGTCTCTCAAGTGAGATTCAGTCTCCAATAGTCTCTTTGGTGCCCTGGAGATTTTTAACTCCATGACAAGCCACCATAGTAATATTTAGTATGAACAGCGGTAAACTTTTCTTTTGAGAAGTAGGAGATAGATGATTTTGAAAGTCAGAAATGGGAACTGACAGACCAGAAGATTCTCAGGCAGATAATTTTTCATAAAGACTGCATATGGAAAGAAAATATGGAAATTGATTTCTTTAAAGCTATTCATATCTGTATGTCCACAAGAAGTCTTTGTGTAACCAGTGATACAGGCCCCAACTTGAAAACCACTTATTAGTAGCAGGGTTCACAATCTAGAATCCATTTCCCCACTGTTTTTTTTTTTTTTTTTTTTAATAAATAACATTTTACTGGATCCAGCCACTCTTACTCACTTACATACTGACTATAACTGTTTTAACATCAGAATGGCAGAGTTGAGTAGTTGTCACAGAGACCATTTGGCTCCCCAAACTTAAAATATTTACTATCTAGTGCTTTACAGAAAAAGTTTGTCACCCCTCATCTAATAGTATTGAGTAAAAAACCAAAAACCAAAAAACAAAGTTACATATTTACATAGTTTGTAGGGCCATATCATTCAAAAAGCCTTGTTATAAAAAATCGTGTCACCTTCCCCAAAGGAACTACTTTATATGTTTTTACCTGATGTTTATTTGTGGTGGAGGGGATAGAATCCAGGGCCTCAAACATGCATGCTAGGCAAGCATTCCGCCACTGAGTTACACCCACAGCCCTTACCTGATGTTTAAAAAGTAAGCTCTGCTCTTGAACATTCTGTAATAGCTAAATAATATCCCTACATTATTACTTTATTTTTCAGTTTTAAGCATTGCATATTAATTTCTCATTACTGGAAATAATGAATTTACCCAATTCTTGTTTCCTAATACTTCCAATGTAGTTATAGACCAATTTCAACAATTACATTATTATGAGTAAACATGATAAATAAGTGATCTACACAGCACACTAGGATTTTCTTTTTCCTACTCAATTTTTTTTTCTTGGAGTTAATAAGTTAATTTTGTTTATGTTCCATGCACCTACTTATAATTCAGCCCCATTTGGTATGTTTGGATATATTAGGTACTCTCTATATATTTCATGAATTTGGGAAAAAAAATCTCTCACAGACCCTTCTTTCTCATGCTCTCTGGTCTGGTTGCCCTGGTATTCTAGTACCCTGTGCCTAAGCTCAAGTTTTCTTTCTTGGATATCATCCCCTCCACCCTTTTTTAAAAAAAATCTTCCTGAGCAAAGGTTATAGGAGATAATTCTATGAGACTCTGCATGTGTAGAAATGTGTTCATTCCACACTCAAGCTTAGATGGTATCATTGGGTATAGAATTCTGCACTAGCACTCACTACTCAGCTAAATGTTAAAGGAATTTTCACTGCATTATCTTCTAGCTTCCAGTGTTGCTGGGCCTCTAATTTTCTTTTCATTTCTGTTTTCCATCTTTGTCTTTCTGCCCTACTTTATAGGAAATTCCTTCAGTACAAGCTTCCAGCCCATTCATTAAATATTTTATTTCAATTATACTTTTTTCCAAGAGCTTTTTGTTTTTCCTTCTCTCTCTAGTTTGAATTTTCCTTCTTTCACGTGGCATGATGTTCTTGTGTCATGACTGCAAAATCTTCTCATCTCTGAGGAATAGTAGTTATTTTAAGTTTTTAAGTAGGTAGTTTTATCCAAGTGGACTTTTCCTGTTTATTTATTTGTGAGTTTTGATCTTTCATTTTAGATAACTCTCCTCAGATACTGGGCAACTCTGTTGCCACAGATGAGGCTTGTCACTGGGTTCATTGTAATCTGAGGTTTTAGGTCCTTCTTGGCTGACCAGTCACTAATATCCCTACCTGGGGCTTAATGGCCTGTTTATCTTTGTTCTAGGATCCGAGTAGGGAAAAAAATTTGAAGGTCTGATTTTCAGTATGTATGTGTTAATTTAATCCCTCTATTTCAGAGCAGTACTCTTCCCTCAGATTTTTCAAGAAAATAGTACTGCAAAGTCTGAACTGTTTTCCCTTCTCCAAGAAAAAAGTTTTCAATCAGATAGTGAAGAGACAGTGGCTTTGTTGCATGCTATCATAAAGGGAATTTAATAAAATCTTAATTTTTCTCAGAGATTTAGCATTGATATAATGTTATTATGTAATATATAGTTCACGTTCAAACTTCACCAATCATCCTTGTTCTTTATAGCAAAGTTTTTTCCCCATTCTGAGATTACATGTTGCATTTAGTTGTCATGCCTCTTGGTCTTAAGTCATTCATGACACTGATGTGACAGGTCTGGAGTTTTATGAAATGTTTCCACATTTAGGTTTTCTGGCTGTTTCTCATAATTAGATTAGGGTTATATATTTTTTTTGGGGGAAGAATACTATATGAATGATGTCTTATCCTCAGTGTCTCAAAAAAATTGGCACTTGTACTGTCAACATTGTCCTACTTGGTAAACTTTTTACTATGTGGTTAAGGTGATATCTGCTAGATTTGTCTACTAGAAAGGTCCCTTTCCCCTTTTGTAATTAATATATAATCTATAGGGATATGCTTTGTGATGAATAGCCTGTTACTCAAAAGAATATGAACTACTGGTTTTAGTAAATGCTGATTTTCACTGAATCAGCATTGAGAGGGAGATGTGGTGATTTTCAAACTCTATGATTTCTACATTTATTGGCTGGCATCTAAATGCCTCTAAAATTTTTGACTAAGTCATGAATTTTAACACCAGTTAAACTTTACTTTTGGAGTTTCCTGGCACTGCCAGTTGCTGAGTGTTTTGGTGTTCTGGTGGCTTAAATTGGGTTACTTCTTCTCTGCCAGATTAGGTTTCATTATGTTCAATTTTGTTAAAGTGGTTAACATTTGTTCACCTACTTTCTAGCATCTAAAACATTATTGCTCTTTTTACATTATTGCTCTTTGATTTTCTTTGACCTTGTAGACTCAAATCTTTTAAAATAAACTTTTCCTGTCATTTTCATTCAACTTGAAAAAGTGAACTTGTGTGTTTAACCCACCATTCTTTATTTGATGGCCATTGTTCTTTCCCCACTTTCAAACTTTATATATAAGTGGTATTCAGTATGAAATCTTCTGTAATTTGCTCTTTTTGCTCAATATCATGTTTCTGAGATTTAACCATGTTGACACATGCAGCTGTACCTCGTTCTTTTTTTTTTTGGTGGTGCTGGGGATCAAACCCAGAGCCTTGCAAATACAAGGCAAGCACTCTACCAAATAAGCAATATCCCCATCAGTTCATTCATTTTTTATAAACAATGTTATACCCCAGTATATGAACATGCTGCAATTTTTTGATCAGTTTCCACTGCATTCCTAAAAATGATATTGTGAGGTTTGGGGTGGGGGTATAGGGCCCATTTTCCCACAAGAACATACAATCTATCTTTGTAATTTAAGTCGGCAGGAAAGTAGAATTTCAGACACACACACACACACACATACACACACACACACACACACACACACACACACACACAATATCAGTCTTAAGACATTTCAATCCTGTAACTTACAAACTAAATTAAGCCTAATAATACTGAGCACAGAGAACTCAATAAATGTCAGTTACTTGGTGACAACACTGAAATTACCCTTAAGAATTCAGAAAAAAAAATCCTCTCTGAATGTTAAGTTGCAAGATTGACATATTATAGACTACAATAGAGATATGAAAAGAGTAAACTAAGAAAACAGCTGCAGGGCTAGCAACATTTGACCATAATGTAACTACTGTCATAGTGGAAAAAGAAAAAGTCAATCAGAATGAGGAAGCAAAGAAAAAAGGAGAGCCAGAGACAAATCCTGGCAATCCATAAAACCACTGTCCATGGGAACAGACGCCTTTAAACAAGCACCTGGTATTTCTTTCTGTTCCATTTCACATCTAGCTATTCCTAGTATGGAGAGCGGTATCTGAAATGTAGCCAATTCTATTTCCACTGCTATGGATCAGACTATCTCTGATGTGAGATGGTTTCAACAGGCATGGTAAGTAAGCATGATACAATTAAATATTTTACTTAACTTTCTTTCTTTCTCTTTCATGGTAAGTAAGCGTGATACAATTAAATATTTTACTTAACTTTCTTTCTTTTTCTCTCTTTTTTATTGAGGGGAGAGGGTTATTGGGGATTGAATCCAGAGTTGCTTTTTCACTGAGTTACATCCCAGCCTTTTTAATTTTGAGGGTTGCTTAAGGTTGCTCTAAGTTGATGAGGCTGGCCTTGAACTGGCAATCCTCCTGCCTTAGCCTCCTGAGTAGCTGGGATTAAAGGTGTGCACCACCATGCACTCTGATTTCATACTCCCTAAGCAATCTCTTATGTTTTTCCATATACCAGTTTCAGTTTTTATTTTAAATCAGCATATTGGAATCAGCATATTTCAGCAACCATTTCAAATTCACATGCATTTTAGTAACTATAATCACATCTTTTAGAGCCAAATCATCTTGGACCTGGACAAAATTGAGTCCACATTTGAGAACATGGTCAAATAAACAAGGCCATGTGTGGTCTACCCAGTTACTTCAACCTTTCCTGAGACTACATTAGCACCATCTCCAACTCCATTCTCTATTGGTTTCTTGAATTTCTTCTTCCCCTCTTATGTAGTATGTATATTAAAAACAAAGCAGGCAGAGTTCTAATATTGTGGCTTTCCTTCTCCTGCTTGTAAACCTATTACTAATCATATATTTTTCTGGTGCTATTTATTATAATGGCATTCTAATGGCCATTAACTTTTAGCCACAGTGTACAGGTAACAAGGATAGAAGTTTATCTGGGGTTAGAGATGTGAAAAAGAGTAGAGATCTCAAATGATTAGAAGCATTTTGAAAAGTAGCCAGTTTTAACAGGCTTACAGGAATAGGAGGTTGTTTTCAATAAATGAATACAAGAATTAAACATAGACAGTGGCTAAGATCACAAAGAGACAACCAAACATGATGCCCTTCTATAGCCTTACCAAACATTTCCTACATTCTTGACAAAAAAAGATCAAACATGAGTATCTAGCTTCTGGATCAGACTATTTCTGTTATGATACTTCTCAAAGAAAGATGACACAGGAACATGTTCAGCTGTGCCAAGAGCATAAGATCAACAATATCCAGACTATGGCAAACTCTACAGGACAAATGGGCTGAAGTTTTCAACCAATAATTTGTAAGGATATAAAAGAAATGGAAGAGGAAACTATAAATCAAAAGTTAAAATAAATATGAAATTTTCAAAAAATGGTCAAGCCTAAACTATAATGTACTTTTGTGTAATTAAACTATTTAAAATGTAAGGAAATAATTACTATAAAAGTGAAGTTCAGGGTTGCTTTTGTAGGGAGAAAGAATTTGTGATTGGGATGAGGCATACAGTTCTGGAGCTGGCAAATTTTTTTTCTTGACCTGGGTGGGACTCACCTTATAATAATCCATTAAATAATTCATTTCGTTCTCTTTTTTTGTATACATGTTTTATTTTACATTAAATGTGTTTTTCCTCTTAATGTATCTATAATCTAGGATTGAAGAGTTTAAAAGTGATAGTAAAATAATGGTGTTTGGTGACAGTGAGAACTGAAGTTAGATGGTTGTTCCCTTGAGGCAGGGATACTAGTGTGGATGAACTGAGCAGCAAAGACTTGGGGAAGCACTGAGGGGAGAAGACTGTCAACTAGGTTCTCATTTCTGTCATCAGTATGGGAGAGTGGCCTGGATGTTGGCAAAGATAAAAATGATGACCAGATACAGAGAACTATACTTGGCTCTCCACTCCCCTGGGCCCACCAGATGGAAAAACATCTTGGAAGTGGCTGGGGAAAGCAAGGAGCAGCTGAATCCACTTTCTTTCTGTAGGGTGTGGGAAAGTCAGCACAACTCACTCCAAATAAAGAAGGGACTATCTTTCAGGTAAAGGCAGACTTTTGTTGAGGTTATGTGGTATAGAAAGTTTCTAGAAAAATATTAATAATGAATGGTAACTTGCTAATGAAAAATTAGAAATTCCTGAAACATAATGGAGAGGGTCAGGAGGAAGGAAAATGTGAGAGTGTGTGTGTGTGTGTGTGTGTGTGTATGTATAATGAGGATATAGAGGAACATAAAGAACAATGTGATTAATAATAGTACATTAGAAGGGAGGCAACATAAGAAGGCTCATTTGGGATCATCAAGAAGAATAACAATGAATTTCATGAATGGAATGACTTGGTCTCCTTTGGAGTTCATTTGAGGTACTGGAATTACCTAAAATTTACAGGGGTGGTACCTGAGGCTTGATTATTGTAGTAGCTTCTATATAATTACTTTGCATATCAATATTTCCATGGAAAAAGGTTTTCAAAATTCTGGGATAGGGGAAGCACCTTTTAGTTTGAGAACAATAGCTCTTATGATGAAGAGAAAGGGAATTGGAAGGGCTGCTCTATACATTCTACTGCTATAAACCTTTAAGGATACTTCTGAATCTTGGATCACATCAACTTCTTCCAAAAAAACTTTTGATTCCAAAGCTTACTGATGATGAAAAGAAGGATGTGAGAAAAGAAAAGTCAGGGCAGAAGCAACACACAAAGCTAGAAATGGGCTAAGAGATGTGTTCATTCAGACTCTGGCCAAACAAACACTGACTGGGTCAGTATAAGCAGAATGAGTGTTTAGTCAGCTTGTTCACTGCTGTGACTAAAACATCTACCAAGAGCAATTTTAGAAGAGGAAAAGTTTATTTGGGGACTCATGATTTCAGAAGTTTCAGTCTATAGATAGGTGGCTCCCTTCCTTGAGGCTGGAGATGAGCTGAACATCCTAGTGGACAAGTGTGGTAGAGGGAAGCAGCTCACATGATGATCATGAGAGAGACTCCACCCACCAGATACAAAACTCAAAACCCAAAAGGCATGCCCCAGTGACCCACCTCCTCGGCCATACCCTACCTGCCTTCAGTTTCCACTCAGTTAATCCCACTGGGATTAAGTTAAGGCTCTTATAACCCAATCATTTCACCTCTGAGTGCTCTTGCATTGTCTCACACATGAACTTTTGGGGAACACCTAATAACTAAACTATAACAATGAGCAAGTCAGGGCAGAAATGCCAAGTAATGAGTCATCACTCAACAAATCATCACTCTAGCACTGTAGCCTGCTAGAGTCCATTTATGTCGTCATTGGGGTTTCCAGGTATGAGGGAAAAGTGGGGAGAGAAGAGGATGGAAGTCTTAGTAGAAGGGGAATGTCTCTAGTTAGAAAGTACATACTGATGAATTTGGACTCTCATTTTATGAAATACATTTATTTCTTACAAAATCAGAACTCTTAATGCTATTGTTTCAAAATAGAATGATGAAAAATTCATGTTTTTGAAATACATAATACAACATAGCATTTTATGCTTTTTATTCTTTTTACCATGAAGCTATATATTCAGTTTTAATAAAATACAACTAAACTATCCATTATTGAGTATTATATGTTACTTGATAACTGTATGTTTTATAGTTTCTTTAGATTTATGATAGAGTTCAACAGGCTCAGATTGTGGCTCAGTGGTAGAAGGCTTGCCTTGCACATGTGAGGCACTAGCTCAATTCTCAGCACTGAATATAAATAAATGAATAAGATAAAGGTCCATCAACAACTAAAGAAAAATGTTTAAAAAATCTTAATATTTATGATAGAGTTCAATATATAAAATTAAGGACAATACGAGGGCGTGATTTGGATGAGACCTAGAGATTCAGTGTTTCCCAGACTTTTCAATTGAAACATGCACATCAGCAGAGAACTCACTGGGTTCAGGGAAAATGACTTGATACAAGTCCAAACTTTCTAAAGTGTTTTGTATACTGCTTTACATTTTTACTATTTCATTTTAAAATTTATAAGAATCTTGTTATATTCCATAAAATGTGCATTCACTTTATCATACAATATTAACATTCATTTTATTAACAATATTAATACATTGTATTAATATATTATTATTATGAAATATTTTAAATTATCTTCTATGGAGTAAAATGAACACTTTGGGAAGATTCATTGCATTTTTTCTGAGGCTTCATATATACTTGGGAGTGTAAACCTCCAGTTTGGAAATATGGCATTACACACACATGCTATTTGAATATTTTCCTGGGGTATTCTTACCTCCATAGTAGGTGGAGTCTTTCTTGTTCTTCTAATCCAAGCTAGAAAAAAAAATTTAAATGTCAATTCTCTGTAATTTATACATTTTATTCACTCATACATGAGAAGTATTTTTTGAGCACCTACTATATATTGTCATAAGAATTAGAGATACAGCAAGGAAGGAGCAAATGGAAGTCCCTCTTCTACTGAGGCATATATATACTAGTGAAAAGGGTTCAGAAGATCAACACAAAACATAAAATATCAGGTGGTGATTTGTGTCTCATGAAATAAATACAACAGTGTAGGGAAGATAAAGAAGGGACAGTTTCATATCTTTAAAAATCATACCTCATCATCATCTAAATTCAATTTAGTATACTTATGGAATATAGCCCAAATCACAATATATTAAACTTCAAGGCAATATCAAAATTATATTATTCTAGAAATTTGAATTAGTTATTGTTCAAGTGATCAAGGAAGGAACTTGGAAAAGTTTTTGTTATAGAGATTTCTCTTCTGATCTGCTCCAGCAAGCAGCTACTTCTTATGGTTAAGAAGCAACATCAGGCTTTAGCTCTAACACTTAGGAGACGAGCTGCAGAGGTAGAGAGCAGCCCATTTGTTAGATGCCTATTGAGTAATGTTTACAGCAAAGGGAAGGAAGCCACACAGCTGCCTCTAAGGAAGTTATAAGAATTCTGTGGAAGACAATGTAACATAGTGCTGTCTGAGGGTCAGATTTTCTGGGTTCAAATTTCAACTTATCATTTATTAGCTTTGTCACCTGGGATAAGATAATTAATTCCTAAGCATCAGATTCTCTATCTGTAAAATAGAAAATATAATAGTATCTATACTTTGAGCTTTTGTGAAAATTATATAATATAAATGGTTAGTTCAGAGCCTAGCATGTAAAAGTAAGCATGGAAGTCTAAGTTATCATTAGTATTATCCCTATTATTCAATAAACCTATACTCCTTATAATATACCCAAAAACGCAAAGATCAATAATATGTGCTTGCAGCCAGGGGCAGTGGTGCACACTTGTAATCCCAATGATTTATGAGGCTGAGGCAAGAGGATCACAAATTCAAGGCCAGCCTCAGCAACTTAATGAAGCCCTGTCTAAAAACGGAGAGAGGGAGAGGGTGGGGATGTAGCTCAGTGGTAAATAACCTTGGGTTCAATTCTCCCATACTGCTATAAACAAAACAAACAAAAACCATTATCTGCCTGGCCTATGAGAACACATAGGAGTTTGAAAAAACATTGTAGGAAATAGGATCTTTAGAACATAGGAAACCATTGTTTTATCATTTTAGTTGACTCAATCTTCATTACAGAATTATTTTACAGAGTAATTAACAACTTTCCCAGAATTTGAATCCAGATCTGACCCTGTCTAACATCTATCCTTGCTCTCCTAAGCAGTCTCTCAAACTTTAGTGTGCAACTTGCAAAGAACTCTAAACTAGGAAGAACAGGTGTGACCTTAACTACACATCAGAAAATAAGAATTACTGACCACATTTTACAGGTTGGGAAACTGAGGCACAGATTTAGCAACTTGCTATGGCTATATATTTAGTGAGTAGCAGACTAGAACTCAAACCTTGGTTGAACTGGCTCTGAAGTCTGAGCCCTGTCCATTTATCAGTTACCGTCTCTTCAGATCAGCTTTACCAGTTCATCATCTAAGTGCCAGAACCTATCCTTGTGAAAAGCCTAGCACTAAATGATTATAGGTACAGAAACAACAACATTCAACTGTGGTTCTGGAATTAATTATTTATCCCTGCTCTGCTCTCTTGCATGGGTTCCATACATGTATTTCCAATATGGTTCTAATGTTCTGCATTCTCTGTTCTGAACTTCTGTTCCTATTATTTTTTCCTGCATTTTTTCTCATTACCTTTCAGTACTATTTGATCCATTTATAGACAAAACTTGCAGAGATTTTATATCCTTTCTTAGGCTATAAGGTTGTCATGGGCAGGATGCATCCATGGGTGATTTATTTTCCACCACCTAAGTGACTTAAAAGAGTAAGCACTTGCTGGGGTTGTGGCTCAGTGGTAGAGCACTTGCCTCGCACGTGGGAGGCACTGGGTTCAATCCTCAACACTGCATATAAATAAATGAATAAAGGTCAATCAACAACTAAAAAAAATTTTAAAAAAAAGAGTAAGCACTTAATAGTTGTTGAATACTTCCATTATAATATTTGTTATAATACGATTTTGAACTGTATTAGGAAATCTGGCTTAGCAACACCAACATTCCTCTAACTAGTCAAAAATAAGTGATTTATAAAATTTTTCAATTGCTTCGTTATAGTCAGAGTAAGTTAATTATCTCTGTGGTTATTTTTTCTAGGAAAGAAGCTACTTTAAAAATAATTCAGTATGAATCATATGTCTCTAAAAATTTTTAAGCAATAAATCTTCAATTTTCATTTAGATTAGAAAATTAATTCAAAACAATCAACTGCTAGGGCAGGGTTCAGCAAACTTTAGTCTACAAAAAAAATTCAGTATACTGCTTGCTTTTACATTTTTAAAATACTGGTAAAAAAGTGAAAAGAACAACATTTCACGACACATGAAAATTATATAGAATTCAAAACTTCAGTGTCTACGAGGTTTTATTGAAACATAGCCTCACTCATATGTACCAATAGCTGCTATGTGCTACAACCACAGAGCTGAGTACTTGTAACAGACCAAGTGACCCACAAAACCTTCTGGACCTCTAAAGATAAAGTTTGCCAACTCCAGTGCTAGGGTTACCCTAAAGTATAACCTCTTTAGCAACGACTATATATCTTGGTGCGAAAATACTTCAATTGTTTAAAGGAACAATCAGTATTAGGCATTACACTTTCTGTAAACTAATGACTACCTTGTATTCTAAAGTCTTTAAACATATGCTAGTGGGTATAAGATCAAGATGAAAAAGTATACTGGCATAATGCATATTTACTATTATTATGAAAAAGCCCTTCAAAATTACTGTGTCTTACTGATAAGTCTATAAAACACCATTTTAGTTATCCTGTAAGGTTCAAAACAGAAAAATAATTGAATCCAAATTATGAGGAGACTGATACTCAATACCACCTGCTCCCTAAGGAAAGACAAAGGAGCTTCCTTTAGCTTTACTTTAAATGATCATTTAAAGGATCTTTGGTTTATATAGATATATAAAGGCAACAGCTGAAATAAATTTGTATATTTGTGATTCTCCAATAACCAGGCATTTGAAATGTCTTGAGATGATGGCTGATGTCAATGTTGTTTGCTATGTATCAGGTAAAGGTTACAGCTAGATATGTTCAATGTGATCACTTATTTATACAATCATACCCACTACTCCAAGCAACATGTGACATGTCCTCCTGAAGACTGGCAAAGGTTAGGAGGAAGATGGAACAGAAGAAAACATTAATATTAAATCATTACCTTTTAAAACTTCAAGACAATCTGAAACAGAACTTCTATCTAATTATAAATTCTGCAATGATTTTGCTGTTGCTAATTTTTCTGTAAGGTGGATTCATTATCAGTCCTCATTATAATATAACCTCTGTATGAAGTGAATTTAGCAAGATAACTGGACACTTTATGCCTTAAGATCCTCACATTCTTTCAACAGTGTTCTTTTGCATTCTCATCAGTATGCATGGGCTTTTCATTGAACTTTAATACTCCTATTGGAACATAACAAACCAGTGTAAATGAATGTAAACATGCATGTGCAAATTAAAGCTCCCATTAATCACTAAGAAAGACTAGAAGAAGGCATGAAAATACTTCATGAAGTATACATTCTTCAAATCTCCATAGGTTCTATAAGTGTCCAATACATTTTTAGAAGCATTGCAAATAGACTATAATAAATGAGATATCATACCACCAGATTCAGTATTTGACCATGCAGAAGCAAAATTATGGAAAAGTTATCAATAATGTGCATCCAAACTTCACTTAAGGAAGAGACTATAATAAAGCCTCATCTTTTAAAATATGATCTTGCCATTTCTGACTGTTGACCTTTATAGAGAACAACATGGAGTCAGAAGATGACAGAGTAAAGGAAAGCTGAATTCCATGCTGCACTGTGGTTCAGACCCAAAGCAGTGGGTGTATAGCTTCTCAGCATGCTGGGTGAAAGAGGGATTTCACTAAAATTTAACGATAGAAATTCAAAGTGGCTTAGGGACTCAGAAATTTGGATATAGTAAACAAAGAATAAAGAAAACAACAGAGCCAACCCAGCATACCTGGGTGGTCGATTTGGATTCACCACAAGAAGGTGGGGAATCACAGTTTGGGTAGGAAGAAACCTAAGGTAAAAAACGCTGCCTAATCTTAGCTGATCCAGAGGCTGCACAACACGCTGGCACTTGAAAAGCATGCTCTGTATCTCATATGGCTATGGAGAGCTAAAGTGGGAGCTACGTTGGGGTGAGCATGTCACATCAGCAAATGCAGAACCCAGATTAGAAAAATCAAACCACAACCTCCCTTCCCAACCCCTATGCAGCCACAATATCCTGGCAAGCAACTATCAAGTGATTTAGGCTAGGTTTGATGGAACATGAGTGAAACACGTGTGGAGCAGACTGTACCCAGGGGAACTGGAGTCAGAAGGGCAAAGGGGAGCCCAACTTGCTTCTCCTTTGTGTCTGGCTAATCACATGACCAGCTGAAGTGGCCAGGGGTCTGAGTGGGTGAGGGTGAATACACTCAAGGACTAAGCCTGAGAGGGCTATGCTCCTGGGCAGCAGTGAGTAGAGGATCTGCTTGCTCTGCCCCATGACTGGATTTCTTGGGAGGCTCCTGAGAACCACACTTGCATTAAAGATTGGCTACTGTCAAGCCCTAGGGGGTGGGTGGATCTAGTCTCTACAAAGAAGACACCACCCAAAAAGCCCCTTCACCTGCTGGAACTCCCCTCACAGAATGCTATAGAAGCTGTACCCTACCCTGGGAGTACACATATTTGTTTCAAATGGACAAAATGTCAACTGATGGTGTGTCCTAACCCATCCCACCTCATACTAGTGAGAAGGAAAGCTGGTCTAATATCAAACAACTTCAATCGTAGTACACTCCTCCAACTGGAAGCTCAGAGAGCAACACAAAAATAGGAGGGGGTTAACAACCATATCCCTTGCTGTATCAGTATGTAACTCAAGGAGAACTGGAAAGAAAGACTACTGGATATAAACTATGACCACCCAATCTGATCAACTATTTTGACGACCTCAATGGAGAAGGTTCCTTCACTTTTCACTAAGATTTTGAATTAAAAAAATTTTTTTAAAAATATTTTTTATTCTGTGTGTGTGTGTGTGTGTGTGTATGCATGTGTGAATTTTGGCTGTGCTGATTGGTGCAGGGACATATATACATATACTTATTTATTTCTTTTTCTCTCATTTTTAGCATTTTAAAAATGTAAGCATTGTTTTGTTAAGGGTTCTAGTTTTTTGAAGTGTACATCTTGGTTTGGTTTTGTATTATTTTCTTTTGCTTATTTCTCTTTTCTTCTCCAGCTAAAGGCCAAATTCTCTCCCTTTTTCCCCAATACCTTGCTTCTATTTTTTTCCCCTCCTGTATTAACATCACCTGCTATAACTCCTCTGCATTCTGTTTACTTTCTGACATTGTAAACACTTTTCTAACTTTCCTCTTCCCATAATTAACTGGATTTTTAACATCTTCCAGAACTAATTGGTTTATGTAACTTTTGCCTCCACCATTAATACTGATAAAATCATTACTGCTGTGGATGACAGTGTTGATAATGCTGTTTGCTTTAAAGCCAGATCTAGTTCATGGTTTATTGTTTTTACTGTTGACAACTGTTGAACATTTCTCTTTATTGGTGGCAATTAATATTGAAGTTGTCATAGTAGGAATGAGGTATTTACAAACATTGTTTATTGTTTGTTGTTTGCAATGGTTGTTACTATTGTTTATTTTGCCACATTCTGTGAAGTGCTGGAAACCTGCAGGGACACTAAAAGTTCACAGGTTAGAGACTCTGCTGCTGAACTAAACACTCCCTGACTTCACTCCAACTCAAAGAAGTGAGGAGACAAAAGCCCCAAACCAACAAGGACCCAAGGAGAAATAATCACAGAATGAACTCAGGTCCTACCCATGGCATTTTCACATATATCAACAACAGAGAGAAGTCCTAGAACAAATGAGATAATTACACACAAAAAAAATACGTGCAAAAAAAAAAAAAGAGGTAGAAGACTACACTTCAATTCACGGGCAAGATCAAGACCTCTGAAAACATGAGAAAGCACACAAACAAATCTCCCCCCCAAAATCCACAATCCCTCACCAAAGGATTTCACTGATAGTGAGGTGGACGAAAACCCAGAGAGAGATTATAAAAAACTGATTATTAAAATGTTCTAAAGTTTTATTGAACTAAAAGAAGAGGGAATTAAGAGATCAATTACAGGAGATGGACCACTTTAATGAAGAAATAGAAATAGTGAAAAGAAACCAAGAAGAACTTCTAGAAATGAAAGACACAATCAGTCAAATTAAAAACTCACTTGAAGGCATTACTAATAGATTAGATTGTGTAGAAAATAGAATTTCAGCCCCGGAAGACAGAGCTTAGGTAATAAAGATAGGCTATATGATCTTGAGTACACATAAGGCAATAAAGGAAAAAAATTATAAAATGTGACCAGAATATACAAGAACTCTGGGACAACTTTAAAAGAGCAAACCTGAGAATCATCAGGATAGAAGAAAAGGAATATGGCAAACCAAAGGAATAAAGAACATTTTCAATGAGATAGTTACAGAAAACGTTTGCCATACAAGAAACAAGACAGATATCCACATACACAGGCTTACTGGACCCCAAACAGACCTAGTCAAATAAGAAGCTCATCAAGACATATAATCAAAATGCCTAACATAGAAAATTATGAAAAAATATTAAAAGCCACAAGAGAAACATCAGGTCACATTTAGAGGCAAACAGATAAGGCTAAGATTTCTCAGCTCAGATACTAAAATCAAGAAGGTCCTGGAATGAGATATTCCAAGCTCTAAAAGAAAACAACTTTTCAGCCAAGGATACTATATCCAGCAAAATCCAGTTTCAAATTTCAGGGGAAAATAAAAATAAGAATAAACTAAAAGAACTGATGAGCACCAAGCCAGTACTGCAAAGAATACTCAAAAGATCAACTGCACACAGAAGAACTAAGAGACAATTCCCAAGGCTCACAAACAGGAAATTCAATAAAAGAATAATCCACTAAATGAGAATCAAGACAGGATAAAATAAAGCAAAAATCCAAATGGCAAGAAACCAAAACACATATCTATACTAATATTGAATGTTAATGGTCTCAACTTCCCAATTAAAAGACACAGATTGGCAGAATGGATCAAAAAACAAGATCCAACTACATGCTGTTTACAAGAGATTCATTTTATAGGCAAAGACACTCACAGGCTGAAGGTGAAAGGATGGCAAAAAACATGCCATACAGGTGATCCAAGAAAGCAAACAGGAGTAGCTATTCTCATATATGACAAAGCAGATTTCAAGCAAAAATTAATAGAAGAAATAAAGAAAGCCACTATATTCTAGTAAAGGAAACAATCCAACAATAAGATATAAGGATAGTAAACATTTATGCCCCAAACATAAATGCACCAAATTACATGGAAAAATATTCCCCTAGAATAA
Organism: Xerus rutilus; assembly: GCA_028644305.1. Lineage (NCBI taxonomy): Eukaryota > Metazoa > Chordata > Mammalia > Rodentia > Sciuridae > Xerus > Xerus rutilus. Next base: position 42,352,202 of record CM053405.1, on the reverse strand, counting down.
ATCCCACATAGACCCCAACACAATAATATTGAGTGATTTCAATACATCCTTATCACTAACAGACAAGTCATGGAAGCATAAAATCTATAAAGATATCCAACCTAAACAACACTATAAATCAAATGGACCTAATAGACAGCTACAGAATATTCCACCTCAAAACAGCTGAATTTACCTTCTTCTCAGTTGCGCATGGAACTTTTTCCAAAAAAGATCATATTTAGGGACACAAAGCAAATTTTAGCAAATAGAAAAGAAATCAATATAATCCCGTGTATTGTATTAAATCATAATGAAATGAAGCTAGAAATCAAGAGCAAGAAAAATAATAGAAACCACATAAACACATGGAGATTGAAAAATTCTCTCTCTTTTTTTTTTGGTACTGGGGATTGAACTCAGGGGTATTCAGCCACTGAGCCACATCCTCAGCCCTATTTTGTATTTTATTTAGAGACAGGGTCTCACTGAGTTGTTTAGCGCCTTGCTTTTGCTGAGGCTAGCTTTGAACTTGCAATCCTCCTGCCTCAGCCTCCCAAGCTGGAAGGATACTCTCTTAAATGAAGAATGGATCAAAGAAGAAATGAGAGTAAATTCAAGAAATTCTCAGAAACAAATGAGAAAAGAGGTACAACATATTGAAATCTCTGAGACAGTATGAAAGCAGTTCTAAGAGGAAAATTACAGCACTGAGTGCAACATTAAAAAACTACAGTTGGGTGCAGTGGTGCACGCCTGTAATCCCAGAAGCTTGGGAGGCTGAGACAGGAGGATAATGAGTTCAAAGCCAGCCTCAGCAAAAGCTAGGCGCTAAGCAACTCAGTGAGACCCTGTCTCTAAATAAAATAAAATAAAATAAAATAGGACTGGGGATGTGGCTTAGGGGTTGAGTGCCCCTGAGTTCAATCCCTGGGAATACCCCACCCCCCAAAATTAGAGAGATCCCAAGTAAATGAGCTTTTACTCCACCTCAAGGCTTTAGAAAAGTACGAACAAAATAACCCCCAAACCAGTAGAAGACAGGAAATAATTACTTTAATAAATAATTAAAGCAGAGCCAAAATCAATGAAATTGAAAATAAGAAAATATACATAGAACCAATGTAACAAAAGAGCTGGTTCTTGGAAAAGATGAATAATGTTGACAAATCCTTAGCCAAACTAACCAAAAGAGAGAAGAAACAAATCAACAAGATCAGCGATGAAAAACGAGATATTATCAGAGACTCTTATGAAATTCAGATGATTATCAGAACCTATTTTGAAAATTTATACTCCAATAAATGAGAAAATCTGGAAGACACTGATAAATTTCTAGAAACATATGACCTGCCCAAATTGAATCACGAAGATATAGAAAACCTAAACAGACTAATATGGAGTAATAAAATTGGAACAGCAATTAAAAGCCTTCCAGAAAGAAAAATCTTGGATCTGATGGATTCTCAGCTGAGTTCTACTAAACCTTTATAGAAATAACTACAGTATTTCTTAAATTAGTCCATGAAATTGAAAGGAAGGGAACACTCCCAAATACTTTGTATGAAACCAGTATAAATTTGATAACAAAAGCAGATGCACCAAGGAAAGAAAACTACAGACCAATATTCCTGATGAACATAGATGCAAAAATCCTTAAATAAAATAGTAGCAAACTGCTAATTAGAATAAGGTATATTCCATGTTTATATAATTATACCAAAATGGATCCTATTGCCATATATAACTAAAAAGAATCAATAAAAAATATCACACATGAAAAATTAGCAAACCACATTAAAAAACACATCAAAAATATAATATAGCATAATCAAATGGGTTTCATTCCAGGAATACAAGGTTGGTTCCAGATTTGCAAATCAATCAATGTAATTCATTTCTTACAGAGAATTAAGGACAAAAAAATTCACATGATCACCTCAACAGAGCAAAAAAGACCTTTGATAAAATCTAACACCCATTCATGTTAAAAATGCTGGACAAGCTAGGGATTGAATGAACTTATATCAACATTATAAAGGCCATTTATGACAAAGCAAAGCCATCATGAACTAAGTGGAAAAAAATTAAAAGCATTTCCTCTAAATTCAGGAAGAAGACAAGACTGCCCACTCTCACCACTACTATCCAATTTAGTCCTTGAAACATAGCAAAGCAATCAGGCAAGAAAGGGAAATCAAAGGAGTACAAATAGGAAAGAAGAAGTCAAATTATCTCTGTTTGCCAATGATATGATTCTGTATCTAGAAGCTCCAAAAAACTCTGCCAGAAGACTTCTAGAGCTTATAAATGAGTTTAGCAAAGTAGCAGGATACAGGATCAATATCCATAAATCAATAGCTTTCCTATATTCTAACAGTGATTCAGCTGAGGAAGAAATCAAGAAAACCACCAACAATAATCTAAATATTAAAAAAAAAACCTTGGAAATTAATTTAATCAAGGAGGTATAAGAGTTCTATGTTGAAAATTACAGAATACTGAAGAAAGGAACTGAAGAAGACCTTAGAAGATGGAAGACAACCCATGTTCTTGGATAGGCAGAATTAATTTTGTCAAAATGGCCATATTACCAAAAGCAATATACAGACTTATTGCAATTCCCATCCAAACACCAATGAAATTCTTCACAGAATTAGAAAAAACAATTCTTAAATTCATTTAGAAGAATAAGAGAACCAGAATAGCCAAAGCAATACTTATCAAGAAAAGCAGAGCTGGGGTTATGGCGCAGTGGTAGCGTGCTCGCCTAGCATGCGTGAGGCACTGGGTTCGATCCTCAGCAGCACATAAAAATAAAACAAAGATATTCTGTCCACCTACAACTAAAAAATAAATAAATAAATGTTTAAAAAAAGAAAAAAAAAGCAGGAAGAATCACAATACCCAATCTAAAATTATACTACAGAGCTGTAGTAACGAAAACAGCGTAATATTGGCATCAAAATAGACACAAAGACCAACGGGAACAGAACTGAAGACACAGAGACAAATCTACATACCTATAACTATCTGCTATTTGACAAAGGTGCCCAAAATATACTTTGGAGAAAAGACAGCCTTTTAAACAAATAGTGCTGGGAAAACTGGATAGCTATATGTAGAAAAATGAATTTAGACCCCTATTTTTCACCCTGCACAAAATTCAAATCGAAATGGATCAAAGACCTAGGAATTAGACCAGAAACTTTACAACTGCTGGAAGAAAACACAGGGTCAACACTCCATCAATATGGGTGCTGGCACCGACTTCCTAAAAAAGACCCCCAAAGTGCAAGAAATAAACCAAGAATCAATAAGTGGGATGCCATCAAACTAAAAAGCTTCTGCACAGCAAAGAAAATGATTATAAGCACAAAGAGAATGCCTAGGCAATTGGAGAAAATCTTGGCCAGCTACCCCTTTGACAGGATATTAATATTCAAAATAACCACAATAAACTCAAAAAACAACATCAAAAAAATAAAACAAATAACCCAATCAAAAAATGGGCAAAAGAACTAAACAGAAAATTCTCAAAAGAAGAAACATGAATGGCCAACAAAAGTATGAAAAAAATTTTAACATCTCTAGCAATCAGGGAAATGCAAAACTGTACTAAGATTTCATCTCACTCCAGTCAGAATGGCAATGATCAAGAATACAAACAATAAATGCTGGCAAGGTTGTGTGGGAAAAGGTACACTTGTACATTGTTGGTGGGACTGGAGACTAGTACAACCACTCTGGAAAGCCGTATGGAGATTCCTCAAACAACTGGGAATGGAACCACCATATGACCCAGCTATCTCACTCCTTGATATTTTCCCCAAGTTCTAAAATCAGCATACTACATACAGCAAGACAGCCACACTAGTGTTTATGGCAGCACAATTCACAATAGCTAAATTATGGAATCAACCCAGATGCCTGTCAAAAGATGAATGAATTAAGAAACTGTGGTATATATACATACAATGGAGTTCTACTGAGCCATAAAAAAGAATGAAATCATAGCATTTTGCCAGTAAATGGATAATATCTTGCTAAATAAAATTAGCTAAACTCAGAAACTTAAAAGTCAAGTAGTTTCTCTCATATGCAGAAGCTAGAATTAAATAAAGGAAAGAGGGAGGGAAGGATGGTAAAACATAAAAAGCCAATCAAATACAAATTAAGAGAAGAGTGAAAGGGAGTCTATAGAGTAGAGGAAGGAGAATGGGAAAGAAGAGGGAGGACTGAAAAGAAAAGGGGGAGGGAAAGGGAGGATCATGAACTGAAATTGATTTCCATGCACATATGTGTTTGTCAGGATGAAACCAACTACTATATATAACTAAAAATTGCTAATAAAAACAAAATAAAAAGATGATGCAATAAAAAAGAACAACAAATGTAAGAAATCTATGTTTTCAACTGTTAAAAAATCTTTGAAGGATAAATGACAAGTCATTTTCTGATTACTGGCCTTTAAATATATGTTTAAGGATAGTAGTAGATTAAATAGGCATATTTAAGTTACAGATTTTATGGTGCTCATAGTTGTTACTATTATTTTTCCTTAACTTTACTGAGATACAATTTTCATAAAATAAAATGAAGCCATCTTAAGTATGCAATTTCACAAATTCTGACAAACATTATACAACCCTGTCACCAATACCACAATCAGTACATAGAACATTTCCATCACTTCTAAAATTTCCCTAGTGTCTGTTTACATGCAAATACCTACCTACCCTACCCACAGCTCTTAGGCAAGGAGTGACATACTTCCTGTCACTGTAGATTAGTTTTGCTTTCTGTATACATGGAATCTTGCAATATGCACTGTATGCATCTGGATTATTTTATTCAGCATCAAGTTCTTGAGGTTCCTCCATGTTACTGTGTAGAGAAAACAGTTTTCAGTAGGGCTCCTCCGCTCCAACCTCCTGGTATTCATGCCTATGGATCCCTCTGCCCCTTCAATAAAGATAGGATGGTGAATACGAGAACACAGCCAAGGTAATGAGATGTAGGTGAGCACATGATTATATGATATAAGACTATAGCAACCATCTTGCTGGAAACCTTCACACCTTGCTGGCTGTGAGGAAAAAAAAAAAAGCAGCCATGTTGGATTGCCCCATGTGCCAAGAAATTGCTGGTGATCTTTAGGACTCAGGATGACCTCTGACCAACACCCAGCAAAAACTGAAGTTTTCAGTTCTACAACTGCAAGAAACTGAAGTTGCAACCACTACCAAAGTGGGAAGGGGGATCTTTGCCTAGTCAAGCCTCCAGATGAGGACCTAGGCCTGGATGATACATTGATTTCAGCTTCACAAGATCCTAATTAAAGAATAAACTTAGGCTGTGCTTGGGATTCTAACCCATAGGAACTGTAAGATAATAAGCCTGTGTTAAACTGCTAATTTTGTGATACTATTGATACCTACAAATAAAAAGTAAACACAATGAGCTTCTTAGCAGTTCATTCTAATTGCTGGACAATATGCCACTGTATGGAAATCAATTTACCCACTCATTAAATTGATGAATACCTAATCATAAAAAACTAACAGAAAATAAGAAAAAGTTGTCCACCTTTACCAGTTCTATTCATCATTGTTGTGCAAGCCCTTGCCAGTGTCATAAGGGTAGGGGCAGGGAAGCTTACTCATTGAATAAAAATGAATATGTTGTTTATGTAGACAATCCAAATAAGTTTATAATAAAAGTAATACAATTAGTAAGAGATTTTAGCAATCTCACATAAAATACACAGTTGATATACAAAAACCAATTGTATTTCTATAACATCAATGAATAATTTGAAATTGATGGAAAAATCAATTAGCAATAGCATCAAAAAGTGAAAAAACATGTATTAATTTAATAAAATATGTGTAAGATTTATAGCTGAACACTAAAAAACTACTAATGAAATAAATGAAAGAAATGAAGAGAATATACTGTGTTCAGTATATTCATTTATAGGTACAATGCATTCTCAAGCAAAACATTAGAAGGATTTTTTTCTGGAAATGAATAATGATACTAAAAAACATATGGAACAACAAAGGGCCCAAATTAACCAAACCAATTTTGAAAATGAAGTTAGATGACTCAAATTACCTTATTTCAAGTCTTATTACAGTAATAAAGACAATGTGGCACTGGCAAAAGGACAGACACATAAATAAATGGTCAGAATAAAGTATGTGGAAACATACTTTAGGTCCTTCCCCCTGACACATATAAATCAATTATCTGACACATGTGCGAGGCATTTCAATGGAAAAGAAGATAGTTGTTTAAAAAAAGGCACTAAAAATAATTGGATACCCATATATAAATGAAATTAGTACTTGTACTATATGCAAAAAGTAATCCAAAGTGGATCATAGATAAAAATAAAACCCCAAACTACAAAGCGTGTAGAAAGAAAATCATAGGAGAAAATATTTTTGGCCTTGGGTTTCACACATATGACAATGAAAGCATGATACATGAAAGAAAAAATGTTAATTAGAATTCATTAAAACTAAGAATGTGTGTTCTTCAAGAGGCACTGTGAAGAGAATGAAAAGTCATGCCAGAGTAAGAAAAAATTATTTGCAAATGATGTATCTGACAATAGAACTGTAACTAGGATATGTAAGAAACTCTCAAAACTAAATACTTAAAAGCACAAAAACAACAAAATAAAAACAAAAATAGACAAAAAGATATGGATACTCAGTATACCACAGAATATTTACAGATGACAAAAAAGGTCATGATGATAAACATCATTAGTCATTACAGAAATAAAAGTTAAAACTGCAGTGAGGCATACCTGCACATGTGCACATCTACATATCTACTATACATCTAGTAGGAAGGTTCAAATGTAATGAAACTGACAGTATCACAGACTGGTGAAGATGAGGAACAACTTGAACTCTCATATTCTACTACTGGGAGTGCACAATGGTACAGCCACACTAAAAAACATTTTGGCAGTTTTTTTCTTAATGTCAAATCTATATGTACCATATGACCTAGTGATCCTGTCCAAGATATTAACTTGAAAGAAATGAAAATTTATGTTTACAAATGTATACATGAATTTATATAGTGGCTTTACTCATAATTGCTAAAAAATAAAATTAACCCAAATATCTTTTAGTTGATGAATGGATTTTAAAAAGGCAGAATTTTACTCAGCAATAGAGTGCACAATTGAATATATTGCAAATTTATTAATCTAAGTGAAACAGGCCTTCAGCTTTCAGCCACGATGAAGCAACAGGAACAAGTTATATGAAACAACAATTTTCAAGATAGTGGACACTGAAAAATGAAATAAAGTAGTCTCCAAGAATGCTAAACAAAGGTTACCCTCATAATTGCCCCAGTTTGCTTTAAGCTTCCAGGCTGTGCCTTATGGTAGGGTTCTGGTCAAAAACCTATAGACTTCCTGTAAGTTAAGGATATGGAGTTTGATGTCTAGGGAGGCAAAGAAGATTGAAGTTCACAGGACAGAGTACAAGAATGGAAACAGCTGCATAGACAGAAAACTCTAGAGATAGAGTCCCTATCAAGGAAAGGTTTCTTAACTTGATAGAAGCTATTTATGAGAAAAACCTATAGACAACATAGAATTTAATGGCTAAAGATTGAATCTAAGATCAAGAATAAAAACAATTTTTTTTATTCAACAATGTACTGGAGTTCTAGCCAATGAAAGTGGGCAAGAAAAAAAAAATGAAAGGCATCCAGGTTGGAAAGAAAGAAAAATGTTTTTATTCATAGAGAATATGACATTCTATGTAGAAAATCTAATGGAACCAACAAAATAGCAAAGTCACATAATACAAGATCAATATAAAAAATCACATATTTATATGAGAACAGTCAAATTTAAAAATTGAAAAAGCAGTATTAATTACAATAGGATTAAGAACTTAATCAGAAACTATTTTGAAAATTTTTACTCTAAGAAACAGAAAATTTTGAAGACATCATCTAACTTCTAGAGACATCTGACCTACCAAATTGAATCAGGAGGATACAGAAAATCTAAACAGATCAATTTCAAGCAATAAAATTGAAGATGCCATAAAAAGCCTACCAACAAAGAAAAGCCCAGGACCAGTCATATCCTTAGCTGAGTTCTACCAGATCTGCCAAGAAGAACTTATACTAAACTTTCTCTAATTATTCCACCAAATATAAAAGGAGGGAACCCTTCCAAACTCATTCTATGAAGCTAGTATCACCCTGATACCAAAAGCAGACAAAGACTTGTCAAGGAAAGAAAACTTCATACCAATATCCCTCATGCACATAGATGAAAAAATTCTTAACAAAATACTGGCAAATTGCATACAAAAACATATTTAAAAGATAGTGAACCATGATAAAGTGGTTCCAGGGATGCAAGGTTGGTTCAATATAGAGAAATCAATAAATGTAATTCATCACATCAATAGACTTAAAGGTAAGAATCACACGATTATTTCAATAAATGTAGAAAAAGCATTTGACAAAATACAGCATCCATTCATGTTCAAAATACTAGAAAAACTAGGGGCAGTAGGAGCATAACTCAACATTGTAAAAGCTACATAGGCCAAATGTTCTCTCTGATATGTGATATACACAATAAGGGTGGGGTGGATAGAAGTTCACTGGATTAGACAGAGGGTCATGAAGGGAAAGGAAAAGGGATGGGAATAGGAAAAACAGTAGAATGAATCAGCTATACATGAATACACGACTAGTGTAACTCCACATCATGTACAACCATAGAATGGGAAGTTATATTCCATGCATGCATGTCAAAATATACTCTAATGTTATGTATAACTAAAATTTTTAAAAATATTTTAAATATTTATAGATACATCTGACAAAACATGTACAATATCTGTACAATGAAAATACAAAGTTTGCCAAGGGGTATTAAAGAAGGCCTAAAGAAATAAAGAGATAAGCCATGTACAGGGACCTAAGATTCTTACTAAAACGTAAATTCTTTGCAAAAATGATCCATACATTTAACAAAATCCCAATCAAAATTCCATAAATCATTTTTGTAGAAATTAGCAAGCTGATTTTAAAATGCATATGGAAATGCAAAGGATTAAGGTAGTCAAAACAACTTAAAAAAAAAAACCATAATGAAGTTGGAGGACTACCAGTACTTCATATCAGGATTTACAAAGCTACTAATATCAAGGAACTGAGGCCCTTGTTCAAATAGAGAGGACCTAAGCCAAGTAACAGCCATTAGAGTGAGCTTGGAGCTGGATCTCTGATGAACTGACAGCCACATAATGAGTCTGAAAGTTTATCATCCTGAATGGAATATGACTGCAGCCCAGGCAAGCACCTTTCCTGAGCCATGTGGGAGATCTCATGCCAGACGATGTGTCTAAACCACACTTGGATTCCTGATGCATAAAAACTATGAAATAGTAAATGTTGTTTTAGGTCTCTAACTTTTGGAGTAATTTTTAAATGCGTAATAAATGAGTAGCTATCACTGGATGAAAATCACCAATAGCTCTTAGACATTCCCAGCCAATCAATTTGTTTCAGTAGTAGGTTCAGAGACTCTGGGTTGGGACATGAGTTGAATAGAGATACTCCTAGAATCATGTACTCACAGAACCTCAGCGATAGATTGACCTTTAAAGGATCTGGACCTTGGCCTTTAAGGCCAAGGGAAGAATGAAAAACAGGGAAGAAAATCAATTTGCCCATATGACTAAGATAGTAAATAGCCTCTGCAGGATCTGAATGTGACATAGGTTTCTCTTATGTTGGTACAGTGATAGCATCATGCTCTGACCATTGTTTTATGAAACATCCAAAATTCTTGCCAGGCGAGGTGGTGCATGCCTGTAATCCCAGCATCTCAGGAGGCTGAGGCAGGAGGACGAGTTTAAAGCCAGCCTTAGCAAAAGCGAGGCACTCAGCAACTCAGTGAGACCCTGTCTCTAAATAAAATACAAAATAGGGCCGAGGATGTGGCTCAGTGGTCAAGTGCCCCTGAGTTCAATCTGTGGTATTCCCCCCCACCCAAAAAAATTCTTGGTGGGAAGTTCCTATGGTCTGAAAAAGACATGTTGAACAATTACTAACAATTATTAATATTAAAGCAATAAAGATGGATAAATCAAGATATTCATTATTAATTAGCAGTGTTTAACAGGTATGCTATAATATAGCTAGAAAATAATTCTTTTTTTAAAAAAAATTTTTAGTTGTAGATGGACACAAAACCTTTATTTTATTTATTTACTTTTATATAGTGATGAGGATTGAACCCAGTACCTCACACATGCTAGGCAAGCGCTCTACCACTGAGCTATAGCTCCAGCCCTAGAAAATAATTCTTATGTATCTTTATTCCAAGGTTTTATTCTAACATTTTAATTAGTATGTATGATAAATAACCTAACTTTCCACCAAAAAAAATAAAATAATGGGTTAGGGCTATTCTGTTTCTTCCAGTTATATTCTACTTTGTATATATTTTCAGGTTCTCTCAATGTTTATTTAACACCAAAGAAGCTTAAACTTACTAAAAACAACAAAAAGGGAACAAAAATGGGAGATAAAATGTTATCTAAATTACAGAGAGACAGATTTTTGAGAAGTTCTACATAAGAAGTATATGTCATGCCATGGGTTAAATTTAAAAGGTTTCCTGAAACTCTGTGAGACAGTCCAGTAACTAGTACTACGCTGTCTCCCACAGGTATGTCCAGTAATGTGCTATATTTTTGGAAACAACTGCTTGCCTGCTGTACCATAACTTTCTTAAGATTGATGTATCTCTAGCAAGTGAGCAAGTCCCCACAATATCTCTTCCTTTTATACTTTGAATTTCAAATGTATTCACTCAGCAAATATTGATTGAGCTTATACTTACTTTATGTAAAGTACTGACTGACGCCCTGAGAATACAATGATGAACAAGGTAAAGACTATCCTAAAGAATCCTCAAGTCCATAAAAGAGAATGAAGGGAAGGGAGGGGGGATGAGAATGGGAAAGACAGTGGAATGAATTGGACATAACTTTCCTGTGTTCATATATGAATACACGACCAGTGTTAACTCCACATCATGTACAACCACAAGAATGGGAAGTTATACTCCATGTATGTATAATGTGTCAAAATACACTCTACTGCTGTGTATATCTAAAAAGAAAACAACAAAAAAATCTTCAAGTCCAAGGGGAGGAGGTAGAAAAGTAAACAGAATCCTCTACAAGTGTGTTAAGTGTTATTACTGGGGGAGACACAAAGTGAATGAAAACGAAACAAAACAAAAAAGGAATATCCTATTTAGCATCATTTAGGGATTTAAGTTGGGATCAGAAAAAGACTTTCAAAGAGAATTAAAGTCTATTGCATAATGTGATGAATAAGTAGGCATTAGCCAAGTTATTAAGGAGGTAGGCAGCATCATATAAAGTAGCCTGTGTGGTATAGCACTTGCAAGAGACCCTGAGTTCAATTTCCAGCACTGCCGTGAGTAGGGGTGGGTAAATGAAAACACTGGAGACCAGATAATTTGACTTTAAATTTGGCTTTACCTGTTGTTTGTACCTAGAAAATATTTTAAACCACTCTGCTTAATTAGGAAGAATCAGAAGGGAATTTATGTTAAGTTCTCACCACCACATCTACCTGCATCCATGCCCATAAACTCTACTTTTCCATATAGTATTGATGAACTTTCCATGCTCTTGTCAAAGTTCAAACCTTCCAACTATATACTAGAGCTTTTTCAAGGATTTTCTCTTTCTGCATTATAAATGCTTCCATTTGTATTGGGTCTTTCCCATCATTATCACAAAACTGTTAGCTCTTCTGGCTTTAAAGCAAAACAAAATAAAATTCCTCTCTTGACTCCACTTTCCTGACCAGGCACTGCCTCATTACTCTGTTTTTCTTTACAGAACTCTTCATAAACACAGACTGCACTCATTCTCTCTTGCTGTTCTTTATTTTTATGAAACTTTTGCTCCTGTCACTCTACAGAACTATTTTTCTCAAGATTAATGACTTCTTTGTTCTTTAAAGCAAATGGTTGATTTTCAGTCCTCATCTGACACTGCTGATCACTTCTTTCTCCCTGATAATTGGCTTTTAGGTGTGACACATTTTTCCCTCCTATTGTTCTGGCTGTTCTTTTTCTTGTCTCCATTGTTTCTAAACCATGGAGGAGCATAGAGTTCAGTCTTTGAACACCTTTTTTTTTTCTATGTACACTCATTCCCTTTGTGTTTTCACCAAGGCTCACAGCTTTATATACCATTTATTTGCTTTATATACCATTTATTTTGCTACTCCCAAATTTTATTTCCTAACAAACATTTCCACTAAACACTTGGCTCACAAACCATTTAATATCTTTACTTGTATGTTAAATAGATACCTCAAACTTACCATGACCTAAATTTGTTTTGTTTACTACTCTAATTTGTTCCTCCTATAGTCTTGTCTAACAGTTAAAAGTAACTTTACTGTTTCCAGGGAGGCTAAAAAAATTATAGGTCATTACTGACTGCTTTCCTCTCACACTCCACATCCAGTATGCCAGCAAATCCCATTGGATCTACTTTTATAACAGATCCAGAATGCAAGTACTATTTTCCATTCCTACATTATTCTGGTCCAAGTCACAATCATCCTTTGCCCTAAAGTACTGCAAAAACCTCCTGGCTGCACATTTGACTATGTCCCTTGGGTTTCTTTGCAATGTAGAAGCCAGAGTAATACTGTTAAATATAACTCAGCATGTGGCTACTCTTTTCAAAACTCTCTCCAATGGCTTACAGTCTCATTCAGAATCAAGTCCAGAGTGCTTAGGATGACCTACAAGGCCCCACAAAATTGGGCATTATGTTAACTCTCTAAACTTATCTCCTATTACCTTCTCTCTGGCTCTATTGCAGTCACATTCACTTCCTTGCTATTCCTTAACCCTAAGCATGTTTCTGTCTCAGGGCTCTTGCACTTGGGCCAGGAATCCTCCTCTACTAGTTATTAGCACAGCCAGCTCCTTCTTTTGTCTTTATTGAAAACTCATCTTCTCAGCAAGGCCTTTCCTAAATACTACTTAAATGTGTAAAACCCTCCCAAATACTCCTGTGCCATTTCTCTGTTTTATTTTATGTGTCAATTAGCATATAATATGCTTTATTTGCTTATCTGTTTTGTCTTTCTCCCACCCAGAAATGCAGAGGTCCTCAACAGGTACACTGTTTCATCCAGATTGATCAATAATATGCAACCTGTGTATACCTGTATTCTGCTACTAATAATTGATAAATGCTAGCTTTTATTCATCTGAACCTAAAAATATTTTGGATTCATTTGGCATTGACATCATTTACTTTTAAAAGTTTTTTTTCCTCTTTGCTTCTCTGTATATAGTATTGTGTTTGTCTATATTTTAGAGTCACTAAAATGAGTCACTATTTATTTATAACTTATTTTTATAAACATTTTAATTCTATGCTATTATTGGAAAAAATGACAGAATAGACTCATTATAAAAAGGTGTAAGCATTATTCGAGAAATGCAGCTGTAAATGCAGCTTATAGCACTGGAAAGTTCATTAAAATAAGAAAGCTCAATTATTTCTTCTGGAAATTGCCTATCTATATTTTGTATTTCTTAGAAAAAAAGCCTATGTTATCTACCTATATGTATACTCTTTTCTCATAGTTCCAAGTATTTTCATTGCTAATAAGCAAAAATGGGAAAGATGTTTTCACTGAAATGATATTTATACTCACATGCCAGCATAAACAAAACATAATGCCTATAGCTAAATTATCATGCAATGACTACGAAGAGGCAAGAGGTCTACATGTACATAGCTATATAATCCAAGCAATTTATCTAACCTTTCTGGGATTTAGATGATCTATCCATTAAATGAGTATAATTGTAGTGTCTTCCTTACAGGATTATTGTGATGATTAAACATGATAAGGACTTAAAAGCAATGGCACAATACCAGGCATACACGTATACATTTGATAAGTGTTAAGTGATAAATAAGTTGCTTTGGTGCTTCAATTAAAGTTCTTTTAGTGGCAAATAAAAAAGGCTAACATAGGCTGGATTTCAAGTATTTAATGAATTACTTACTGAGCATTTACTATATGCTTTACCATGTACCAGGCACTATGTAAGGAGCTGGACAGGCAAAAGGGAAATTTATTTATTTTTATAAATTTATTTTTATTTTTATTTTTTTAAAAAAAGAATGTATTTCAAGTCATAGTACACATATGGAATGCTATTTTACATTTCTCTGGTAGTAAACAAGATAGGGTCACACCATTTGTCTTCATACATGTACCTAGGATAGTGATGTCCATCTCATTCCATCATCTTTGCTACCCCCATGCCCCCTCCCTTCCCCTACCTCCCCTTTGTCCTATCCAAAGTTCCTCTGTTTCTCCCATACTCCCCGCCCCCCACCCCCATTATGGATCAGCATGCACTTATCAGCGAAAACATTCAGCCTTTGGTTCTTTGGGATTGGCTTACCTTACTTAGCATGATATTCTCCAACTCCATTCATTTACCTACAAATGCCAGAATTTTATTCTCTTTTATTGTTGAGTAATATTCCATTCTGTATATATACCACAGTTTCTTTATTCATTCATCTACTGAAGGGCATCTAGGTTGGTTCCACTACTTAGCAATTGTAAATTGTGCTGCTGTAGATATTGAAGTGGCTGTGTTACTGTAGTGTGCTGTTTTTAAGTCTTTAGGGTAGAGACCGAGGAATGGAATAGGTGGGTCAAATGGTGGTTCCATTCCAAGTTTTCTAAGGAATCTCCATATTGCTTTCCAGATTGGTTGCACCAACTTGCAGTCCCACTAGCAATGTCTGAGTGTGCCTTTTTCCCCACATCCTCGTCAACACACTTACTGTTGCTCGTATTCTTGATAACTGCCATTCTGACTGGAGTGAGATAAAATCTGAAAGCAGTTTTGATTTGCATTTCTCTAATTGCTAGAGATGTGGAACATTTCTTCATATATTTGTTGATTGATTATGTATCTTCTTCTGAAAAGTTTCTGTTCAGCTCCTTAGAGCATTAATTGATAGGGTTGTTGTTTTTTCGGTGTTAAGGTTTTTGAGTTCTTTATATATCTTGGAGATTAGTGCTCTATCTGATGTGTGTGCGGCAAAAATTTGCTCCCAGAATGTAGGCTGTCTGTTCACCTCATACATTGTTTCTTTTGCTGAGAAGATGCTTTTTAGTTTGAATCCATCCAATTTATTGATTCTTGCTTTTACTTCTTATGCTTTAGGAGTCTGTTAAGGAAGTCGCGGCCTAATCTGATGTAATAAAGGTTTGGGTCTACTTGTTCCTCGATTAGGTGCAATGTCTCTGGTCTAATTCCTAGGTCCTTGATCCACTTTGAGTTGATTTTTGTACATGATGAGAGAAAGGGGTTTAGTTTCATTTTGCTGCATATGGATTTCCAATTTTCCCAGCACCATTTGTTGAAGAGGCTATCTTTTCTCCAGTGTATATTTTTGGCACCTTTGTCTAGTATGAGATAGCTGTATTTATGTGGGTTTGTCTCTGTGTCTTCTATTCTGTACCATTGGTCTACATGTCTATTTTGGTGCCAATACCACACTGTTTTTGTTACTATAGCTTTGTGGTATAGTGTAAGGTCTGAAATTGTGATATCTCCTGCTTCACTCTTCTTACTAAGGACTGCTTTGGCTATTCTAGGTCTCTTATTTTTCCAAATGAATTTCATGATTGCTTTTTCTAATTTCTATGAGGAATGATGTTGGGTTTTTAATTGGGATTGCATTGAATCTATATAGCACTTTGGGTATGGCCATTTTGACAATATTGATTCTGCCTATCCAAGAGCATGGGAGATCTTTCCATCTTCTAAGATCTTCTTTAATTTCTTTCTTTAGTGACCTGTAGTTTTCATTGTAGAGGTCCTTCACCTCTCTTGTTAAATTGATTCCCAAGTATTTTATTTTTTTGAGGCTATTGTGAATGAGTAGTTTTCCTGATTTCTGTTTCAGAGAATTCATCACTAATGTACAGAAATACATTTGATTTATGGGTGTTGATTTTATACCCTACAACTTTGCTGAATTCATTTATTAATTCTAGAAGTTTTCTGGTGGAATTTTTTGGATCCTCTAAGTAATAGTATCATGTCGTTGGCAAATAATGATAGTTTGAGTTCTTCTTTTCCTATTTGTATCCCTTTAATTTCTTTCCTCTAATTGCTCTGGGTAGAGTTTCAAGAACTGTGCTGAATACAACTGATGCAAGAGGGCATCCCTATCTTGTTGCAGTTTTTAGAGGAAATGCTTCCAATTTTTCTCCATTTAGGATGATGTTGGCCCTAGGTTTAGCACAGATTGCTTTAACAATGTTGAGGTATGTTCCTACTATCCCTTGTTTTTCTAGTGTTTTAAACATGAAAGGGTGCTGTATTTTGTCAAACGCTTTCTGCATCAACTGATAAAATCATGTGATTCTTATCTTTAAGACTACTGAAGTGATGGATTACGTTTATGATTTCCATATGTTGAGCCAACCTTGTATCCCTGGAATGAACCCCACTTGATCATGGTGCACTATTTTTTAATATGCTCTTGTATGCGATTTGCCAAAATTTTATTGAGAAGTTTTGCATCTATATTCATCAAGGATATTGGCCTGAAATTTTCCTTTTTTGATGTGCCTCTGTCTGGTTTTGGTATCAGGGTGATACTAGCTTCATAGAATGAGTTTGGAAGGGTTCTCTCCTTTTCTATTTCATGGAATAATTTGAGGAGTTTTGGAATTAGTTCTTCCTTGTAGGTCTTGTAGAACTTGGCTGAGAATCCATCTGGTCTGGGGCTTTTCTTGGTTGGAAGGCTCTTGATGGCATCTTCTATTTCCTTGCTTATAACTGATCTGTTTAAGTCATGAATGTCCTCCTGGTTCAGTTTGGGTAGGTCATATGTCTCTAGAAATTTGTTGGTGTCTTCAGGGTTTTCTATTTTACTGGAGTACAGGTTTTCAAAATGTTTCTAATTATCCTCTGTATTTCAGCAGAGTCTGTCGTTACATTTCCTTTTTCATCACAAATTTTAGTAATCTGGATTTTCTCTCTCCTTCTTTTCATTAGGGTGGCTAAGGGTTTGCCAATTTTATTTATTTTTTCAAAGAACCAGCTTTTTGTTTTGTCAATTTTTTGAACTGTTTCCTCTGTTTCAATTTCATTGATTTCAGCCCTGATTCTAATTATTTTCTGTCTTCTACTTCTTTTGGTGTTAGTTTGTTCCTCTTTTTCTAGGGCTTTGAGACATAGTGTCAAGTTATTGATTTGTTGACTTTGTCTTCTTTTAATGAATGAGCTTAATACAATGAACTTTCCTCTTAGCACTGCCTTCATAGTGTCCCAGAGATTTTGATATGTTGTATTGGAGTTCTCATTTACCTCTAAGAATTTTTTGTTCTCCTCCCTGATGTCTTCATACATCATTCAATAGCATATTATTGAGTCTCCAGGTTTTGGAGTAGCTTCTATTTTTTAATCTGCCATTAATTTCTAATTTCATTCCATTATGGTCAGATAGAATTCAGGGTAGTTTCTCTATTTTTTTTTTTTTGTATTTCCTAAGACTAGTTTTTGGCATTGCGTAGGATCTATTTGGAGAAGGATCCTTGTGCTGCTGAGAAAAAAAGTGTATTTGCTTGTTGGAGGATGAAATATTCTATATATGTCTGTTAAGTCTAGATTATTGATTGTTCTATTGAGTTTTGTGGATTCTTTGTTTAGTTTTTGTTTGGAAGATCTATCCAGTGGTGAGATAAGTGTGTTAAAGTCACCCAGTATTATTGTGTTGTGGTGTATTTGATTCTTGAAGTTGAGAAGGGTTTGTTTGACATATATAGATGCCCCATTGTTTCGGGCATAGACATTTAAGATTTTATGTCTTGCTGGTGTATCATTTCCTTTAACAGTATAAAATGACCTTCATCCAAAAAGGGAGATTTATATTAAGGATATAAGGTGCTGCTTAGAACGCCAATCTGCAGCTAAACTTCATTAAGAAAGAAATATAACTGAGAATTAGAGAGCTGTTGGAAACCTAGGAAATATTGTGCTTTTTACTTCTCTTTGCAAAGTAGTTTCAGTTTTCTTCTCTGTTGATCAGCTTTTCTGCAATAAAACTTTTTTTTTTATGACGGATTGAAAATGGCTAATCTCAAGCTACCAAATTCATATATTATTGCCCCAGCCACAAAGAGAGACTAGCTGCTGCTGCTTTATACCCCTTTGATCTTTTACTTAATTTCACAGTATAAATATAGAAATCAACCATCCATCTTTGTCTAAACAGGAGGTCAGCTAACAGGGTCATTATGCCTTGAATAAATATTCAAATGCTACCCATAGCCAAGTATTTTCCACAACTTACAAAAGAGAAAACTAAGATTGAAAAGTATGTTACTTTCTCAAGTTCATGTAGGCAGTGAATGCTAGAAACATGCTTCAAATCCTGGGATTGTCTAAGTGCAGGGTGGGTGTCTCCTTAACCTTGCATATGTGGAGCTTTTCTTGCCTCACTTTAGTCCCAGCTCTGCTAATGCTTCACAGTTCTTTTTGTTATGCATGTGCTCCCTTTGCAAAGTTTGTCAACTTCACAAATTTTAAAGAAATGCAATATTTAAAAAAAAGTTTGATGGATTCAGGATGTAAAAGGCTTTTCAAAAAGAAGTATGTAATTATATGTGTTCTTACTAATTTTGTATATGGATAAACAATTTGCTTCCCAGATAATTCTCCTAAAAGCAGAATCTTACCTTCCCATTCTGTTGGGATATCCCCCACTTCATAGTCTATTTCTTTTTTATCTGCTGCTTCTACAATCCTTTTCTCTCGGATAGTTTGTCCTGTAAGACAAAAGTGATTAATACATTTTAAAATGAACATAACATATTATAAGTTATTATAAGTAATGTCAGTTATTATAAGTAATGTCTTCTGTTTTGATACTGCACACCCTTCATATGGTAAAAGAATTAAATTAGAAGGAAAAAGAATAGATTCTGTTTATAATTATATGTTAGAAAAGACAATTTCTAAACTGCCAAATTTGTATACTTATACCATAGTATACAAATTTAATTTTGGTAGTATTAATATAGATTCTATGTGAAGAAAAGAGCAATCCTTCAGGACCCTAATGACTAATAAAAGCATTTTAGTAAGTGTTTGACGCCTTTAAACTCACAAGTACACGTATCAGAGGTGCCACCAGTTGCTGTGACTGCCTATGATAGACCATGAGAACTTGGTGCTACCCTGTTTGAACAGTATACTGAAAAACCTAATGGAACCAAGACATTAGGGTTCTGTGGCCTATCTGAGTTACTACCTCTCAAGGGAATGTAATGAAAAGAGGGACAAAAACTGGTGAGCCTCAGATATGGTGCTGAAGGTGAGAGACCAACAAGTAGAATGGAATGGCAGAAATGTAGAAACAGGAAAGTAGAGAGAACAGTAAAGAAAAAGGTACAGAGGAAACAAGGATGGGATGAGAAATGCCTACTAACATTTCTCAAAAATAAAGAGCTGGGGCTGGGGTCATGGCTCAGTGATAGAGCATGTGCCTAGCATGTGTGAGGCCCTAAGTTTGATCCTTAGCACCACATAAAGATTAATAAATAAAAGAAAGGGTATTGTGTCCATCTACAACTAAAAAAAATTTAAAACAATAAAGAGTTGATTAGAATGTATTTTAAGTTCATATAGAAGGCATAAAACTATTCCTCATTTTCTTCTATTTTCAGAAAGTCTTGATTATAACCTTCAAAGCTGCTTTGTCCAAATGGTGGCTTCAAAATGTTTGTATTAAATCTTTGAGCTGGGGAAACTAGGTAGGCTTTCTACTTCCAACAGTGAACAAGTATGCTTCTATACTCCAGGGAATGTGGGCTGAGACAGAGAAGACACTAGTGAATAAATGACAAAGGAATGGCTGGTTGTTATTTCCTGTTTTAGTAAAAGTAAAAGGCTGGGATTTCATAGACAAGTCATTAATGGCCAATAACCTTGAAGTATGTGGCCAGGAAAGCTCTGCATTTCATTAAGAACTCATTTAACCAGTCTGATTAAATCCTAACACGCAAGTTCCTAAAGGTTTATAAAGAGTAGTTATTTTTTCCTTATCTTATATAATAAATTTACAGTAGAGCAGGGGATTAATAGTAAATGTCTCTAAGTTATAGGGACAAGGCTTAGAGTAAAAAGAAAATATTAATAATGATAGCTGCATTTTTCTGTAATAGGAGAGGTGCAATATACGTAAATGTATTTTCACTACAATGCTATTTATATTCATACATAAAGATACCATAACAATAGTTACTATAAAGTATACTTACACATCAGTTTTCAAAATGTTTGAAAGTCAAATACTTATGTTTTCATGTAGTACTTAGCTAAATACTCAGATATAAGTATGTTCTTCTGACAGTAACAGTTAAAAGAAAGGAGAACAATCATCTAAAACAAAAAAAGATAGTACAAGGGATTCTGCAAGTGTATGTGTGTGGTCTATAAAGTCTCTAAGTGGACCTCAACAGAGTTTAGCACACAAGGAGAGGACAGAGTCCTATAGCTCCCCAAAGCACCAGTGAAGAATACATGTTACCAGTGTATCTGTATATCTATTATACAAAAAAATAAGGCTCATTCCTATTTTTAGGTCTATAAATTTCATTTAAGGTATCCCAAAAATTTTAAAAAATCAAAAGCCATACCTATTTGCATGTACATGAAGACACGAAGAGTAATTCATGAGCTTGTTTAATCCCTTGATTATCAATGAATAAACCTTTGTTTACAAATAGTTGACAAGAAAGATGTGCTTTTAAAAGTGTACCTATTTAGAAATATAAAATAAAACTATGAGTTTGTTGGATGAGTTCTTTATAATCATATTTCCCCCTCAAAACAAATATCTTTAAAACTACTTCATCCTTGGGAATAAATCCTATTTTTATGATTTTTATGAATTAGAAATAAAACTTATGTTTCTCATTGAGTAAGAAATTATGTACAAACTGTATACTTACTTATATGCTTTCATGCAGTATTTGTAAAGGCAACCTAGTTATTATAGCAAAAGCACTTTTATCCTCATGAATAAAGCAAAATTTAAGTGTATGCTCATGTGTCAAATTTTAGGGTATAAAATTTTAAAATTTACATTTTAAAATTAACTTAATAACAAAAACATTTAATTTAATGTGTTTGTAGGCTTAATAAATCCTAAAACAACAATAAAAAATTCACATTGGTGTACTCAATGAGCACTAAAAAAACCACTACATAGTTGTTTTACTTAGTAGTAAAAAACATTAGATTTAATTGAAACAATAAAAATAAAGTTTGAGTTCAAGAAGACTATAATAGTTAATAATATATGGACTTGAAGATTAAAGAAAGAACCATATATTTTTCAAACAAATATTTTAAAGCAGGCTACTATTGACCTAATTATCCTGAGAAAATGTCAGATTTTCTATTCCTTTGTTTTGAAAAATATGTAACTCATTTAGTTAAAAAAATGAAAAGGTGAGATGACAGAGGTTTAGATGAAAGACAAATTTCATCTGATCTACTAAGCTTCTGGGATCAGGGTGGAAACCCTGGACACAGTTATAGGGAGGAGGCTCTAGAGAACAAAGTCCTAAACCTGGAGTCATATATTCCTGTGCCTTAGGCATGTAATAAACTGTGTGTTCTTTTCTCTGTTAAAAAAAAAATTGTCCTGCCTGGTGTGGTGGCGCATGCCTGTAAGCACAGCAGCTCTGGAGGCAGAGAGGATGATTCCAAGTTCAGAACCAGCCACAGCAACTTAGTGAAGCTCTAAGCAACTTAGCAAGATCTCACCTAAAAAAAAGAGGAGCTAAGGATGTGGCTCAGTGGTTAAGTGCTCCTGTATTCAATCCCTGGTGCCAAAAAGAAAAGAAATCCTCATATTATTCATTTTAGTATCATCTTTGCAATTTTTGCCATACTTTACAACATTATATCCTTTTTTTTTTTTTTTGGTATTGGAGATTGAACTCAGGGGCACTCGACCACTGAGCCACATCCCCAGCCCTATTTTGTGTTTTATGTAGAGACAGGGTCTCACTGAGTTGCTTAGTGCCTCGCCATTGCTGAGGCTGGCTTTGAACTCGCAATTCTCCTGTCTCAGCCTCCTTAAGTGCTGGGATTACAAGCTTGTGCCACTGCGCCCGGCTACAACCTTATATCCTTAATATTTTTCATGGATTTTCTTTTTTCGTCAATACTCTCTTTTATCTTATCCTGAAAGATACAATGCATGCACTGGTTATATATTTTATACCCATATACATAAAATAGATATACAAGTTAAAAGTTTAAAGAGTTGTCATGTATCACCTGAAGTCACCTTGTAGACTATATGTGAGAAACCATACTCTCTGGTCTATCCAGAGAGGCTCTGCAACACATATGGTTTTACAGCACATAGGAACCAATATAAACGGTAAGAAATTCCTGTGGACAGGGAATTGCAGAGAGCCACCTGTGGGCTGTATATGGACTATTGGCATCATAGCCAGTAAGGGGACAGGTCTGGCATTGGGAACTCCCATGGTACCCCCTCAGGGATAGACCACCTGATGCAGATGAACTTCCCCCTCAGCTCTGCCAAAGATCCCACATAGCACAGGAGATGGGCTGATCTGTTGTAGCTGCACAGCCCCTCTGAGATGGGTGAGACCTGCCAAGATGCCAATCAACTTGCTGACTGCAAGACATCAAGAAGCAAGACTCTGCCCTTGAAACCTTATCCCTGCCTTTGAGGTACCTGCTTAAATAAACCACAGGAGCCATTTTCTTATTGTCTAGCTCCAGCTCCCATGTGGACTGGACCTATCAGGGGCTCTAACTTTTGAAACTATCTTTCTGAGTTTGTCTTTTGTTCTTTACTAATTATTCTAGACTTTAATTTCTCAGGTGACTTACATCCTCTGCAACAGGAAGAACCGCTCAAGGAGATGCTGGCATCTCTCCTTAAGGAATGGTTGATGAATAGCAAAGTCTTGCTTGGATGTGTTTACCCTTCATTTCATAACATCTTGTTATGTACAACAATCTGTTAAATCTGAAAAGGAAAGAGGCCTAAAATTCCAGGGGTGATCAGATTTAAAAAATAGCTAATATTTATGGCATGTTTACCATGCGTATGACATTGAACTACATTTTAACTTTGTATGAATAATTTCACTTAACCTTTACATCTCATGACGTTACTGTTATTACTTCATTTTATAAACAAAGAGATTTAAGTGTAAGAGAACTTAATTCATTAATTTCAGGTCACTTAATAATAAACAGGAGTCAGGATTTGAACATAGATCTTTTGACTCTAGCCCTGGAGACTCAACCACTAAGTTATACTGTCAGACTTCAAGATATCTATAAATGCTGTATCTATAAACCTCATACATTTCAGGTAGTAAAATAAGCTATAAGTAAAAGTAACTACTATTTCTAAGAAAATTAAAAATAAACTATCTTTAAAAAATAAAAACCACTCCTTTCAATGTATTTTTAGAATATAGAAAACACATCTCAAATCATAACATAAGCTGGGTGCAGTGGCGCAAGCCTGTAATCCCAGCACTTAAGGAGGCTGAGACAGGAGAATCGCGAGTTCAAAGCCAGCCTCAGCCATGGCGAGGCGCTAAGCAACTCAGTGAGACCCTGTCTCTACATAAAACACAAAAAAAATAGGGCTGGGGATGTGGCTCAGTGGTCGAGTGCCCCTGAGTTCCATCCCTGGTACCAAAAAAAAAAAAAAAAAAAAATCGTAACATAAAAATCCTAAGAGTCATTCAATATTCACTAGTCACTAAAGAAAATCTGGAAAATACAGAAAATTGTAAGAATATAAAAATCCGTCCACAACCCCACCACTTAAAATATCTCATCATTAACACTTTATAGATTACCAATACACAAATAGACACATACGTTTATAAGATTAAAGTTGTACATATATATTTTTCCTGTCACCTAGAAAATATGAAATTTATGTAATTATTCTATAACTTTATAAAAACTCCCAATATTCAGTTTCTGAACATGTTCTGAAATTCTAAGGAAAAAGGAAGATCCTGTAGAAGTGCGTTAATATTTCTTTTGTCACTTGTGTTTTAAATGTGAAGACAAAAATCAAAGAGACTGCTTTTTAAAGAATGGGTAATGAAGCAAATTAAAAGAATATTAAAAGAAAATTCATGTTTTTTAATTAAATTAAAAAACATGTATCAGTACCTCACATGAAGTAAGAACTTCAAGATCAAGAACTTAAGGCAGAACTTCAAGATCTGAGGAAGAGGTAAAGTGCAGTGATCCATCTAATATCCTGGTCACCAAAGAAATTCTCTTCTCAGAGATAAAACTCCACCATTGGAAAACATCTTCTGGCCTTTTCTACCCTTTTATCCCTCCATTTTTTCCTATTTCTAACCTAGAAGAAGATGAAGGAATACTGGGGAGAGAAAAAAATCCTTTGAGGAATTCCTTGAAGTTTGCAGGGATGAAATTTCCAGAAGAAAAAGGTTCATTAAAGACTCCAAATGCCCTGGTAGAGGGAGAAACCCAGATATCCTCTATTCTCAGATCAAGTTTCCGTAAGAACAATCAGAGTAAATCTTGTCAGGAAATCCTAGGGCTTTTTGATACTTTAAGTGTCATTTTCAGGATGTAGATTTCATTGTCAGTCTTATGATGTTTTCCCTAAGAATTCAAGAATTATTTATTTTTTGAACAGCCTATATAAGCACAAGTGTGAAAGTCTCCCTCCCACTCTTGTCTCTTGCCATTCAGTTATTCTCCCTGGGGGTAAACACAATGATCAGTTTCTGAAGTAATCTTCCAGGGATAGCTTACAGATGCACAAGCAAATAATAAATATTTATATATATATGTATATATATATATATATATATGTATATATATAAATGCATTTTTTGGACAAAAATTAACACCATGCCAATTATATTGCTTGTATCTTGCTTCCCCTCCCCACCTTAATAACCATGGAGTTTTTAAACATACGAGTATAAGAGCTCCTTTATCATTTTTCTTTTTTTTTTAAAATATTTTTTTAGTTGTAGATGGACACAATGTCTTTATTTTATTGCTTTGTATGTGGTGCTGAGGATCGAACCCAGGCCCTCACGCATGCGAGGCAAGCGCTCTGCCACTGAGCTACAATCCCAGCCCCACACTGAACTACAATCCCAGCCCCCATTTTTCTTTTTTTGTTCTTTTCTCCCTTATTTTAGAAATTTTCCTCATTGTCATAATTTTTAATAAACATGAAATAGTACACAGAATGGGTGTATCATAATCGTTTATTTTCTCCTTTTTGATGACTATTTAAATTGCTCCTGATATTTGCCACTATAAAAATTGCTCCAGTGGGGGCTGGGGTTATGGCTCAGCGGTTGAGTGCTTGCCTTGCATACGTGAGGCACTGGGTTCGATCCTCAGCACCACATAAAATAAATAAAGATATTGTGTTCATCTACAACTAAACAAAATATTAAAAAAAAAAATTGCTCCAGTGAATAACTTTACATATATGTTTTTTTCACATCAGTGCAAATATCCAGGAGCTACACTCCCAGAAGAATTGCTAGGTCTAATGGAATATGCATTTGTAATTTTGACAACTATTTCCAAATGGTTGTCCATAAAAGTTTCACCAATTTAACTCTAACAAATACACATTTTCAAAAAAATATTTTTCCCCTAAAGTTTTAATTTTTTGGGGAGAGGTACTGGGGATTGAACCCAAAAGCTTTCTAACACTGAGCTACACCCACGATCATTTTTATATTTTATTTGGAGACAGGATCTACATTTCTGAGATTCTCAGTAAGCTGCTGAGACTGGCCTCGAACTTGCCATTCTCCTGCCTCAACCTCCCACGTCACAGAGATTACAGATGTATGGCACTGTGCCTGGTTACTTTTGCCATGTAATTTTTGCCAAATAATACATTAAAAATGGTAACTTGTAGATATTTTTTCTTTTAGTGAACAGGCTGGCATCATTTCATTTTAAGAGGCTCTGTACTTATTTTCCTGTGAATTGTTCATGTCTTTTGACCATTTTCCTGTGGTCTTTTACTTCTTGTTTTGTAGGAACTCTTTGTATGTTTAAGAATGAATGTTGGGCTGGGGTTGTGGTTCAAGGATAGAATGCTTGCCTAGCAGCTGTGAGGCACTGGGTTCAATCCTCAGCACCACATGCAAAATAAATAAATAAATAAAAGGACTGTGTCTACCTACAACTAAAAAAACATTTTAAAAAAAGAATGTTACTGCTGGGTTGGAGTTGTAGCTCAGTGGTAGAGCACTTGCCTAGCATGTGTGAGGCACTGGGTTCGATTCTCAGCACCACATATAAATAAATGAATAAAAAAGATCCATTAACAATTTAAAAAATATTAAAAAAAGAATGTTACTGCTAATATATGTGCACATGTGTATTCATTAAACCATTAGCTGCAAAAGCAAAATGTGGGAAACCATGTACATGATGAAGTATAATAACTCTCAGCCGGGCGCAGTGGTGCATGCCTGTAACCCCAGCACTTTGGGAGGCTGTGAGAACAGCAAGTTCAAAGCCAGCCTCAGCAAAGGCGAGGTGCTAAGCAACTCAGTGAGACCTTGTCTCTAAATAAAACACAAAATAGGGCTGGGGATGTGGCTCAGTGGTTGAGTACCACTGAGTTCAATGCCCAGTACCAAAGGAAAAAAAAATGGCATAACAACTCTCATAAACGTACAATGGAACTTTCCAGAACTTACATGACGTATAATATAGCAACATCCTGAATGGGAAAGTGATATGAAAATCTAGCCATCTTTTATTAAGCCAGACACTGAATATATTCATAAAAGCATAAAACAATGGAAATATTTTTCCTAAATTTTTCTGTTTTGGAAAACAGTTATTTCTGATAAATAATACACTTAGCCCCATACCCCATCCATGACTTCTGTGATCACAGATTCAACAAGCTGCTGATTGAAAATATAGGAAAAAAAATCCCTGCATCTGTACATTATTCCCTGAACAACATGGTATAATAACTATTCATATAACATTTACACTGTATTAGGTATTATAAGTAACTCAGAGATGTTTTAGAGTATACAAGAGGCTTTCTGGGGGACATATGCAAATATACCATTTTATATATGGTACTTCAGTATAGGAGCTCTCTCTGTGCCTTCAGCGCCTCTTATGCTGATTGGCTGCCTTCAATGCATCCCCTCCCCTTTCCTTACCCCACACTGATTGGTTACTTTGAATGTTTCCCCTCCCCTTTGCCCCATGCTGACTGGCTGCGCACCTGACACAGATCAATACCCTATTGGCTGTAACCTAACCTCAGGGCTATGATTGGTCCGAGGACCCTATATAAACTGTTGCACTAACTGATATAAACAGGTCTGCTTCTCACTCTGGCAGAGCAGTTTTACCTACCTGGGTGAGTGTCTGGGTGAGTGACTCCATGACCCTCCACCCCATAAACCCTCAGACCCCAGACCTCATTCTGTGGGACCCCATTCCTCGGTCCCCTTGTCCTGCGGGACCCCAACTCGTCGAGCAAACCCACACGAGGCAGGACATAAATGACAATTCAGTGTCTGAAAATTTTGTTATCTGCAATGGGTACTATAACCAATTCCCCATGGGATACTAAGGTGAGACTATATATTTTTACATTAATATGTAATGGTTTTATTAATTCTATTTTAAAATAAATTAGTAAAGTTTTAAAATTCTCATTTTGAGTTTTAATATGATAAATATCAATGTATATCCCATTTTTTTAAAAAAGCCCTTTCAACAACTGTGATGAATTTAAAGTGCGCTTGAGACCAAAATGTTAAGAACTATATATACCATTGGAAACAAACCAACCAACCAGGAATCTATAAAGCCAGAGTGCTAAAAGGCAAAGAGATGGATAAATACATTGGGGAGATAAAAGAGCTTTTACTTACCATGGTGCTAAGGTAAATATGGAACAAGTGCCAGGGTTGGAAAAATTATCATTTTGTAACTATCATGGTAAAGATTGGTTCTGGTAAGAAATAGTAATGGGAGAATACAGCTTAGTGGTAGAGTGCTTGCCTAGCATGTGCAAGACTCTGGGTTCAATCCCTAGCACTGACTGTCTTTCTCTCTCTCTCTCTCTCTCTCACACACACACACACAAAATTAATGAAGGGGAATTATCTTTTGTTTTAATTGGAAATAATTTCTCCTTCCTTTGCATATAGGATGTTCTTACACATTTAAAAGTTGAATACGACCTTTGGTTTAATCCCCAGCAACAATAAATAAAATAAAAAACAAAAAAAAATGGAATAAGACACATATTATTAAAAAAAATGGTGTTATAATTTAGAAATGAGGTGTCCCCCCAAAAAAGCTCAAGTGCTAGATAATGTAGGAAGGTTCACAGGTGAAATAATCAGATTATAAGAACTATGAAGTCATTACTAAGTTAATCCAAGATAGACAAATTAATTTCAATGAACTTCTGAAATAACTATAGGCAGGTCTGTCCAGAATGGAGGAGCTCACTAGGGGTGTGGCCTTGGGAGTACATCCTGTCCCTGGCTCCTCCTCTCTGCACTTCCTGGCTACCATGAGCTAAGAGGTTTCCTCTGCCATGCCCTTCTATCATGATGTTCTGCCTCACCTCAGATCCACAGCAAAGGATTTTGCTGACCATGGGCTGAAGCCTGAAACTATGATCCCAGAATAAACTTTTCCTCCTCTAACTTGTTCTTGTCAGGTATTTTAGTCAGAGATAGAAAGCTGATTAACACAGGTTAAAATGGTAAGATCACTAATTTTGCTACCTAAAAATACTGCCTTTCTAGGGTCTTAGTGACCATGTATGTGAATAAGACCATTGACTGATGTGTGTGACAAGAGACACCAACAGTCCTGCAGAATGAGACAACAGACTCAGGCATCTCTTTCCCTACTTCCTTCTTCCCTATTTTCTCATATATCCTCACAGGCCAGGGAAGATTTGGGGGTAACCTTTAATGTTTAAATTCAGAGCTTCAGAACTCACAAGATATCCTTGATAGCTTGGGAGAGATTTCTTCTGCCAGTCCCAAACCAAAATTAGAAACCTATTTTGGCTATGACCCACTAGCCCATGTGCTCCTAATGAGGAATTTCAATAAGTTGTCTACTTTCAGACCAATATTTC
The DNA here is from genome assembly GCA_028644305.1 of Xerus rutilus. Taxonomy (NCBI): domain Eukaryota; kingdom Metazoa; phylum Chordata; class Mammalia; order Rodentia; family Sciuridae; genus Xerus; species Xerus rutilus. The sequence continues at coordinate 42,322,860 of CM053405.1, read as the reverse complement.
CCACTGGTGTATCAGGATGAGAGATGAATTGAAGCCGGAGATGACTTTAGAATAGAAAGAGGTTGGGCTGACTGAGGTGACTTATCTCTGAGACAGTTGTCCCCCTGAAAATAAGCAAGTCTTAGACCTTCGATATCTGACAGGAGACCCTGGTAAGAAGAAATGGCAGTGAAGTAGAAAGGTCAAGATAAGACACTTACTATCTGACTTTTGTCCTTTATGGAAGTAGCAGCAAGCAGTACAGTCAGGTGACAATTACAAGTATAAAAGACTGAATTCTACATAAAAAAGGAGGCTTATAAGTGTCAATGCATAATATATCAAAGTGAGGGCTATTGAAAGTCAAGAACCACAATTACATATATTAGATTTATATATATTATAATTACATATATTAGATTTAGTTTATATTTAAACTTTTGTCATGGTCACTGGACACAGTGGCACATGCCTCTAATCCCAGCTACTCCTGTGGTGTGGCTGAGGCAGGAAGATTGTAAATTCGAGGCCAGCCTTAGCAAGTGAGACCTTCTCTCAGAACAGAACAGAACAAAACAAAACAAGACTGGGGATGTAGCTCAATGTTAAAGAACCCCTGGGATCAATTTCTAACAATCCTAACCAATCCCACCCCAAGCCCTTGCAAAAAAAACCTTTGTCACTTTGAAGCATTGTAAATTAAATGAACATCAATTATAAATACAAAAACTGGGATTCTTAACACTGAAAGCCATTTTTACATATGACTTAAAGTGTGATTTGACTAAAGTTATTCGGATGCAGCATTTCTTTATTAAGAGAATGCTATGTACCAGGCAGTGTTTAGCTGCTTTTCATATTTCTCATCTTATTCAAATATACAAAGCTGAATAAAATAGTATAGCTGGCATTTGAACCATAAATTTTTCTAACTCCAAAGCATAAGCTCCTTCCATTTAAGGTTTTAAAATTAGTATTTATAAAGTTTGTATATGGTATCATTATAGAATTCCAATTAAAAACTAGTATTTATTTAATAACTATCGTAAGCTATTATTTTCCCATTGTGCTCAAATGAGGCATTCCTGCTTGAAAATATGATGATTCTATAATTTCACATATTCTGCATATATTTATGTGAGCATGGAAGACTATCTCAGCACATCCTAGCAGGCACTACTTTTTTTTTTTAAAGTAATTAAAGAGGCCTTATATAAGCTTTCAGTATTTTAAAAATGGCTAACTAGTTCAACAGATTAGATAAAATCTTATTAGATCACCTACAGTTATAGATTTTTCATAAGGAATTTCAGCTTATTTCATTGTAGAAGATCGGAAATTATATCAAAATGCTTGGCTATTATGAAATGCCTTATATACTATTGGTTAGTCTTTCAGACCCCAGAAGCTGAAAGGTCTAAAACCACACCCAGAAAGACAACAAAAAACTCCCAACCCACACATTTCCTGTATTGCTGAAAACATTTTGTGGCAAGTTAATAACATACCAATATTCTTTTTCCTAAACCTGACTTTATTAATTTTTTAAAAAGTCACAGATAAATTTTGTAAAATATAAGTCTGCAACCATATATGAAGAATATTACAATTTAAGAAATGATGAACTTATTGCAAATTTGTGTTTGTGTTCCACATGAACAACAAACTCTTATTTACTGTTAATAAAATAGTTCCATAATGTTATATTTAAATAAAAACTTGAAGTTCTAAAAACATGTTACCCAATCAACAAATTTACTAAATAGTCTATTGCACTCATCTAGGAAAATCAACAGTACAAAATTAAACAGACTTTCTGATTATATTCCTAAGTCAAGCATATAAACCTCGGTAATGTCCAGTATTTTACTTCATTTCCTTCATTCTCATTACTGTGGAATCAGTTACATTTTTAAAACTAAGGAAAAATGCCTTAAAATTTATTTTTCAAACCATAGGGAATTTTAGATCCCCTGAAAAAGTACAGCTGCACTTATGCTAACTCCCTCCATCCCTAGCAAAGAAAAAGTAAAAATGACAAATTTATGGCAATTTAGTCCATGAAATAACATGTTCACTTTGAAGAACTAAAAGAGAAGCTGTCATTTCAAGTTTTGTTTGAGGTGTAGGAATCAATTTTGAAAGTCATTTATTTAGTTAGTATATCCTATACCTCTTTATAAAGCTAAATTATCTCCAATCTATATTTTATACATTATCTCCAATGTATAAAGTATATTTATAATTGAAAATTTAAACATTTAACACAATATGAGAAACTAACAATGTGATTTTGAAATACATCTGAATTATGGCATGAGTTACATGACTTAAATACATAAAAAAGTAATGAATGAAGAGATAATGAAATTTTTGGTCAAATTAGATAGGTTTTAAGATAGACAGACATCCCAGTTTTACAAAAGACTATTTTAAAATAAGAAATATATGACATTGACTGAAAATCTTCATTTTTAACAACACTTGATAATTAAACAAAGTCCATTTGGTATACCCTTAACATGAAAGTGAAGAATATTTTCTTCTCTCAAAGGCAGCAAACACTCATAGTGAGGTATAAACCAGAATAATCAAGTATTTGATTTTCACTTTCAAAGTCTAACTTGAAACACTCTGGGTTGTCAAAAGATAAGTAAAAAGAAAAATGGAAGGAATAAAAAATGGTAGCAAATATTACTAGAATTCAGAGAATTATAAAATTATGACACTTATAAAGCTTGAGTTTAGTCCAAACTTTATTTTTGGATTTAAAATGTAGCAGGTGGAGTTGATTATTTATTTCCAGACCCAAACAGTTTCATAGAAATCAATTTCCAGACCCAACAGGTTTCATTGATATCAAGTACTTGGTCATTTACCACAAACCATAAAAGAGTCAAGGACTGCACTGTTAGCTACTATTACTAATTCACAAAACACATGACAATTCTTTAAAATGAACTTATTTTAATGAAAAAAAATAGAGTGCATTTAGTAATGTATTCATCTTAATTTTTTGAAATTGTATTTATTTACTTATTGATCTATGAAATTACTGATGCCTTTTATTAATCTATTTAATTTAGTTAAGCGCAAGGCACTATTTATTACTAAATAGAAATTTATTCTGATGTAGAAAAAGATGACACAATAATCTAATCAAATGTGATACTCATCATCTTTAACAGGAACTATACTAGTATTTGTGAGCCAGATGGATCCTTAAATACAAAAATTGATTTCAGTTGGTAGAATGTTTGTTATCAATGATTTTCACTCTGTTTAAAAAATATCAATAGACTTTCAATATATAAAATCATTTAAGCCAAGCTCTCCTGGTCCAGAGTACAACCTTATTTCCCTTCCCTTTCCACGGAGGTACCTCCTCACACTTCTAGGGGCTCTAAGAAGACGTGAAAATAACTGATCGAGACTAAGTTTACACTCTTGGTTATAGAATCCATCCATGAACACAGACTGGTTCCCTAAACAAAATTAAGATCTTGTGAATGGCAGAAAGACTATTGTATTTGCTTCTTGCCCTACTTTTTCCTTCATAAAATTAGTCAAGGAAACTGTCATAAACTTCTAAGTAATAGGTGGAAAGACTAGATAGGACTTTTCCTACAGTTCCAAACTCCCAGGAGGTATAAAGCTTACTTCAGTAGCTGTCTATAATTTAAGGCTGAAACTTGACTTGTCTTATTTCCAGTGTTTGGACAGGATAAGTTCAGAAAGAAGTCATTTTCTCATTTTGGAGTAAGGCATCCTTAGGAAAAAAAAAGAAGTCTGAACAGCAAGAGGAAAAAGCCATTCTTAATTGTCCTCAAGGAAGCACAGTTTCATTAGAGAGGCATTCTCCCTACCACCTCTATTCCCTCAGACCTGGAAGGCCTGTAGAGGGAAAGAATTTGAGGTATTCTGAGGCTAATCACAAATAGGGAAAGCAAAGATAGTAAAGAAAATTTCAGCAAGAGCAATTTATATTAGGCATTAAACATTCTCTGTGATAAAATTTACCTTGGCTAATAACTAATAAAAATGGATGACATAAATTTTACCTTTGTTATTTACTACAGGTCACTGGTAAAAAGATATACTATTATGATTATAATAGTATAATATTAATAATATAATTGATTTTACAAAAAAGGCAAGCTATAAGAGAATGAAAGGCAAAGTTGGTCTCATTTTGCTTGTCAAAGTTTCAAAAAACACCATCAATCCTATTTTACCTTATTCCTTTTTTTTTCATTGATGCTCAAAAAAGATGAAGGCTGTAGTCATAAATATGAAGATCTGCAACACGAAAATGTTATTCTAAAATGGGAATCTTTAAAAATAGAGTGCACACAAAAGTGGAATCTGCCTATACTTAAAGGTGCACTGGTAAGGCGGAGCGGGATATTGTCTTCTGGGGAATTTGGAATTAATTTGGACTTAATTTTTTAAGTTCTAAATAAATAATAAAAGCTTGGGGGCTGGGGTTGTGGCTCAGCAGAAGAGCACTTGCCTTGTATCTGTGAGGCACTGGGTTCGATCCTGAGTACCACATGAAATAAATAAAGGTATTGTGCTCATCTACAACTTAAGTAAAAAACAAAAAACCAACTTAACACTTTTTCCTACTGTTGTTACTTCTTTCTAAGCTTCCAGAGTCTAGAGACTTGTAATTCAGTCTACTTTAGCAAGGTATCAATATTATGTTAATGTGGCTTGTTAATCAGTGTTATCTGACTCATTTAGGAGATGAGCAAATTTATTACTGAGCAACAATTCTGTACATTGTTCTAGAAGATGTTATTTTAATTTTCTTCTGTAATTCTTACAACAATTTTCATTTATAATAGAAGAAATTAATGCTTGGAGAAACTTTATGGATGAGGAAAGGTATGTTCTGAATGGTATCTAATTTTTACATGGAAATTAAAGACTGTACTTAATATACAATCACTTTCTATGCTAAAAAACACTGTCCACATATATCAGATTCATACTAACTCCCCACTTTTTTCCTGCTTTTTCCAACCCATTTTGAACTCACTTTGTGTGAGTGCTCTATATCATCCCTCCTTCTTTTTTTTTGTATTTTCAAAATGTTTTTTACTTTTTTATTTGTTCTAATCAGTTATACACGACAGCAGAATGCCCTTGAATTCTTTGTACACAAATGGAACACAATTTTTCACTTTTCTGGTTGTGTACAAAGTAGGGTCACACCATGTGTGCTATCATACATGTACCTAAAGTAATGATGTCTGTCTCATTCCACCATCTTTCCTACCACCATGCCTTCTCCCTGCCCCTCCCTCCCCTTAGCCCAATTCAAATTTCCTTCACTCATCTCATGCCCCCCACCCCTATTATGAATTAGCATTCACCTATCAGAGAAAACATTTGGCCTTTGGTTTTCTGGGATTGACTTAGTTCACTTAGCATGTTCTCCAAATCCATCCATTTACCTGCAAATGCCATAATTTTATTCTCTTTTAATGCTGAGTAATATTCCACATGTATACATACCACAGTTTCTTTATCCATTCATCTATTGAATGGCATCTAGGTTGGTTCCGCAGTTTAGCTATTGTGAATTGAACTACTATAAACACTGAAGTGGCTGCGTCACTGTAATATGTTCTTTTTTCTAAACATTTTTTTAGTTGTTGATGGATCTTTATTTAATCCATTTATTATTTATATGTGGTGCTGAGGATCGAACCTAGTGTCTCACGCATGCTAGACAAGCGCTCTACCACTGCCCCAGCCCTTTTTAGTTTTTATGTTTCGAGACAGGGTCTTCCTAAATTGCTGAGGCTGGCCTGGAACTTGCAATCCTCCTGCCTTCGCCTCCCGAGTTACTGGGATTATATACATGTACACTACCATGCCTGGCTATGATGTCACTTTTGCCGCTAATACTAATCATGTGGCAAGGGGTTTTGTTTCTTGGCCTTTGCCCTGTACCTCAGCTCCAGAAACTGCTTCTGTGGAACCTTGGCTTGAATCTGATTTCTTACAGCTAGGCAAAGATGCCACTGACCCATATATACCAATCATGTAAGTGCTTTTACCTGAATAGACAAATGCTACTCTTTGACACTGATTACAAATCTTAATGTACTAAGATTTGTTTGTGGCTTAATGCTGATGTCAGCTACCCAGCTGTAGATCCTTTCCTCTCTATTAGCTATTCTTTCCTTGTCACTTGTATTCCCAGAACTATGGTCTATGGGCTTCCCAGGACTGGGAAATCTGTGGTCTGGCCTGTGTGATCAATGACTATGACAGCCGCTCCTCTCAGGCCCCAACTGTTTTTCCTTTTAAAGCTTTCAAATCTTTTGACAGTACTATTATTTTCTAATTTCCTAACTCAAAACCACTTTTTGTTTTTTTACAATGTGAATATATAGCAACACTACTGAACTGCAGTATTCTTAAAATGATTAAGATGGTACATTTTAAGTTTTTTTATAATTAAAACCTTTAAGAATTCATTTTTTCTACTATTCCCCTCTCCAACAATGCAAACTTTCAAAACAATGTTTTTTCTTCAAACATTATTTTGATTTATTCTTTTGTTTTATATTTATAACTGTACCCTCATCCAGGCCACTACTGTTTCATGCCTATATTAATTTAAAAAACCTAATCATACTGTATTCTGGTGTGTACTATTTATTATTCAGAAATTATTTCTTTAAGGTCTCATACACTATTCCATTCCATGTTTTGTTCTTAGGGCTTGAGTAAGACTATCACTGCACCTAGAGGTAGAAAGATAAACCAAGTTTGGCCATAGTATTTCATCCCTTTAACCACAAAAATTATTTTAGGGATGGGCCTGTGACCCTCACCTGAGCCAATAAGAGTTTTCCTGGAACTTCTGCTGGAGCTTCCAGAAAAATACTCTCTTAATGTCTATGATCATGATAAAAAAACCACAGACCTAGAATTGATGTGATCATGCATGTAACTACATGGAGGAAAGCTATCTATGCATAAAATCAATTCAGTCATTTCATGGAGAAAGAACATATCCTGATGACACTGAGCCCTTAAGTCTAGCTCAACTTCTATTCAGCTATATTTCCTAAAACACTGTATTAGTTAGGGTTGACTAAGTTGAAATAACAAACAGACTCTAAAGACTAAGCAGCTTACACTGTAAGAAACATTTCATTCTTATTTAACAGTTTGGCATGGGTGTTAGGTAGGGTGTGCAGCTCTTTCCACAGAATCATTCAAGGATCCAGGCAGATGGCTATTCATTCATCTTAAATACATGATTTCCAAGGTTTCCCTGAATGCTGGTGTTTTATTCAACCAATAAGTTTAAAAAAACCACTGAGAAACACATTAAGAATATTTTTAGGAGCCAAGTGATGAACTGACTCACATCACTTCCACTCATACACTAAAGAAAACTTAGTCATATAGCCACATCTTATTTCAAAGGAAGTTGGTAAACATAGTGTTCATTGTGTGTGTGTACATTTTGGTAAAAAGGTAGTGGTCTATACCACGAATATATTCCTAGATAAAGCCAAATGAGCAAAGAAGCTGAATACTAGACCATATCATATTGGCCCCCAGAAAAACTATATTTATTGAATTAGAAACCTTGGGAGATACCATTACTCATAATTCAGTGCTATTATAAGAAATAGTCTAGAAAAAAATTCATCAAATCTTTCAAAGGATGTTATCAAGGATACTTTTTCATTACATCATATAGTGTTTATAAAAACCACAGAAGTCACATCAGATAGCAGTACTAAAGACATTAAAAACAATAAGTATCTTTTTTTTATACTCCAAGTAGTTGTTCATATGATTGATCTCATAGCCACTGTGAAGTTCTAGTCTAAAGGTTTTCCTTTTTGAATTGAGTTCAGAGTTGCACTTGCATCTTCTTAGAAAATGTACAGGTAATTAGTTATCAGTCTCATATGTGACTCTACTTTCTCCTACCCTAATTTTACTTTCCCCTTCCCCTGTAATTTACTGCTCTACCTTTGAGTCCTCAATCTCATGGACCTTTTGGAAAAGGAACAGAATGATGTAATAACATACATTTTTTTTTTTTGCCCTTGATAGTGGGTACTGAACACAGGGCCTCGTGCATGCTAAATGCTATGACATAGTTTTATATGACACAGTTTTATTGTGCCACAACTTGCTTTCTCTACACAAACTCAAATTTCTGTAATACATATATTTTTCTATGCTTCACAAATCTAAATTCTTTACCTTAGTGCTTATATATATACTGAATGCCCAAGTCAAATATTGTACTATTGTATATGGGAGAAAAAGTAAGAAGGCTCAAGTTGTCTACACTCTGGTTCAATGATCCAAATATTCTTTTCCACTATAACTCATATCTGACAACCTAATGGCTTCACATTCCTGGAGGAATACCAAGACATATGCTATGTACTACTTTCAACATGACAGAAACAACTGTCTCTTTAGCTATTACTGTTCCAGGACATACTGTTGGTCTCAGTGGTCAAATAGTTAACACAGACTGACTGAAATGTAAGTATAACAGAGAAAATGTTTTATGCTATGATACCATCAGGAAAAAAAACCTAAGGAACCCAGAATTGTGGAGTAAATAAAAGCAGGAAATTTTCTGTAAAGATGCCTACCAAATAAGGAGTTAGGCAGGCAAAGGAAGAGGATAATAGAGTAGAAGGATAATTCCAGAAAACAGAAAATTAAGAGGACAATTGGATTTTATACAGGAAGGATGGTGAGAATCTTTTTGAACACTTGAATACACATTACTTTGTATATATCATCTTCTTGGTGTCACTGGAAGATCAGCTAATTCATAGGACAGCATTTTTTAAATAAAAGAGCCTATTCAATTGTAAAGCAAAATTCTTAGTCTGACCATTTTAATAAAAAGAATTTAAAGAAAAACATTAAGTTTTTTTTTCATTCCTTATTAAACTATATATGTTCATATTCTTACTTTGTCTCTGGCTCTCACACTAAACATAAGCATAGCAAAAAAAGAGGCCCAACTGAGACGGAAGCCAAGGCCTGTGCATACTATGCAAGGGCTCTACTATTGAGCTCTATCTGACTTTAAATGATTCTCCCACAATATAATGTAGTTGTTACTGTTAAACAGTGTTACTACTTCTAACTACGATCAGATCTATTTTTAGGGGAGGGGGTGCCAGGGATTGAATTCAGGGATGCTTAATAACTGAGATGCATCCCCTTTTTCTTTTTTATTTTGAGACAGGGTCACTAAGTTGCTCACTAAATTGCTTAGGGCCTCAGTAAGATGCTGAGGCTGGCTTTGAACTTGCACTTCTCTTGCCTCAGTCTCCTGAGCCATTGGGATTATAGGGGTGTACCATCCCACCCAGCTCAGCTCTTCTCCAATGTGTAAAAATTTAGGGAAATACATTTGTAGACAAAGGAGTGATTACTGAACTTGTTAAAACTTACATACTACACCAAAACTATCTACCAAAACTTATATACTACACCAAGTCAATATTTATGGTTTGGTGATACTTGTATTTGGTACAAGGTTCAAAGTACACAAATTCATTTTCTTTACTCAGAGAGTTTGCTGGGTTTTGTTTTGGCCAATTTCCAGGTAAGTTTTCCTCATTTCTCTGTCATAAGTCTTCTTTGAAGCTATCATTTGGGTACAGTGGAATGGAAAGGACCAATAGGCACAGTATTCAAATTTAGACTTTGCCCATATCTCTAAATGAGGTCTACCTTCCATCATAATTTTCTCTTTCTCTCGTTATTTTCCTGTAGTGCTGGGAATCAAAACCAGAGTCCTACACATGCTAGGCAAGTGGTCTACCACTAAGCTACAACTCGACTTCCTCCATCATATTTTTCCTGTGCTAAGTTGGATTTATATTATTCCACCTCACAAACATTAGGATGGCTACCATTAAAAAAAAAAAAAAGTGTGCGCGCAAGCACGTACACACAAACACATATACCCCCAGAAAATAACGTGTTGGCAAGGATGTGGAGAAAATAAAACCTTTGTTCACTGTTGGTAGGTATAAAAATGGTACAGCTGCTGAGAAAAACAATAGGGGGATTCCACAAAAAATTGAAAACAAAGTTACATATGATCCAGATATTCCCCTTCTGGTTACATAACCAAAAGAATCAAAACCATGTTTCAAAAAAGATATTTGTACATACTGTACATAGTAGAGTTATTCATAATAGCCGAAAGGTGGAAACATTCCAATTGTCCATCATCATATGAATCAATAAACAAAACATGGTAAGTACATATAACAGAATATTACTCAGCTTTAAATAGGAAGGAAATGTTGCCACTTGCTATAACATGGATGAAATTTGAGAACACTATGCTAAGTAAAATAAGTCAGTCACAAAAAGACAAATACCATATGAATTCACTTATAAGAGATTCTTAGAGTAGTCAAATTCATAAAGACAGAAAGCAGCATGGTAGGCAAGAGGGAAATAAAAGTTGTTTAATGTTTCCAGTTTCAGCTTTGTAAGAGAAAAACAGTTCTGGAGACTAGTTTCAAAATAGTGTGATTGTGGGGCTGGGATTGTGGCTCAGCGGTAGAGCGCTTGCCTCACATGTGTGAGGCCCTGGGTTCGATCCTCAGCACCACATACAAAGCAATAAAATAAAGACATTGTGTCCATCAACAACTAAAAAAAAATCTTTAATAAATAAAGGTACAAACAAAAAATGTTATTTAAAAAAATGTTTTGGGACAAAAGTGATAGCTGCATAACAACATGAATGTAATGAATGCCACTGCACTATCCACCTTAAAGTAACTGAATTTTACCTCAGTTAACAAAAATGTTCTCATATACACATGACATTTAAAGACGCTGAGGACAAATGCTAAAAGCATGAAGAGTTGTGGCTAGTTATGGCTGAAGACATTGCACTGAAAGCTCATGTAAGACTGACAACATATGAAAGAATAGAAAATAGTAAGGAAACAGATGTAAGAAAAGTATTTTATGGTAACAGGGTGACATGAGTTTATGTAGGCTGATATATCTTTTCACCAACAACTAAAGTTATTTAGTTAATCACAAGCCTATGAATTGAGGCTCCTCTGACTTAGCAAACTCCTCAATCAGGCCTATAGGATTCACTCAACTCCAGGAATTTGTCATGATAAAGAGAGTCTTAGTCATGTCCAACCAACTTGGATCCTTCATCTAGTGTATATCCTTTGCATCACTTGTCTGTTTTAAAAGAAAACCAAAGTTGGCTGTGGACATTTTTGAGCAGTTTGTTCTTTCTAGAAACTGCACTTGCGTTATAGACTAGTCCAGTTTAAAGGTGATACAACAAAAAGCATTTTCTGAGCTCTGAAAGCATTTGTGATAGTCTAAGTACAGAGTGTATGGGGATAGGCTACCTATAGGTTGTGAGGCTGAAATGCTAGTAGAATCACATGCTGGAAAGCCCAAGACTAGGACAATAGAGTTTTTCCTTGAGATAATAGGAAGCCTCTGACAAATTTAATAAAGCAAGGGGGTAACAGGTTAAAAAAATGTGTTTAAAACAGTTAGCTAGGATCAGGTGTGGTGGAATACGCCTGTAATTCCACCGGCTCAGGAAGCTGAGGCAAGAGAATTGAAAGTTCAAAGCCTGTCTCAGCAACTTAGCGAGGCCCTAAGCAATTCAGTGAGACCCTGTCTCTAAATAAATTTTTTAAAAAAGGGTTGGAGATGTGGCTCAGTGGTTAAGCACCCCTGGGTTCAATCCCTCATACCAAAAAAAGAAAAGAAAACAAAAAAAAACCAGTCAGCTGGGTGGCAATGTTGAGGATATATTAGAAGAGACAGGACTGGAATGTGAGATTACCACAATATTCCAGAGAGAAGTTTACAAGATGTAATGGGTTAAACTTTGGAATCAAATGGATATAAGCTTTGAGACATGGTACTAGGTGCTTTCCTTAGGTTATTTCTTTCAATCATCACTTTGAAGTTTATTGTTCTCATACTACAGATGAGGGAACTGAGGACTGAATCAAGATAAACTTGGGTCCTGGTCAGACAATTAGCTGGTAGGAAAAATGGAATTTTAATGTTGGCCAGTACAACTCAAAGCTTGAGCATGTACATTTTCTACTACCTGTGGTGTCAACTAATATATAACCAAAAGAGTTTATATAAAAAAATATGAGTTTGGCTATACTGGATATTTTTTTTCAACAGCACATTAAGCCTTGATGGCAGATAAAAATTTGTGTTGTTACTTAAATAAAATAGTTTTAGTGTTTGTTGAGATGCTCAATTACATGGACTAAAAAAGCTTTAACCTGGAAGTGATTTTTTAAAAATTGCTTTTTAAAAAAATTTTTTTATTTAGATGCATTTCAAGTCATAGTACATATATAGAGCTCAATTTTTCCATCTCTCTGGTTACAAACAAGATACAGTCACATCATTTGTGTTTTCATACATGCCCCTAGGGTAGTAATGTCCATCTCATTCAACCATTTTTGATACTCCCATTCCCCTTCCCCCACCTCTCCCCTATCTCATCCAAAGTTCCTCCATTTCTCCCATGCTCCCCACCCCACCCCCCTTATGTATCAGCATCCACTAATCAGAGAAAACATTTGGCCTTTGGTTCTTTGGGATTGGTTTACTTCACTTAGCATAATGTTCTCCAATTCCATCCATTTACTGCAAATGCCATAATTTTATTCTCTTTTATTGCTGAGTAATATTCCATTATGTATATATACCAGTTTCTTTATCCATCCATCTATTGAAGGGCATCTAGGTTCGTTTCACAGTTTAGCAATTGTGAATTTTGCTGTTATAAACATCAAAGTGGCTGCATTACTGTAGTATGCTGCTTTTAAGTCTTTAGGGTATAGGCCAAGGAGTGGGATAGCTGGGTGAAATGGTGATTCCATTCCAAGTTTTTTAAGGGATCTACATACTGCTTTCCAGATTGGTTGCACCAATTTGCAGTCCCATCAGCAATGTTTGAGTGTGCCTTTTTCACCACATCCTCCTCAGCACTTCCTGTTGCTTGTATTTTGGATAGCTGCCATTCTGACTGGAGTGAGACGAAATCTGAGAGTAGTTTTGATATGCATTTTTATAATTGCTAGAGATGTGGAACATTTCTTCATATATTTGTTTACTGATTGTATATCTTCTTCTGAGAAGTGTCTGTTCATATCCTTAGCCCATTTATTGATTGGGTTGTTTGTTTTTTGGTGTTAAGTTTTTTGAGTTCTTTACATATCCTGGAGATCAGTGCTCTATCTAATGTGTGTGTGGCAAAAATTTGCTCCCAGAATGTAGGCTGTCCGTTCACCTCATACATTGTTTCTTTTGCTGAGAAGAAGCTTTTTAGTTTAAATCCATCCCATTTATTGATTCTTCCTTTTATTTCTTGTGCTTCAGGAGTCTTGTTAAGGAAGTCGGAGCCTAATCCAATGTGATGAAGGTTGGGGCCTACTTTCTCCTCAATTAGGCGCAGGGTCTCTGGTCTGATTCCTAGGTCTTTGATCCACTTTGAGTTGAGTTTTGTGCATGGTGAGATAGGCGTTTAGTTTCATTTTGCTGCATATGGATTTCCAGTTTTCCCAGCACCATTTGTTGAAGAGGCTATCTTTTCTCCAATGTATGTTTTTGGTACCTTTGTCTAGTATGAGATAGCTGTATTTATGTGGGTTAGTCTCTGTGTCTTTTATTCTGTACTACTGGTCTACATGTCTATTTCGGTGCCAGTACCATGACGTTTTTCTTACTACAGTTTTGTAGTACAGTTTAAAGTCTAGTATTGTGATGCCTCCTGCTTCATTCTTCTTCCTAAGGATTGCTTTTGCTATTCTAGATCTCTTATTTTTCCAAATGAATTTCATGATTGCCTTTTCTATTTCTATAAGAAAGAACTTCAGGATTTTAATTGGGATTGCATTGAATTTGTATAGCACTTTGGGTAGTATGGCCATTAAAAATAGCTTAATAGAGGTAATTCTTTAAAGATCAGGCTTATAAACAATTACTACATTCTCATGTAAACTATAACATTTTTAACACAAGGTTACATGAACATATTGACTCAAATAGTATGTAATTAGAGGCTATAATCCAAAGGGATGTATTTGACCTTTAAAATTGATGAATTAAAATTCTTTCTATATGCTACAAAGAATACAAAACTTTGATATAAATTTTAAATATCCAAATTAATTTTGGATACTAAGATTTTCTAAAACATACTCTGGTTCCTACACAGATATGATGGAGACAGGTAGTTTTACCTTGTATGTTTGTGTCAAAAACAACTGAGAGACAACTCAAATCCTGAAAACATCAACCTCATTATAAATGGTCTTCTACCACCACTTCCCTCTCCAATCACTCAGAACCTTGGTATTTGTATGGTCTCGAAGATATTTTATACTATTTGACTGCCTCTCGCAATAGGATGAGTAACATCTAAATGACAGAGAGTAATGACCATTTCTGTCCTAAAATATCTTTGATAAAAATATCCACAAAGGTTACAAGAAGAACTCTTAATTGGGTATCTGGCCTAAAACCAAGTTAGCTGAGACTGGAAAATAAGGTTATCGGACCAGGTATGATAGCTTGAAGAAAGGTGGCTGAGAGAGAACTTTTAACAACACTAACCTCTTATTTCCAATCTTTAAACATTTCTGTAACTCCTATTCATAGACAAATTCATTTATCCAACAAGAATTTTCATTTTACAACTCTAATATCTCACTGTTCACTTCATATAAAAACAAAAATCATACATGTCTTTGAAAGAGTTCAAGGTATCCTATTTTAAACTCAATTTCCATTTTAAAAAGTTTAGTCTGATAAAGAGCTAACAGTAAGATACAAAAATACTCTGACAACTGGGTTCTTTGGCAAGAAATGATATGAGTATTTATGTGTTTTATCCTTGATTTAAAATGGATAAACAAATATATTTCCTTAGTAAAAACCATCCAGGCATAATCTTGAAACTCTGAATTATGAAGAAAATAAATAGCAAAGGGAATGAATTTTTAAACTCAGTTCTAGCACATATTAGAATTTGAAAAAATATTAGTCACTGTGTCTTCTTTAGAGACAAAGTTAAATTTATGATTTTTATAGAAGAGAAATGGATTCATTCATCAATTATAAGGCAATTTTGAAGAAGAAACTGTAAAAAGAAACAAATACAACTTGATTTTTTTCACTTCATATTTTATATTTGATCTGGAAATAAACTTTCTTTGTTCTTTTATTCCACCTGCCATGAAAATAAGGTCTATAAAATCCTGAATAAATGGCTAGAAAGACTTTTCTCTCCTGGTAGGATAGTAAATACCTTTACATAAACATCACTTAAGCTAACTATAGGCATACATGGCATCACCAAAATACCCCACTTTATTCTTTTTTACTTTTCCTAATCTTAATATCTCAGTATAAAACCTACTAGTATACTATTCTGGGAATAGTTTAGTTGATTCTTTTATACTTGTGGGCCCTGTGGCAGGTTGTAATCATACCTGACAAAGACAAGATTCTTATCAGAATTTAAACATTATGCAATGCCAGGGGCAGGGTGGGGGAATAAAAAGAAAATGGTTGTTCCAGCACTGAGGTCCAGGGCCAGTGTACATCTTGAACAAACAACCATGGGCTTGTTCAGAAATTGCTGAGGTCAACCTTCACCTCAAATGCCTCAAAAGTCTCTACAAAGAGCTAAAAATTACCTTGGCATGCCTTGACACCCGCTAAGCTGACAAGCAAATGCTGAATGAAGTTTTTTTTCTTTTGTTTTTAAAACTGCATAGGCAACTGGTTAAGAGCACAGGCTCTGGACCCAGATCACCTGGCTCTGATATATATCAGTTTAAATTCCTTAGTATTACTTAAATTTCCTGTGATCCAGATTCCTTATTAATAAAATAGGGAAAATAAGATAAAATATGATCATGGGAATCTACTATATGTAAAGTGCTAAGAGCAGTGCCTGGCACTTAGGAAACACTACATGTATTAGCTCTGTAATTTTAGTTTGTGATAATGTCTCCCTAGGATGTCTGAGTAGCAAGACTATTGTCCCGAGGGTGGGTGAGTAGCAAGAGCAGGTTTTGACTATACAGTGTAAGATAATGTTTAAGATCTAGTAGTTCTGCTGTAGCAGGGGAATGGGGGGGGGCGGTCCTGATGCTCTTAAAAGTTCAGATTTGTCTTAGCTCCCCGTGTAACAGCATAACTATGCCTGGGAAGCTCTAGTGACTTCTGGATCAAAAGATACAGAAAACTCGTAGAAAGAAAAATCAAAGGAGAAATAAATGTAGGAGAGAGAGAAGTTGGAAACAGATATGATCTGGGGTTGAGCATCTGGGCATGACTATTACCTCACAAACACGGGGGTCTCTTCCTTATTTGGGTGTAGAGCACAATTACACTCCAGAGCAGTGAAGACTATCATGTAGCCTACCTTAGATCCATAAAGCACTGGGTAAGTATGAATGGGTGAGATGCCAGGCATGCTAGAGTGATGCTTATTACCTCACTTTGATCCTACTTCTTTCTTCTCACTTATTTCTTCCTTTTAGAGTAGGAATGTCTATCCTAAGCCAGCTCCACCATTGTTGATCCATCCAGTATAAGATAAAACATTAGAAGTTATTACTCCTACATAACTGCACCCCCATACCTGTTACCTATCCTCCCTCCATGCCCCCTCTCCATATCCTTCCTAGGCTCTAGTAACTACTATTCTACTTTCCACTTCAATGAAATCAATTTTTAGCTTTCACATATGAGAACATGGAGTAGTTGTCTGTGTCTGAATTATTTCACTTAACATAATGCCCTTCAGTTCCTTCCATGTTGTTGCAAATGACAAAATTTCATTCTTTTTCATGACTGAATGACATTCTACCGTGTGTGTGTGTTAAACATTTTTAAAGGACAGAAATGGCAACAGGTATATGAAAAAATATTTAGCATCACTAATAATCAGGGAAATATAAATTAAAAACATTGAGACATCACCTTGTGCCTATTAGAATGGCTTTTATTATAAAGACAAAGAAAGTAAGTGTTGGTAAGGAGGTAGGGAAAAGAAAACCCCAGTATACTGTAGGTGGGAGAACATATTAGTAGAGCCACTATAGAAAAGAAAAGTGTATGGAGGTTCTTTAGAAAACTAAAAATAGAACTACCATATGATCCATCAATCTCACTACTAAGTATATATATCCAAAGGAAATGAAATCAGTATGTTGAAAAAGAAATTTGTACTCTTGTATTCTCTTCAGCACTATGTAGAATAGCCAAGATATAGAAGCAAATTGTCTGTCAATAAATGAATAAAGAATGAAAAAATATATACAGTGAAAGTTTGAAAAATATGGCATATATTTACACAATGGAATACTATTCAACCATAAAAAGGATGAAATCCTGTCATTTTTAACAACTTGGATGAACCTGGAGGACAGTATATTGAGCAAAATAAGCAAAGCTACTCCTGGATGATCTCACTTATATGTAAATTGTAAAAAATAAATAAATAAAAATGTAGAAATTGGACTTAACAGAAACAAAGACTGAAGGCAGGGGATTTGTGCAGATGGTTATGGTTTGAATATGAAGTCTTACCCCACCCCCATCCCAAAGACTCAGGTGTTGAAGGCTTGACTCCTATTGCATTAATGTTCTGAGATGAGGCTTTTGGGAAGTGATTGGATCATGAGGGGTCTGATTTCATCAATGGATTTATAATTTGATGGCTTTATGAGAGATGGTGAAAACTGTTAGGAGATGAGATCTAAGTGGAGGAAGTAGATCACCATTTCCTGGCTACTATAAAGTGAATAGTTTTCCTCTTTCCATACCTCTCTACCATGACAATAGAGCCAGCTGACCATGGACTAAAGACTCTGAAACTTGGAGCCAAACTAAATATTTCCTTCTCTAGATTGTTTGTGTCAGGTAAAATCTGACTCACTCACATACTTTGACTAAATGGTACAAAGTTTCACTTAGAAGGAATAAGTTCAAATATCTATTGTATATCCTGGTGACTATTGTTATAATAATATACTGTATATTTAAAAATTGCTAAGAGTAAATTTTAAATGTTCTTGCTACACCACCACCATTGACAAAAAAGTATGAGGTCATGCATATGCTGAATAGCTTGATATAACCACTTCACAATGGAATATATCAAAACATCATATTGTACACCCTAAATATACAAAATTTTTACTTCTCAAAATAAATTAAAAAAATAAAATTGTTAAAGATAAAATAAATACAGAGAAATATGTAAAACAGTCTTTGTGGGCTAAGAAAAGCAAGTCTTTATATATATCTATATCTATATAGATATATGTGTGTGTATGTATTATTTTTAAATTTTTTTAATTTTTAATTTCTTTGGGTACTGCTGGGTATTAAATCCAGGGCTTCACGCATGCTAGACAAGCCTACTTACCAATGAGCTACATCTCTAGTCAAAGCCTTTATATTCTTTTTTTTTTTTTTTTTTTTTGGTACCAGGGATTGAATTCAGGGGCACTCTACTATCACTGAGCCACATCTCCAGCCCTATTTTATGTTTTATGTAGAGACAGGGTCTCACTGAGTTGCTTGGCAAGCCTCACAGTTGCTGAGGCTGGTTTTGAACTCGCGATTCTTCTGTCTCAGCCTCCCAAAGTGCTGGGATTACAAGCGTGCGCCACCATGCCTGGCTAAAGCCTTTATATTCTTGAATTGACTTTTATTTAAAGTTTAATATTTCAGATGTGAGGTGACATTAATGCATTTTTAAAAAATATCTTGGAATGGGAAAGGCCTTTCTAGCCATAACAGGAATCTAAAAAATCTTAAGGTTACATAATTTTTTTCCAGAAAAGTAAAAATAAGCTTCTGAGAAGCAAAGTAAAAATACAAAGCAATTGTTAAAATGTTTAACCATATAAAGATGAAAGGGTTAAGTTATCCTAATATAACTAAAAAAACTGAACAAATGGAGAATAAACTAAATTATGAACAAACGACATTAATGGTTTTCACATAAAAAGTAAACAAGTAGAAAAATATACACAATTTTGTTAATTAAAGAAATATAGACTAAAAAGGTATTCTTGACTGTTAGATAAAAATTTAGACAGTAGCATAAACAGACAAATAAGGAATAATATTGTGCTAGAGATTTTTGGTGCTCATGTACATTAAGTATCCCTTTCTACTTGCTATGCCCATGAAGGCCTCTGGCCAATTGGGCAAGAGCTGAAATAATGTGTGTTGTTGCTGTTCCAAAACATTCAATTGCTGATGAAAAAAAACCAGAATTCTCTTTCTGTAGTATCTGATTTTGTAGATATTGCAATCACAAGGTGGTGGAATCTATCAGCCTGGTTCTCTTAGCTGAGCTGACTGTGAGCTGACTCTCTGGCTGCCAAACCACACAATCATCCCAATAATACCCACTGAGAAGCAGTGGTAGAGCAGTGTTGCTGCAGAGCAGTGGCCTGCATGGGCAGAAACCCCACTGGCAAGCACAGGGCCACTTGGAGCACATGTAGCCTACCACTGGTGCAGGCCTGAATGGGGGCAAGCCAGGACAGGCCCACCTGTCATCCTGCAGCCACCCAGCCCTGCTCCACACATCGCTGCAGTGGGAAGACCCCATCCACCTCCCCTCAGCATCCACAATCTGCTGACCTCAACCTTCAGCTTCACCACCAGTGCTGGGATAATGGAAGTGGGGAATGGAACTGCAGGGTTAGCCAATAGCATCAGTGCTTTTCTAAGCCCTGATCAGCATAAATTTGGGCTAACAATATTGGCCCAACTGCTTATAAACTCCATAGACTAGTACACTCAAGCGGCAACCCCTCTTGGATCCTGGCTCACCTGCAGGAATTGTTTGAATAAATCCTACTCTTACACTTCATTCATCCTCATCTGTGGATTTCATTCTTTGAATTCATAAGATAAGAACCCAGAAAGAAGAAACTGGTGGTGAGCTGCTGGGGTCTGCTGCCAACACTGGAGGGCATAGCCTATCATTAAGAGGTGCAACATGTTTCTCTGTTGCAGGCCTCTGGAGATTCCATCTGTCAGCAGAAGAGGAGAAACTTCAGTTTCAATCCTACCTCTAACCCTAATCTGCAGTAGGAAAGTGAGAAATTAAGTGCTTATGTATATCTAAGATAAGTAAACCACAA
Source organism: Xerus rutilus (assembly GCA_028644305.1). Classification (NCBI taxonomy): domain Eukaryota; kingdom Metazoa; phylum Chordata; class Mammalia; order Rodentia; family Sciuridae; genus Xerus; species Xerus rutilus. Next base: position 42,302,644 of record CM053405.1, on the reverse strand, counting down.
ATTGCAAACTGGTTATTTCAGGGGGTTAAAGATTATTGTGGATTTTTGTTTTTTATTACAATAAATATTTGTTTTTTGTATTAGTTTTGTAATTATAAAACAAATGTTAAAATATAAAAATAAAATGCTTGTGTCCAAAGTACAAATGTGAGCAACAATTCTTCCAGATTTGCACTCAGATTTGGAGAAATACTGCTCATATAGGTTAATCATATTTCTCTAAAAGTCTAGCCCACAGGAAAGGAGTCCTCTTTTTCATAAATTGACTTCTGGTAGAGTCACACTGGATTTAATCACCAAAATTCAGGTCCAATAGATAATTATATTCATAGAATATACAGTGGAACAGGGTACACAGAATAACGTTGAAGATCAAAAAGACAGACCCCTCTCTTTCACTAGCCAAGTAAGTAACTTGATAAGGCAAGAGTACACACACTTTAAAAAAGTATCCAAATTGATGGTAATCGAAATTCTTATCCTACGAAGGGAAAGCTACATAACAATCCTCCTAGGGTTGTCAAAGATAAGGTCAATCTAACCTTATTTCTATTATTTGACTTTTCTTGATGGAATAACAGGTGAATTAAAACCCTTAAACATTCCATGAAAATATTTCAAGTGCTGCTTAAGAGGGACACAGAAGATTAGAGGATAAGGTAACGGGGAAACACATTCCTTCCTCCATCAAACCCTTAATTTCAAACAAAAGAGGTCCACTTTTAGTTTGTTTTATTTGCACATGAGACTTTTGTCTAAAAAAAAAATGACTTGGAACTAAAAGACAGAAAAATCTATCATCTAAAACTGTAATTGTAGCTGGGCACAATGACACATTGTAACTACAATGTGTAATTATATTACACAGCTGTAATCCAAACATATTGGGAGGCTGAGATAAGAGGATCACAAGTTCAAAGCCAGCCTCAGCAACTTAGTGAGGCCCTAAAACAACTTAAAGCGACCCTGTCTCTAATTAAAACATAAAGAAGGTCTGGTGATGGGCTCAGTAGTTAAGCATCCCTGGGCTTAATCCCCAGTACCAAATAAATAAAATAAAAATTTTAAAAATTGTGTTGTGGGATGATATAATCATAAACTATTAAATCCCAGGAAAAAAAGTTACCATATTAAATTGTTTGCCTTTTGAATACCAAGTAGTTCTAATCTAGGAAAAGATTCTAATCATCGTAAAGTATTCACCATTGAAAAAAGTCAAACACAAATACTGTAAAAGATATATTTATGTCCAAGCTTCTGCTCTCAGTAGAATGATGTACCTAATGAGCCAATCTCATTTAGTTTAAAAGCCTATCCAACTATTTCTCCGTAACAGGAAGTCTGTCAGTTCATCTGCTTTAGAGGTGGAAGGGTGGGTTTACTGGAGATGTCAGCCAGAGCTGAAATGAACAATGACTTGGTGATGTTTACCAGAAGGTCCTGTGTTTTGGACAGAAAGGGATTCTACAGGAGGTGTATTTCATCAAGGTTCATATCTGTGGAATAAAACTGCATGATTGTTAGGCTGTCTTACCAAGCAGGAACCTACACAGAACACGTCCTGTTTGCCAATGGCAGAGCAGAAGTTCAATAATCATAGCTGTCAGCAGTTGGACAAAGTTATCACAAAAGCTAGCATAATTTCAAAAGTAATTATCACAGGTAGATGCACCAAGCTAGAGCACCTGTTTTCATGTTTGATCTTATTTTTTTTTTACAAAGCCTACAAATAAAGTAGGGAACAACTAAAGGGAAATAACCAGAAGATGAAATTTAGAACCTACATTTTCTACCAAGAGTTGGAAGAACTACAAAGTTAATCTGTTTGCAAGACTCTGAAGGAAAAGCACAGTTGTACCATGATGTAAAGACACAGTACACAGAATTCTTTTGTAAACCGAATATTTTTTGTGATGTAACTATGTATATGTTCAGAAGGCTGTGACTTTGACCTTGTAATTTTGGTGGCTTCAGTAATACCTAGCATGATGACTTATACATAAGAGCTGCTTTACATATTTTATTGATTAATTCATATTCTCAGGTATAATCATTTAATAGAGCTTATATTTTAGAGTGGTTTTAAGTTCACAGCAATACTAAGCAGATGTACAGGGGATACACATATCCCCCACTCTTACACATCCAGAGCCTCCCCCATTATCAACATCTCCTATCAGAGTGGCAGATTTGTTATAAATGATAAGTCTACATTGACACATCATTATCACACAGTCTATAGGTTAGTTTACAGTGGGGATTCACTCTTGGTGTAGATTTTATGGGTTTGAACAAATTTTTGATGACATGATTTCATCATTCCAGTATCAAAATAGGTTTCACTCTATTAGAAATCCTCTCTGTTCTCTTTATCCTTTCCTTCTCCCCAACCCCTGGCAACCACTGATATTTTCATTATGTCCATAGCTTTGCCTTTTGCAAAAAGTCATATAGGTGGAATCATTTATGTATGTAGCATTTTCACATTGTTTTTTTTCACTTAGTATTATGTATTTAAAGTTCTCCCATGTCTTTTCATGGCTTGAAAGCTCATTTCTTATTGGCACGGAATAATGTCTCACTGTCTAGATGAATGTAACCATTTCTTTTCTGCTTCCTGGATTTTCTGAAAATCATTTACCAGCATACGGAGGATTGAACCTAGGCCTCATTCATGCTAGGCAAGCACTCTACCAATAAGCTACATCCTCAACCCTCACCAGCATACTTTAAAAAAAAGCTCAGTATTATCCATCTATCTTATGTTTTTGACTAATATATTCCCATAGTTCAAACATGAAGATATCTTAACATAAGATAAAAGGAAAAACTATCTCCATGCAGTCCTATTTGCTGAGTTCCCATTTCTGCACATATACAACTGGCAATCCCACTTTATTAGTTTATCCTTCCATGAATTATTTTTATATAGTCAATATAAATGTATGTGTGTGTTTATATTACATGTACAAACTCACTTCTCCCTTTTGTTTTTCCACTAATGCCTTATTCTAAAAACTGTTCTGTATTTTTCCTTTTTCTATAATTACATATATTAGAATTTTTTCGTATTAATACATAGAACATATCTTCATTATTTTTTTACAACTATAGGAATTGTGTATATATACCATAATTTATGCAACAGATCTTCTAAAACTGAGCATTTGGTTTAGGAGAAATTGAAATTATCATCATGCAATTATTTGTTTATAAGGGGCAAATAAGTTTTGAACTTCAGTTAAATAACATCCTACAGTTAAAACAGTGCAATCAAAATTACTGTGTTAATTCAAATACTTAGAATAACAATTTCAAGTCAAAAAGCACAAAGACATTTCTAAAAAAGACTCGCATATTAGTAACAAATCCACTTGGTCATATCTGGATATTTAATTTGAGCTTATTATGAATGATTTTACCCATATGATTCATTCACTATGTCAGGGAAACTGTCAAGCTTTAAGAAACATACCTGGTGGGCCCATGGCTTCCACAGGGATTTTTATTTTGATTCATGGCATGTGAAAGCATTATTGGAAAGCAGAAAGAAAATAATTAAGTGGTCCTTGAAATCGTCACTTTCTTCTAGAAACTATAGAAACTTCTAAATGTCTGGAAAGAATGTCATCTACAAACTAGAAACAATGACTTTTTTCTCATTAGAAATAATTTGAGTGTCTGTCCATGAACATATAGATTTAAAATTACAACTGAGGTTTATTCATCCCGTTGGATAAACTAAATTCTGCTAATAATTCATAATTCATTATTTTCTATAACTAAGAGAATCATATATTTAAGTCTGCCACGTTTGAAATTTGGCATTCTTTCATTCTAGTCCTGGTCCATTTTCTGTAATAAATTAAATGATTAATATCTCCTTACCTATACAGTCTAAGAAATGCAAGAATCTCTGGGAATCTCAGTATATTAAAATTCATAAAATAATTGAGACAGGTGAAAACAACCTCCAAATAACTCCAATAGTCATTAGTGCCTCTGTTGGTTATATTTCAACTCATGGATAAGAAATATTCAAAGCAACATTTTAAAACTACTTAAAGAAAGATAAAAATAATACAAGTAAATGGGGAATGTTTACACTGGGACATAAGAATATTTAATGATCACTTTTCATAACTTAGAAATGTAGGTTATAATTTATAAAGCCAACTCTGTATGATTAAAAAATTTTAAATTCTATATATTCACTTTGATGTTATTTTTGAATATCAGTTTTTCATAAAATATCATGTTATTCTAAACTACATTTTTAGTTTGTTTTTTTTTTACTAAACTTTAAAAATTGTGTTTTTGTGTGTTTTTACTAAAATATTGATATTTATACATGTTCCACGCTTTGGACAGAATTTTGGCAATTAAGCAGTTATTTTCAGTTGTACTCTACAACATTACAGCAAAAGTGTGACAAATTAAATGTTCTCTGGAGAACTCAGATTGGAAGTCCTTTAGGGATTTCATTTACTTTAAATCCCACTTTGGATCTTACCTTTATACGACTGAGATTTAAACCTGATAATTATCTACAACTTTTTCCATAAAGATTATCCTGTGGTTCAGTCCCTCAAACATGCATGTTTAATAAAAAAAAAAAAACCTAATATATTTGTTCACAAAGAATATTTTTGGGAATCTTTAAAAATAAGAACGCCCACACAATTAGTTATTTGGTAATAAATATGTGGGGAATACTGAATTATGTGCTCACCTTACAGAGTATGACATGTGTCTGCTTTAAAGGACTTCAGTTTCATGAATGGGACAAATATGCACAAATAAGCAAGAAAACGAAAGCTTATGGGAGAATGTTCAGAAATATTGACCATATTGCCTTCTTAGGGTTGCTATAACAAAGAACTAATAACTGGGTGGCTTACCACAGCAGAAATTTGTTGCCTCAATTCTGGAGGCTAGAAATCCAAAATCAAGGTGTAGGCAAGGCATGCTCTTCTGGAAGGCACTAGGGAAGAATCCTTCTTTGCCTCTTCTAGTGGCTCCTGATTTTCCTTGGTGCTCCCTTGGCTTGTAGCTGCATCATACCAATTTCTGCCTCTACTTGCATATGGCCTTCATCTCTGTGTGTCTCTCTGTGTGTCCTCTCCTTTTTTAAGGATACCAGTCATAGGACTTTGAGGTTACTCTAATCCAGTATGATCCCCATCTTAATTATGTCTGCAAAGCTCCTATTTCCAAAGACACTACTATATCCACTACAATGACTACCTATGAGGGGAAAAAGCAAAAATATACTTGTTAGAGTGTGTAAATATTATGTTCAAGCATTTAACAATTTAGCAACTTCTTAAAAATTATTCAACTATTCAGTTAGGAGTTTTACAAATCTTCATTTCTACAAGGGTCTAAGATGATTTTAATAGGATATCCTCAAAGTTCCAAAGGCTCTTCAAAGTTTAGCCCATTTCGTTAAAAATAACAAAATAAACTAGAGATGACTGTTCCATTCATTCCTGCTTCCCCAGCAAACCACATGAGAATTAGGGGCAAAACTGTTTTTTTCTCTTTGATGAGACATCAGTGAGAAGCTGTGGATTTTACTAAGTATAATTATTCATTCTTGCCAGAAAGAACAGAATCACAGCCGTAATCATTAGGACAAAAGACCAGCTATGCCATCAGCTGGGGGATTCTTAAAGAATGGAAAGGTCCCCCAAGTCACAGTCTAACAACCAATGATCTAAGGTAAGTGGTAAAACAAGGCTTTTATTAAATAGTATTTCTGTAATAGAAAATGATAAAATTGACTCAGATTCAGTTTGAAATTTGAACTTAACCAATTTCTAGAAGGCACAAATACTGTTTTTGGATTTTAAAAAAGATGTATTTCATAACATTTGTGATTTCGAGTTGTTTTTCAGAAAAATGTATCTACCTGATTTGTGAGCTTTATGAAATGTCTGATAGATATAACTTTTTCAAAAAAACATGAGTCTTTAGAAAATGAATTCTATAATATGCTTGGTACAAACAAAGTCTCTTCCCATTTCTTTTTTCAATAGTATTTTAAATAATGCAAGTACAAATGCCACTTCCTTAAATATCTGATGGGTCCTTAGCACTCTGGCATGTGGTAGCTTTGTCCCCAAGCCGGGGTTTTTTTTTTTTTTGGCCTGTCAGCTGTGAGAAACAGTTTTCTACCAATTACTGTCACAATATGAATAAATTCAAAACTGAAAATATAAGCACTGAATATTTTCAGTAAATTTATCCCAAAACTACATTAAAATAGGAATTTAGCATTTAAACAAGGAATTTAGCAAGTAATAAGGAAGAAGCATTACATTATACTTTGTCTTCTATAAATAAAAACACAATAAAAGAAGATAAACAAAAGAGCATTCATGCAAAGAAGAGAAATGGGCAAATGACAGCAAGCATATGATTTAAAACGAAAGAGAAACACAGCTGCAAAGAGAGCATCAATTAAGAAACACAATCACATACAACATTACAGAGCTGCTACTCTCTCCCAATGATTAATTATGACTTAATAACAAATAATAATAATTTTAAAAATATTTACTTCACATTCACCTCTTTATCTAACACAAGTTTCTTCTAGTATGTGGCTCTAAACAAACACTAAGCAAATGATTCCTAATATGACTTTGGTTTGAAAGGTGTTAAGAAACATGCTATAAAAAGAGGCATGTTTTTATATGATTACTTTTAACACTCCAAATAAACAAGACACAACTGGCTCTTACTCTAAACCAGTCTGTGCCAAAATTCTTTGGGAGCGGGTAGTAAAGGTGTGTGGTTACAGGTAAGACCAATAAATATACAATCTGAGTTGGCTCTGTACAAATCCCAACAGTCCAGTGAATCAACCTTATTTAGTCAGAACATGGCTCTTCCAGTCTGAATCTCAACCAGTTTTGACACCAAGGTAATGATGTACAAATATTTCCAGGACATGCTCTTTTAAACTCATTTGCAGAATAGGAATTATGTTGCTTCCTTGTACTCTCAATCTTCTTATGGCTGTTTTAAATATTTTATTCCTGATGGTATGGGTACATTACAGATTGCAGTTTAACTAACTCAGAGCTGGATGATTTGGGCTCAAAATTCATAGTTTGTGCCATCGCCAATCCTCCCTCCACATTTGCCCCTCCATCATGCATACGTAACCCAATCTCTAGTAATGCTATCATTTCTTCCTTCATGTCCTCACATGTCTTTTTTATAGCTCAACTACTACTCTTCACTTTAGACTGGCACCATGTGCTAGTATCACAGCAATAATCATCACTTTCCACATCTGTATTCCAATCCATCTTGCCAGAATAATCTCCTTAAAATATCCCTTTAATCATATTATAACTCTTTCAGAACTATTCAAAGGCTTCCCATTATCAAAAGAAGCATTTCCCAAAACATGTTTTACAGAATACAAGTTTCACTAGATTTTAAAATGTTTCAGTTTTAGAAGTGGGTAAGGGGGAAATGGGGTAGACACTGTTGCCAAGTTATTAACAGAAAAAGCAGTTTCTTTACAGCACAATTTTCCAGAGCTTTTAGTAAGCTAAGTACACATTATATATTCTCAAAAGTGGCAAGTATGCACTTCACAGATTTTTTTTTCATTGCAGAACCCTTTTACCATACAACACCAGTAACCTATCATAAGACATTAGGACAGTTTTTAAAAAGCATAAACTTTATGACCCTCTAAAGGGCTTGTTCTTTATGACCCTCTAAAGCCTAATCACAAACTATTTCTAAACTTATCTCTCACTAACTGTATGAATTTCCACCTTCAACTAGACTCTAACTCATGGTACCCTGAACAAGTTATATGCTATATGATTGTTTTCCATCCTCTCTACAAAAAAAAAATAATAATAATAATCTGTCAACCCTTCATGATCAAATTCAAGTTCTGTTTTCTGCACAAAACCTTCCCTAACAATTCAGGTATACACATTAATAATTCCTCTTCTGAACTATAACCACTTAAGCCTCATCTAATGCTTCATGTGGCACTCAACCTCTGCCTGAACATAAATCTTCTAGAGACTTACCTTTAAATTTAGTTTTTACTGGTGCTTTCTTCTCCCTCATTAGAGAGCAAGATCCCTGAAGAAAGAGAAATGCCTTTTATATATGACCCATAGACCTTAGACCTTTGCAATTAATGGGGCCTTGAAAATATTTGCTAAATAGATGAAAAATAATTTAGGAGGCTTGCATTTGCCCATCCAGATCAAGTCTCCACCATTCTGCTTCCTGTTCCAGAAAGCTAACTGGCATAGATTATTTCAATAGGTTCTCTTGCCATCTAGCTTTTGGTGGACTTCAGCTAATAGGGAATATCAACAGGAGAATAAAGGGGAAAAGAACAATGAGACTAGTGAGTTTACCATGCTGGCTCCTGCCATATTCAGTCAAATCCTAGCTGTTTCTCTTGGACCAAGGTCACAACACTGATGCCAGGTCCCAGAAACCATTTCTCCTTATCCTTTCAGCCTTAGAAATGATAAAGACATTCTGGTGTTAGCCTTTGAGTATCACATTTATGATTTCCTATACCCTGTAGCATCCCTCCTAGACCTTGTACACACCTTTACCACAGTCCCTTGATTAAACTCTCCTCAAATTACAGAATTTGAATATGCCATCTGCTTCTTGCCCAAATTCTAACTGATACAGATGGTAAAAATAAATCATTTGGCTGTTTTGAAAGATAGGTATAAGTCTCACAATACTAAGAACAGGCAATGGATTTGTTCTGCTAATCTAAAACGAAATGCAAGCAATGAGTACTAGAGTATAATCCACTTGAAGGAAGAAACCATGACTTATTCATTTTCATATTCATCCCTGTGTGTGTGTTCCTTACACATGGTTTGCAATAAACATTCACCTAACTGAATTTCACAGTCTTTGTCAGAGACAGCACTCATAAAATACACACAAGCTCTTCTTCATTTCCCAGCTTCGCATGCAGTTAGGTAGGGCTAAACGATTGGGTTCTGGCTGATGTAATATAGATGGGAGTGATATATGCCTCTTCAAGGTTTTCCCTTAACATCATCCACTGAGCCTCAATTCTGTTCTTCCCTTCCCATTCTTGAACATTTTTTCAAGATAAATGGGAGCTTCCTGATTCAAAAACTCTGTTTAAGCCAGAGTTTTGTGGTTTATTTATTATCTACCTAATACATATTCTATGTATCCTTGATTTATAACAATTCTGCATTTAATTAGTTCAACTAATTTTGATCTTCTATTTAGATACTACAGCTTTCTCATGAACATTTTTGCTATTTTAAGACTAATCATATGCTCTATATTATACAAAGAATGAAAAATACACTTTAACGACAATTCATTATTTACAAATAAGATAAAACTCTAAAACCATTCTTTCTGTTTGCTCAGCAGTAGGTAAGCCTAAGAAGATGACTGTACAATGAAGTAAGAATGACCTGACTAGTTAGTTCTTCATCAAGATTGAGACCCTGGGTGCAAGTACCTGTCTTGTTCCTCTTGATAGAAGGATAGGAGGATAGAGAAGGAGACAGGTGCTGTTCTGTGGTTGAAAACACAAGGTTATAAGGAGTGGTGTTTCCAGAAGTTTGAACCATTTCTAGACACACTGGGTATTTTCTTTATGTTTTGGTCCTCTCCTGCCCATGTTTGCTTTATATTTAGTTAAAATGTCCTTTTCTTCAAAAATAAGAGGAAAAGAAAGGAATAGAGAGTTGTCTTTGCTCTGTCTTCCATTAAAAATACACTATTGTCTCAAGGAGTGGGTTAAGCTTATGAAATTTTTATGTCCTAATGTTTTAGCCCTTTGTGGATATTTAATACTCATATTTAGATAGGGGAATATTGCCAAAGAACATATTTGTTCTCTACATGTATCTACCTATCTTAAAAAAAACCCAATGTATATAAATATATGAATTCACACATCTACTTGGTGTCATTTGAGAGTTTTAAAAATCTTGTGTCTTTTTGAGATTTAGGCTTTCTGATATTATGTTTTACTGATTTAAGCAACTATCCTTGGCTTTCATAGTTTGAACATGCTGTCTTGTTGGATTTTACCTTTAGATTCCTAGGCAATTAATATATATTTATTAGGTAACAAAAATATGATGTGGGAACACATCAGGCTCCCTATTTTGCTGCCATCACATTCCTGTGGCTACAGTTACAGACATTTGTGTACTTGTCTTTTAAAAATACTAGTTAGAGCACTTTCTCTAGCCAATTTTCCATGTCCTCCTTTTCAGGACCATTAACAGATAAATTGCAAACTTTTTATTTTTAACCTTTTTATTTCTCTTGAAATGTAAACACCTATTTTTACTGCAGAGCTTTCTGAAGTCTTCTATTTTAAATGTCTACGTTAGAATATACATCTAATAATCATTCGTATAGCCTTGCCTTCTTTGGCTAATAAATTCTAAAGTTATATACTGATTTCTCTCAAGTTTCAACTTTATAGATCAGTTTTCTTCATAATGGTAAGAATTAGACCACAAATAATAAGTATCTAAGAAGATAAAAAGACAGTATAACTATGCCAAAGAATGATGGTAAATAAAGAAGAAATGAGTGGTAAAAGTAGGTTCAGGTTCAGGGAATATTCATGTTCTAGTATAAAATAAAGATTATAGTATGTAAATTGTATGGCCTCTTGCTATAAAAGATTTCATCAGTTTTCTGGGGAATTAGAAACAATCTGCAAATATGTGCTTCTAAGAAAAAATGAAACAAGAGGAAGGAAAAAGAAGTAAATGATAATTATTAAACTATCCAGATATCATGTAACATCTCTTGTGAATTTAGATTTATTGAACTTTTAATAAAGAAGCTTAAAAACAGTTCATATTTTTAAAGTGAATAAAGAAACAAAACAGCTGAGGCAGAAAACTAGACAACAAAGTCAATAATTTCACACACAGAACATCTAAAATTAAGCAGCTGATATCTCAAAGAGAAAAGTGGTCTACATTAAATGGTAAGATTCAATAAAAGGTTCAAAGAGCTAAGGTCTGTTCTTGACAGTAGAGCTGGGAAGAGTTTTACTTAAAGTTGTAGTTTCTATACCACATCATGAATCTCTGAGAAACAAAAGAGCAGTATATTCTCTGATCACATTAACATGGTAAGACTGAATAAGCTAGGAAATGGAAGATGGGAGTAGGAGGGTAAGGCAGAATTGGCATCACTGAATAATGCAACCCCTGGCTTCATCTGAAGAGCTGATAGTTTCCTCCTTGTCAGATGCATTCTGCCTACATTCTTAAAACTGTATTTGTCAGTAGTGACTGGGATTAACCAATATGCTCTCCCTGGCTATTTAAAATTCCTATTAATGCTACATTACTAAATTCAGTTTCAAAGATTCTCATACTCACCCTACAGTAAAAATTTGAACTATACACTGACTTTTTGCTTTTGTTAACAATGAATTATCTTTAAGAACCACTGGTTAAGGGCATGATCTCTGTCAACCAGGGCTTAATCATGATCACATTTTCCCTTTTATCTAGAATCCAAATGCTAATGCACATTACTTCCAAGGTCACCCAGGTTCTTGCTAGGTTACCATAACTCCCAGCTGCCTTGAAGAATAAAGAAAGGCAGAAGCCAACATAAACATCTAGCTATAAACATAACCTTCTAGAATGGGTGACTGTGAAAAGATTGGGCTAGCCGATAACCAAGGGACATTTTAACAGGAAGACTCTAAAATGAAAAGACTGGTTAACACCCAGATGTATTGTTTACACTTTAAATCTGCAGACAGAAATATATTTTTATCTGGTTGCAACAAAACAGTTTGGCAGATGATAAAAACAGCTTTCTGCCTTGCCTGATCTCTGTTCACTGGTACACATCACCTACTGGGGTAAATACACTTGCAGCCCAGAACGCTCTCAGTGTCAATAATATTACTTCAAAAAACTTTAGAGCACAGACCTAGAAAATGTTTGTGATTTCAGAGCCAGAAAAAAAAAAAGACTAGTATCTGGCATTAATCTGACAAATAAAATGACTATGTCTTGATCATAGTAATGAGCAACTTAAAATAAATGCTTGCTTAAATCCCAGAGGAAAATAGTGTTAAGAGAAATGCATTTGACCCTCTAGGCAGTAACTTTAAAATGTAGTGAACTCCTGCTTATTTGCACTGACAAAGAGAAATCAGTGGCACAGATAGTTTAACATGCCTGACAATAAGAAACCTTGTACACTGGATTTTTTATTTTTATTTTTTAAGACTAAGTCTTTACATCAGTTTTAAGTTCAAGCCACACTGAGAGGTTGGTACAGAAACTTGCCTTCTATTGATGTGCCCCCATACAGGCAGAGCTCCTCCCATTATCAACATTCTCCACCAGAAAACATTTGGTTTTGAAAGCAAGCATTTACCTAAACTATTTCCTTACCAGATGCCAGGCTTTGTGTTCTTTAGGTGTTGTAGGTCAGAGTGGGTAAAGACATAAACATGTAATTAAAATACAACATGGTTAGATTGCTGAAAACTAGCCTGTACAGTTCTACAATGGCAGAGTTTCTTAAGATGTAAAGTACCCACACCTACAGTACCTCCAAACTGAGCATCAAGGAGACAGAAAACAGATGGGTTAAAAACAATCAGAGACAACAGGCAAAACATTAAAAACATTATCTAATGGTTGTAAGGCTGTGGGGAAAAGGACACTTGGCAACACTGCTGATGAGAATGTGAATTGCTTAGGTCTTTTGGGAAAGTACTCTGCTAATATTTATTAATATAAACTACATGTTTCTTTTGCTATGGCAATACAATTTATTGGAATTTAAATAAAAGCATGAGTAGGAAAAGATATCTGTACAAGATGTTTATGGAACATTTTTAGTAGTAAACAATAACTGCAAGCATCTCATGAGTCCATCGACACATTAATGATAAAATAAATAGCAGTACATCATACTATGGAAATATAGACAACTATTAAAATAATACTTTAGTTCTATTTATCTGACCTAAGTGATGTTCATGATTTATTGCTAAGAAACATAAGTGACAGGGAAGTTAAATAGAATAATTCCATTATTTTCCAAAAATCTTAATTCTGTGTAATGCAAATTGTATAAGCATGGAAAAGTTATGAAATTTGTAGAAGCATAATTTCAGACTACTCATATCAAATGAGACAAGAAGATGGGGGTATGTGGAAAACATACCCACCCAGCAAAATCAAGGCAGGGTGGGGTGGGGAAGTATGTTCATACTATAAAGTAAAAGCGAAATATTTAGAATATTTCTGTAGTATTACTCTCTCATTTTGCCCAGTTTTCAGTTCAAACATCACATTCTCAAAGAGATTCTTCTGGAACTTTCTATCTAGTTACTATGTTCTTTCACATATTAGTGCCTTACCTTGCCTTACAGTTTTTCGTATTTCTCCTTTGACTTCATACTACGTATTTATTTATTTATTGTCTGCCTTTCCTACTAAAATACAAACTTCATGAAGGTGGGGAGGGAATTTTGTATTGTTCACTATTGTATCTTTAGAACCTAAAATAGTCTCTGATACATAGTTATCAGTCAATAAAAATTTGCTTAATAATGAATGAATTATATCCCATACTTAAAAACTAAAAATCGACATGGAGATTGACAACAAACTAAAATAGCAAATAAAGATATTGAAATGACTGGATGAGATAGAATTGTCAGCAACATTAAAAGATGACTTTTAATAAGCAGTAAATTAAATTAGTTAAGTACATATTTTAGAATGCTGAAACTGGCAAATCATCAAATAGGGCAGTAAGGGAAAGGAAGAAAGAGAAGAAAATCTGTGTTGAATGAATAATAAAAAATGTGTATACCTGAGTAATGTCATGCAGGAAAAACACAAATGTGAAAACAGTTCTTCCAAATACTTATAAACTTTATTTACTGGATACTGGCACATCTTTCATAAACTAGTTTATTTTAGTTTGTAAATCAAAGTGTAAGTAGTAAAAATATATTTAACTGACAGATTTTGGTATTAACACATAAGTAAAACAATAGGAAGTGATATTGAATAAGCAAGTATTCACAGATTCCTAGCAGAATGGGCACCTTCATGCCATCCAACCTGAAAATACTCATGTAACACCAAAAGCAACTTCTGAAATTCAAAAATGTCCATATGTATATTTCAGGCACAGGTATCAGAAACAATGCTCCTTTCAAATTAGAATAGTTCATAAGTAAATAATATATTCTCAAATTTACAACTATATAAAACAAAACAACTAGTTTCTATATTCTTATAATCTAGTATGTTAAAAAAATAAAGCCCAATAATTATGTATATATTTTCTAGGTAATCATCTAACTTTTAATATTCGAATTATATAATATTACATTAAATATATTTTTCAGTAAGAATACTATTTTTACATATAATTGTATAAATTCTAATTTTCAAATAAAGCTATCTGAAAGCATGCTGTTAAGGTTAAAGCATACACCGTCCACAGAGACAAAGAACTGCAGAAACAATGAACACATTACCAAGTCATTTAGTTCACCTATAATCCACAGACATTTAAAAATTGTGTATAACATGAAACTTCTGAAAAGAGAAACCCTAAACAAATGAAATACCTTTTTGTCCATTTTGCTTGAGAAAAAAAATACACTTTAAAATGAGAATGAAATAATTTTCTTGAAAAGGCAATTTGTTTTCTATAAGTATTTGGATAGTCATTAAAAATTGTTTAAATATTTTAAAATCATGAATTGATATTCTTAAAAAGTGCATTGTAGCTTACCTGAAAGAAAATGAAATGATTATTTCAGTCCCATAAGAAATAAATTTGTATTTTGTTCCTATAATACTCATCTTCTATCTTGAAAAACTCTTAGAAAAAGAAAAAACTATACAATAAAGCCTGTATAACTTTAAGAACTACCTCATTTTTTGCTGTTTAAATAGTAAAGAAAAATGAACTGATTTTTAGGTACCTATTAGATTTTCTACAGATGACTAAACACATATTTAGATATCATATGTAGACATATTTAGTTAAAATCAATTAAACTGAGAAGTCCTTCCCTTCTGGCTGTCTATATTTTTCTTTAATCCTGGACAGTGTAAACCCTTATTACCAGTAATTTGCGACTATAACACTGAGGAAAAATGCTAGCCTCACGATTTTTGTCATTTCTCCCCCCTCTTCCCCTGCAGGCTGCTACTGTTGATGGCCTTTATGGAAATATAAATTCAATCAGCAGCTGCAAATTTCATGAGACGTCCATCTTCATGCTGAATTTCTAACTGAGTGTCAAAACAATCTGTGGATTTCTCCCTGATGAAACACACATTGAATTGTAAATTTCTGCAATTTCCTCATGTTTGAATTTCAGCTGCAGGAAAACAGTGCTAGCCCAGATATACTGCCTACCAGGCTAAAACAAGTAATTTTCTCTTCTTATCCTTTCATGCCATTTAAAGAGTTAAACTGTTTAAAAAGCCATGACACAAAACTTCTCCCCCTCTCCAAAATGGACAATTAAATTTTATATACTGTTGTAAGAAAATGAGGCTATAAAAACCATTAACATATTTGATACATTTTTAAAAGAATCCCCCCGGCCAAAGATTTACTTGTTCAGTATGGTCTTTATTTATTTAATCTATATTTGGTGGTGAATAATGTGATGAATTTTGATAAAATTAATATTTTCTATATATAATGTCAGGATAGTACATTAATGAAAACCAGCCACAAAACAATGAGTAGTAACTCCAAGTTTAATGGGGCACATTTTCACTAAATATTGCCAAGAGAAAAAAATATTAAAATGAAGAATTAAAATAGCTAGACTAGCCATTCTTCTTAATACATACTTACAACTAAGTAATTTTTCATCAAAGAATCATTTTCAACTGAATAGCTAAATAGAATTGCTTTCAAATAGCAGAACCTACATTGTTTTACAACTAAATAAGCAAAACGGTTGTTTTAAGAAGATCTTAAGAGGGCTGGGATTGTAGCTCAGTGGTAGAGTGCTTGCCTTGCATGTGGGAGGCACTGGGTTCAAGCCTCAGCACCACATTAAAAGCAAATAAATAAATAAAGATATTTGTGTCCATCTACAACTAAAAAAATAAAAAAAAATTAAAAAAAAGATCTTAAGATATTTGTTGACTTGTATGCCAAAAAAGCAATTTTTAAAAAAACATTTTTTAGTTGTAGGTGAACATAATATTTTATTTTTTCTATTTATTATTTTTATAAAATAATATAAAAATTGCTGAGGATCGAACCCAGTGCCTCACCGGTGCTTGGCTAGTACTCTACCTCTGAGCCACAACCCCAGCCCAACTTCTTGTTTTTATAAACATTATTCACTAATATTACTAACAAAGTAATTTATAGCCCAATTTAAAAAATTCAATGATACTGCAGTAAGCAAACCTTTTGGATGGCCTATAGAACAAGTAATGAAATAATTATCCATTCAACAAACACTTACCAACTATCTCCTGTGTGCCAGGTAATGATTACCAGGCCACAAGGATATAGAGATGTGTGGAACACAGAAAGCAGTTTCTCTTTTAGAGAAAGTAGTCTACTTGAGAGAGGGAGAGAGAGAGAAAGAATTTGTTCAAGTGAAATAAGGACTATAAACTGGCACAAATTTAGGGAAGCACTGAAAAGAGGAACAACTCTCTCAATGAGCAGCTATAAAGGTTTTCAAAAGGAGACATAGTGTGCTTGCTTCAGCAGCACATATACTAAAATTGTAAGGATCCAGAAAGATTAGCATGTCCCCCCACCTAACCAAGGACGACACACAAATTTGTGAAGTTTTCCACTAAAAAAAAAAAAAAAAAAGGAGATATAGAGAGATGGCTCCTAAGGACATACAGGACTTAGCAGGACTAAGCCAGGAAAGCAGCAGAAGGGAGAGGAGTTCCAGGCAGAGGAGAGAATACAATTAAACACATGAAAGCATGGAATAGCATAGTGCCTCTGGAAAACTGTTAGTAATTGGAGCTGGAGAAGTAGGTTAATATATGGTGTGGTAGAACAGGTAGGCTGGAGTATTTAAATATTTATTTTAACATTATTTTTTAAAATAATCAAATATTTATTCAACTATTATCCAGAAGGCAGTGGGGAAAATTTTTAAGCAGGAATATAAAGATAATGAATGCTATCTCTCAAAACGATATAAAAGTTATAGTATAATAATTAAGAACACAGATCCCCTGGAGCCAGACTCTGTTCAAATCCAGCTCTGCCTTGTGCTAGCTATATGATTATGGGCAAGTTACTTGCTCTATGTCTCAATTAGCTCATTGGTAAAACACTGATAATGCTACATACTGCAGGGTCAGTATGAAAATTAAGCATCTTACAACATTACTACTATTACTTTATAATTTGGTCTATAGGTCTATAATGTATGAGTCTTAAAATGAAAACTAATTAAAATTACCTGGAACACTGTGGCACAAATTAAACACTCAACTTATTTTCACTAAGAAAATATTTACTGAATGCTTAGTATGTATCAGGTAGATGTAAAAGTTAACAACAAAAAAAAGTCAAAACACCAAAGAGAAAAGCTAAAGTAACCTTGAAATAGATTTTTAAAGTTCATAATATAGAGAAGAATCAATCAATATTCTTAAATATTAAGATTTTAAGAGTCAATCCAATTTCATCTATGTTAAAAAAAATCCAGAAAATATAACATGGTAGTCCAAGTTGATGTAAAGGGGCTTCACTTCCTGCTATCAACATATAGAAATGATGGATAAAATACTTTTAAAATAATATATTATGTTAAAATAACAACATAAAATCTGCCTAGACCTTTGAAATCTTTTAGGATCCAAAAAACATCAAACGAAATAGCCTCATAGAAATATGCACACACTATATTGGATATCCATAGAATAAATAATCCCTACTAAAGATGAGCTCATAACAAACAATTACAACTTAAAGAAACCACCAAGAGGAGCCCCAAATACTACAAACAGAATACTCAATTTTGATAAATAGAATATATAGACTGTTCTCAACCTACAATGGCTCCACTACTTTTCAACTTTATGATGGTGCGAAAGTGTACCCAAAATTACCATTCTGTTTTTCACTTTCAGTATTCAAAAATTTACATAAGATATCCAACAATTTGTTACAAAATAGGCTTTGTATTATATGATTTTTTTTCCCAACTGTGTGCTAGTGTTGAGTATTCTGAGCACATTTCACATTTAGGTTAGTTAAGCTCTCATGTTCACAGATTAGGTGAATTAAATTCATTTTTGACTTATGGTATTTTCAATTTACAATGGCTTTATGGTAATACTAATCCGTTATAAGTCAAGGAATATCTTCAATTTGAAAGTACCTAAAACAAAAAATTTTTTAAATGATTTTTTAAAGGAAAAAGAAAAAACACAATGAAAAAGAACAAAAATACTTTTAAAGAACCAAAGAAAAACTCAATAAATACTCACTGAATAAAGAATATGTTAAAGAAAGAAAATTGAGTATAGAAAAAAAAGTGGTATATAAGAATGAAGTATGGGAGAAGATATTGGCAAACATATTGAAAAACTGAAGTACAGAAAATTGGTAATGAAAGTAACAGTAAATCTTGGAGGGTATATTGATTAATTTTATGTGTTGATTTGGCTGGGCAACAGTGCCCAGATATCTAGTCAAACACTATTCTGGATGTTTCTGTGAAGGTTTTTTAAAAATGTTTTTATTAGTTTATTATGGTTATACATAATAGTGGGATTAATTTTGACATAACCATACGTCAATGGAAAATAATTTGCTCCCTTTTGGTCCCTAGTACTTCCTCTTTTCTTCTCTTTCCCTGTCCCCCTGATCTCCTTCCTCTATTTACTGATCTTCTTCTTATTTATTTGTTATGTTTTTAAATTAATACTTTATAGATATACATAAAGGTAGAATTCACCATGGTATATTCGTATATGTATATAGCATAATTTGGTTAATTTCATTCCACAGTTCCTCCCTTTTCTGTGGAGGTATTTTTAAAGATGAAATTAACATTTAAATCAATGGACTTTAAACTACGTTATCCTCCATGATGTGGGTGGGCCTCATGCAATCAGTTGAACAAGGTCATGATAGAAGAGTCTGATGGACTTCCCTGGAACAAGAAGGAATTCTACCAACAGAATGCCTTTGGAACCCAATTCCTCCCTGGGAATCTAACCTGCCTCCACAAACATGTAGGCCAATTCCTTAAAATGAATCTTACTCTCACTTATTGGTTGTTTCTCCTGAATATCCTAATACAGAAGGTATTCAAAAACAAAGCTAAAATGCTAGATAGTATAAGAAAGGTGCAAATGGAGATAGAAGTAAAAGGTAAAGTTTTAAGATTTTTATTTTGTTTATGAGGAAGTTCAATAGAGATATTAACTTTGGACTCTGATAATTCAAACATGCATGTTAAAACACATAATAGTAATGCCCAAGAAGAGAAACAATGTATAACATCAACAACAGTAAAGGGGGAAAGCTGAGGAAGAGAGAATAACAGAAAAAGTTCATCAAACAAAGAGAAGGCTGGCAAAGATAAAAGACTATAAAGACATAATTAAGAGAAAATGTGAAATAAAGTGATAGAACTATGTCCAAATGTGTCAAAATTTATAATAAAAGATTGCAATCACCTGTTAAAAGAACAAAAAATCTGTTTTACAATATCCACTTATATTCTTCTTAGAAGAGATTTAGCTGAAATATTACAGCACATAAAGCAAACAGAGAATAAAAAATGTATCAGACAAATGTTAGTCAAAATAGAGCTAGTATAACTTTAATATTAATAAAGAAAAAAGCATAAATAGATTTTAGTAAGGCTATTACTTAACAATAAAAGAAAATATCTACTAGAGTATAAAATGAAGCTATACATACCTAAAAACACAGCTTCAAAATATACAAAGCAAAAACAATTACACATAGAAATGTACTAAGATTGAATGAAATTGGAAAATCTTAATATACTTCTTTCGTAATCTACTGAAGAAACAAAGTGAAGATTTGGACAGTTTAGATAACGAGTTTGGTTTTGTAAATATGATCTTGCAGAGAATTGCACATCTGCAACTAGATTGTTTTAAACTACATATGGAATCCTAGTAAAAATTAACCATACTGTAGGCCACAGAGGCAGTCTCAACAAATACCAAAAGGCATATGTTACATGAACATACTTCAGCTATAGTGCATCTAATAGACAGAATAAAAGCCCCTTAAATATGTCCCTGTACTAATCCCTGAAACTTGTGAGTGTTGCTTTATATAGTAAAAATAACTTCAAAGATGTGACTAAGAGCCTCGAGATAAGGGAGACTATCCTGAATTACCCAGGTAAACTCAATGTAATCACAAGAATCCTTCTAAGAGGGAGGAAGAAGGGTCAGAGTAAGAGGGAAAACAGCATGTCTGAGAGTCAGGGAGATTTGAAGATGGACAAAAGGGTCACAAGACAAACACTGTAGAAGCTAGAAAAGGCAAGAAAATGAATTCTCCCCTAGAGTCTCAAGTAGGAGCACAACTCTATCACCACCTCGATGTTAGCTCAGAGAGACTGATTTTAGACTTCTAACCCTCTAGAACTATAAAATAATGTTTGTGTTGTTTAAAACTACTACTTTTGTAGTAATTTGTGACAACAGCAATAGAAAATCGATACTATGCCATAAAGTTAGAAATGAGAAATTAATAATAAAAATAGCACCAAATCAACTTTCCTAATACATTTCAAAACTTAAAAACCAAACCATACAGTTCAAAATAATTTATGGCCAAAGAAGAATTTGTGATAGAAATTATAATTAAAATTTATGAGAGCCAGGCATTGTGGCACATGCCTGTAATCCTAGTGGCTCGGGAGGATGAGGCAGGAGGATCGTGAGTTCAAAGCCAGCCTCAGCAAAAGCGAGGCACTAAGCAACTCATTGACACCTTGTCTCCAAATAAAATACAGAATAAGGCTTAGGATGTGGCTCAGTGGTCGAGTGCTCCCAAGTTCAATCTCCAGTATCCCCTCCCCCCAAAAAAACCTTATAAACACAGTATAATGCATCAAGTATTGTGGGAAACACTTAAATTATTATTTATAGGAATGCAGATAGCCCTAAATATTTATATCACAAAACTAAAAGGATGAAAACTGATGATTTAAAATTTAATTTGAGAAATTAGAAAAAACAATATTGAGACTAGTAGGGAAAGAAATAAAGTAGAATATGTAAAATAACAAAAGGTGAATTAATATTTAATGAAGTAGAAAATAAATGAGAAACAAAACCAAAAGCTGATTCTTTGAAGTAATTAAAGATAAATTTATTATTAACTGGTCAAATTTTAAAAGGAAAAGTATAAATAAACAATGTTGGAAGTTTACAAGTATATGGAAAAGCATAACAATACTATAATTTTATGTTAACAAATGACAACTTAAATTATATAATTTTCAAAAATGTATAAATTAGGGCTGGGATTGTAGCTCAGTGGTAGAGTTCTCGCCTCGCATGCATGAGACACTGGGTTTAATCCTCAGCACCACATAAAAATAAATAAAATAAAGATATTGTGTCCATCTACAGCCAAAAAAAAAAAAGTTTAAAAAATGTATAAATTATCAAAAAAGAGAAAAGGGCAACTGGAAAAACTAAATAGAATCTTCAACTATTAAGGAAATTGGATTACCAGTCAAAAATAGTCATGTAAAAAATACCACTGAATCTATAAAGTAAAGTAAATTTTCCAGGACTCATAGCATCAGGTGACACCTGCCTTCTGTTCTAGAAATCAGGAAAAGAAGGAAAATACCTCAGTTCTCTAAAGATGCTAGCATATCCTGAAACCAAAATCAGAAGAGGCCAATACAAGAAAGGAGAGAATTTATGTAAAAAAAATTCCCTTTTTAAAAATTAGATATTTTCCTTAGTTTCTTGAAAGCTCATTTGTACTTTTTTTTGTTGTTGTTATAGTTTATCCAGCACTACTGGGTATTGTATAGTAGGAGGTGTTTTCAGGTTTAGTCTGCCTTGTTGTTGGAAAAAGTAGTTTTCCTAAGAGACTAAAAAGTTTACCTTAATTTGTCGCTTATTGACATACATTAAAATTTTAAAGAATATTTATTTGCTGGGCATGGTGGTGAACACCCATAATTCAGCAATCCCAGAGGCTGAGGTAGGAGGAACTCACGTTAGGCGTCAGCCTCAGCAACTTAGCAAGGCCCTGAGCAACTCTGAGAGACACTGTCTCAATAAATAAATAAATAAATAAACAAACAAGCAAACAAACAAATTAATTAATTAATTCTGGGAATGTGGTTCAGTGGTTAAGCACCCCTGGGTTCAATCACTGGTGCAAATACACACACACACACACACACACATTTACTTATTGATACTCCATTTGTGAAGAAAAGAGTTATACTTAGTATTAACCCTCTAGAAAAAGTGAAGAAGCAGAAAATAAAGGTAAGATCAGAGAAATAAGGTAGGGAAAAAGGAGGAAAGAAAACAGAAGCTAACATTTAACATAGCAATTACTATATCCCAGACATGCTTTAAAACACTAACATATTTACTTACCTAATCTCTAGAATAACACTATAATGATAGGTACTATTATTCTATTACACATATAATGAAATAAGTGATAGAATAAATCACAATCATTCCAATTTTCATTTTGGGATACTCAGTAAACTTAGAAGCAACACTAAAAAATGAGTCTTAGCTGAGGGTGTAGCTTGGTGGTAGAGCACATGCTTTGCTTAGCACATGTAAGGACCTGCATTCAATTCCCAGACTCCCCCCCCCAAAAAAAAATCAAAAAGAATACCTATGAATAAAAGGTAATATTTGGAGCAATCACCTTTTCTATCTTAAAGATCATTTAATATAATCTCTTTATTTTGCAGATGAGAAAATGCAGGCTTTAAAAAAGAGAATGATAGGGGCTGGGGCTGTTGCTCATTAAGTCTTGTTGTGTGTGTATGTGTGTGTGTGTGCGCATGCATAAACTAATATGTATCTGAATAAAATTTGTTAGGGATGAATTAAAAAGTTCCTCGCAGTACATTCTCATGGTATTCTAACAGTAGCCACATGAGATACACAATAGCTTCAAACTCAGTAGATGAAAATACAAGAATTTACTAAATATTTTTAGTAAAAATTTTACTAAATAAAATTTATTTCATTTGTTCAAGTATTTTAAATGACTTTAGAAATCACATTATACAGTGACTCTAAGCTTGGTTGATGATTGGAACTACTAGAGGAGACATAAAACAGATTCTTCAGCCACTCATAAACCTAAGAAATAAGAATGTCTGGGATACAATTCAGTTTTGTTGTCACTGTGAAGTTTCCATTTCTTTGATCAGTCACTTAGAGAATCTTTAATACAAAAGATGAGGAAGATATCCAGATTTAAGAAGACTATGAGCTAGTTTTTGTTATAAATGTATCTATACATCTCATGTTCTATCTATGTAGTAAACTGGTATTGGATAAATAAAAACAAACATTTTATTGCCATTTGTCTAGGTTATATATAAGGTACTTATGTTAAATTCTAATTTAGTAATCAAAAATAAAGTTTGATGCATTTAAATCAGTGATATGTTGCTAAATGTTTAACAATGAACTCTCTGAGCATACTCCCAACATAAATATTGGCTGGATTATAGTTTTTTTTAATATTGGAAGATTATTTCCTCAATTGTTGTGCTTATTCAGAATGCAATGACAATAAACACAACATATATTAACATTTTCTCCATTACCTTCTTGCTATCAACAAAATAATCAATCAATAACTGATTTGTATCATTTGACAATTTTTATGGTGTAAATACTCTACTACAGGCAAGTTCAAGCTGCCAGCATTATGTCACCAATTGTGAAGTTAGGAAGGGATGCACAGTACCCCACCTTACTGTAGTTCCTCCTTATGTGGAGGGGATGTCCTCCAAGACCCCCAGTGGATACCAGGGGTAGTACCAAACCGATTTCTGCTAATACACACGTTCCTATAAAATTTAATTTATAAATTAGGTAGAATAAGAGATTAACAACAGTAACTAATAATAAAATAGAACAATTATAACAATATGCTATAATAAAAGTTATTTAAAACTTGTGAATAGTCTGTTTCTGCAATATTCCATTTCATATTTTTGGACTACTCTTGATCACTGCAGAAATTGAAGCCATGTACAAAGGGGGACAAATTATTTTCACCATATATATGTGACAGGCATAGATAACTCTAAAGAGCATAGATAATAGGAAGTAAATGATTTTTCAATAAATTAGGTAGTAATGACTTTTCAATATATATTACCTTTGTCACTAAAAACAGTTAATATAAAACAAAAAGTAAAAATTTAATTTTAAGTTTATGTGATTCAATTTTACTAATGTCTGTTTTTAACAGCCATTTTATAAAATTCATGAATATTTAACAATTGGCTTGCAACAACTGGTGCAAACTGCCTCCAGTGTACAACACTAAAAAACTTGTAAGTTCTATTGCTTTCTCTGAAATTCACATAAAATCACATATCTACTTTGGTCTAAAAAAAAAACCTATTTAAGTACCTGATATAGCAAAAGCCAGTTCATAACAAATTACCAGTATGCCCAAAGAAAACCCAAATCAATAATCTATTTGAAGGTTGGGGTTGTAGCTCAGTGGAAGAGCACTTGCCTACAATGTGTGAGACACTGGGTTTGATTCTCAGCACCACATACAAATAAATAAAATAAAGGTCCATCAACAACTAAAATATATTTTTAAAAAATCTATTTGATTATATTTTAGATTAAAATTTCTACAAAGATTTTTAATTTAGATTATAAACTTATACAGAAAGGAATCCAAAGCTTAACTCTTTGGGTCTGACATGCTTATTTTGCACCAATATATACTGTTAACATAACATTGCTATTCCAAAATAATCTTATTAGGACATATTTTAAATTTTTTTTTTAGTTGTAGATAGACAAAATACCCTTATTTTTTTTTATTTGTTTTTATGTGGTGCTGAAGATCAAACCCATTGCCTCACATGTGTGAGGCAAGCTCTGTACCACCGAGACAACCCCAGTCCCAGGACATTTTATAATGGAAACTACTATCTATTGTAGGTCGTTTTATGCCTACTCCTACTTCATTAGAGAAGGAGTAAAAATATAAGAGCTGCCAGATGTGGTGGTACACGCCTATAATTCCAGCAATTCAGGAGGCTGAGGCAGGAGGATCGCAAGTTGGAGACCAGCCTCAGCAACTTAGGGAGACCCTGTCTCACAATAAAAAATAAAAAGGGATGGGAGTTCACAGTAGTTAAGCATCCCTGGGCTCAATCCCTGGGACCAAAATGAAAAGGAAAAAAAAAATTGCCTATAATTCCAGCAATTCAGGAGGCTGAGGCAGGAGGATCGCAAGTTGGAGACCAGCCTCAGCAACTTAGGGAGACCCTGTCTCACAATAAAAAATAAAAAGGGATGGGAGTTCACAGTAGTTAAGCATCCCTGGGCTCAATCCCTGGGACCAAAATGAAAAGGAAAAAAAAGTAAGAGAAAAGCAATTATAATTGTGATTCGAAGCAAATATTGAATTCCTAAATGATTAGAGATCAGAAAGTGAGGATAGTTTGGGATAGTCCTGATCTTATCAAGAGCAGCCAGGACTAAACATCCCAGATACATCTAGGATGTAATGAGAGGTACAGGTTACACATGAATAAGCAACCTACCAATCCTAAGTACAGCTAAATGCCAATGCCATTTTACACCTTTCTAATGTAACGACAGCCTCTAAATTCAAACTCCTTTATTATATTAAAGATTCATAAGCCACGTTCAGACCTAAAACTATAAGCTTCAAACATGATAGCTAAACTTTAGGTGCTTAAAAATGTAAAGCCTGCTAGGATCTAGGATCCTCAGGCACTGGGAGAGAACTGTACCAGAGACTTCTATCATGACAGCAGAGAAAACCGTAATAATTGGTCAAGCACTGATTTCCCCCTTAAGAAACGCACCACATCAAGACAGAATATATTAGCATGGTGAAATGCAAAACTAGTAAAAAAAGAAAATTTCAAATTCCTTTCTGACAGTTATCCTACCACACAGTTAATAGCTACCACCTTTCCTGCTACTTGAGTACCACCTACCACAAACGCCATTATTTTACAAACACACACACAATTTTTATATATGTTTATTTGTTTGTATATTTATTTATTTTAAACTTTTCAATCTAGGGCCTCACCTATGCTGGGCAAGCTATCTGTGATGGAGGAACATATTTAGCCCTTATTTTGTTTTGAGAAAGGGTCTCATTAAGTTGCCCAGGTTGACTTTAAACTTGGGATCCTTCTGCCTCAGCCTCCAGAGTAGTTGAGATTACAAGTGTACACCACCATGCCCAGCCCATTATTATAATTTTAATATCCATATAATCAGATCAATCACCCAAGAATATCTGTTTGAAAATAGCCCCGTTTGCCCCAATGCATAGTTATTATGTAACCTCAGACTTTTGATTTTTCAACTTACATATAGCTCCACTCCATACTTCTGCTGCCATCATCTTTTTCTCCTTTTATATGACAAGGATTTTTGTCATTTCCAAAGGTGAATCACTTTACTTCTATATGAATCTTTTAAAAAATCTGTTAAACATGCATGTGATTATTAAAATAAAATCTATAATTATTATTGTTATTATATTTTCACATTTTCCCTTCAGTCTTTGGTTTATTCTTTACATACAAGCTTGGAAATTTATAGTACTGATTGCTATTCTGACATGCAGAATTTTCTGTGAAACAGTGTAGAAAGATTTCTATGTACTGGAGAAGACAGAAATATTTAAACAATCATTATGTTTCCATGACTCTCCTCTTAAATATAGAAATACAAAAAAAATCCCAGATATTATATTTAGTAACATTTTAAATAATTAAAAATAGTGAGATAAATATGTTGTTTTACTTGTGAATACAAATTTTTAAAAATTCTACCAATAGATACAACGTGTTTTCACAGAATTAATAGGAGTTTGTACCTAAGCAAGTCTACCAACAAAACAAAGTTAGTGTCAAAACTCAACTTTAGCCAGGTGCCATGGTGCACGCCTGTAATCCCAGTGGCTCAGGAGGCAGAAGTAGGAGCGTTGAGAGTTCAAAGTTAGCCTCAGCAATCATTAAGGCACTAAGCAACTCAGTGAGACCCTGTCTTTACATAAAATACAAAATAGGGCTGGGGGTGTGGTTCAGGGGTCGAGTGACCCTGAGTTCAATCACCCCCACCCCAATAAAGTCAACCTTGCTTGTGATGGCTCTTTCACTTTGATTTGGTCTCAAGATATATAATGAACAAGATACTTAAGGAGAAACATGGAATCTGCATTTTTATTTAATGCCTATATCATGGATGTTGAATTAACACTAAACATATGCAAAATATGTGCTTTGTTCCTGTAGATGATTATAGTTTAACATTATCCTAAAATTTATAAAACCCAAGGTCTGTTTTATGGGTAATTAATTGTAACAGTAAGTTTACCAGCCTTGATAACTTATATAACAACACTTTTCGAGTTGTTTTCTCCAAACTACTCCTTTGAATACTGACTTTACTCAAACCTATATTCTTTTTCACTTAAACTAGGAATTCCTAACTCTATAAAAAGAAAACGTAAAATAATCAGGACCAAAAGGTATCTTGTAGGTCCCCAGTGATGCAGTCCACAGAATTCTGTGGACAAACAGTCCACAGACTATGTGACTACAGAAGCACATTCAATGCTATATGATTTAGAGCAATGAATACAAAACTGTAAACATTCAGGCAGCTGTCCAATAGAAATAATTAGAAATAAATCCATTATCGTTAATATAATCTAAGTATACAAGGCACAAAGCATTAAATCAACATACTAACAAACGGAAATCTTAAAATCACTTATTTTAAGAGAGTTGAAAGAAATTATTACAAAGGGAAAATTTTCTTTTTATGTACCTTTGAAAAAGACATTAAACAAAATTAAAATCCAAAAGAAACTACTGTTCTTCCATAAATTAAGTGTTTGAAAAAAATCTCATTAAGCTCGAAGATTTCAAATGAACAAAACTGCACTGAACATATTTCTATGCATCAGTTGTTTCCCGGGGAAGATTAAATTTAAAAATGCTACTCTGCAGATTTTAATACTTTTCTCAACTTCTCTGTTTAAATGCTGCAACATTAACAACTGATTTTTTTAAAATTTTTTATGTGACTTAATCATTCCCCAATATGAAGAGGACATTTTTCTACTGAAAGGTAATCAAACTGCTGGAGAAGTCTTTTACTAAAATTGCCCTGTCATGCTACTTAAACAATTGTTCGGGCAAGATATTAATTTTGTTAAAGCAAATTATTGTTATAATTTTCAAAATACTTTATTAAAAATGTTAAAGTGAATAAGTAAGATAATAGGTGAAATTATTATGGAAGAAATAGGGTGATTTCGACTACTTTTTCAATTAGTGTCCCTTTCTTTGAAAAGACTAAAAATTCTATTAAATATAAATCATAAAATTGTTTAAATGTAATTAAAATGATTTCTAAAAGCGGAAAAAGACAAACTCAAATGTATTCTACAATTCTATTCAACATGCAATACTAATATATATTTTTATTATTCATGTCTATACTTAATAGCAAAGTCTTGTTACTGAACATAATTTTGTAAGCTATACTCCTGGTTGTATGCTAATAAAAAATCATAAAGTACTAGACTGAAGAAAGAAAGATAACTGAGAATAAATTTTAAGTATGAATTTATATATGCCCTTTTTAACTTCAGTGAATTTTCTGTGAATTAGATTAAATTTAGATTAGATTTAGATAATACACTATATCTTTCTGTTGGGGAAGACATGGCAAAATTCATTTAATTTTTACACCTATAGAACATGGTGAGTTGGAGGATTTTGCAGGATATCAAGATGGATATATCAAATAGCCTGATGGATATACTGGTTTGAAGCTCAAGAGAGAGGTGTGGGTTGGAAAGTAAGGTTTGGAAATCATCACCATATTTAGTAACCAAAGTCATAGGATTGGGTAAGTCAAAGAATTCTGTGGGGGAATGCAAGGACATAAGAATCTTGAGAATAGTTCAGAAACCTGAAAGAATAATCAGAATGGTAAAATAAGAACAAGGAAAGAATAGTGTGATCGAAGCCTTAAAGAAGTTAGACTTAAATTGTAAAAGTATCTTGAATTTGGCAGATACAAGTAGTAATCATACCAAAAGCAATTTGAGTAGATAATAAAGATAGAATTGAAATGACTAGGGTAGGCAAGGAAGCTGAGATTGGAGGCATAGATTTATAATGTATTAAAAAAATACTAAGCAATTATTTAATGTGTAGGAACTGAGCTACAGTATGTTGAGATGCTAGGGGATACACTGACAAATAAGACAGCCCTCAGCACTTACAATCTGCTAAGGAAGACCAAATATATCCTATATCAAGAGAAGATTTTAACTTCATGAAAGAGAAACCTTTGCTTAGCTTAAACCAAAAAGAAAATGCTGGATAGCTTATAAGTTTATTAGAGGCTTCAAGAAACAAATTCATAAGCTACATAATAAGAAAGGAAAACCACCAAAAATGAGGCCACAGAATTAGTTCAGTAAGGAATTTATGGCTGCTACCACCAAGCATTAGATGTTATGGTTTACACATCTCAATGGCACTAAACAATGGATGATGCCTTAAGCCTGTGTGTTCTGCTATCCTCACTTTCCCATAAAATTTCTACTCAACTAGATCCACTATCGGGAGAATTCTCTACACCACATTAATATGTATTGCTACCTCCTGAGCGCAAAAGTGGGGCACAGATTTCTCACTGGTTGAATCTAGATCATATATCTACATCCTGGCTACAAGATAAGCTAGGGACTGTAGCTAGGGGAGAAGGGCTCTATCTTCTAGTAGGACTAGTAAAGAACAGAATCATCCAAACATAGGAAAAGGCTCACGTGTATAGCAACTATATCAGAGAGTAAAAATACATAATACAGTATGGGGCTGTGGTTGTGGCTCAGTCGTAGAGTGCTTGTGTGAGGCACTAGGTTCGATCCTCAGCATTACACACACAAAAATAAAGGTATTGTGTCCATCTACAACTAAATATTTTTTAAAAAATACATAATAAAGTAAATTAATAATACTAGCTTAAACAAGATAGAAGTTGATTTTTTTTTTCATATAAACGAAGAAGACAGACAGGAGTCCAGGGCTTAAATGGTAGTAATCTATGTTCATAAGGGATTCAGGTTGCTGCTGCCTGGCTGTTCTGCTGTCCTTAAAGTACCATCTCATGACCTTGATGTTTACTCAAAAGGTCACCCAGCACATTCACATTCTAGCCAGCAGGAGAAAGAGGGGGCAAAGAAGAGAATGTCCTTTCTTTTTAATGATTTGTCTCATTGCCTAAGATTAATAATAAGGCTGGACCCAGCTCTAAGGGAAAAGAGGAAATAAAGTCATTCACTATATGGCAATGTGCCCAGCTAAAAATAAGAGATTTTATTACTAAGAAAGAAAGGATGAATAGATAATAGAAGGCAAATAGCAACTCAACCACAGCAAGCCCACAAAGAAAATAACCACTACAGTAAGATACATAATAATAATGAAGAGTGGTGAAGCAGGCACAAATAAACTATGAGAAGAACACAGTATGGGATCTAACTTGGTCTAGAAAGTGAGGAAGACATCCCTGAGAAAGATGTACTTAAATGAGGGTGATAGTTAGCTAGATGGGAGGGGCTGAGGGTAAAAAGGAGAGAAGGAGAAGCAGCAAGGGAAATGAGTGAAGAACTGGTATGATATGCAGAAAAGGAACTGAAGTGGGCCTAAGGCAAAGGAAAGGGGTGAAGTGGAATACTATTCAACAGGCAGGGCAGGGACCCAACCCTGTGTAATGCCTCTTAAATTCCTTAATCATAAGCACTGGACTTAATCATAAGCATGGCACAAAGTCACTAATTAAAGTAATAGTCATATAATCAGATTTCAAATTTAGAAATCTCACTAAATCTAATCTTACAGTGTAGAGCCTGAATTAGAGGAGAAGGGTAGAGGTAAAGAAGTAAGAAGTGATTGTAGTTCAAGAGAAAAGTGACAAAGGCCTAGACCAGGACAGAGAAACTAGAGAGCAGTAGAAGGATTCAAAAACTAGTTAGAAAGTGTAATCAACAGTACTGGTGGTGGGATGTTGAGAGTAAGTAAGAAAAAAGACCCCAGTCAGATTCAGGTTTCTGACTCGGATATCTAGTTGGGGGTGTGCATCAATTACAAAGACAAGGAATATTAGGAAAGCAGCAGAGATCTTTTGTTTTGTTTTTTTGAGGAACAGAATAGTTTCAGTTTTAACATGTTGGGTATGAGGACCCATGAAATGTTTGATTGTAAACTCTTGTCTTCAAGTGTTTGTAATCAGAAAAAACAGTGGGCATTGATCTAACATGTTTTAGAGCAATCAGCATTGAAGTTGTAAGAGTAAATTCTATGGCTTGAAGATGTATAATAAGACTAGTAACTAGCTGAGAATAATGTTCCAGTAAGTCCAATCACTTAAAAGATGAGAAAAGAAAAACTAGAGACAATTTATCTCATTTCTCCAAGATTTTACTGTAGTAGGACTGGGGTGGAACCTAGGAATCATGAAACTTAAAACATTCTGACTAATTCTGATATAATGGATCGAGAGTTTTCTTGTTATCATTGGTACACATCTGTGCAATCCAATGAGTTAATCTCTACAGATGCTCTGTGGGGGAAAAATGACGACTTCATGGTTATATCAGTTTTGGAAGTGTTATATTCTGCTGATTAAACTCCTGTGTTCCCTCTTGGAAATTCCCAGCACACAACAGCAAAATTAAAGGGTTCAAGAAGTTCTGTATTTTGTTAGACAACCTATTTAACGTTGTTGAACAAACTGTCCCCTAAACTTATTTAGCTTCAGAGTACTTTAATCTTGTAACACCCAAAATACCAAAAATGATGAAAACACTGCTAGAGACTTTAAACACACCATATAGAATCTCCGTAAATCATAATTATAACAGATAAGTAGTAATAACCACAATAAAAGTTGCACATGACTCTTGAAATGATAATGTACTAAGATACAAATGGAAAGAATAAAGAAATCACAATAGAAGATACACTAAGGGAGATAACCAGACAGAAAAACCAATGAAAGAAAATCGGGCAGTTCGTAAAAAGCCTAGTATCCTACAAAGACAACTCACCTTTCAAGACTTATTCAATGTTATTTTTCTATATAGTCTAAAATGATTATATACAAAATCTGCTACTGTGAATAAGATGAAAAAATGAATGTGAGCTTTGGAATGAGAAGGACTTGTGTTAGCATACTGATTCTGTCAGGTACTAGCTAATTAATCAGCCTATATGTGCCTCAAATGGTTGATGAAAGTGTTCGTGAAGGTGGTGATAATAATAGCACCGACAATGATTTACTGATCACTTACTACTACATAGCAAGCACTTTACATGCTCATTTGCTATTCCCAGTACTTCAGGATAGGTGGAATCATCTCAATTTTACCGATGATGAAATGGAAACTCAGTGAATTCAAACAAATGTTTAAGACCTTGAGAGACTGTTTTGAACATCAAGAGGAATAAGCGGTAAATGAACTATTCTGAAGGTTGTAAAGTTCCATACAAATTTTAGGTGTTACTAAATAAGAATGTGTATAAATATGTTCTTTATATGCAATTGCTTGTTAATTTTTTTAAAACATTTCTTTTAGTAATACCAATTATCAAGGTTTGAAAGATATAAACATCAGTTTCTTTTTTCTTTTCTCTTTTTTTTGGTAAGAGAGTGAACCCAGGGATGCTAAACCACTTAGAAATATCCCCAGCCCTTTTTAAATTTTTTTGTTTTTAAATTTTCAGACAGGGTCTTGCCAAGTTGCTGGGCTGGCCTCAAACCTGTGATCCTCCTGCCTTAGTCTCCTGAGTTGCTGGGATTAGACATGCACTACTGTGCCTGGCTGAACATCAGTATCTTAAGAATTAAATATTGATTGACCTATTTTTCCCATTTTGTTTCAAAATTACAGATGTAGTAGCATTTTTTTTTTTTTTTTTGGTACAGAGGATTGAACTCAGGGGTACTCAAACCCTGAGCCACATCCCCAGACCTATTTTGTGTTTTATTTAGAGACAGGGTCTGAGTTGCTTAGCGCTTTGCTGTTGCTGAGGCTGGCTTTGAACTTGCGATTCTCCTGTCTCAGCCTCCCAAAGTGCTGGGATTACAAGTGTGCGCCACCACGCCTGGCTACGTAGTGGCATTTTTAAAGCTCTGGTAAGCCAAATGCTTTGACCAAAATGATCACTGAATTTAAGTAAACAAAAGCTCAAGTTTCTATGACAAACTAGTTCTATAACGAACGAGGTGATAATAACCACGCTTCAGGAAATTCTCTGGACACATTCATAGGAATGTTAAATTATTTGTTAAATATAGCTTTCTAATTAAAAGAACAAATGTTCACGTCTGATTGAGGGGGAAGTATACTTTATAGTCATAGAAGATTAATATTTCAGCTCCTAGAATGAGAGTGACCAAGGGGCTTGACTGGACTATTCTGGGTTTAGTATTATGGATAATCTACTACCTCAGAAAAACTTTTATGCATGAGTTTTAGATCTGAAACAGCTCTCTGTCTCTCTCTCCATGATTAATAGTATTTGAGCACTCAAACCCCATGTATTCTTCCTCAGGCACAATGCTACTCAACTGTAAAAGTGCAAGTTACCATGACAGCAGGTTACAAAAATAAATATGATATAAAATTCATCTTCAAGGAGCACTCAGTCCATTGAGGAAGATACTTTCA
Organism: Xerus rutilus; assembly: GCA_028644305.1. NCBI lineage: Eukaryota > Metazoa > Chordata > Mammalia > Rodentia > Sciuridae > Xerus > Xerus rutilus. Next base: position 42,268,597 of record CM053405.1, on the reverse strand, counting down.
GTATTGAAGTTACTAGTAAATGTGAATTTATTTTGTATTTTTAGTTTTGCAGATTAAAGAAAAAAGTAAAATGATATAGCTCATTCTCCAATTCCGTTTCCATACCAAATTATATAAAAGAAAAAAGACAAAAGGCTATTTTTTAATTAAAAGACTGAGATTATATTAATCTCTCTCCTTAAAATCTTTCAATAGCTTCCAGATACATTTCAAATAAAAATCAATTCATTCTTGATTTGACCTAAGACAACATCTGATGTCATTTCCTATTACTGCCCTCATTGTTCATTACCCTCTAAGTGTAAGCCAGCCTTCTTCCTTTTCTAGGAATAGAAAACTATTCCACCATAGGGTCTTTTCTGACCATTCGATTAAAATGAGAATGACAGAGCACATGCCTTTTGGTACTTTTTTACCAAAGTATCCTAAGAGAATAAACCCTAACATATGGTAGGTACTCAATAAGTACCTGAAAATGAATCACAGAATGGCTTAATAGTGGAACTAGGATTCAAAGCCAGCTCTGACTAACTGCTAATCCTACAGCCTGTTGATCAAGTTATACTGCTTGTATGCACAGGATAAGGTCTGGCTTTTTTTATCTTCCACATCCCCTAGCACATTTCTTTATGTAACATATGTTATCAATTCATACTTATTGAATAAAGTAATACTTTAGATTTTATACTTTAAATTCTTAAGTTCTAGAATAACAAAAATAATCAATCACCTATAGGATCAAAAACAATTTACACCATGACATCTTTTCAGAATATTTTCACAATCCCACTTCCCCCCTTTTCCCATTAAAAAAATTCCTACTTTAGAATTGCGAGTTCAAAGCTAGCCTCAGCAATGGCGAGGCACTAAGCAACTCAGTAAGACCCTGTCTCTACATGAAACATAAAACATAAGAGCTGGGGATGTGGCTCAGTGGTCGAGTACCCCTGAGTTCAATCTCTGATATCAAAGAACCACAACTGTTTTTTGGGTTTTGTTTTTTTGTTTTACAGTGCTGGGGATGGAAACAAGTGCATTACCTAAGCTAAGCAAGTCTTCTACCCCTGAGCTACACACCCAGCTCTTACCATGCTTTTGTTTTTAAGTCTTCCCCAGCACTCGAATAAACAGATACATAACTTCTGAACTCTTACAACGGTATATTCCTAACCTTAAAATATGACCAATTTTCCCCACAACAATTCTTCCCTACTTCTTTCCTTACCACAACTTCTGAACTCACAGCAATTTATTTGTAATCTTAATATACGACTTATTTTCCCCACAATTCTTTATTTCCTTCCTTCTTCCATCTCTCTCTTCTTCTTCTTTTTTTCTTTTAGGTGATTAGGTAGAGAGGCTTAAAATGATTTTGAAATATAAACATTTATAGTCCTGTGATTACAATAAAATTATACTCCTTTAAATGATGTGACTGTGTCTTATGTACAACTTTACAACATCCTCCCCCCAAAAAAACTGTCCGTAAGTGTAGACTCTTGACAAATTAAAGCATCCACAATAAGGATGAGACATAAATAGCAGTTTAACTGGAGAATTTCTCAAATCACGAGATTCCAAAGACCTAAAACAGATTTAAATTTATTCAACCTACCATAAAATAATACAAATATATCATGTTATTACAGAAAAAAAACTAAGACAAAGGTAGAAGCTTTCCATTGTAATGTTTAACACTTCCAAGAGTGCTCTTTTACTCCTTTATACGATATTCCAATGGATTTCACAATCATAGCTTTTAAAATGCTCTATATGTTGAACAGCCTATAGTTAGTAATCCATTGTATCAGGCTTTTGTACCATAAGAAAACATCAATTTCAGTTTTAAAGTACTACCCTTTCTGTTAGGTAGCATGATTTATAACTACAACATAGTACTTCCACAGGTTTGGTCCCCAGGAAATTGTGTTTTCTGTAGAAAGGTACATCAGACACAGGAAGGTAAAAGGAGTATCTGTAAATCAATAGCATGAGAAAAGAGAAAATAAAAACCATAGGGACACAAAGCTTGGTAAGAACCACCACATAGGATAAGTAACATAGGAACAAATAGCGTGATACACTTCAAAAGGCTAAGATAGTAAAAATATTTTACAGGATAGAAAAGTAAATGTGGCCATTATTATAGTGCAAACCATCATATAATCTCTTTAAGAACACAAGAAAGAGTGCAGGTATCAAATACGTTTGTTAAAAGTACAGATATTTTAAAGAAACACAGGTATCATAATAATTTTTTCTAGGCTCAGTATAGCTGGTTTTAGTGTTTTGTCACAAAAATTAGTTATTTCTTTCTGGCCATGCTGTCCCAACAATAAAACCATTAATTTGATGAACAGGATCATGCTTTATTCAGGGCACCTAAAAATTTTATTTACCTGACCCATTAACTAGTTAATTTAAATTGGAACATTAATAGTTTTTTAAAAAGAAATATTTCTGCCATTTCAGCAGTAAAACTTATTTGAAACAATATTCTTAGATCTCTAAGAGTTAAAAAACTTCAGAGACAGTATATTACAAAGGCCTCCTTAGCCAGTTTTCTAAAGTACAGACTGATCAATAAAAATCAGGCTATAACTGTACTTTCCAATTGGAGAGAATCTGGGCATTCAATGGAATGCCAAATAGTACTGGCAGACATTTACTCTTATAGAAAGAGAATGCTATGTTTGCATTGTTCTGTTAATAACATGCTAACAAGTATGTTTCCTGTAGGGTTACTAATGGACAGGAAAAAATTACAATAAAGCAGTGAATAGTGGACAGTCATTCATGCTGCATAGATCTACTGTTGCTAAAGAGAAGAAAAAGTCAGTCCTCTAATCTTAGGCAGCCATAAAAAAGAATCCTCTCTTGTTAGAGCTGAAGAGATTCTGAAGAGGGAATGAAAGAGAAAAAACTCAGACAGATTATGCTGTCAATTTTAGTTGTCATAATGTGCTTTGGAGATAAAACATTCCTCTGAATGGCAATTGAACAGATGGAAATTTTCATTTTTGGTTAACTGGATGGAAGAATTGGACCAGTACCTAAAATGACATTGAAATGAAGCTTAAATCTCCTCCCACAAGAAAGAAACAGATGCATCACTGCAGATACAAAATAAATTATTGAACAGTGCATATATTATATTGGCATCATTGTATCCAACTGTACATCTGCACAATGTTTTAGTCTCCTGGTGAGAGAACAGACATTTCTGAAAGGGAAAATAGGCAACTATTGAAGTGAATCAGATAAGTATACCATTTGGGTAAGAAAAGCCAAAGCAATACTTCACTGAATTTGAAGTTATTCAAAAAGAGAGGGAAAAGGAACCATAAATTATACTGATTCAAATGCCCTTGATCTTATACAATGCTGTAAATGTGGCATTTTTTGAAATGTTAAACCATATTTTCATTATCTTAAATCAGAATGAATTTCAAAAAAATCTGACTACCCAGGAGTTAGGACTAAAAACCCTTGCTTGATCTGACAAATAAGTTAGTGGTATATTAAACTAAAATTACAATCCTTACCTTGAGCAAGGGATTATAGAAGACTCACAGAATAGGCAATTAAAAGGAGACATAGTTGGCGATTTAAAGTTAACAATGACCCTGTGAGTTGTGAACTAAGGAAATGGTATTGAGATGAACTCCTTTGGCTCTTTAAATTCCATTTCTACATTCTGACAACACTGTCCTGGTTGGTCCTTTTTACCTCCTTTCCTAAGCCAGCTCTTGCCACTGCTGGAGTTGATCCATGCAGGCAGCTTGTACCACTTACTTCCATTCAGTGTTTCTCTCAACCCTTTCTATTCTTTCCCAACTCTGTACTAAGTCCATCTAAAAAGGAAGTATAAGGATACCAGTTTTTGAAGGCTGGCAAAACAATCAGGCTTTATCATTTTGTTCTGTTTTAGATGTATAGACTCAGCTGGTACTGGGTCAGCAGCACTCCTGTGTTATGGAGACCTAATAAGATCTATCCAGAGGATACAGATGATGACTAAAATCACAAATCCTGAGGTTAGTGCCAAAAAAAGAAAAAGAAAACACACACACACACACACATACAAACGAAAAAATGTATCCAACATAAGAAATAGTTTGTAGATAATAGAAGTCTTCTTTTTAAGTCATTCATCACAATGTAATAAATGTTTACTAAATATCTAAAGTAACAGAATATTTTCTCACAATGTTCAACAAAACTGCATCTAATAAGGATTCACCACCCTGAAGACCAGCTGAATTATGTTTCACAAGACCATTAGAATAGCACAGGAGAGAAAAGCATGTTCAAGGCAACCCTACAAAATATTAGTAGAGAGGAGAGAGCACATAGGCACAATGAATTATGAGTTTGTATATGTAGGTACAATCTTCACAATATTATTCTCTTTAGAAATATGACAGAGGTCATTCTTTGAATCTTCCAATCATTTTTAAATACAAGCAAACATGAAATAAGAAAGAGCTCATTAAAGACATAGAAAGGCAAATACAACCTAAAAGCAAAAGTATAAGAAGGTAGGGCCCATCTGGATTTAGTAGACACAGAAAAGCCTTAAGGGGAATAGCTGGGGATGTAGGATAGGAGAAATAGAAGGTAACTGGGAATGGGGAACTCACATTGGCTCCCTCCTTGGGGTGTTTCTGCCAAGGAAAGAGAGTAAGAATAGAACCTTCAGGAAAAGTATAATGTTGTGGTTGGATCTCCAAACAGTCTGCTGCTAGAAAAAGGCCATGGTATGATATAGTACTGATTTGCAGAAGAATAAGAGAAAGAAGTAGACCAGAAATCATACTGACTCATTACACATGCTCACTGTTATTTAAACTTAAGTTGCTCTATTAGCAGTATCTTTCTTTGTTTCTCCGCAATCAATATGATGGACATTTTATGAACACATAAAACAAAATATTTCACAAAACATACTGTGTACTCCAAGTACTCCATCTCCAGTGGTCGCAGTACTAACAAAGTAGACTGATGGATGAAGCAACAAAGAGCCAGGTAAAATTTTTTAATCCACAGAGCATGAGGACATGTAGGAGTCCCAGATCTTCTTAAATTAGGACAAGAAGGAGGCCAAAAGAACTAAGGAAGCAGTGTGTTTTTATTAAGGGTTGAATTTAATTCTTTGCAATCATTTTTTTTAAGTTCAACTCAACTTTCATTATCATTAGAGATAGATATTTAAGATTCTTATTTTGAAATATGTATTCTTACCAAGCAAAATATCAAATGTCATTTATTAGCATTAAGCATGAAATGAGCTAACTTAAAAATAAAGTATTTTTTAAATTAAACAATAGTTTACATCATTTGGAAAGATAACCTCTGAATCAACGGTAAACTAAGAAGCTCTCAGTGAGTCAGACAGGAAGTTGGATTTACATCTCTAAGTATAATGTCTCAAATGAGTAGAGAAAGGCTCAGGTGCTATTAATGAAACAGTATGTGGCAAATGGTTAAACATTAAATCTACTCATCACCCATCAAAAAGAGCACCAAAGATGAAACACTTTTTTCTTCCCTTGCTCATCTTGCTTGTTGGGCACATGAGGAGTACAATTTCTTTATTTATTTTTAATGCATTCCAAGTCATAGTACATATATAGAGCTCAATTTTCCCTCTCTCTGGTTGCAAACAAGACAGAGTCACACCATTTGTGTATTTATACATGTATCTAGGGTAGTGATGTCCATCCAATCCAGCATTTTTGATACTCCCATTCTCTATCCCCTCCTCCACCTCTCCCCTACCCCATCCAAAGTTCCTCCATTTCTTCCATGCTCCCCACCCTCAGCCCCCTTATGTATTAGCATCCACTAATCAGAGAGAATATTCGGCCTTTGGGTTTTTGGGATTGGCTTACTTCACTTAGCATGATGTTCTCCAATTCCATCCATTTACCTGCAAATGCCATAATTTTATTCTCTTTTATTGCTGAGTAATATTCCATTGTGTATAGGTACCACACTTTCTTTGTCCATTCATCTACTGAAGAACATCTAGGTTGGTTCCACAGCTTAGCAATTGTGAACTGTGGTGCTATAAATACTGAAGTGGCTAGGTTACTGCAGTGTGCTGTTTTAGGGTATAGACCGAGGAGTGGAATATATGGGTCAATGGTGGTTCCATTCCAAGTTTTTTAAGGGATCTCCATACTGCTTTCCAGATTGGTTGTACCAATTGCAGTCCCATCAGCAATGTTTGAGTGTGTCTTTTTCATCACATCCTCATCAGCACTTACTGTTGCTTGTATTTTGGATAGCTGCCATTCTGACTGGAATAAGATAAAATCTGAGAGTAGTTTTGATTTGCATTTCTATAATTGCTAGAGATGTGGAACATTTCTTCATATGTTTACTGATTGTATATCTTCTTCTGAGAAGTGTCTGTTCATATCCTTAGCCCATTTATTGATTGGGTTGTTTGTTTTTTGGTGTTAAGTTTTTTGAGTTCTTTATATATCCTGGTGATCCGTGCTCTATCTGATGTGTGTGTGGCAAAAATTTGCTCCCAGAAGCTGGGGTTGTGGTGCAGTGGTAGCGAGCTTGCCTAGCACACTTGAGGAACTGGGTTTGATCCTCAGCACCACATAAAAATAAAATAAAGATATTCTGTTCTCCTACAACTGAAAAATAAATCTTTAAAAAAAAAATTGCTCCCAGAATGTAGGCTGTCTGTTCACCTCATTCATTGTTTATTTTGCTGAGAAGAAGCTTTTTAGTTTAAATCATCCCATTTATCGATTCTTCCTTTTATTTCTTGTGCTTCACGAGTCTTATTAAGGAAGTCGGGGCCTAATCCAATGTGATGAAGGTTGGGGCCTACTTTCTCCTCAATTAGGCGCAGGGTCTCTGGTTTGATTCCTAGGTCTTTAATCCATTTTGAGTTGAGTTTTGTGTATGGTGAGAGATAGGGGTTTAGTTTCATTTTACTGCATATGGATTTCCAGTTTTCCCAGCACCATTTGTTGAAGAGGCTATCTTTTCTCCAATGTATGTTTTTGGCACCTTTGTCTAGTATGAGATAGCTGTATTTATGTGGGTTAGTCTCTGTGTCTTCTATTCTGTACTACTGGTCTACATGTCTATTTTGGTGCCAGTACCATGATGTTTTTGTTACTACAGCTTTGTAGTACAGTTTAAGATCTAGTATTGTGATGCCTCCTGCTTCACTCTTCTTCCTAAGCATTGCTTTGGCTATTCTGGGCTCTTTTTTCCAAATGAATTTCATGATTGCCTTTTCTATTTCTATAAGAAATGACTTTGGGGTTTTAATTGGGATTGCACTGAATCTGTACATCACTTTGGGTAACACGGCCATTTTAATAATATTGATTCTGCCTATCCAAGAGCATAGGAGATCTTTCCATCTTCTAAGATTTTCTTCAGTTTCCTTTTTTAGTGTCTTGTGGTTTTCATTGTAGAGGTCTTTCACCATTCTTGCTAGATTGATTCCCAATTTTTTTTTTTTTTGAGGCTCTTGTGAATGGAGTAGTTTTCCTAGTTTCTCTTTCAGAGGATTCACTGTTGATGTATAGAAATGCATTTGATTTATTTATTTTAATATTTATTTTTTAGTTGTAGATGGACAGAATATCTTTATTTTATTTTTATGTGGTGCTGAGGATCGAACCCAGTGCCTCACGCATGTGAGGCAAGCACTCTACCACTGAGCTACAGCCCCAGCCCCGAAATGCATTTGATTTATGGGTGTTGATTTTATACCCTACAACTTTGCTGAATTCATTTATTAATTCTAGAAGTTATCTGGTGGAATTTTTTGGATCTTCCAAGTATAATATCATGTTGTCTGCAAATAATGATAGTTTGAGTTCTTCTTTTCCTCTTTGTATCCCTTTAATTTCTTTCATCTGTCTAATTGCTCTGGCCAGAGTTTCAAGGACTATATTGAATAACAGTGGTGAAAGAGGGCATCACTGTCTTGTTCCCGTTTTTAGAGGGAATGCTTCCAATTTTTCTCCATTTAGGAGATGTTGGCCTTAGGTTTAGCATAGTTTGCTTTAACAATGTTGAGGTATGTTCCTACTATCCCTAGTTTTTCTAGTGTTTTAAACATTAAAGGGGGCTGTACTTTGTCAAATGCTTAATCTCTGCATCCATTGATAAAATCATGTGATTCTTATCTTTAAGTCTATTGATGTGATAGATTATGTTTATTGATTTCCCTATATTGAACCAACATTGTATCCCTGGAATGAACCCCACTTGATCATGGTGCACTATTTTTTTAAATATGCTTTTGTATGCGATTTGCCAAAATTTTATTGAGAATTTTTGCATCTATATTCATCAGGGATATTGTTCTGAAATTTTCCTTTTTTAATTAATTAATTAATCAATCAATTTTTTTGGAACAGGGATTGAACTCAGGGGTACTCAACCACTGAGCCACATCTCCAGCCCTATTTTGTGTTTTATTTAGAGACAGGGTCTCACTGAGTTCCTTAGTGCCTCACCATTGCTGAGGATGGCTTTGAACTCGAGATTTTCCTGTCTTAGCCTCCCAAAGTGCTGGGATTACAGACATGCACCACCGCACCCAACTTGAAATTTTCCTTTTTTGATGTGTCTCTGTCTAATTTTGGTATCTCGGTGATACTAGCCTCGTAGAATGAGTTTGGAAAGGTTCCCTCCCTTTCTATTTCATGGAATAATTTGAGGAGTTTTGGAATTAGTTCTTCCTTGTAGGTCTTGTAGAACTTGGCTGAGAATCCACCTGGTCTAGGGCTTTTCTTGGTTGGAAGGCTCTTGATGGCATCTTCTATTTCCTTGCTTGTAATTGATCTGTTTAAGTCATGAATGTCCTCCTGATTCAGTTTGGGTAGGCCATATGTCTCTAGAAATTTTTTGGTGTCTTCAGGGTTTTCTATTTTACTGGAGTATAGATTTTCAAAATAGTTTCTAATTATCCTCTGTATTTCAGCAGAGTCTGTCGTTACATTTCCTTTTTCGTCACAAATTTTAGTAATCTGGATTTTCTCTCTCCTTTTTGTTAGGATTTCTAAGGATTTATCGATTTTAATTATTTTTTCAAAGAACCAGCTTTTTGTTTTGTCAATTTTTGAACTGTTTCCTTTGTTTCAATTTCATTGATTTCAGCCCTGATTCTAATTATTTCCTGTGTTCTACTTCTATTGATGTTAGTTTTTCCTCTTTTTCTAGGGCTTTGAGATGTAGTGTCAAGTCATTGATTTGTTGACTTTGTCTTCTTTTAATGAATGAGCTTAATACAATGAATTTTCCTCTTAGCATTGCCTTTATAGTGTCCCAGAGATTTTCATATGTTGTACTGGAGTTCTCATTTACCCCTAAGAACTTTTTGATCTCCTCCCTGATGTCTTGTTATTCATACGTCATTCAATAGTACATTACGGAGTCTCAAGGTATTGAAGTAGCTTCTTTTTTCAAAACTGTCATTAATTTCTAATTTTATTCCATTATGGTCAGATAGAATGTAGGGTAGTATCTCTATTTTTTGTATTTGTTAAGACTAGCTCTGTGGCATTGCATATGAGCTATTTGGAGAAGGATCCATGTGCTGCTGAGAAAAAAAGGGTATTTGCTTGTTGGAGGATGAAATATTCTATATATATGTTAAGTCTAGATTACTGATTGCTCTATTGAGTTTTGTAGCTTCTTTGTTTAGTTTTTGTTTGGAAGATGCATCCAGTGGTGAGAGAGGTGTGTTAAAGTCACCCAGTATTATTGTGTTGTAGTCTATTTGATTCTTGAAGTTGAGAAGGGTTGTTTGATATACATGGCTGCCCCATTGTTTGGGGCATAGATATTTAAGATTGTTATGTCTTGTTGATGTATGATTCCCTTAAGCAGTATGAAATGACCTTCTTTATCCCTTTTCACTAACTTTGGTTTGAAGTCCACTTTATCTGAGGATGGAAACCCCTGCTTGTTTATGCAGTCCAGGTGGATGATACATTTTTTTTTCCATCTTTTCACCTTCAATCTGTGAGTATCTCTTTCTATGAGATTGAGTCTTATGGAGGCAGCATATTGTTGAGTCTGTTTTTAAAATCCAATCTGCCAGTCTATGTCTTTTAATGGCTGAGTTTAGGCCATTGACATTCAGTGTTATTATTGAGAAATGTTTTGTATTCTCAGACATTCTGGTCTATTCTTAGTTTTAAACTTGACTGGGTTTCTCCTTTGATTGGCCTTTCCTTTAGTGTAGTTCCTGCCTTTGCAGGTTTTCATTGTTGTTTTTCATTTCCTCCTCATGGAATATTTTGCCAAGAATGTTCTGTAGTGCAGCTTTCTTGCTGTTAATTCTTTCTTGCTGTAATTTCTTGTTGTAAATTGCTTTTAGTTTTTGTTTATCATGGAAAGTTTTTATTTCATCATCAAATATAAAGCTTAATTTTGCTGGACATAAGATTCATGGCTGGGGCTGAGGTTGTGGTTCAGTGGCAGAGTGCTTGCCTCGCACGTGTGAGGCACTGGGTTCGATCCTCAGCACCACATAAAAATAAGTAAACAAAATAAAGACACTGTGTCCATGTATAACTAAAAACATTAAAAAAAAAAAAGATTCATGGCTGGCATGCATTGTCTTTCAGAACTTGGTATATGTTGTTCCAAGCTCTTCTAGCTTTAAGGGTCTGGGTTGAGAAGTCTGCAAAGATCCTAATTGGTTTCCCCCTATATGTAATCTGATTCCTTTCTCTTGTGGCTTTTAAGATTCTCTCCTTATTCTGAATACTAGGCATTCTCATTATGATGTGCCTTGGTGTAGATCTGTTGTGATTTTGTACATTTGGTGTCCTGTAAGCCCCTTGTATTAGATTATCCAATTCGTTCTTCATGTTTGGAAAATTTTCTGATATTATTTCATTGAATAGATTGTTCATTCCTTTGGTTTGAAATTCTATGCCTTCTTCTATCCCAATAATTCTTAAATTTGGTCTTTTCATGTTATCCCATAATTCTTGGATGTTCTGTTCATGGTTTCTTGCCATATTCACTGTGTGGTCAACACTATTTTCAAGATTAAATATTTTGTCTTCATTGTCTGAGGTTCTGTCTTCCAACTGATCTAATCGGTTGGTGATGCTTTCTATTGAGTTTTCAATTTGGTTTATTTTTTCTTTCATTTTGAGGATTTCTGTTTGGTTCTTTTTCAGAATCTCTACCTCCTTATTGAAGTAAGCTTTTGCTTCCTGTATTTGCCTATGTAGCTCTTTATCAAAACAATCTTTTGCTGTCTAGATTTGCTCTCTTACATCATTCTTTAAGTCACAGAACATTTTAATTATGTACATCTTGAACTCCTTCTCCAACATTTCTTCAGCTGTGCTGACCATGGATTCTAATAATGTAGTGTCTTGGTTTGTTTGAGGCACTTTTTTCCCTTGTTTTTTCATGTTCTTTGTGTGTCTTCCCTTCTAACAATGTATATATGAAGTGTTACAGTTTTTATCCTATAGGCTTATAGATTCCCTACAGCATTCCCTACTCTCCTTTAAGGGGGAGACCAATATTGACATATCTCAATACAAACAATATATAATTTCAAACCAAATAGCTCCCAATAGCTCCTAAACACATTTATGGCTTAGTCACAATATACAGAAATTATGAGTTCAATTAGCATCTACTATGTAAACAATAGGTTTGCACAAGGGTCTACAGTTTCTGCTGGTGGGCTAGAGAGAATCAAGGGTGGGGTGTAGGATGAGATGTTAGGGGGGTAGGAAGTGAGGATATAGTTATTAGATCCTACAAAGTATGAAAGAGGAATCCAAAAGAAATTGGCTATTAGTAGAAAAGAGAGAAAGAGATTTGGGGAAGACCAATAAGTAGAAAGAAAATAGAGTGCAACTAATGAGGAGACCTCAAAATTAAGAGAAATAAAATATGTGAAGGTGGCAGTCACAAGATTACATAATACAACTGTAGTATATTAATCACATATCTGGGTCCACCATAGCCTAATGCATAAAAAATACTTGGTTTCAGAAATGGGGATGTGAGGGTGGGAAAAGAAAGAAAGAAAAGGAAAAAAAAAAGGAAGGAAGAAAACAAAACAAAACAAAAAAAGGAATATTAGGAAAAAAATTAAAAATAAGTCTTAATGTAAATAAACAGGATTGTTTCCCTTCTCTTTCAGTAGGTGGAGTTGTCTGTTGCTTATCTGCCTGCTCAAAGATGGTTAAGCCACAGTTTCACAAAGAAGCCACGTGCTTCAGAGACAGGGTGATGGGCTGGGCCGGGTGGTGACATTGGGTGACATGTTTCGAGATGCAGCTCTGTGGTGTGCTGTGCAGAAGTAAAAGTTTGTCTCCAGATCCTGTCCCCTGTTCTCAGGTGTAGGTGAACAGGGAGGTTCCGCTCTGGTAAATGGAGATCCACACAAGAACAGCAGGCATGGGTCCTGCATGGGAACTGGGGGTCCTACGTGGGTGGGCAACCTGAGGTCCTGTGGGGTGTGTGGGCGCTGGATCCAGGGATCCTGTGCATGGGCTATGGGTCAGAGTCCTGAACCACAGTCCACCACTGGTCCTGCACAAACGCTGGAGCCTGGCAACCCTGTGGGCATGTGAGTGCAGTTCCTGCGTGTAGGCAGCTGTACGGTGTCCTCTAAAAACTTGCTGAGAAACTGTTTCCACGACTTTAAACCCCATCTTGGAGAGAGTACGAATGTCACATCCGTCTAGGCTGCCATTGGAACCAATCCTAACAGTACATTTTCAATGCTGACAAATTACATTCTATTGAGCATTAATTCTCTAACACTATGAAGACTATATCAGACTCATTAACAATCAAGTACAACTATTTTAACCTTTTTCTCTGTCATACAGTCTTCTAAAATTTTTAATTTTGCCTATTAAAAATCATTATATGATGCCAGGTATGGTGGCTAATGACTGTAATCCCAGCTACTTGGAAGCCTGAAGTGGGAGAATAGATTAAGCCCAGGTGTTAGAGACCAGTCTGGGCAACACAGCAGGGCCCCATCTCATAAAAAAAAAAAAAAAAAGGAAGGAAGGAATGAAGGAAGGAAGGAAGAATGGATGTGAATTCTGGAGAAGAAAAAATTATTCTTTCTGCAATTCTAAACATTATGTTAGCTTTCCTGACTTTGAAAAGGCAAAAAACAAAAACAAAGAATAAAAGCTAACCATACAATAAAGCAAAAATACAATAGGACATCTAACTTTTGAGAACTTTCTCTAAATAGTCCCAGAATAAAGTACTCTGACTCCATGATAAATATTTCCAAAACACACTGTATTTGAAGACTCTAATTTGACACCATTATCCCTATGTACTAGTATAATTAACCCACTTTTTAAAAGATCAAGGTGAAATTTACATAACAAAATAATATTCACTGTTTTAACATGTATAATTCAGTGGTATTTCATACATTCACAATGTTTATAACCACTCCATCTACCTAGTTCCAAAACATTTTCATCATCTCAAAAGGAAACCAATAAACAGCCACTTCTTGTTTCTCCCTCCCCCTAGCTCCACCAATACGCTTTCTGTCTCAATGGATTAATCTATTCTGGATATTTCATATAAATGGAATCATGTAACATGTGACTGTCTATGTCTGACTTCTTTCATTTAGCAAGTGTGTTCACAGGTTCATCCATGTGTAAGTCAATATTTATTCCTTTCCATGTCTGAGTGATATTCCATTTCTCTCACTCACACATGCGCACACACCACTTTTTGTTTATCCATGGACTGGCTGATACTTGGGTTTTCCTGATTTTGGTATTGTGAATGGTGTAGCCATGAACATTCACATACAGACATTTGCTTGAGTATCTGTTTCAATTCTTTTGGATATACATCTACGAATGAAATTGTTGGTTCATCTAGTTATTTTATGTTTTACTTTCTGAAGAACAACCAAACTGTCTTCCATAGCAGCTCTTCCATGGATATTCCCATCGGTAATGTCTGAGAGTTCTAATTTCTCCATATCCTTGCAATCATTTTTTTAATCATAAGTGTGAGGTGGTATCTCACTATCATTTTGATTCATACTTCTCTAATGAGTAATGATATTGAGCTTGTTTTCATGTGTTTGTTAGTCACCTATATATCATCTTTAGGAAAATGTCTATTCAAATTTGTTGCCTGTTTTAAAATTTGATTATTAGTCTTTTCTCCATTGGATTATAATAATTCTCTCCATATTTTTGAATACTATATTTTAAACATGAGATACATGATTTGCAAATATTTTCTCCTGTAGGCTGTCTTTTTACTTTCTTGACAATGTCTTTTCATGAAAAAAAGTTTTAAATTTTGATGAAATACAATATATTTATCTTTACTTTTATTGCTTATGATTTGGGTGTCAAATCCAAGAAGTTAAGTCAAACCTAAGGGTACGAAGATTTACCTTATGTTTACTTGTAGGTGTTTTACCATTTTAACTCCTATATTTAGGTGGCTGATCCACATTGAGTTAATTTTTGCTTATGGTGTGAACCTTTCCAAGTTAGTTCTTTTGCAAGTGGCTATCTAGTTGTCTCAGCCCCATCTGTTGAAGAGATTATCCTTTTACCACTGAACAGTCCTGGCACCCTTGCTGGAAATCAACTGGCCAATGATTTCTGAACTCTCAGTTCCATTCAATTTGTCTATGGCTGTTCATTTAAACTGTATATTTCTCTATGTGCTCAAAGAACAAGCACAAAAGAGTCTGGCTAAGAAATACTACTGAGATCTTTATTTTGATCTAAGGCTTCTCACTAGATTAGTGACATAGCCTTCTCAATGGCAAATATATCTATAATGTGAGTAATACCTTTGGTAGGAACGATCCTCTGAGTTGGTATTAATTTTAAGCCCCTCTTCCTGTATTTGAGATGAAGAAAGATGGACATTCCTTAGATCCTCACAAATCAACTTTAGGAACTCTTCATTATAAAATTATGTGACACTGAGACAGCACTACTAATCTCCCTTTTTGTTCAGTTCATCATCCCTGGAGATGGGTAGGTAAAAGAAAAGTGACAAAAAGAAGGCACAAATATGTATTTTCAGGAGATCTGTACTATTTTAAACAATAGCTAATAATCCTGAGCCAAATGACTGCAAAGCCAGTTTACCACATAACTAAAGGAACCTACCATTGTGTAAACTCACACCCACTAACATTCAGTCCATATAATACAAGCTCTCTCCTTTATAGATTCTTGTTGCAAAGACTTTATATAACATTTGGTGTGTTCACTATAAATAACACATGTTCTGGATTTGTGAATTTAGGAAGTAGCACACAGCAATGGGCAAATAAATGTAAAGAGGTTTTATGATGGTTCCAAAGATGAGTTTTGAAGCTTTTTGCAAGACTAATTTTCAAGAAAAAAGTCAAGGCAACAAATAGGAAATATTTGTTTTTATCTTCATATTACAAAACTATAGGAAATTATTTTTTCCATTTTCATTTTCCTAATCATGTATTAGCTAAAATCATAGTTCAGCTGGCCCTGCTCTACTAAGCTCATAACTTTCTACTGTTCTCAACAATGAACACCATTAATGGATTTATTTACAACTTACAATACAATGACATTAAGAGGTAGGCAGAAGGTCCTAAGTTTTATAGTGTGGTAAGATCATGGAAATATCCATCATTTTTACTTTTAGGATAGAGGAAGGTAGCTTTGCTGCCAAAGATGCCATTAGAATTAGATGCTGCTTAAAATTTACTCATATTATAACTCTATTGCTTTCCCCACATCAGCCAAAGAAGCAAAATACTTAAGAACAACAGAAGAATAATTATCTGTCTTGAACTCATAAGCCTTTGCAAAATATTTTACAACACCATTACTAGTAGTATGAGAAAAATTCCATGTACAAGCTCTACCCTGGAGTTTTTCAGGATTTAAGAATCCTGTCACCATGTTTGAGAAGCCCTCTGAGTTCACAGGAGATATTTTTTTGGAGAGAAGTACATTAAAAAAAAAAAAACACCCAAAATATAAAAAACAAAAATAAATCACAAAAACCCTACAGAATCATAAATAAGGTGATAATGATCACATGAAGGGAAATTTTGATTTATTCCACTATTCTCTTTAAGGTGGCATACTCCTTAGCACATCTTCTTTTCTTTCTATTTATTAAAAGAGAAGCACCAGCTGGGTGTGGTGGCGTACACCTGTAATCTCAGCACTTTGGGAGGCTGAGACAGGAGAATTGTGAGTTCAAAGCCAGCCTCAGCAATGGCAAGGAACTAAGCAACTCAGTGAGACCCTGTCTCTCAATGAAATACAAAACAGGGCTGGGGGTGTAGCTCAGTGGTTGAGAAATCCTGAGTTCAATCCTTGGTGGTGGTAGTAATAATAATAATAATAATAATAATAATAATAATAATAAAAGACAAGTACCAAGAATACATAACAATGAGCTGAAAAATAGGAGACTAAAATAGTCTAGACTGAGAAATTCACATAAGGCGGGGAAGGAGTAAAGAAGGAGGGTAGTGCCTAAGATTCTGCAAGAACATACAGATTACATCTGTGAAAGAGCAATGTGATATTCAGAGACAGACTACTAGGACTCTAAAGAAAACAGCAAAGTCTACCTTTGATCCTTCTATTTCCTAACCCCAAAAGTCTCTCCTTTTTTATGGTTTATTCTTCTGGCACCTAAAGTCTCTCACCTCACAGAGATAAGTAAACTGCACAAGGGAGATTTCCTCTCTTCTTAACCTTCTAAAACAACTCCTACTCTTAACCATAATCTAATTTAATATTGTTATTCCTAATGATTAAAGCAATCCAGACTAAAGTGATAATTGGTTTTACTCGTGCAAAGGGATATTTGCATTTTAAAAGCTACCTTACTAGGGCTGGAGATATATAGTGCTCAGAGGCCCTGGGCTCTGTCCCCAGCACACTGCTTACAACAACAACAACAACAACAACAACAAACTTACTAGCCCACATTAATATCTAATAGGAAGACTGTTTTGTGAAAAATACATGGAGACCTTTTATGCTCCTTACTTGTCTGGGAAAACATGCTATTATTTTCATTCAATCTCATTGGTCCTCTAGGGTTTCAATATACAAACAAGCAGTCTTAAAGCCTCTAACTCCACTTCCTCTATGATGGTAAGGGACTTCACACCTCATAATATACTAAAAACATAAGTTGGTACAGTGTCCTCAAATACTTGCGTTTTTAAACGATAAATATGTAAATATAACAGGTCTTCTATATTGAAAAAAAATCTTATTATTAGGCCAAAAAACAAAGGACTTTTCAAAGTTGGATAAGGAATTTTACACAGCTGGACTGTGATGGAAAAAGACACCAAGAGAAAGCTAACACTTACTGGTGACTGTGTGAAAAATAAGTGTAAGTAGAGAAAAATGAGATTTTTGCAGAAAGGATATTCAGAGATTAGAGCTGAGACACAAAATTACACTGGAAAGAGTGCCAAGACTCAAATGTCTAATTTTTAATTTCTATTACATGATACTGGGAAAATATATCTTGAGTTCTTAGGAGCTTTGAATTAGCCATAATCACTAGAGGTCTTAGTTGCCTCAACTGAAAGTAGATAAAAGAAATCCATTCAAAAGGACCTGAATTACTCCTAGAAGAAAACACAGGGTCAGCACTCCAGCTCTTTAGGCACAGGCAATGACTTTCTCAATAGGACTCCTAAAGCTCAGGAAATACTGCCAAGAGTTAATAAATGGGACAGCATCAAATTTAAAAGCTTCTGCACAATAAAGGAACAAATTAGGGTGTGAAAAGAGAATCTACAGAACAGCACAAAATCTTTCTAGCTACTCTTCTGATAGAGGATAAATACCTATCATGTATAAAGAGCTCAAAAAACTTTACACCAAAATATAAAATAAATATTTGATATTTGAGATGCACCAATAAAAACACGTGGGGAAAGCACCAGACTTCTAATATGAGAAATTTTAAACAGAATCTAATAACCCAATTGATAAATGGGCAAATAAACTGAATAGACACTTCTCAAAAGAAGAAATACAAATGGCCAACAAATACGTGAAAAAATGATCAACATCATTAGCAATTAGGGAAACTCAAATGAAAATTACACTGAGATTTCATCTCATGACAGTCAGAATGGTAGTCATCAAGAATACAAATAATAATAAATGCTGGAGAGGATGTGGAGAAAAAGGAACTTTTATACTGTTGGTAGGACTGTAAATTAGTACAACCACTATGGAAATCAGTATGGAGGTTCCTCAAAAGACTAGGCATAGAACCACCATATGACCCAACTATACCACTTCTTGGTATTTATCCCAAAGAATTAAAGTCATCTCACCATAGTGCTACAAGAATACCCACGTTTATAGCAGCATAATTCACAATAGCCAAAAATGGAACCACTCTAGGTGTACATTAATGGATTAATGGATAAAGAAAATGTGGTATGTATACATAATGAAGTTTTACTCTACCACAGATAAAAATGAAATTATGGCGTTTGCAGAAATATGGATAGAAGTAGAGACCATTATGTTAAGTGAAATAAGTCAAACTGAGAAGGTCATGGGTCATATCTTTTCTCTTCTATGTGGAAACTAGAGAGGAAAAAGGAAAAGAAAGGTGGGGGTGGATCTTCTAAAAATAAAAGGAAGAACAGCAGAGAAAAGAGATTACCAAGGGGTGGAAAGAAGGAAAGAAGGGGAAGTGCTAAGGAGTGATAATGGCCAAATTATATTGTTATACTGTGTGCATGTACAAATATGTAATAACAAATCCCATCATTATGTACAACTATAGTACACCAATAAAAATGTAGGAAAAAATATTAAAGAAAAAAAAAGAACTTGCATTGATAATTCACACATGGCAGGAAATAAAAGTGTCTCAAAGTTATATACACAGACAGTGACATAAGGTTAAAAATTTAAATGGCTCAATGATTTATTTTTCTTCTTCAAACTGCTTACATAATTTATTTTTAAATATTTTATAGGCTACAGTGCGACATTTTACTACATGTATAAAGTGTGTAATCACTGGATCAGGGTAATTAGCATATCCATCAACTCAAATATTTTTATCATTTCTTTTTGTTGGGAACATTCAATCCTTTCTACAAACTATTCTGAAATATACAGTTAATCGTTATCAACCATAATTATCCTACTGTGCTACGTAGAATATTAGAAGTTATTCCTCTTATATGGTTCCTGAAATAATGAAATTAGAGTAAAATACATTTAAATTATAAATCATTTTAACATAAATTATGCTAGATTTTTTTTCACATTTTATTTATTTGTTCTATTTAGGCATACACGTTAACAGAGACCAATCTGATTCATTGTACATAGATAGAGGATAACATATCAATTCTCTAGTTGTAAGCTGTATAGAATCACAACATATATGCAGTCATACATAAAGTTAGAGCTATGATGACTATCATATTCCAACACCTTTACTGACCCCATGCCCCGTCCCCCCTTACCCCCCTGTGAACAGAGATCCACCATTGTTCCCATGTCCTTCCCCACATTATGGATCAGCATCCACTTATCAACAAGTACATTCAGCATTTGGTTTTCTGAGATTGGCTTACTTCACTTAGCATGACATTCTCCAACTCTATCCATTTAACTGCAAATGCCATAATTTTATTCTCTCTTATTGCTGAGTAATATTCCATTGTGTATATATACCACAGTTTCTTTACCTACTCATCTATGGAAGGGCATCTAGGTTGGTTCCACAGTTTAGCTATTGTGAATTGAGCTGCTATAAACATTGAAGTGGCTGCAGCACTGCAGTATGCTGTTTTTAAGTCTTCGGGGTATAGACCTAGGAGTGGGATAGCAGGCTCAAATGGTGGTTCCATTCCAAGTTTTCTAAGGAATCTCCATACTGCTTTCCAGATTGGTTGTACCAATTTGCAGTTCCACCAGCAATTTATGAGCATGCCTTTTTCCCCCACAACCTTGCCAACACTTATTGTTGTTTGTATTCTTGATAATTGCCATTCTGACTGGCGTGAGATGAAATCTTAGGGTAGTTTTGACTTGCATTTCTCTTACTGCTAGAGATGTTGAACATTTTTTCATATGTCTATTGATGAATTGTATATCTTCTTCTGTGAAGTTTGTGTTCGGCTCTTTGGCCCATTTATTGATTCGGTTGTTTGTTTTTTTGGTGATAAGTTTTTTGAGTTCTTTATATATCCTGGAGATTAGTGCTCTATCAGATGTGTGTGTGGCAAAGATTTGTTCCCAGAATGTTGGCTCTCTGTTCACTTCATTAATTATTTCTTTTGCTGAGAAGCTTTTTAGTTTGAATCCATCCCATTTGTTGATTCTTGATTTTATTTCTTGTGCTATAAGAGTCTTGTTAAGGAAGTATGGTCCTAATCCAACATGATGAAGATTTGGGCCTATTTTTTTTCTTCTATTAGGCATTGGGTCTCTGGTCTGATTCCCAGGTCTTTGATCCACTCTGAGTTGAGTTTTGTGCATGGTGAGAGATACGGGTTTAGTTTCATTTTGCTGCATATGGATTTCCAGTTTTCCCAGCACCATTTGTTGAAGAGGCTATCTTTTCTCCAGCGTACGTGTTCAGCTCCTTTGTCTAGTATAAGGTAACTGTATGTAAGTGGGTTCGTTTCTGTGTCTTCTATTCTATACCATTGGTCTACATGTCTATTTTGGTGCCAGTACCATGCCGTTTTTGTTACTATAGCTTTGTACTATAATCTGAGGTCAGGAATTGTGATGCCTCCTGCTTCACTCTTCTTGCTAAGGATTGCTTTGGCTATTCTGGGTCTCTTATTCTTCCAAATGAATTTCATGATTGTCTTTTCTATTTCTATAAGGAATGATGTTGGGAATTTAACTGGGATTGCATTGAATCTATATATCGCTTTGGGAAGTATAGCCATTTTGACAATAATGATTCTGCCTATCCAGAAGCATGGGAGATTTTTCCATCTTCTAAGGTCTTCCTCAATTTCTTTCTTCAGTGTCTTGTAGTTTGCACTGTAAAGGTCTTTCACCTCTTTTGTTAAATTGATTCCCAAGTACTTTATTTTCTTTGAGGCTATTGTGAATGGGATAGTTTTCCTAATTTCTTTCAGAGGGTTTATCACTGATGTATAGAAATGCAATTGATTTGTGGGTGTTGATTTTACATCCTGCTACTTTGCTGAATTCATTTATTAGTTCTAAAAGTTTTCTGGTAGAATTTTTTGGATCCTCTAAGTATAGAATCATGTCGTCCTCAAATAATGATAGTTTGAGTTCTTCTTTTCTGATTCGTATCCCTTTAATTTCTTTCGTCTGTCTAATTGCTCTGGCTAGTTTTTGAAGAACTATGTTGAATAGCAGTGGTGAGAGAGGGCATCCCTGTCTAGTTCCCGTTTTCAGAGGGAATGATTCCAATTTTTCTCCATTTAGGATGATGTTGGCCTTGGGTTTAGCATAGATAGCTTTTACAAAGTTGAGGTATATTCCTTCTATCCCAAGTTTTTCTAGTGTTTTGAGCATAAAAGGGTGTTGTATTTTGTCAAATGCCTTCTCTGCATTGATTGATAAAATCATATGATTCTTATCTTTAAGT